>CM060409.1:12894997-13624997 GCA_030545235.1 Helianthus tuberosus | reverse complement strand
ATGGTGGACTGTTTTTAAAATTCAAAACTTGGACTCTTCCTCAAGAATTGTTGCTTATGGGTTTCCTCGTTTACCACTGCCAACATGTACCCAGAGTAGCGCTAATTAGAATGGAACTTGGTCTTGACTTTCACGAAACATTCAGCCCAGTCGTCAAGTTGGCTATGACTTTTCTGTCTCTTGCTATTACTCAGAAATGGTTGCTCCGCCAATTGTATGACCAGAATGCTTTTATTCATGGCGATCTAAAGGAAACAATTATATATGGCAACCTTGTGGCTTCATAGACCCACAACGACCAAATCTTGTTGTAGGTCCACCCGGAGGATCGAGTAACCTCTATTCCCTGTTTTCCGACAAACCCGAAAGTGCGGAATCCAAATGGGTAAGTTAAACCAAGTGACAAACACGTAAAACACAAGATTCACCGATTAACACTCCATTGTATTAGTCTAGAAAACAGTTACAATACAATGTTTATAAGATGCTCTCATAAACTCTCAGTGTGTGTGTGTTTACAGTGTTCGCTCCGAAATCTATTCAGACTTCCCTTTTTGTTTCTGTCTGTTATCTGGGTATATATAGTGAAGACATGACGAAAACATGAGGCCCACGAAATCCCATCAACGAAATCAAAGTATTGGACGAAATCCAAGGGATTTCGTCACACAAGGTGATTTCGTCCCATGTGTTTTCACCACAAGGTGTTTTCACCACCAAAGGGATTTCGTCATATTCATGTTTGGCCAAACAGGGATTTCGCCAAACATGTTGGGCTTGGGCCAAGGGCTTCTGTCTTCATGTTGGGCTTGGACATGTTGGGCTAAAACAAACAAACAGACAAACACTTAACACTATAAACTAGTCTAATATGCAAACTGCACACACGCAGTTGCATTTACATCGTTCGATACAAAGTAGATCGCATACCGAGTCAAGACAGGAGGTTGTCTTGACTACGGCCTTCACTTCGTAGCAGAGTCGAACCGATCCGAGCCGTATCCACTTAATATGTATCAACAAACTCCCCCTTGGATGCTGCTCGCGAGGTTCGTAATCTCGTTCTCCATCTTTTGATGGTTCTTTCATTCTTGTCCTAGGAACTTCAAAGTGTTCACGTGTTGCACATAGAAAGTATATTAACAAACTCCCGCTTTCATTTAGGAAGTGAATCAATAAACTCCCCCTTTGATTATGCTTGTGATTCCTTTGATCTTCATTGTTTCAGATCCTTGTGGTGTTGATGATTGATCAGCGGCAACTCGATCATCTTTATCATTTGAGTGCCTTCACGTTGTGTCTTCATTCCGAAGCTTGTCATTGAACACGTTCTCTTTGCCTTTAGCATCTGCACATGCAAGAAAGCTAAACACGTAATGAGAACAACTGCTTGGAATATAGTTAACATTTAAACAAATGACACATATGAGACCAATTCTCATTCAACTACCGTCCGACAGTTAGTCTGAAAAGTTAACAGATGTTTCAATTTTGATTATTAATTTTCAAAACTTGCAAACTCTGACCGTTTATGAAGATTCAGTCGTTTTTGTTTTCATCAGATTTCAGGCAACGAAGACTTGAGTTCCAACATCGGTTAATCAAAACTAAAGTAGAAATAAAATCTTTTTGACTTTTATAAAGTTTATATTAAAACATACCTAAAATCTTTTTGGTATTTTGAATATTTCAAACTTAAAGACTGAAAACAGTAAATAAATACATACAGAGTTGCAGAAACTAAGAAAAGTAAATATATACAAACATTCTTTTTGCGAGTTTCGAGGGTAAGAGAATAATATCAGTGTATGGTCATGCCAAAACGCTCTTGTTCTTTTTGTTAACATTTAGATAAACATCCTATAACGATTATCGGTATTGTTATCCACATAAGCTCAACTTATCATATGTAATCATGGCGAGGGGATACATTAAGGTATGATTTATACCTACCGACTGGTGTTCATCCACATCACGACACATTCCCATATCAAGGTATGCACGAGGGTTCATATTACTGGTGAGTTTACCATTTATCATCTGTTTTGACGAATATGAAAAATGTGAGAAACTCACTTATTTTGAATGAAAACAAGCCCTATGTGACAGAATCACTTATTGATGAGGAGCTTGATTTTCAGATGCATGAAGGGCACAAGAGCAAGTCCGTGAACAGGTCAGTACTTTCGTACAGCAGAGAGACTAACTTGACTCCCGGATAAATGTGATATATTATCACTTATTTGGTTGGACATGTGATTGTTGATCACTTATTGAGGTCGTATGCAGTATGTACACGTATGTATGATATCATGGAAGATCTAGACTTCGTCTCCGTTTTGTATCGGTAAAAGAAACAACCATGATACCCAGATGATAAACAGCATAAAGACCACATATCTCAGAACCTCGGCAATCTCTCAAATGAAATTTCGGTACTAAGACCATATGCCAATGAGTGGTTCCCACCTGGTCTTCAGTCGATTTAGGTTTATATCACCCTGCACACTTTAAGATGATTGTGAGCCTACCGATACATTTTATATAGAGCTGCTTAACATTTTTCATTTTGCATTTCAGTTTAAAGAGGTTTAGACAGACCACTGATGTACTATCATTTTCTCTTTTGCTCGCCAGGAAACTCATTTTTGTTTTTCTATTGTTTTTGAGTTTTTGAAATTTTTCGATGTTTTTGAATTTTCAAATTTTGAAATTACTCCCCCTAAAATCAACAAACTTACAATAATTAAAAAACACAAAGATATTTACAAAAACGATTTTCCGATGCGGATTACTCTTGCTTGACCTTAATGCCGTTTACCAATAAAAAAAGTCAAATCTTGATTTATCAAATGCTTTGGTAAAAAGGTCGGCACGTTGGTCATCAGTATGGACTTTAACAACATCGATTAGCCTTTTATCAAAGCAATCACGTATGAAGTGATACTTAATTTCGATGTGTTTGGTCTTTGAATGCTGCACAGGATTTCTAGTTATAGATAAGGCAGCAGAATTATCGACTAAAATAGGAGTAGTTAGGAATTCAAAACGATAATCGTGCATTTGTTGTTGTATCCACAGGACTTGGGAGCAACAACTAGAGGTAGCAATGTATTCAGCTTCATAAGTTGATGTAGCGACACAAGTCTGCTTCTTGCACTGCCATGTTACGGGGCGATTTCCTAAAAACTGGCATCCAGCCGTTGTGGATTTGCCGTCGATTTTGCATCCACCAAAATCAGAATCACTGAAAGTGACTAAATCAAAGTTATCATCCTTAGGGTACCATAGACCGGTGTCTGGGCAACCCTTCAAATAACGAAAAAAAATCCTTTTTACAGCTGCAAGATGTGAGGCCTTCGGGTTAACTTGATATCTGGCAAGCATGCACGTTGGATACATTATATCTTGTCTTGATGCTGTGAGGTACATAAGGGATCCAATCATCGCGCGGTAGTATGAAGAGCTAACGAGTTCACCCTTCAAGTCTGGATTGATTCCGTGATTTTGCTGCAGTGGGGTACCAACGGGCGATGTGTCGGACATCTGGAATCGGTTCAGAATGTCTTGAACATACTTAGTCTGATGGATGAAAATCCCAGACTTCGTTTGTTGCACTTGCAAGCCCAAAAAGAAAGTCATCTCCCCCATAGCGCTCATCTCGAATTTATCCTGCATTACACGCTCGAAATCCCTACACATAACATTGTTAGTAGAACCAAATATAATATCATCCACATATACCTGAACCCATAGAAGATCTCCATCTTGTTCTTTTATGAAGAGAGTGCAATCGATAAGACCTCTGCGAAATCCATTCTCCAACAGGTAATTAGATAAGGTTGCGTACCAAGCTCGCGGTGCTTGATGTAGACCATAGAGAGCTTTGTTCAGCAACCAAACCCGATCAGGATGAATAGGATCTTCAAAACCTGGAGGCTGTTCAACATACACCTCTTCTTCCACTAGACCATGTAAGAATTCACTTTTGATGTCCATCTGGTAAACCTTGAACCTTTTGAATGAGGCATAAGCCAGAAAGATCCGAATTGCTTCGAGACGTGCAACAGGTGCATAGACTTCGTTGTAGTCTATACCTTCAATCTGACGAAAACCTTGAACGACCAATCTTGCTTTGTTTCGAATAAAGATTCCACGGTCGTCCTTTTTTCATTTATACACCCAACGGGTACCAATCTTCTTGTAATCAGCAGGTTTCTCTACGAGCTTCCAGACACTAAGTTTCTGGAATTGTTGCAGTTCTTCCTGCATTGCTTCAACCCAAGAGTTATCTTTCAAAGCTTCTTTCCAAGTTCTTGGCTCTTCCTGTGAGACATAACACGCGAAAGACCAATCATTCTGTTGACCAGATTCTCGAATCGCCGCATACAGGCCTGCGTTGTTGTTGTTTCGCAACATGTTTCTTGTTTGAATGCCACTTTGTACATTACAAATGATGTTTTGTTGAGGATGGGTATTGTGAATCCTTTTTTCAGGGTTTTCCAGAACTGGAATGTTTGTACCCAGATTGTTGAGATTGAGATCAACAACTAATTCTATACCCGGAACTGACGAAGAGGATGATGCAGTAGCTTCAGCTCTTATAGGGGCGTCCACTGGAGGTGTAGCCTCTGACGTACCATGTACTGCTGATGTAGGACCTTCTTGACCTGCATCGAGAAATTCATCATCCTCTGAAGATTCGTTCAGTTCGGTGGCATCATGAAAATCCTCATTGTCGAGAGCATTATTGTTCACTGAAGATGGTTCTTGATTGACAACAATTGGACGAACCAACGGTGAATCTGTTGCGTTGTCACTCTCGAAAAACATCCTTGCCACAGCAGTTTCTTCAACTGCTTCAACATTGATCGAATTGAAAAAGTCATCGTACTCAAACATCCATGGTTGACCTGAATTTTTGACTGGCAAAGTGTGCCTTTGTACTCTGACTTCAGACCATTCCTCAACCCTTTTAGTCTCTAGATTCCAGACTCTTAAGTTCGGGGTGGCATAACCAAGAAAGTGACCTTCAATAGCTTTTGCCCCAAACTTTCCATTAGGACCGATCATTGTGCAAGGAGCTCCAAACGGTTCAAGATATGACAAATCTGGTTTTCGTTTGTGAAGAAGCTCGAAGCAGGTCTTGTTGTGTCTTTTGACTGTAAGGACTCGATTCATCGTATAACATGCGGAGGCCACAACTTCACTCCAGAATGGAATGGGCAACTGCGACTCTACCAACATAGTCCTAGCAGTCTCGATCAATGTACGGTTTTTACGTTCAGCGACGCCGTTCTGCTGAGGAGTATAAGCTGCACTAAATTCGTGAAGAATACCTTTTGATGTGCAAATCTCCGCCATAGCATGATTCTTAAATTCTGTACCATTGTCGCTGCGTATCCGTCTAACTTTCAACTTATACAAATTCTCAATCTGAATGATCAAGTTTTTGATAATACCGAAAGTTTCACTCTTGTGAGCCATGAACGCCACCCAAGAAAATCTTGAATAATCATCAGTTATCACGAGGCAGTATTGATCATTCCTGATGCTTTTGTGCTTGACAGGACCGAACAAATCCATGTGTAAACGTTCAAGAGGAACTGCCACCGTGTTGATCTTCTTTGAAGGATGTCGTTTCTTGGTTTGCTTTCCTTTTTGGCATGAAACACAGACATCTTGAAGATGGAAATTTTTAAGAAGAACACCATTCACTAATTCATTCGACACCAAATGATTCATTTTTCGTAAGTGAATGTGACCCATACGCCTGTGCCAAGAGATTGAGTATTTTTCTGTGGCTTTTGTAATGAAACAAGTTGCTTGTGCAGTCGTTGTTATTGCTTGGCTCATATCAAGGACATACAGATCATTAATCCTTGGAGCAGATAAGAGAATCCATTCTTTTGGAATCTTAAAGCCGGGTTTCAGCACATAACATCCATTTGCGTCAAAGTGTACTGAAAACTGCTTATCACAAATTTGTTAAACGCTGAGAAGATTGTGATCAAGCTGTTGTACAATGTTGATCTTGTCAAAACTTACAACCCCGTTGGATACCATTCCTTCTCCAGTAATATAACCACCTTTATCTCCAGCAAAAGCAACATAACCTCCTCTAATAGATTTAACATCGTAGAGAAGCTTCATGTCGCCTGTCATGTGCCTGGATGCCCCACTATCAACAATCCAATGACTGCTGAAAGTTCCTCCTGGAACACCCTGCACATCTACTCACATGATTAGTTGGAGATGGGGACCCAAGCCTTTGTGGTCTTGGGTCTTCCATTTTCATCAACGAAAGTTACTTGAACTTCTCGATGTTGTGGAAATTGTGATGTCCCCCTGATTCAATAACCGTTTTTGGTTTCCAGGTCTGTTTTGTTTTACCAGTGTTATTCTTTAAAATCTTAACTTCATGATTGTCTGAAGTTTTTGAATTGTCTGGTTTGACAGAAACAGATGTTTTGTTAACCAAGTCGGTTTTAATTGCCATTTCAATTTTCTTGACCTTTTGGCGTTTCTGTTTCTTTTCCCTTTCTTTTACAAGACGGGGATCTGGTTTTGGTGAAACAGATTGCTTTCGGTCACTTCGGTCACGGGGATCATCAACTTTGGATTTTTGTTTATGAAGATATGGACAATTGCGAATAATATGTCCAAATGTACCACATGAAAAACATGATCTTCGTTCTACAAACCCCGAAGTATCATGTGATTGTCTTCTCGATGATGATGAACTTTGTGATCCCGAGGTACTTGGTTTTGAACTGTTTTGTCATTTCTTTTCAAAATTTTCGCTTGATTAACAAAATCTAAGTTAGATTTGTTTTCAAATGTGTCAATTTTATCCGTTCCCCTTGATTTCACAAAGTTCACCTTCTTGTCCTTTTTCTGGGTCTGTTTCTTTTGCCCTTGAGTCGGTGATTTACCTTTTGGTTTGGTGCGATTTTGCTGAACTTTCTCAATTGGTAATCTTTGATTGCCATTTTTTTTGCGAATTTCAGCTCTTGGAATCGGAGGACACTGTGTTACCACAGCGTGTGATCCTGTCTTTCCCAAGAACTTACTTGTTGAATCTTCAAAAATTTTACTAATTAAAGATTGATTAACACTCTTGATAGGAAAATCATTGTCAGAATAGATTTTATCATCACCAACAAGAGTGTACAGCAAATTCACACTCTCAGACTCTTGTGAGGAAGTAGACGTGGACTCAGTCAGAACAGTCGTAGCAGGTTTTGCGGGAGGATCACATAGAATATGATTCTCGAGAGGTATGTCATCTTCTTTAATTACCGCATCTGACTGTGCTGAGTCAGTATCATTAGATTCATCATCTGAAGAATCAGCATCCTCAACAATAACTTGAGGATCCTGTTTCTGTTCAGCAGAAGACACACTTGTATCTGCTGATATATCCGAATCTGATGATACTTCCGGCTTGTATCCAAGTCCCGTTGTAAACTCCTCAATGTTTAAAGAAACAGATGGCTCAAAGTAAATTCTATCCTCTTCATCAGGCATGGCATCATAATTGTGTCTCACAGGTGGTGGACATTTCTTATAGCCAATGCATGTGACATCACTTTTCTTTTTCTGAACATCACTGATGTGATCCAACGCATAACTAGAGCTCAAATAACTATTTAGCTTAAGATTGATCGCCTCACTTTCAGTTTTTACACAAGCCATCTCTTTTTGCATTATCTCGAGCCTATTGATGTAACAGTTAATGGTTGTTTGTTTTCTTGAAACCATTTTCGTTAGCTCGGATTTGTTTTCTCTTAAATTTTCAATCATTGTTTTATACTCGTTTTCATGGTTTGTATAAAACATGTTGGCTTCTGTGCATTTGGCAAGATCCACGATCAACTTTTGGTTGTGGATAAATGTCACATCATACTTGGTTTGCAAAGCCTCATGTTTGCTTTGCAAATCAGACATCTTAGCATTCAAAGAAACATGTTTGTTTTGCAAGTCAGACAATTCAGCATTTAAAGCATCATGTTTGCCTTGCAACTCAGACATATTAGCATCTAAATCAGCACATTTATCACTTAAGTTAGCACAATTATCACAAATAACGATAGTTGGTTCATCAACACATACCTGGCTTGATGAACTGCCGCCATTAGCCATAAAGGCTGAATGAAGAGAAGAAGAAGAATAAGCAGCTTGATCCACCAGAATAGATCTTCTATCATTCCTTGCTGCAGCTTCTCCTAACAATTCATCGAGATCTGCATCGATTCTCCCACTAGATACATGATCATCGCCTGACGTTGAGGTTTCCTCATCTGAACTCCTTGAATCACCAGAACTCTCTTCATCTGAAGATTCACCACCACTGGCAAAAGATTCTCCACCACTGGCGTGTTTCAAATCCGTAGCAGCTTCAGCAAAACAAGCTGCTCCTCCCTGATCACCAATGCCTAATTGCATTGACCAGTCACAACCTTCATCTATTTGCACCACAAGAGCTTGATTGGTTTTCGATGGTCCTGCTTGATTGTTTGTAGGGACCAAGGTGCGATTATCATTCCTGGCTTGATTCTAATTCGCCTGGTTGCCTTGACCTCTGAAAGGATTCTGGTTCCCATGCTGAGCTGGCTTTGTGCATTCACGCTTGAAATGACCACGTTCACCACAGTTAAAGCACTTAACAGACTGCTTATCAAACCCATACTTGGTGTCTTTCTTGCTTTCCAAGTCTGTTCTACCCGTCTAACAGCACTCGCGAAAGCCCACTTGATGTCCATCATATCCATCTCCTCTTTATCTATCTGCTGGTAATCTTCTTGAGTCAGATTGATGTTCCCGATCTGACCTGCTATCAACCCACAATACGCGCTCACAAAAGTGTTCAATATCTCCATGTGATCCTTAGCTACTTAAATGCTAACTTTGGAGAAACTTGATGTGTCCAGTCGTACTGTATTAGATGGCTGACCAGCTGACGACGTGCTACCATAACAGGCTTGTTGTTGCACAGGTAGTGAATTGCCGTACAAATCTGTGGCTGGTGCAACAACCGTTGGTCTTGAGGAAGGTGGAAGTGGATTTCCATACAGATCTGTTGGTCCGGTAGATCGAACAAGTAATGGATTTCCGAACATATCAGTTGCTACGATAGATCGTTGGCTTGGCCGTTGGCTTGGCTGTTATGGAGCTGGTTGTAGTAGGTTTCCATACAAGTCTGTGGTTGGAGCTGGCTTAACAGGAACTTGTATCTGATTGCCATACAAATCTGTGCTTGTGACAAACGCCGTTTGAAGTGGAGCATGTTGAGCAGGTTTTGCAGAAGTGCTAGAAGTTCCATAATACATATCAGGATTTTGTTGTACTGGAACCTTTTTCGCCTTTAGAGTTTCTTCCTGATCTTTATTCTCCAACATCTTAATGAAATCATGAATTGATGTTGTAGCTAATGTGCCATTGTACTTCAAAATTTCCAAGAAACCCTTCCATTGAAATGGCAGCGCATCGGCCAACTTTGTGACAACCTCTACCGGAGTTGTTACTACCCCATAATGATTCAACTCAGTCAACAAGTGATAAAATCGACTAGTCAAATCTCTTAAAGGTTCTCTTTCCATACAAGTGAAACCATCAAACTCTTTCTTGAGTAAGTCATGTCGTAACTTGCGTGACGCTTCGTTTCCTTCATCTCTCGTCTTCAATGCATCCCATAAGCGCTTTGTTGTCTTGAAGCTTACAAACTGATGATAGATTTCTTTGTTTAACGCTTGAGTTAGAATAGCAAAAGCCTTCTTTTCTAAATCATAAATCTTCTTATCATCTGGAGAAAGATCTGCAAAAGACGCGGCAGTTGAAGCGGCAACATCAAGTGCTTGATCGAAGTCTGTAATGAATCGTAACCATAACTCTGTGTTTTGCCCAAGAATATACGTATGAAATCTGTCTTCCCATCCCGGATATTCATTCATGTGCATTAGCTTCGGTGGATGATTATTGCTTCCTGTTTCATTTTCGCTTAAAAGTATACTTTGAATACTTTGATTTTGATTTGAAACAAACGCCCATTGAGTTGACGAAATTTGAGGTGACGACGATTGTGCAGGAGGTTCGGCCCATGAAGGAGATAATCCCGTGCTCCTATACTTACTTTCCGTATTAGACGGAGTACCCCACCAATCCGGATTCATTTTGAATATTTAATGACGAATACCTGAATAAATCACACAAATCAAACAGTTAAATATGAGTTACAAGTCTACTGTTTAAAATAACACAAGTAAGTGATGAAAATAGTGGTTTTCGTCGCTGATATGTTTGATTTCGTTGCTGAAATGGTGATTTCGTCGCTGAAAGGGTGATTTCGTCGCTGAAATGGTGATTTCATGGCTGAAATGGTGATTTCATGGCTGAAATGGTGATTTCGTCGCTGAAAGTGATTTCGTCGCTGAAAGGTGATTTCGTCGCTGATAGTGATTTCGTCGCTGAAAGCGATTTCGTCCAGAAAGGTGTTTTCGTCGCTGAAAGTGATATCGTCGCTGAAAGTGATTTCGTCCAGACCTAGACCTGGTAACAAACTATGTTTGACGAAATCAGATGTGATTTCGTCCAGTATGATATTGTTGACCAGGTTGTTTTCGTCCAGCAACAAGTTGACCAGCAAGTGATTTCGTTGAATATAGCAAGTTGCAAGATATTTATAAAGATAAAATCAAATCTTATCCATAATACTCTGACAACAAAACCTTCTATTTCAAACTCACCATGCTTTTCAGACTTTTCTTACCAACTATCATGATGCAAATGTACACAAATGTCAAACAAGTGTATTATAATAATAACAACACAATAATTCAATTACAAATGGATCAAATAGAGATTTTATCAAGAATAGTTTGAAGGTGTGATGAACTGGATGAAGATTCAAGTTACCTGAAAATTTCCGAACACACTTTTGCAGATAAAGTTCAACAAAAACCCAATACTAACATGTATACAAGAGTTTTAACAAAGTTTTATATGAACTAGAAGCAAAACAATCAAGATTTTCAAGGTTTTAACAACGTTTTTTCCAGAAAATGTATGAACTGTAAAGATCAAAACTCAAGGAAAACACATTAAAAACTATGAAAAATCAAGAACACAAACTTGGTTTTAACAAGGAATCGAGCCAAACGCTCTGATACTAATTGTAGGTCCACCCGGAGGATCGAGTAACCTCTATTCCCTGTTTTCCGACAAACCCGAAAGTGCGGAATCCAAACGGGTAAGTTAAACCAAGTGACGAACACGTAAAAGACAAGATTCACCGATTAACACTCCATTGTATTAATCTAGAAAACGGTTACAATACAATGTTTACAAGATGCTCTCATAAACTCTCAGTGTGTGTGTGTTTACAGTGTTCACTTCGAATTCTATTCAGACTTCCCTTTTTGTTTCTGTCTGTTATCTGGGTATATATAGTGAAGACATGACGAAAACAAGAGGCCCACGAAATCCCATCAACGAAATCAAAGTATTGGACGAAATCCAAGGGATTTCGTCACACAAGGTGATTTCATCCCATGTGTTTTCACTACAAGGTGTCTTCACCGCCAAAGGGATTTCGTCATATTCTTGTTTGGCCAAACAGGGATTTCGCCAAACATGTTGGGCTTGGGCCAAGGGCTTCTGTCTTCATGTTGGGCCAAAACAAACAAACAGACAAACACTTAACACTATAAACTAGTCTAATATGCAAACTGCACACACGTGTTGATACATATTTTGTGGACACGACTCGGCTCGGTTCAACTCAGCTCAGTTCGACTTGGTTTCGACTCAAAGACACGAAGATCGAGACAAAGCTACAGCCAAGGGGGTTTTGTTGGTACACTTGTGTCTGTACTTTGTCTGTATTTTGTCATGATACAAAACGATGTCTTGTGTTAGTCTGAGTTACGTCTTAGGTTTGTTGTTATGTGCTTTCGATGTAAGTTTGACCAAGTCAACCATCCTCCTGGTTTGACTTGGCCAAACAGTTAGCACATTGTTTGTATGATGTGTGTGTCGAAGGATGAGTCATCGAAGGATTGTTTATATCCTTCGATGAGCTCGAAAGATAACCTTCGATGGATGGACCTCGAAAGATGTCATCCTTCGAGGTACATGTTGATCCTTCGACAGGTTTCTGGTCGATAGATGATCCTTCGATCAATCTATCTGATCCTTCGACCAGACGTGCTGTGACGGGTATAAATACCCATGTTGTGTGTTCATTTCAGTTGAGACACGAGGGAGAACATAGAGAACACTTGCAACATTCTGTTGACAGCACACACACTCACGAGAGTTTGAGAGAGTTTATAGAGTACATCTGTAAACATTGAGCTTGTAACTGGACCTTTCATACGTATTAATACAGAGGTGTTAATCGGTGAATATTGTGTGTCGTGCATTTGCGTGTTCTATCTCGGTTTGCCTTTCTCGGTTGGATTCCGCACAACCGGGTTGGTTTGTACACAAGGATTAGGCGACTAGATCCTCCCCTAGCCGGACCTACAAGTGGTATCAGAGCCTTGGCTCTTCTCCTTGTTAAAACCGAGGTGTTCTTGCTGTTTTTCGGGTTTTAAAAGTTCATATTTTTTCTGGAAAACATCTTAAAATCGGAGTATATCTTGGTGTTTTGCTTTATGTTTTGTTAAAAACCGTGTTATTTTCATGCTCACATGTTAGTCTTTGGTTTTTATTAAACAGTTTAGCAAAATCGCGGTTTCGGAAGTTGTTGGTTTACCGGAAAATTCAAATTTTTCTGGGTTGTGTTCATCGTATCTTCAACAAAGCTTCAAGTGTTCTTCAAAGTTTTACATCTTTTGATCTTGTTTAATTATTTTTGAAAGTTGTTTGTGTATTGGGAAGGGTTAACTGATTAAAATAATCAATCCAAATCTGTTTTTGGTAAAAGGCAGGGTCTGACCATACCTTCTGCCTTCTGCCGAAAGTTTCTACCAACCCGTCACCTTTTCACCAACCTGTCACATTTGTCAACTGTGTCAGAGCTCATCGAAAGATATCCTTCGAAGTCGAAAGATCATCTTTCGATCAAGGAGGTTCGACAGATACCCATCCTTCGAACATCTTTCGAAGTCAGTGAGTTATCTTTCGAGCCAAGGAATCTTTTCGAAGGATATACTGTTCGAGCTACTGTTACATTTCGAAAGATAAGGATCCTTCGTTTGGAGAATCTTTCGAAATCTTTGTTCGAAATTCAACAGTGATCTTTCGAACACTGTTGATCCTTCGAACAGGTATTGATCTTTCGATCCTTATTTGTTTAAGATTAACAGTTGTGTTTTTCAGATCCTTCGATCCTTGATCTTTCGGCTGTTTGTTTCTCTTCAACATTTTAACATAGTTTGTGAAAATTATTTTTTTTTTAAAATCAATTTTCACTTAATATATTAATTTTTATAAAATGGGAACAAACGGTCAGTGGGATCTAACCGCGTGGACTAAAATAACTTCGACTCCACAATCATCAGCTACGCACAGTCAGTGGGATCCAACCGCTTGGACTTTGACTCCACAATCATCAGCTACGCAATCTGAGCCAGTTTTCGACAAAACTGCATGGATGAGAGCTATTGCCCCACCTCAAGCTGCAATGATAACTGCAAATCAATGGGCATTGGTCACAAATCAAAGCAGCAGCATTCAATCTATGATGCAGAAGGACAGTGAAACTGGTACAAGCACAAAACCGCCAAAGCTAAATCACATCAATGATTGGGGATGGTGGAAAGAAAGGCTGAGAACTTATGTTCAGGGGCAAGGTCAAGATCTATGGATGTGTTTCTTCACTCCATTTGACAATGAGTTGGAAGTTGCAGGATCTAATCCACAAACTTACAGCACTCTGTCTGATGAAGATAAGAAGAAGTTTGAGTTAGAAAAGAAAGCATTCATGATTCTCACACAAGCTCTTAACAGAGACATTTACCGCCAGTTTGTTTACTGCACGACTACTAAAAGCTTGTGGGATATGCTCACGTTACGATGTGAAGGTAATGCTCAATCAAGAAAGATCAAGCAAGATTTACTGAAGAAAGAGTTTGAAGGATTCACGTGTATGGAGAATGAGACTTTGGCAGAGTTATCTACAAGGTTTCATCACTTGTTGAGCGAGATGTTTGCTTTTAGAGTCACTGCCACTCCACAAGAAATGACGAAGAGATTTGCTGATAGCTTACCAGCAAAGTGGAGCAGTTATCTTGAAATTCTCAAAGAAAATGGTGTTTTAGACACAATCACCGTTTATGATTTAATTCAAAAATTGGAGAACAAGGATGTAGAAGAAAAACTTAAGGCAAAAAGAACACTAACTCCTCAAAGTCCAGAGATGTACTTTGGGATTGCAGGGGGTATCAGTGGAGAAAAACCAGCTTCTCAACACGCGAAGCTTCAAACAGCTTTCATCTCAAACACTGGACCATCAACAACAGATCAGTTTGATCCTTCAGCATACTTGATGTATCCAAGACCAGATGTGAAACCGACAGCTCAGCAGCAACAACCGCAACAGCAAGGATTTTATGGAAACTCTTCAAACTTTCAAGCCACTTCCAATCCGAACACAGTCAGATTAGACACTTCCAACTTTTCCAAAGTCAGTGTCGAAATAGCCAAGGAGCATATGGAGATGTTGAACACCTTGGTTAGTGCTTATTGTGGATTGATCGCAGGTCAGATTGGGAATATCAATCTAACCAATGAAGATTATCAGCAAGTGGATAGAGAAGAGTTTGAAATGATGGATATCAAATGGGCTCTTGCTAGTGCAATTCGAAGAGCAAAGGAGTTTATGGAAAGGACGGGGAGAACCAACATGGAAAGCAAGAAAGACACCAAGTATGGGTTCGACAAGCAAGCTGTAACGTGCTTTAACTGTGGTGAACGGGGTCATTTCAAAAGGGAATGCACAAGACCAGCTCAGCATGGAAACCAAAATCCCTTCAGAAATCAAGGCAACCAGCAGAACCAGAACAGGAACAATGTTCGTACGTTGATACCTGTCAACAACCAAAGCCAGGCAGGGCAATCAAATGCCAACCAGGCACTTGTGGTTCAAGTAGATGAAGGTTGTGATTGGTCGCTTCAGTTGGGAAATGATGCTCCAAATGGTGGAACAGCATGTTATGCTAAAGTGATTGAGAAGGTAGTAGAACCCGTGTCTGCTGGTGAATCTTCAGAAGATGAAGATAGTTCGGGTTATAGTGGGAGCATGGATGGGGAATCACTTGATGCTGGTGATTTATCAAGTGATGCTTTAGATTTGAAGGTTGATGAGCTTTTGGCTGAAGCTGAAGTATTATGCAAGAGGAGATCTATTCTCTGCCAGAAATCTGCTGGAACTTCCGAGAAACTTGCTAAGTTCTTCTCTGAAGATGGATCTTTTTCTTTCCATTCAGCCTTTACGGCTAATGTCGACAGTTCATCAAGTCAGGTATGTGTCGATGAACCCACTGTAGTTAGTTGTGAAAATTGTGATAGTTTAAAGGTTAAATATGCTGAAAAGGAAAGTCAGTTTGAAATCACACACAAACACAATCAAGAATTGATTGTAGATCTTTCTAAGGCAACTGAAGCTAACTTGTTTTTAACCAGAAATGAAAAGGAATTTAAAGCAACAATTGCGTCATTAAAACATGATGTTTCTGAATTACAAAAGGCTGTTTTGCGAAAACAACATGCTAACAATGATCTTATTGACACAATTGAAAAACAAATGGTAGAGTTAGCAACAGCTCGATGTGAATGTGAGACAATTAAGCAGAAATTGGAAAGCTATTCCAATTCCCGCTATGTTTTGGATCACATTATTGATGTTCAAAAGAAAAAGGGGGATAAGAAGTGTATGGGATTCAAATCGTGTCCTCCCCCAATGAATCACAATTACTCCAAATTGCCTGATGACGAGGATATGCCCCGTTTTGAACCTACTGTGCCACTCAATCTAGATGATTTTGCAGTAGGCCTCGGGTTCACAACTGGTACATCATCCTCGGGTCAATCAGAATCTCAATCAGAATCTGAGTCTGAGAATGTGACAGATTCATCGTGTGTTAAGGAACAGAGTCCTCTCATTGTTGAGGATGCTTATTCTTCGGACGATGAATCTGAAGGAATTGTGAACCAACAGTCTAACTCGGTTACAACAGATATTCCAATCGAGAATCACATCTTGTGTGATCCACCAGTGGAACCGAGTAAGACTGAAATGTCAAAAGCAATGGAGTCCATTGTATCTGGCCTTGAAGGGAATAACTTGTTGTACACGCTCAAAGGAGATAGCAAAATCTACTCTAACAAAGATTTTCCAATTAAAAATGTAAATCAAGATTTAATTGATCAAATTTTTGAAGGATGCACTGATAAGTTTTTGGGGAACAAAAGTGGCAAAGTTACCGTCACTCAATGTGATCCAATTCCGTGTGAACAAGTTAGAAAACAATACGGAAACCAAAAACTACCAATTGAGCGAAAACAACAAGCCAATTCCGGAAAAGGTAAGGTACAGGGAAAGAAGGCTCAGAACAAGAATGTTCAAGCACCTAAAGTTCAGCAGCAAAAGGTGCAAAACAAAAGAGCTTCTGTTAAGAAACGAGAACCGAAAGTGAACTTTGTTGGATCCAAGGGTACAGATAAACTTGAAACATTTCAGGATAAATCTAACGTTGATTTTATAAAACAAGTTAGAATTTTAAAACGAAATGATCAGAATAATTACACCCAACACACAAACGGATGTGATTTAGGTTCAAGTACATCTAGATCACAAAGTTCATTGTCTGGTTCTCCGTCTGGTCATCAACATGTTTCTCCGAGGTTTGTAGAGCGGAGAATGTGTTTTGAGTGTGGCACAATTGGGCATATTGTAAGATACTGCCCATACCTGCAAAAGTTGAAGGCAAAAACGAGTGCTCCCCAAGAAACCAATTACCAAAAACGACCTGTTTCCCCGAAACAAGACCCACGTGTTTTGAAAGAAAGGGAAAAGAAGTTAAAGCAAATGAATCAAAAGGTAATTGAAAAGGCCTTAAAATCAGAGGTCAAAGAAGAAAAACCTGTACAAGCAAAGCCTAAAACTGTAAAGCCAGTAAATGCTAAAACAACAAATTCAAATACTGGTAAAGGACAAACAGTTTGGAAACAAAAACAGGTAATTCAGTCAGGGGGAGCACCACAGGTTATTTTTCCTAATCATCAGGTGATTGAGATCACTTTCCTTGATGATCAAGGACGACCCAAGTCCACAAAGGCTTGGGTCCCCCTCTCCAACTGATCTTTTAAGTGAGTGTGCAGAATGTTCCAGGAGGAACTATTGATAGTCGTAAGATTGTTGATAGTGGAGTGTCCATGCACAAGATAGGCGACAGAAGAAATTGTTGCCTTTGATGGAGAGAAAATGAAAAGAAAAGGAAAACAGAAGTGTCTGTTGAAAGAGATTGAAAAGCTTCGACAAAAATGAAAATCATTCAAAAGTTTGATTGTTAAAGGCTTTGATCGGGTCCCCAGGATAGATTCAATCAAAATGTACGCACCTGCAGCACATCTGAAGATTCAAAATTTAACAAGATGAACGTGCAGTGTACATTTCTCCACGGTGTGATTGAAGAGAATGTGTTTGTTGAACAAACCAACCGGGTGTGCGGATGCCTTGGCGTGGATTGAACAACCGTACACTATTTCTGAAAGAGAAAGACAAAAACCTTCGCTGGTGCAATGTGGAAGACCAGCCGGACCCAAAGGTTTATGATCTTGTTGCTGTCAAGAGATTTCTCAGTAGCTACAAAATCGACTTTGAAATCCACACCGGGTGGATATCCAGTTTGGGAGAGCACTCAGATTCCTTGCAATGCACGGAGCAGTTGCAGGATACGGTTTTAAATTTCTAATCTCTCCTATACTTGTCGATATTTAAGCTGCTTTGTGAATTATTATCTCGTTCAGCACTCTTTGGCCAGACAATGTTGTCATGGTCCGCACCGCTTACCGACATGCCAACTGATTTTTCCAAAATTCGCTAAATCATTTCTGATTAAAACTTAATTTTGGTAAACGGCATTGAGGTAAAACAAGAGTAAAACCAACATCGGAAAATCATTTTTGTAAATACCTTTGTGTTTTAAACTTTATCTTAGTTTGTTGATTTTAGGGGGAGTAAATCCAACTTTGAAAAATCCAAAAACATCGAAAAATTTTAAAAACCAAAAATGAGTTTCCTGGCGAGCAAAAGAGAAAATGATAGTACATCAGTGGTCTGTCTAAACCTCTTTAAACCTTAAATGAAAAACGATAAGCAGCTCTATATAAGATGTATCGGTAGGCTCACAATCATTTTAAAGTGTGCAGGGTGATATAAACTTAAATCGACTGAAGACCAGGTGGGAACCATTCATTGGCATATGGTCTTAGTACCGAAATTTCGTTTGAGAGATTGCCGAGGTTCTGAGATATTCGGTCTTTATGCTGCTTATCATCTGGGTATCATGGTTGTTTCTTTTTCCGAAACAAACGGGGACGCAAGTCTAGATCTTCCATGATACCATACATACGTGTACATATTGCATTCGACCTCAATAAGTGATCAACAATCACATGTCCCACTCAAATAAGTGATAAAATATCACATTTATCCGGGAGTCAAGTTCGTCTCTCTGCTGTACGAAAGTACTGACCTGTTCACGGACTTGCTCCTGTGCCCTCATGCATCTGAAAATCAAGTTCCTCATCAATAAGTGATTCTATCACATAGGGCGTGTTTTCAATCAAAATAAGTGAGAATCTCACATCATATACGGTCAAACAGATGATAATCGGTATACTCACCGGTAAGATGAACCCTCGTGCATACCTTGATACAGGAATGTGTCGTGATGTGGATGAACACCGGTCGGTAAGTATAAATCATACCTTAACGTATCCCCTCACCATGATTAAAAATGATAAGTTGAGCTTAAGTGGACAACAATACCGATAATTGTTATAGGATGCTTATCTAAATATTAACTAAAAGAACAACTAGAGCGTTTTGACTTGACCGTACACTGATATGATTCTCTTACCCTCGAAACTCGTAAAAAGAATGTCTGTAGATATTTATTTACTGTTTTCAGTTTATGCATCTTGTATATATTTATTTATTGCTTTCCGTCTTTACATTTGAAAAATGAAAAATTTCAAAAAGATTTTAGGTGTCTTTTAATATAAACTTTATAAAATCCAAAAAGATTTTGCTTCTAGTTTATTTTTGATTGACTGATGTTGGAACTCGAGTCTATCCTACCCAAAATCCTGATCGTAAGCCGGAAAACAAATTGCATCTTCATAAACTGTCGAAGTTAACAAGTTTTGAAAGTTAAAGGATTAACATTGATCATTTTCTAAACTTTCAAAATATTGTCGGTCGGTGTTTGATTGAGATTTGATCTCATATATGTTGTTTGTTTAAATGTTAACTATATTCCAAGCGGTTGTTCTCATTATGCGTTTAGCTTTCTTGCATGTGCAGATGCTAAAGGCAAGGAGAACATGTTCAATGACAAGCTTTGGAATGAAGACACGAAGTGGAGGCACTCAAAGGATAAAATGATCGAGTTGCCGCTGACCCTTCATCAACACCACAAGGATCTGAAGAATTGACAAGTCAAAAGATTCACGAGCATGACTCAATGGAGAGTTCAATCTAAGGGGGAGTTTATTGACACACTACCTAATCAAAAAGGGGAGTTTGTTGATACACTTTCTACTTACGACGCGTGAAGACTTTGAAGATCCTCCGACGTGGAAGACATCGAAGTTGAACCTCACGAGTAGCGTCCGAGGGGGAGTTTGTTGATACATATTTTGTGGACACGACTCGGCTCGGTTCAACTCAGCTCAGTTCGACTTGGTTTCGACTCGAAGACATGAAGATCGAGACAAAGCTACAGCCAAGGGGGTTTTGTTGGTACACTTGTGTCTGTACTTTGTCTGTATTTTGTCATGATACAAAACGATGTCTTGTGTTAGTCTGAGTTACGTCTTAGGTTTGTTGTTATGTGCTTTCGATGTAAGTTTGACCAAGTCAACCATCCTCCTGGTTTGACTTGGCCAAACAGTTAGCACATTGTTTGTATGATGTGTGTGTCGAAGGATGAGTCATCGAAGGATTGTTTATATCCTTCGATGAGCTCGAAAGATAACCTTCGATGGATGGACCTCGAAAGATGTCATCCTTCGAGGTACATGTTGATCCTTCGACAGGTTTCTGGTCGATAGATGATCCTTCGATCAATCTATCTGATCCTTCGACCAGACGTGCTGTGACGGGTATAAATACCCATGTTGTGTGTTCATTTCAGTTGAGACACGAGGGAGAACATAGAGAACACTTGCAACATTCTGTTGACAGCACACACACTCACGAGAGTTTGAGAGAGTTTATAGAGTACATCTGTAAACATTGAGCTTGTAACTGGACCTTTCATACGTATTAATACAGAGGTGTTAATCGGTGAATATTGTGTGTCGTGCATTTGCGTGTTCTATCTCGGTTTGCCTTTCTCGGTTGGATTCCGCACAACCGGGTTGGTTTGTACACAAGGATTAGGCGACTAGATCCTCCCCTAGCCGGACCTACAACACGTAGTTGCATTTACATCGTTCGATACAAAGTAGATCGCATACCGAGTCAAGACAGGAGGTTGTCTTGACTACGGCCTTCACTTCGTAGCAGAGTCGAACCGATCCGAGCCGTATCCACTTAATATGTATCAACACTTGTCTATCTACTTTATAAGTCCTTTATGGCCCAAAACATGCACACAGGGGCAGATCTAGCATAGTAAGAGGGGTAGCCCGCGCAATCCCTCAACTTTCTTGGCAAAGTACATTTTTAGTACAATTTTTTTCTTCTTCGTTTTATGTATCAGCGCTACTCATGAACAAAAAAGAGTTTAGCCTGCACTAATCCCTCAACTTTATTCTAGATCCGCTACTCCTGCACACACTCAGTTTCACAAATACCAAGACAAATACTTCACCTTGTTGGCCCCGATGTTCACAATTGATATTGATTCTAATGAAATACAAGATGAAACAAGAAAGAATTCAATAGAACTTACAGAATTTCAGCTGTATTGCATAATTGTGATTGTACAAGTTATTATTACAATTGAGAAATCTAAACCCTATTTATACTAATCCAATAGGTGCGATCGAATAGACGTGTCACTTTGTGAACATGCCTGATGCTTGAAACATCGCGTCCCTTGGCTTCTGTGATATTGGCGCCTATTCTGAAGAGGTGCGTCTCCTGGAGGCGTCTCTTCCTTTAGTTGTAGGTTATTATCTTTTACTTTGTCACATCTGGTCCTCGCACTTATATACTAACTTAATTACAATGCAAACTAACTAATAACTATTTACTAAACAATCCTCTAACTTAGGATGTAAGGGATTATAACTTCACATCTTTTATTTATTCATATGGAGGCGCATTCTTTGAGATGTTAGTCTATGTTGAAAGAACCCGAAGCTATAAACAAGGTAGTCCAACGGCTTAACATATATTTTGTGTTAAAAGAACCCATGGATCTTAATTACTTTTTTGGTGGGTTAAGATTTTAACTCAGGGTCCTAAATAACACCATACTCTCTTAAAGAAAATACGTTTCAAAGCTTCTAAACGGGCAAGTCTCTCCAACTTACCGGTGCCCTTTAGTAAGTTACTCTCTCTCGGCCGGATTTCACATTTGCGGCCAATAAAGTGTGTGTTAGTTTATGCATTCCTTGATAGCAAATCATTGGTCTGCAATCAACTTTCTAAGCTATCTTCATGGCACTTCTGACTATGGTTTTCTCACTAAACATGCATCCAATTGCTTTCACTGATGTTCATTCAAAGAGAAGTTCACAACATTCTACATTTTCTCGACGCATGCCTTCTCAAAAACGCTAACAAAGCCTGGTGTCAGATGATCATAGGTCCACGGGTGTTATGCTATGTATCTGGATTTTAACCTTTTCTCATTGAACTCTTATAAACAAGGCATAATCTGTCATTCATCTACTTAGTCTAAATACGAAGCTCTGGTTGACATAGTGGTTGCTCACTTGGCTCGAAGCTCTCGGTGTTGATGAAACTTGAGCTCCTTCCCTATTGCGTGGCAATATCGGCTCAACCTACTGTCACGACCCCCGATCCACCCTGGACGGAATCGGGAGCCGCGAGCAGCCACGTGGTACTGATGATTATTTTGAAAACGTTGCAGCAGAAATTTCATCAGGACCGTGAGTTAGGAAAAATATCAGAGTTTAGAAAAACACCGGATTTTATTTATTAAATAGATGGGATAAACCCATGTTTTATAATGGTAGCTTTAATAAAGATAAATTTGATTACATAAAACCATATTTCTAAATTTGATTTAATTAATAAAATAAGCCATTTCTTGAAACCCTTCAGTGCCATATCCATCTTTTACTCCAATCTACTGTAATTACCTGAAACGTGTTTTAAAAAGGTTTTGTCAGCAGGAAATACCGGTGAGTTCATTCATTTTGCTAAAACGATACGTTTGTTATAATTTACAGTATTAAGAGCGATTACAATGTTTCTGCTATCAACCAACTACCCACAGTATTTGTCACTCGACCCATTGGCCCATTCGTCCAATGGTGTCTGTGACTATGGTCATATCACCCCTTGGCTAACTCGTTGTCCAATGGTGAAGATTATCAAGTAATGTATACAAAACCCCACATACCGGCTGTAATTTGGTGATTACAAAGACTTAATCCCTGTAATTATAACCTTAAAAATAAACATGCTTTTGAAATAAAATTTGATAAAAAGAGAATGACTCACATTATAAGCATGCAGATTCATACGGGCAAAGTTTAGTCTACAGATAAGCCTTGATATATTGCAGATTTCTACAGGAAGAGCTTAGCCTATTGATTTAGCCTTGTAACCTAGTGCACACGAACTAGGTAAGTAACTAATACAACATTTACGATAACTCACGAAATTAAAACCCTCACAACGAATGACAAAATGCAATCACTTAAACATCCATCGGATTCACAACGAATGACAGAGTATTCCCCGATTTCGGGTGGTACTCAAACATCCTGTCGGAATCACGACAAATGACAAAGGATAGCACTAAAACATCCATCGGATAGTTTCAATCGATCGGACATTGAATCGTAGCAGCGATCAAGTTATTACCCTGTTTTGCGGCGACGATTTGTGATTCGTGTGTGTTTTTAGACTATTTCTGATATAACTCAGTGTACGTAACGAGATTTTACGTCGTTTTAACTCCAGAATTCAAGTCCCAAGGCCCTCTATTTATACACAAAATTGACCCCTGCTTACGGACCGTAAGACTCATCCCTTACGGTCCGTAAGGGACACCTATTTCCATAGGGTAGCTACGTGTGTTTGTAGGCTTGCTGAGTTGACAGATTCGTAAATTTAAATTTTGACAGCGTTTTATGTAGATAATCTTAACTAGGGTTTACCCCCCCTGAGTTTTAGGGGCCCTGATCCTGATTCTGATTGTTCAGAAAATTTTAGGGTTTGTGCAGAATCACTTGGGTGTCTCAATTAGGGTTTCCTATTGGATAATTAAAATAATAATTAAGACTTTTTGATATGGGTTGTTACACCTACATCTCCGCTTGCCCTTAATGAACAACTAGTTGACTTCTATCCCAACCATAATGTTGTAATTGTTTTGAAACGAAATTAATGAAAATTGGAGCTAGACCAAGCTAATTCTTCGTTAGAGTGAGATTGCCAGGGGCGGCCCAAGGGGTGGGCGGGGAGGACCACCGGCTAAGGCCTGATATTTCGAGGGGCACGTTATTTAAAAAACCGATATGTATATGTAAAAAAAGTTAATTGGGTTTACCCATACAAACATAACATAGGCACACTTACAAACTATTTTTATGGTTTACATTAGTTATTAGCTCATTGGCATTAGGTTGTATGAAAAACTAGTTTATATTATATATTTCGTTAAGGCCTAAGGTCACTTTTTTCGAGCTCGAACAAGGTACACAAATTCTCAGTGTCGGCCCTGGAGATTGCCCTTGAAAACAAAAGTGAAAGTTTAGAGTGTAACGTTCGCATGGTCATTATGAATCAACCACTACGTCATAGTTTAGATAATTAAATTCCAATTTGCTTTTATTTAATTTAGAGTAAATTACAAGTTTTGTTCTTTATTTTTACACCAAATTGCAAGCGATGTCCTTTGGCGCAAAAGTTGAAGACTTTTGTACTTAATGTTTCAAAATCCTGCACGTTATATCATTTAGCCCTAACTCAGTTAGATTTTTTTGGTTAAGTATGATCATGTGCCTTGCACATGAGGGTAGTTTTTGTCATTTCATATATCCAAGGACTAACTATGTAAAAACTCAAAAATACATCATCAATTTATTAAACAAAAAATAAATATAATAAAAAAAAAGAAATCTCTCTCTCATTCTCTGTCATCGTCCTCACCCATTTCCTCCCATTTCCACCCACCAGAACCACCACCTTCCAGCCACCACCATGAAATTGTACAACAACACATTCAATTTCGTCAACCTCCTTCTTCAAACCCTAATGAAATGGCTTCAAATTCGTCAACAAAACACTCTTTAACCCCACTTTGCCCCTTTAAAACAAAACCCTAGAAGACCTGGTGCAACAACAGACAGGTGCGAAGAGAGACAAATCCCGTAGTTTACGATTTCCGGTAAGTATGATTCCTCTCTAATATGTGTTGAATGTGTAATCCTTGGTCAAATTTATGAATCACGAGTTTGATTAACAATTTACAGAAATAATGGGGTAGTGTGGGGGTCTGCTGGTGATGGGTTGGTGGTTTACCACAGTGATGGTGGTGATAGCAGCAAAGACTGATGAAGATTGTTGTGATTATAGGCCGCAAACATGGTGGTGGCCGGTTGTTGCTTGGTAGAAGATGGTGTATTGATGGTGTTTGGATAGTGGTGGTAGGTGGGATGATGAGCACAATGGTGTTGACGGTGGTGGAAAGTGGTGGTGGCTGGTGGGTTGGTAAAGGCGGTGGAGCAAAGGTAGTGGGTGATGAGAACTTATTAGCTTTTGTATTTGTTAGCTGGAGTTTGAAATCATCAACCCGATTCTGGTGCAGTAGGGTTGGGGTGGTCGGTAGGTGGGGGTGGAGGCGTTGAAGGCTGAGGTGGGGTAGGTGGCGGTGGTGAAGGTTGTGGGGTGGTGGTGGTGGGTTGAGAGAGACTAGGTTGTGGTGGTGGGTTCAGATTAGAGAGAAAGAGAAGAGTTTATATTTTTTTTTTCTAGTTTTGTAAATATTGTCCCTCAATAATAAGTGTTTACAAAATAACCCTTTGGAAGGTGAAATGACAAGTATGCCCTCATGTGCAAGGCACATGACCATACTTAACCAAAAAAATTGACTGAGTTGGGGCTAAAGGAAATAACGTGCTGGATTTTGAAACATTAAGTACAAAACTCATCAACTTTTACGTCAAAGGACAACAACGCTTGTAATTTGGTGTAAACATAAAGGATAAAACTTGTAATTTACTCTTTAATGTATAAAGTTTGTCAAGGTCGTCCCTTTAACCAAAGAAACTGTACAACAAAATCGAATATCGAATTTTCAAATATAGAGCAACATTAACTGAGCTCGGCCGGCCTTAACACGTAAAGCCATTGCATCATATGTAAGCATCAAACCGCAAGCTTGGTAACAACAGGCCATGCAACAAATAATGGTGTGTCAATTCTTTAATGGTATAGCAAGTGCA
This sequence comes from Helianthus tuberosus, assembly GCA_030545235.1. Lineage (NCBI taxonomy): Eukaryota > Viridiplantae > Streptophyta > Magnoliopsida > Asterales > Asteraceae > Helianthus > Helianthus tuberosus. Next base: position 13,599,173 of record CM060409.1, on the reverse strand, counting down.
CCCCTTTGGAACGATCCAGCCTTACATTTTATAAATTTGTAGAGCCCATCCGCTAACTTCTTTTGAAGGGAATGCAAAACTCTTGTATGTAAACACGACAAGCTACATTATAAAAGTGGGCAACCACATGTAGCAAGTGGCTTTATTCAATAGACCAATTCAGCTAAGTGACTGTACATGATATATTTGACAGGCTTTCCTCTTTATGGCTTATATAAGACACGGTGTAACGAATTGTTGTCAATTCTTTTTGGTAATCATTTTTTTTCCTATTTTCCAACACCATGCAGCAAGCAACTTGCATATGAGAAGGGAACAAGTCATATTAGGATATATATTACAGACAATATGAGGATATATGACATACCAAGTGGATCCATGAACACGAAAAAAAAATTACAATTGTTTTTATATAGGGTTATATAAAAAAATATCAATATACTTTCTCATTTTTCATAATAAAGTTTCTCCATATAGTTTTGGAAATATTAAACCGAATTGGCCAAAACGGTCCCCTTTTGGCAGTTTGCGCCATTTTTTAGCATGAAATTGTACCATTAGGGGTGGTGGGAGTCGTCCCATTTTTTTTATATTTCTACGTATGCCACATTGGCTTTTCCCCAATTTTCCGCAAATGCTAGGTATTGTCCTAGATTTCTCAAGAAGTCCCCAAAACTAAATTACTGTAACTTAACTTAAACATTAATATATTTAAAAAGTTTTAACATACCTAATAATAAAATAAACTAAAAATAAAACTACATAATTAAAATAAAAGAACCACATATTAAAAGAAAAAAGTACATAACTAAAATAAAAACTATATAAATAAATTTAAAAATCTAAACATTGGTTGCTGAAGGGGTATGGTCTTAGAATTTACCTCACGGAAATGTGACTAAACCGGTGTGCATAGCGCGTTTAGTACTCGCGATGAGTGTTGGTACACTTTATGTGGACGCGACGCGACTCAGCTCGGTTCAGTTCAACTTCGGTTCGACTCGGTTAGGTCCGGCTCAAGCCCGACGTCATGACATTCCTCCGTCGTGCGCCCCAGAGTTCGACACGCGAAGCACGGAGAGCCGCGGACCAAGTCCCGATGACACCTCACCATGACATCATCATGATGATGTCATGGTGATGTCACAAGCTTTGAATTGGTGAAAGATTAGAACGAAACTTGTCTGGGCGTAATTCTTTCATCATGGGCCTAAACTTGATTTGGGCTTTGACCTTTGTTTTGGGCAAGACTACAAACGACGAAACAAGTTTATTTAGCTTGTATGTCGACGAAACAGAAAGTGTTTCGTCGACTTTTAATGTTTCGTCGTGCCATGCGTTTCGTCATTGTCTGTGTCTTGTATAAATACCCCTCATAGTTTCTCTGTGAAACTGATGAGAGCTGTGAGACTTTGAGAGAGTCTGTAAAACATTGTTTGTATATGTTTGTATCCGTTCTCATCCTTAATCAATAGATATTGAATCTTTGGTTACGCGTGTGTTTTACACTTTGTTTGGTTTGCACCGTCACGGGGATTCCGCACCCGTTACCGTGTTTGTGATAAACAAGGATAGGTTTTCGTATGGGATCCACCGGGAAAAACAGGACCTACAAGTGGTATCAGAGTTTTGGCTCTTTTCCTTGTTTAAAACCAAACATTGTCGTGTTTGAAACAAGTGTGTTCTTGGGATTTTCAGTTCTTGTTCTTTAAAAAAAAAAAAAAATTATTTCATATTTTCTGGAAATATTTGCTGAAAATCAGTGTTTGAAGTGTTGTTTTGCTATAAGTTTTAGTGAAAACCATATTATTTTGCATGTCTACATGTTAGCATTTGGTTTTTATTGAAAGTTTTAGCAAAATTTGGTTCTCGAAAATTTTATTCGGTGATAAGTTTGGCCAGAATCATCAAAGTGTTCTTGGTATATTCATATTGTTCTTGATAATATATGTTGCTTTGATCTGGATTGTTGTTTGAATTAAAGTGTTTGTGGAATATAATATTTTAAGTTGAAATTTTGGTACAAAACTATGATGAAAAGCATTGTCTTGGTAAGCTAAAGTTTGAAAAAGTTGTGTAGTGAGTCAGAGAAGATAAGGCAAGTTTGAAAAATTTAACCAATCTCACCAACTCTAGCAACCTTATCCAATCAGTTTCGTCGGATCTGAATTACATTCAGACCTGTTTCATTGCAATACATTCAGACTTGTTTCGTCGCATAACAATCAAGGGACAAGGGTTTCGTCGTTGGTCAACAGGATTTCAGTTTCGTCGCAATACAAGTATTCCTGTTTCGTCGACTTCAGACATCATTCACCAGTTTCCTCGCACCTTTTATAATGTGTTTCGTCGAGCAGTTTGTTTTACTCAAAGGTTTCGTCACTTGTTTCTTTCAGCTTTCATCTTCACATGTGATGTCATCCACCATAATAATAAAGACCATGTGCTATTTAATGTGAATTGTCAGCTTCATCACGTGAGAAAGTGGCTGAATAAAACAAAAGATTGTGATTGGGAATTAGATTGTTGCATTTGATAGTAATTAGATTGCATGTGCTGGTTATCGGTCCAATAACAATTCATTATTGTGAGTGGGAATCAAATTTGGCAGCCCATTTGATAGTAATTAGATTAGATGTGCTGAAGCTTCATATCGGTCCAATCATATTCAGATTTGATAAAGTATATCACATAGGGGGTGGAGCATCATTCAACATTAAAGGTTTCATTATTTATTAGAAGTTTCGCCAAACATTAACTTCATGCCTCGTCGTTGTGGTATTTAATCAAATTGTTTCGTCGCACAAGAGAATTATTATAAGAAACTTTGTCGATCAGAAGTACAAATCATTGTTTCGTCAAACAAGTTTCGCCAAAATTTGAGTTTCGTCGAAACTTGTTAAATTTTTAACAGAAGTGTTGCAAAACTAATTTAACTGTCTGTTTTCAAGTGTGTAACTAGGTTATCACTTTCATACATCGATCATGAGTTGTACAAGTCCATTGGATTGGAGTATGGAACCAAGACCAGGTGAAGATCGAACTTCGGCAGCTGCGTGGGTAAGGAATTTTTTGATCAGCAATCTATAAGTGCAAGTCAATGGGCATTGGTGACGAACCAGAATCAAAGCATTCAAAATCTTATGATAAGTGAGAGCGAAACGGGAAGCAACAATCGCCCGCCAAAGTTAAATCACATGAACGAATATCCGACATGGAAAGGTCGTTTCCATACGTACGTTCTAGGGCAGAATACCGAATTATGGACGTGCTTCATTTCACCGTATAATCAAACTCTTGAAGCAGCAGGATCAAATGCCACGACATTTATGAATATGCAAGAACCCGACAAGAAAGCATATGATCTTGAGAAGAAGGCGTTTGCAATTCTCACACAATCGCTTCACAAAGACATCTATCATCAATTCGGCTATTGTACAATCACGAAAGCGTTATGGGATGCCTTGGTAGCAAGAGGTGAAGGAAAGAAGAAATTCGAATCATTTCATTTCTTGGAGAATGAAACCCTAAATGATATGAATACTCGTTTTTATCATTTTATTAGTGAAATGTATTCTTATAATGTTCGTGCAACTCATCAGGAAATGGTTGCAAGGTTTGCTGATGCTCTACCTCCAAAGTGGAGCCCATTCATTGAGCTTCTAAAGCATACGAGCGTTCTAGATAATGTCAATATCTATGAATTCGTTCAGAAGTTGGAACACAAGAATGATGAAGAAATCCGGAAAGCTAAACGAATTTCTGTTCCTCAAAGTACTGAAATGTACCTTCCAGGTTTCGACGTTTTAGCTAGATCCAGTGCAGCTCAGCAACCAAAACTACAAACAGCTTTTATGTCCAATACAAGCTCTTTTCCGTTTCCACAATCAGCTCCACCTCAAGTTTTTGATCCAAATGCTTATATTCCGACACCATCACAAGCCCAACCACAACCTCAAGTCTCCACAACACAACCTCAATTCGATCCAAGTGCCTATTTTCCTAAACCTACTGTCGATTGTGCTCCGACCATACAGTTGTCGATTATGCCGAAATCATCAAGAAGAATGTCAGCGATGGTGAATCTTCGGGAAATGATGACAGTTCAGGATATAGTGGCACTGATGAAGATAGCTCAAGTGTGAGTGATTACAGTTCAGAATCTGAAGTGAAGGAGGGAATGGATTCTGAAGCTGATAGTTTGTCGAATGGTGCCAAGGAGATGACATGTCAAAACTCTGACTTGATCAAGAAAGCTGATGCCACATCAGAAGAAATGGAGAAGATTCTCACTGAAGATGGCTCTTTCTCTTCTCAGACTGCCTTTATGGCTAATGTCATAGCTTCTACAAGTCAGGTAAAATCTGAAACTCCTAGCATATGTAGTGTTTGTGCTGATATGAAACATGAATGTGCTGAATTGAAACGTGAATCTGAAACGGTTCATAGTCACAATCAGAGTTTGGTTATTGAACTGTCAAAGTGCAAAGAGGCAAATATGGCTCTGGTTAGAAACGAAAAGGATTTTAAATCTGTGATTGAAACCTTAAAGAAAAGTGTTTCCGAAGTGACCAAAACTGTTTATCATAAACAAGTTAGTATTAACGATTACATTAACATCGTTGACGAAACCAAAAAGGAACTAGCCATTGCCAAATGCGAGCATGATGCAATCAAGCTCAAACTGGAGAGTTATTCTAACTCCCGATTTGTGCTCGATCACATCATTGACGTTCAAAAACTAAAGGGTAATGTTAAAGGCGTTGGGTATAAGTCGTGTCCGCCTCCTTTGAGACACAACTATACCAGAATGCCCGATGAGGAGGAAATGCCGCGTTTTGAGCCAACTGTACCTCTTGATTATGAGGAAGTTACAATTGGCTTAGGGTTCAAAACGGACAATTCATCGGAGGGCTCATCTGATAGAAAGGAAAAGTCATAATGTGCTTCAAATCAAAGTCCTCCAACCATTGAGGACTATGATTCTTCGGATGATGAATCAGATGTGAGTGATGAGGATAAATCTCTTAACGATAGAAAATGAGTAGAAGTGCCTTTTCAGAATCACATTCTGTGTGATCCTCCGACTCCTGCTGTGCAATCAACTGGTGCTAAACAAGAGATAGATCCTATCACTGAGACAGTATTGTCACGGCCCCCGACCCGGTTTGACCCGTTTCAGGAGCCGTGGGACAGAAATCCCGTGGTATTTATTTAATTTAGTTTAACAGCGGAAGTTTATAATCAGGATCTTTTTAAAGCTAAAATTTTCCTGATTATTTTATTTCAAAACTCGGGATAAAACCCCGGTTATTTACAATCATTTGATTTCACGGAGAAATCTTTATTTTTACAAAACATGTTTCTTTATTTTATTAGGAGCCACTTCCTTAAGCTTGTAGTGCTTCACAGCACTTTTCCTTGGATCACAATAGATCACCTGAAACATGTTTGAAAAAGGTTTTGTCCGTGGGAAATACTGGTGAATCATTCTATTTAATAAAACGACCTGTTTGTTATAATTTACAGTATTAAGGGTGATTACATTGTTTCTATATCAACCAATTACCCACAATATTTGTCACTCGACTTATTTCTGTGACTGTGGTCAGACCACCCATTGGCTAACTCGTTGTCCAATGGTAGCGGGAAAAAGTAATGTATACAATACCCTACAGTCTTCTTCACGATGTCCTATGGCTTTGCAAAAGTTGCAGATTACATTACATCTTCCATAATGTTTCTTTCTGCAATTTCTGCAAAATGGCAAAGTTGAAGATTGCCCTGTTCCTCTTCTCTTGAAGTTATTACTATTACCCACGCGAAATCCTTGGGTAATTTTCTGAGCCAGTTCCTTTTTCCTATTTTCATCTCTTGTACGTACCAGTTCGTCAGTGAGGGTATTAGCTAATTCTACCGCATCGTCAATAGTGCGAGGTCTCGCAGCTTTAACGATATGACGGATTTCACTAATTAATCCCCAAATATAGCGAGAAATGAGTACCGGCTCTGGCGTAGCCAGCGTTGGTACCACTCTAGCATATTCAAAGAATGTCGAAGTATATCCTCGATAGTCCACATTCACCATCCGATGGTTCAGGAACTTATTTGCCATTTGATCTTTTTCATACTCGGGACATAATTTTCTTTCTATAAGATTCTTAAATTCTTCCCATTTCATGGCATATGCCTCGATCCTTCTTTTAGCTTGTAACACAGTGTTCCACCATTCTAGCGCCCCTTCTTTAAAAAGATTTGACGCATACATAACTTGATCTTCCTCAGCACATTTACTTATAGTGATCACTGCCTCAGTTTTCTCTAACCAACGCAGTGCTGCAATAGCCCCTTCGTTACCTGCAAACTCAACTGGTTTACAGGCAAGGAATTCTTTGTAAGTGCAACCAGGTGTTGCAGCTTTCATTTTCTTGAAAATTGGGGCTTGCAGATCATTATTGTTATCAACATGATTACCGCCTCCGTTAATACTATTACTAAAGTTGTCGGCTTGTGTACGTTTACTAGGAATGATTGATTGAGGATTAACAGGTTTTTGAACAGCAGCAACGATTGCTGGAATAGCATTGTCTATTCCTTGTGCAACGATATCCTCGATATCTTGCCTATTTAACAATTGCTCTTCCTGAATTTGCTCGGATTGATTTACTTCATTTACTGGTTCATTACCAATATTTGCCATCTGATAATTAATTTATAGATAAATAATTAGTAAGAAACAATCCAATGTCACAATTAATTGCACATAATCACATAAACAAATATACAAACAACATTGTAAATTTTCTAAAATTTCATTTATTTTATAGATTATATTATGCTTCCATATACAACCGTTTTATTGTTTATTTTACACATACTGATTTTTATTAATATTATTGTTATTATACAACCACAGATTCACCACCTACTTCTCCCTCGTTAACTTGCATTTTTAATAACGATGTTCCTTCTCATCATATTTCCATGAGATTTGTCCTCATATCTCTCGGATCCTATTCCCAGCATCCATCAGCTCTTCACCGAAATGGCGGAGTTCAGCCATATTCTCGTTACTCATCGGTGGATTTGGTAAAGGTTCTGGATCGAACTGAGGGAAAAACGTATATGGACTGTTGATAAGGTTTTGGAATTGCCAATCATTAGTCCACCACTCATCCATTCCTAGAGGTTGGGTGTAGATTATTGGTTCTGGAATTGCTGGTTCCAAGTTCATAGGAATTTGGGTTTCAATATGATGAGTAAAAACATTTTCATTGACAGGTTTAATAGTATCACAGCTTGTCAATATAAAATCTAACTCCTCCTGCAAGGTCATTTCTTGAGTTTGCTTAGAGCTTTCTCCAATTTCTATCTTGGTTTGTCTAGAATCTTTTCCAACCTCCATTTCTATTTGCTTAGAATATTCCTCAAACTGTATTCCCATCTGCCTAGAATCTTCCCCGACTTCAGTCTCCAATTCCTGCTGTCTAGAACTTTCCTCGGTTTCAATTCCTTTTCCTTTTTCTAAGGGATTGTTTATTTTAGGAATCTTTCTAGTGGCAGGTTTCTTTTTACGCACACGCCTCCATCCTACCAATCTTCTCCTCTTTTTAGGCTTAGGTTTTTCCAGAGGTGGAGCATTGAATTCTATAGGTTGTTTCACATCAGCAAAGTACCCGGTAAACTCTTTACAGACTTCTATGTTTACAGGGTAGAGGTTGAGATTCTCTAGGGCTCCAGATAACTCATTCATGCTGTTTAGCATATATGTAAAAATAATAAATTAAAATTTTATAACAAATTTTACAGATAAACCTGAAATATTATTGCATATTCTGTGACTAATTTAATACAAGGAAAATTGACAATTTAACATACTAAGTTTTATTGTAATTTTATTTATTTATTTACTAGTTCATATTTCTGGCTTGTAAGTTGCTAATACGGAGTCATGGTATTCTAAAGATTAGTATTTACTGCTACAGTGGCTAACATATAAAGATCCGCCCATTTTTCATCTAAATTGTCTTCCCATGGTGATTTACGGATTAATTCCTGGGTTTCCTTTTTAACTTTCTTTTCTCGAAATTTCTTTAATTTCTCCTGACTTTTTCTAATAATCAAACTTCTTTTATCAGGAGAAAGTGGTTCCTCGTATTGGGCTTTTCGAACAAATATTCCTTCTTCATGAGTTTGGGATGAACTTCCCTTCTCATTTGATGACCTATCTAATTTAAGATAGATGTTTGAAAGCTTTTGCTTACCCATACTGTAACTAACAAATAATCAGTTAATAAAACACATAATCACATAATAGTAATCAGGAAAAATTAAGTATTTCTAAATACTTAATTAGCTTAACTCAGTGGCTCTGATACCACCTTTTTTTTGTCACGGCCCCCGACCCGGTTTGACCCGTTTCAGGAGCCGTGGGACAGAAATCCCGTGGTATTTATTTAATTGAGTTTAACAGCGAAAGTTTATCATCAGGATCTTTTTAAAGCTAAAATTTTCCCGATTATTTTATTTCACAACTTAGGATAAAACCCCGGTAATTTACAATCATTTGATTTCACGGAGAAATCTTTATTTTTACAAAACATGTTTCTTTATTTTATTAGGAGCCACTTCCTTAAGCTTGTAGTGCTTCACAACACGTTTCCTTAGATCACAATAGATCACCTGAAACATGTTTGAAAAAGGTTTTGTCAGCGGGAAATACTTGTGAATCATTCTATTTAATAAAACGACCTGTTTGTTATAATTTACAGTATTAAGGGTGATTACATTGTTTCTATATCAACCAATTACCCACAGTATTTGTCACTCGACTTATTTCTGTGACTGTGGTCAGACCACCCATTGGCTAACTCGTTGTCCAATGGTGGCGGGAAAAAGTAATGTATACAATACCCCACATACCGGCTGTAATTTTGGTGACTACAAAGACTTAATCCTTGTAATTATAACTTTGAAAATAAACATGCTTTTGAAAGTAATTTGATAGAAAGAGAATGACTCACTTTGCAGATTTAACACGGACAGTGTCTAGTCTACTGATTAGCCTTATTAACCTAATTTAAATAACAATGCACACAAAACCAGGTTAGTAACTAATACAGCATTTACGATAACTCACGAGATCAACCCTCACAACGAATGACAAAGTGCGATACTTAAACATCCATCGAATTAACGACGAATGACAAAGCATAACCCTAATGTGGGCAGCACTTAAACATCCATTGGATAGTTTAATCGATCGGACATTGAATCGTAGCAGCGATCGAGTTATTACCCTGTTTTACGGCAGCAATATTTGATCCGTGTGTGTTTTAATAGTAAACAGAACATAACTCAGTGTATATAACGAATTTGTTCGTCGTTTTAACTCCAGAAATCAAGTCCCAATGCCTACTATTTATAGGTAAATTTTGACCCCCCTCGCGTGACGCGAGGGGTACCCCTCTGGGCGTCGCGTGGCGCGAGGGGTCACCTATTTCCATAGGGTAGCCACGTCCTTGACTAGCCTAGCTGAATTGACGAAATCTTAAAATTCGATACTGACAACAAGTTATTTAGATAATCGTAACTAGGGTTTTACCCCCCCCCCCCCTGAGTTTTAGGGGCCCTGATCCTGATTCTGAGAGTTCTGAAAATTTTAGTGTTTGTGCAGAATCACTTGGGTGTCTTAATTAGGGTTTCCTATTGAACTAAATATAATAATAAATAATAGTTTTAGTGAGAGTTGTTACAAGTATCTACCATTAAAAGTGATAACGTGATGTATACTTTGGTCGGTGATAGTAAAATTTATTCAGCCAAAGATTTTCCAATCAAAAACGTCAATCAATCCTTGATTGATAAAGTGTTTAAAGATAATACAACTAAGTTTTTGGGTAAAGCGATCCCGAGAGTTTCTGTAACTCAGTGTGATCCGATTCCAAAAGCTGAAGTTAGAAGAAAATTTGGAAATAAAAAATCACCGACAAAGCAACAACCTGTCGCTTTTAAGGGTAAACAACAAAAACAACGAGCTCCAAAGCCTAAGGCTAAGGTTGAATCAAAAGGAGCTCGTTACAAGAAGAGGGCAAAAGACGTTAAATTTGTGGCCTCCAAAGGTACTGATAAAGTGGAGACTTTTGAAAATAAGTCAAATACCGATTTTGTTCAAAAAGTCAACATTTTGAAACGTAATAATGAAAACAATTACACTCAACACACAAATGGGTGTGAAGCTAGTACCTCTGGGTCTACAACTTCTACGTCAGGTTGTCGATCAGATTCTCCTAAGTTTGTTGAAAGGAGAACTTGTTTCAAATGTGGGAAGTTTGGGCACATCATTAAAGACCGCACAAACTCACCCAAACCAAATTTTGTAGAAAGAGCCCCTTCTGAACAAGGTCACCAACAACGTCGTCCTGTGTCACCCAAAAATGACAAATGTACGATTAAAGAACAAGAAACAAAAAAACGACGTCAAAATGTGAAGGTGATTGAAAAGGCTTTAAAACTAGAAACTGTTAAAAGGAAACCAATTTTGTCGCAACCGTTAAAACCGGAGATTTCTAAATCTGTAAATGATATACAATTCGGTAAACGGAAACAGGCTTGGAAACCGAAAACAGGTGAGGATTCAGGAGGAGGGATGCAATTTAAGGACCTTCAAGAAATTGAAATTACATTTCTTGATTCTCAAGGGCAACCCAAGTCTATGAAGGCTTGGGTCCCCCTCTCCAACTAATCTCTGAGTGAGTGTGCAGGATGTTCCAGGAGGAACTATCGATAGTCATAGGATTGTTGATAGGGGAGTGTTCATGCACAAGATCGGCGACAAAGAAATTGTTGCCTTTGATGGAGAGAAGAAAAAGAAAAGAAGACAGAATTGTCTGTTGAAAGAAATTGAAAGCTTCGACAAATTGAAAATCATTCCAAGAGTTTGATTGTTAATGGCTTTAATCGGGTCCCCAGGGTAGATTCAAACAAAATGTACGCACCTGCAGCACGTCTGAAGTTCAAAATCAACAAGATGAACGTGCAGTGTACATTTCTTCGCGGTGTAATTGAAGAAAATGTGTTTGTTGAACAAACCAACCGGGTGTGCGGATGCCTTGGCTTGGATTGAACAACCGCACACTACTTCTGAAAGAGAAAGTCAAAGACCTTCGCTGGTATAATGTGGAAGACCAGCCGGAACCAGAGGTTTATGATCTTGTTGCTGTGAAGAGATTTCTCGGATAATGGAAGTAGCTGCAAAATCGACTTTGAAGTCCACACCGGGTGGATATCCAGTTTGGGAGAGCGCTCAGATTCCTTGCAATGCACGAAGCAGTTGCATGATACAGTTTTGAATTTCTAATCTCTCCTATACTTGTCGATATTTTAGCTGCTTTATGAATATTTATCATCTCGTACAGCACTCTTGGACCAGACACATTGAACTCGAATATCACCTCACACGTGATTGTTTTTAATATGAAACTCGTCAATGTTGTCATGGTCCGCACCGCTTACCGACGTGCCAACTCATTATTTTCAAAATTCGATAAATCATTTCTGATTAAATTAATTTTGGTAAACGGCATTAAGGTAAAACCATGAGTTAACCGACATCGGGAAATCGTTTTTGTAAATACCTTTATGTTTTTAAAATTTATCTTAGTTTGTTGATTTTAGGGGGAGTAAATCCAAAATTTGAAAATTCAAAAACAGTGAAAAATTTCAAAATGCAAAAACAATAGAAAAACAAAAATGAGTTTCCTGGCGAGAAAAAGAGAAAATGATAGTAAATTAGTGGTCTGTCGAAACCTCTTCGAACTGAAATGTAAAATGAAAAATGTTAAGCAGCTCTATATAAGATGTATCGGTAGGCTCACAATCATTTTAAAGTGTGCAGGGTGGTATAAACCTTAAATCGACTGAAGACCAGGTGGGAACCGCTCATTGGCATATGGTCTTAGTACCGAAATTTCGTTTGAGAGATTGCCGAGGTTCTGAGATATTCGGTCTTTATGCTGTCTTATCATCTGGGTATCATGGTTGTATCAAACCGTAAAAATAACGGAGACGAAGTCTAAGATCTTCCATGATACTATACATACGTGTACATATTGCATTCGACCTCAATAAGTGATCAACAATCACATGTCCAAACAAAATAAGTGATAAAATATCACATATTCTTTGCGGGAGTCAAGTTCGTCTCTTTGTTGTACGAAAGTACTGACTTGTTCACGGACTTGCTCCTGTGCCCTCATGCATCGAAAATCAAGTTCCTCATCAATAAGTGATTCTATCACATAGGGCTTGTTTTCAATCAAAATAAGTGAGTTTCTCACATCTTTTATACGGTCAAACAGATGATAAACAGTATACTCACCGGTAAGATGAACTCTCGTGCATACCTTGATACGGGAATGTGTCGTGTGTGGATGAACACCGGTCGGTAAGTATAAATCATACCTTAACGTATCCCCTCGCCATGATTACATCTGATAAGTTGAGCTTATGTGGACAACAATACCGATAATTGTTATAGGATGCTTATCTAAATGTTAACTAATTGGACAACAAGAGCGTTTTGACATGACCATACACTGATATGATTCTCTTACCCTCGAAACTCGCAAAAAGAATGTCTGTAAATATTTATTTACATTTCTTCGTTTCTACATCGCTGTATATACTTATTTATTGCTTTCCGTCTTTACATTTGAAAAATGAAAAATCTCAAAAAGATTTTAGGTGTGTTTTAATATAAACTTTATAAAATCCAAAAAGATTTTGCTTCTAGTTTATTTTTGATTGACCGATGTTGGAACTTGAGTCTATCCTACCCAAAATCCTGATTGTAAGCCGAAAAACAATTGCATCTTCATAAATTGTCGAAGTTAACAAGTTTTGAAAGTTAAAGGATTAAAATTGATCATTTTCTAAACTTTCAAACTGTTGTCGGTCGGTGTTTGATTGAGATTTGATCTCATATGTGTCATTTGTTTAATTTGTCTAAATTTCAAGCGGTTGTTCTCATTACGTGTTTAGCTTTCTTGTATGTGCAGATGCGACATGAGAATCAGCTAAAGGCGAAGAGAACGTGTCAGATGACAAGCCGTAAAGTGAAGACACCAAGTGAAGGCACTCAAAAGATAAAAATGATCGAGTTGCCGCTGACCCTTCATCAACACCACAAGGATCTGAAGAATTGACAAATCAAAAGATTCACGAGCATGACTCAATGGAGAGTTCAATCTAAGGGGGAGTTTGTTAACACACTTCCTAAATAAAATGGGGAGTTTGTTGATACACTTTCTACTTACGACACATGAAGACTTTGAAGATACTTCGACACAAAAGACACGGAAGACGAACCATCACAAGTAGCGTCCAAGGGGGAGTTTGTTGGTACACTTTATGTGGACGCGACTCGGCTCGGTTCAGTTCAACTTCGGTTCGACTCGGTTAGGTCCGGCTCAAGCCCGACGTCACGACATTCCTCCGTCGTGCGCCCCAGAGTTTGACACGCGAAGCACGGAGAGCCGCGGACCAAGTCCCGATGACACCTCACCATGATGATGTCATGGTGATGTCACAAGCTTTGAATTGGTGAAAGATTAGAACGAAACTTGTCTGGGCCGTAATTCTTTCATCATGGGCTTAAACTTGATTTGGGCTTTGACCTTTGTTTTGGGCAAGACTACAAACGACGAAACAAGTTTATTTAGCTTGTATGTCGACGAAACAGAAAGTGTTTCGTCGACTTTTAATGTTTCGTCGTGCTATGAGTTTCGTCATGGTCTGTGTCTTGTATAAATACCCCTCATAGTTTCTGTGTGAAACTGATGAGAGCTGTGAGACTTTGAGAGAGTCTGTAAAACATTGTTTGTATATGTTTGTTTCCGTTCTCATCCTTAATCAATAGATATTGAATCTTTGGTTACGTGTGTGTTTTACACTTTGTTTGGTTTGCACCGTCACGGGGATTCCGCACCCGTTACCGTGTTTGTGATAAACAAGGATAGGTTTTCGTATCGGATCCACCGGGAAAAACGGGACCTACAATGAGCCGCGTCAATCGCTTCCGCCTCCTGTGACCACCACCATCGCCTTTCATCATTTTGTTGAAGAGTCGATTAAATATGAGATCCTTTGTATTGATATCCTTAAACCGTACGTCGGCAGGTCTTCGAAGACGTTCACCTAAGTCATAGAAAATGCTACTTCTTCTTCGATCCAGCTCCTTAAAATTTGAAAGGGGTTATTTTTTCCGTTGTGTTAGAAAAGGTGTAAAAGGGTTTACGGGAAAAATTAAAAAAGAAACACTAAAGCACGAAATCGGTTACATACACCGTACACGTATTATATAACTAAAAGCACTTATATATATTACAATATTAGGTCTCTATATGTGGAGAATATTTTATGTTTATACAAACTATATACATTAAAAAATATATTTTGTTCGAGTGGTTCAATTTACCTGACCAGTTCGATACAGTAAACAAACATAAATTGAATCGTGAAACACAGTTTTGTAAACTGTAAACCAACTGGTTCACTTTTAACTCGGTTGACACAGCCACTTTAACTCGGTTTAGAGGGTGAACGTACGGTTTCAACGGTTTATGAACGCCTCTAATTTTGCCATATTAAAGTGTATAACCTTGTAACAGCAAAAGAAAAGTTTATCAACCTTTATTAAAGTCGTGCACCTGTTTGTAATGTATGTACTTGTGAAAAAAAAAATGCTAAAAGTACTTGCTCGTTACCACTAAATTGATAGTTTGCTAACATTAATTAAGCTCCAATATTAACTTATATTATAATAGCTTCAGACTTGGTATACACGTTTTTTTTAATGATACACGTTATATATGCCACCAGGAGAAATTGGGGAAAGTTTTTGACTTGTACGTTATGCCATTAATATTTTAATGATCTGAAGGATGCCTAATTAACGAATTTCCCTTACTACTGTTTAGTCGACTATAGCAAACGGCCTACCATCATTATTATAAATATCAAGTGATGTTGGTATTGATTCAAGCAAAAAGAAAGATGAATTCGAATTCGATTTTGAGTGGTGAGTTTAGCGAGCAACAATGGGTGGATCGAATTAGCAAGAAGTTTGATGATGAGGGTGGCTACAACATCAGCGACGTGCCAGTTTGTGTGTTCAGTGTCCCGAAGGCAACTAGCCGATTCAAGCCTGAGGCTTATGTGCCTCTGGCTATAGCACTGGGACCTTACCACCACTTTGAGACTCATCTCTACCAAATGGAGAGGTTCAAAGTTGCTGCTGTTAAAGCAATCTTGAGCTCGGATCAAGTGTTATCATTTGAGTCTGTGGTGATCAATAGGCTCATAGAGAAAGAATCTGTGATTCGTGCTTGTTACCACAAGTATATAAACCTTTACGACGATACATTAGCTTGGATTTTCGCAATTGATGGCTTGTTCTTGATTGGTCTTTTCACACACTATGCTGACATTTCAAACTTGATGCGTAAAAAGTTGATAAACAATGGTGTTCTTTATAGAGATGTAATGGTGCTAGAGAACCAGATCCCCTTGTATTTATTGAAGGAAATATGGAAGGCCCTTAGTCTCTCAACAACTTTTCAGGATCAAAATGGCGATCGCGAGTTAATCTCCATGATGAGAAAATTTTGTGAGGTATTTCCTTTGTCAGGGCCGGCCCTGGGGTGGGCGGGGGGACCACCGGCCAGGGCCCGATATTTCGGAGGGCACACTATTTTTAGAAAAACCCGATATGTATAAGTAAAGATTTCTTTTTTAATAGGGTATATCTATACAAACACCAACATAGGCCCACTTACAAAAATATTCTTATGCTTTAGATTAGTTATTAGCCCATTGGCATTAGGTTTAGACCTTTATTGATCCCAATATCCAATTTCATTAAGGCCTAAGGGCACGCTTTTTGGAGCTCGAACAGGGTACAAGAATTCTTGAACAGGGTACAAGAATTCATAGGGCCAGCCCTGTCCTTTGTAATTATCCTCGTTGTATCCCTATATATAGGATTAATAAATAACGTATAGTATCATACACAATTTTCATTATTTAACAGGTACATTCTCCTCTCAAATTAGCTAAAGATTATAATTACGACGTTAAGGTGGGTTGTTTGCAATTGCTTGATCTTATGTACCATTCGATTGTCAACAATCAAGATACCCAACAGGATCCTAGAGGTGCAATTCTACGAAAAGACAATGATTATGACATAGAAAAGATTGCGAAAGAAGACAACCTAACAGAAAACTTAGAAGAGATCATGGAAATGGGATTACGCCTTGGAATGAGAGAAAAAGCCGATCATCCGATTAAGGTCATAAAGAACATCCCATGGGAGAAAATGTCGAATTTGCTTGGTTTAAAACTAAGAAAACAAGACAAAGAAGAAGACGGTGATCTAGCCGTTGTCACAGAAATTGAAATCCCCTCGGTTTCATCTCTTAGAAAACATGCTCAAATCAATTTCAGCTACACTAACGGAGGGGTTAGGGACATTAAGTTTGATGAAAAGAAAGCTACACTATATCTTCCAATAATCACTCTTGATGATTACTCTGAAGTCATGTTGAGAAATCTGCTGGCTTATGAAGTGGCTACTTCTAGTTCAACAGCGGAACTTGCCCAATATGTCGACTTGATGAGTGGCATTGTTGACACCGAGGCAGATGTCAAGTTACTCAGAGATAAAGGCGTAATTAAAGGAAACATGAACGACAAAGACATCGCTAATCTCTTCAATGGGATGAATAAGAGTAACCTTAACATGAGTAGCAACAAGACAATTGAACACCTCAACGAGTATTACAACAATAGACCAATGATCAAGACTTGGAGATTTGTCAAGAAAGACCTGCTTTGCTCGAAGAAAGTTGCAACTGTTGTTTTGGCAATTTTTGCAAGCTTGCTCATGATCCTATACTCATTATGTGAAGTCTATGGATGTTCGAGGCTCTTCGGAAGGCAGTAAGGTGTAAGAACCACATGTCATAATTAATTCCTAAATGTGCATATTGTGTAATTAAGTCTGTTATATATCATTCTTCCAGTGCAAGAAGAATTTGATGTTATAACATTATATAAAATAAGAAGTTGAATTCTAATGCGTATATTCACGTTGATATCTATATGAATATGGTTAGATAAGAAAAAAATTATTATCGTGATCATTGATAAAGGAGTTTGACTGGCACATACTTAAGTAATTTTAATCAAACAAAGTAATTAATTACTATAGTTTAAACTAGGTAAGATATCCATGTAATATACGAGTTAAATAAAAAAATTAGGCACAGAAATGATGATTTGATTACACAGAAAAATAAATAAACGATTGTGAATTTTAAGAGAAGCGAGTCACGAGTCGTGGATAGAATAGGTTAATAAAAAAAGGGAAACAACAATGTTAAGGTCATAGAATTGTGCTAGGTGACACCAATTTTTGTTAATTATTGAATAGTTTTTTTTTTCATTCATACTTACCAAGTTACATCGTTTTTGTAAACGAGCCGAGCTCGAGAAGGTAAGTTGATTAAGTACTTTGATTCTCCTTACTTTACTATACACAAATTAATATCTCATCTGGTCCACATATAGTTTTGCAACCAATGTTAAGTTAATAGAAACGATGTATTCAAATGGAGCTTTAGCAGGAAGAAATCAATAATATATACATTAGAGGTCAGTCAATCATGAAAAATGGTTGTAAAAAACAAAGTAATTAACTAAAAGGATAAGTTGAAAAATGGTTTTGTTGTTTTATAATAACACTATATGTGCGATTTCCAGCTGCAACATCACACGCTGCTGAGAGTGATGACGACTTCGAGCCACCGCTTCCAATTATATTCCCGGCAGTTAAGAAATTGAATAATTCAAATGAATTGCCAGTGTTTTCCATATAATTGTGATTATAGTCTAACATGTATACATGGGTCTTTTAGGTTCAAAAAAACAACCTACAGCAGCTGAAAAAACACACAGTGCCGCCGCCGACTTCGTGACCCAACCACCAATTACAAATCCAGCAGGTAAGCCTGCAAAAATTAGAACGAAAACTATCAATGTTTTCATTTGGTTCTGAATATAGTCTAACTGACGTGTATATATGAGTTTCAGCTGCCCAATCACAGCCCGTCCGCGACGATGTTGACAATGAACCCCTACAACCAGAGGGTAGAAGACGTAAGTTAACAGCAACTAGGAGGAAGTCGACCATACCACCGGTGTCATTTCCTTCAAAAAAATATGAGCCGTTCACCGGATCAAAAATTAAACTGAAGACGTCTTCGGTTAACCTGGTTATATTGGTGAACAACCTGAATAAGGCGCAAAAAAAGGTCGTAGAAATGGGGTTCGGTTCGTTGCTGAAATTCAACATACGACATGTACGGACCCGGCTTGCATATTGGTTGGCAAGCAACTACGACGACATCGCTGGAGTGTTGAACGTTGGCGAACATCGTGTACGGGTCACAGCGGAGTTGGTGCATAAAATATTCGGAATACCAAACGAGGATAGAAAGATTGTTGAAAAAAATCAGAGAAAGGGACAACAATCCAGTTGTGAAGTAATGGAGGGACCAGCTCAAGGATTATACTAAAGTATCTCCACTTGGACCGAAGGACATGATGGTTTCCGACACTTTAAGTGACCGGGTTTTTTAATTGAACTGGTTGGTGTTGTTTAATACTATGCTAGGGGAGATAAGCGCATGCAACACAGTTAATCAACGATTCTTGGGATGCGTGGACCGAAATGTTGATATAGCGAGCTTTGATTGGTGTAGCTACATGATAACCTGTTTAGAACGCACAACAAATGCATGGAACCGGAAGAGGGATGACCCTTTTAGAGGCCCAATCGTGTTACTGGCTGTATGTGACTCTACTATATTGTTCCTCATATGAGACTGAAACACTAAATGCATATAATACTACATCACTTTATATAACACCATAACATTCTGTTATAACACTAAGTCACTGGGTATAACATTGGAATACCATATACAACACTATTACATGTCTGTTTAAAACATTACATCAACATCATTGTATACAACACCAAGAAAGTCTTTTATAACACTATGTCACTATGTAAAACACTACAGGCCCATGTAAAACACTACTACAAGTCTGTTTAGAACACTACATCTGCAATACTGTATATAACACCATGTAAATACTTGTATAAAACTACAAACAACATGCATCACCCTTTACATGACTATATCACACACTACTCTTTAATGCATTATATCAATATGATAACCAAAAACATGAATGCTTATATGTGCAGGCGGCATATGCATACGACCATAGGGATGTGAACTGTGAAAAGAAAGGATCAAAACCGATTGAGTTGATAGATGACGCGATGCTTGATGAACTGCTCAGAAAGCTTGACGACCCACTTTTTGAAAAACACCTAAATCATAACACCCCGAAGATACCTAAACCTCATGGAGATGTTATAACAAATCATTATCCACCGACGCTAAAAAAATGAAGAAAGGTTAAGAAGAAACTTGATGATAAAAAATCATTATCCACCGACGCTAAAAAAATGAAGAAAGGGCAGCTGAAAAAAATGTAGGAGACATTGTGGAGGGAGACAACGAAGACTACGGACCGTACGATGAAGGGGACGACGACCACCTAGGACCTTTCAAACAATGAAAAGATTATCTCTCGTCGCAGACAAGCACACAAGAGTTGGCGGTTTTTGTTGGGGCAGATGGCGAGTTTCGGGTCCCAATGGTATCAAAGTATGGGACGCCGCCCGTCTCGTCACAAGAAGAAAAAGGAAATGAGGAGGTACAGTACTTGATAAACTTTTTAACGTGTAATCTGATATCAAATTTATTATAATTATATAAATCTAAAAACGGTTTGGATATCATGATACAATTTGGTTACGAGGTTCATGCGCATATTCTGGACGATGCATTTAAGGAGTTTGAAGATTGCATGGAGAAGATAAAAAACACCATGTCAGAAGCTTTAAAGGTGCACCCAAATAGTGACCTAATGATGAAAAGGAAAATACAATGGATTGGGATAGTCCACAAACATCAGAAAAAACACCCACACCTGTCAAGAACACTAGACTGTTGACACCAGGTAATCTAACTCCTTTCTCTCCCGTGACTTCATCTTTTTGCACGAAAGTGGATCAACTGATATCAGCATTACAATCCATACAACACCCAGGCACACGATCGAAAGCTGAGGGCATCCAACCAGTAAACTTGGAAAGTGAACTGGAAAACGTCGCAACAACGTCAACTATTCATGACACTGAAAAGGAAGGAAACGTTTTAT
The DNA here is from genome assembly GCA_030545235.1 of Helianthus tuberosus. Taxonomy (NCBI): domain Eukaryota; kingdom Viridiplantae; phylum Streptophyta; class Magnoliopsida; order Asterales; family Asteraceae; genus Helianthus; species Helianthus tuberosus. Next base: position 13,578,812 of record CM060409.1, on the reverse strand, counting down.
TGCAATATAAACTTCGGAGGCCGAAGAGAAACATAAATCTTCCCCATGCGCTGAGGTCACCGTACGTGCAGCGTGTGGATTCCTTAACAATAAAAAAGGATCATTTGGAAGCTGCCTTGGCTAGGTGTATACTCAGCGCAACAGGAAACAAATGGTAAGTATCGACAACACTCCAAAATTAAATAATTAAACGAATCTGGTTGCAAATTATTCATTATATTTCATGTTGTTACGTAGGGAGCCTATATTCGAGTGCCCACCGGGTGTTTCGATCATGAGAGACTCATTTGAGACAATCTACCCGGAATTATGCTTGGATGCAGATGTTATAACAGCATGGGCTACCGTGCTTAAGTACGAAGAGCGATTAAGGGCACCGGGTACCCCCCGCGAGGCTGTTTTGCAATGCCGGGATGTTGGTAAGGCACTTATCACACTTTAAACCTACTACATATATCCTGCAAAACTGTAAAACTGTTTTCATTCCCTATATAACATAGTAAAACTGTAAAAAAACGTAAAACTGTTTTCATTCAACAAATAAATCATGTAAAACAGCTGCATAACACTTTATTAACATTATAACACATATTATAGAACAATAATACACTATATAAAACACTAGAACAATTTAGGACATTACATAACTCTATTTAAGACTATATAACACTTTAAAACAAATAGCAAATCTTTATAACACTGTATGCTGCTATCATCAATCTTAGGTACCCTTTAACAACTTAATCTCGGTTTATAACATCATAGCCTTATAAACAATATATAACACTATATAACATACTATATAACCTTATAACACTTTATAACACTATATAACAATATAGGACACTATATGACACTATAACACTATATAACAATATAGCACACTATATAACACTATAACACTAAAACAATTTAGGACACTATATAGAATTATGTAATACTACATAACACTTTAAAACAAATCACAACTCTTTATAACACTATAGGCTGCAATCATCCGTCATATGTATCCTTTAAAATAAATTAATATGTCTTTATAACACTATTCCAAATTATAACACTATAACACTATGTAACAATAAAAACCACCTTTGTGAATATAGTCAAAATATCGACTGCCTGCTTAAATCTATGATTTATTATAAAACAGGTGGCAACTGATTTTGAAGGGACCCGAAGAACACAGAATCTCAAAGTTCTGTGGCGGAATGGAAGCAATATTAGGCCAGATACCAAGGACATCAGAAGCTTCCAAATGGTATTCGTGCCGGTCCTGTATAACAAACACTACATCCAAGTGTTCTTCCACCTTGCAAAATACCAGATATTGGTGATCAACAATATGGAGGGTGATGTCCCGATCGACATACGATACAGCAGTTACGTAGGAAAAGTTGTAAGAACACTAACAATTAAATAATAGTTGACATACAACATGCGTAACTTTTAGAAATCCCCATTTGACGTCGGAAATTTTACAGATCAATGCATTCTGCTCGTATGTCGAAAACCACTCAAACTGCGAGCAACATCACCAATTAATCTGAAGTTCCCGTGGCAAACACTGTATAACGACGTTGATTGTGGTATATTTTTGATGCGTCATATGGAGACTTTTAAAGGTATTATTGTAATTATAGTTGATTAATTATTATAGTTGAAAAGGGCATCTATGCTAATTTGATTTGTATTTCTGTTCACTAGGCACAAGTGTGCGCGAATGGGACTGCGGGCTATCACCAGAGCAAGACATCAAGGGGGAGGTGATGCAAGATCAATTGAAAGAACTATCTGACTTGCGAATAAAGTACTTATCAAAAATTTTGTTAAGTGACGTAAACTCATTCCGATCTGCGTTGAGAAAGAAGTACATGAATACGCAAATTTCAGTGAAGATGAAAGAATGGAAAATGCTAAAACTGCAAAGGAAAGGATCGAGCGCTGATTGAGTGAGGAATAGCACGTAGTTTCGTTAAAACTGATATGTTTTAAATACACGTTTTATTTTGAAGCTGTTTTATTTAGATACACTGCTGGTTCATTTTGTTAGGGAAACCGAAACAAGGAAAAAACTTATATTGGTATGTAGTTATTTAGTAGGTTTAGTGTACAAAGCTATGGCAATTGTTTATTTTCTATTTTTTTCTTCAATTTATTTGTCCACCATAAAACACATTACCAATAAACATACACCCCATTATAACAGACACTACATTTAAAACAGTTTAACAACGTTGTCAAATTTGTTTTCATCTTAACAAACTCCAAACTATAACATAACACTATAATTCAGTATAAAACACTACATGTAGAATGTGACAGCATGTAAGTCTCTAATCTAACTGTATAGCACAAGATCACCATGTCTAACACTACATTTAAGACAATTTACCAGCATTGTCACATTTGATTCATCTTATGAGATTCGAAAATATAATATAACACTACAAGTCAATATAAAACAATATATTATAATAGACACTACATTTAAAACAGTTTAACAACATTGTCAAATTTGTTTTCATCTTAACAAACTCCAAACTATAATATAACACTATAATTTAGTATAAAACACTACAAGTAGAATGTGACAACATTTAAGTCTTTAATCTAACTGTATAGCACAAGATCACAATGTCTAACTCTACATTTTAGACAGTTCACCAGCATTCACTACCAAAAAAAAATGCCAATTAGTGGCACACGATTTTATTGGCATTTAGGGTTTGTGTCACTAGTTTAGGTTTTTAACGACACTTGGTATATACCATTTTTATCTACATATACTTTTAGTGGCATTTAGCAATTAGTGCTGCTAATTTATATTTTTATTGGCACTTTATGTATGCCACTGAATATTTAAACGTTTTTTATTGTTCATGAAAATTTCCCTCCAAATTCTTTAATAAAATTTCCCCTAAATCATTTCCCTCCCATCCAAATTTCTTCGCTCCCATCAATAACAAAACCCTAGCCACATAGAATTACATATCGTTCTCAAAACCTGACCTTAATCTTCACAGGTGTTTCATCGACTTCCGTTCTTCATCTTCAAACCCTAGCCATACAGGTAACTCGTCGATATCACTGGTAATGGAAGTTTTTCAAATGGAAGTTGTGTCTGGAACAAGCATACTTTCTATCTGGTGAGCACTCTCTAACGGTCTATCTATTTTTGGGGCTTTCATCTCTGATTCTTACTTGGGTTGGTTTCGGGTCATTGCAACCGGGTCTTTCTCCGCCCTTCTTGTAAGCCAAAACCATCCAATTTTGCTCTTTCATCTTTCTTTTACAGTTTTATATAATTGGGTATTCATTTTAAATGTTATTTGTTGTATGAATGATTGGATTGGACTGGATTGGATTGTAGGGGATGATTTTTCTCTAGTTGACTTCAGTGGTACCACAATTAACACCTTCTTGTGATGGACTCGACACCAGTTGCAACCCACCATCACTAACCCACCTGGTTTTCCTTTACACATGTTTCATTCTACTCTCAATCGGGTCGGGTTGTATCAGACCATGTTCCATAGCCTTTGGTGCAGACCAGCTTAAACACCACCCAAGTCTAAGCAACGAGAGGGTCATTGAACGTTATTTTAACTGGTACTATGCTTCTGTATTGATTTAGAGAATCATTGCTCTTACTGCTATGGTCTACATTCAAGAGCAACTTGGTTGGCAGGTCGGATTCGCAATTGCTGTGTTGATTATGCTTTGTTCTGCTCTTATGTTTGTACTCGTGTCGTCTCTTTACGTCAAAGTGCAAGCCTGTTTACCGGGCTGGTTCAAATTTTAGTCGTGGCGTTTAAGAACCGAAGGATTTGTCTACTTCACTATGGCTGCTACAATCATAGTGAAGAAACAGACCAGGTTGAGCTAACCGACAACTTAAGGTACGGGAATTGGTACCAATTTGTTTGGTTAAGGGGACGGTATCCTGGTAATTTTTTTATTAATATTTTAGTGCACCCTGGACATATCTCCAGGGTCGACTAATCCGCCTAAATGGAAATTTACTTTTGTTTTAGGAGGTGTGTTTATTAGTGGAATTTGTTTTGACAATTTGTAACAAAATCTCTGACCTTCTAAATGTTATCTAACAAGTGTCATTTTTGTTTTTAGGTTTCTCAACAAAGCGTGTGTTCTTAGAGATTTTAACCCTAATTCTTCGAAATTGGATCAATGGAGTCTGTCGACTGTTGAAAAGGTGGAATCCCTCAAATCTCTAATTCAGGTACTACCGTTGTGGTCCACAGGCATTCTAATATTCACAACCATGCCACAGACTTTCCCAACACTCCAAGCAAAAACAATGAATCGTCATGTCACCTCATAGTTCGAGGTCTCGGCTGCGTCATTCAACATATTCATGATCATGTCACTTACAATATGGATTGCGTTTTACGACTGCGTCTTGGCCCCATTTATAGTAAAATACACACACCAACCACGCGGGTTACATCCGAAGAATAAGCTTAATATCTTTGTTCTAGACACTATAGGGATATCTTGTTAGTGGAAAATTGCGAGAGTAAGCTATAGAAATGTCATTGTAGTAGTCTTTGTCGTCTATTCGCTAAAGTGACTGACAAATATAATTTTCAAAAATAAAACAACTGGATGTGTTTGTCACTATGCTCCTTTTGAGTATTGCATGTTTATATACCGTTTATCCTCAGGTATCAGATGAATGGGTTAAGATGGTTACTGTCACTATACAACAATCATTTGAACAGAATTCTTGCAGATGAAATGGGACTGAGGAAAATTGTTCAGGTGTTCTATTCTTTATTATTTTCGTTGGTTGTATGTAAAGTAAGAAGTTAGTTATTAGTCTGATATGTTGTTTATGCAGGCTATTTCCTTACTCTGTTATATCATGGAAAACAAAAATGGTAGAGGGCCCTTTTTGGTGGTTGTCCCATCCTCAGTTTTGCCTGGGCGGGAGTCAGAAATTAGCTTTTGGGCCCCAAGCATGAACAAAATTGTCTACTCTGGGCCTCCTGAGGAGCGCCAAAACTTATTTAAGTATGCTATCTAAACTTGTAGTTGTTTGGACCCTTAGTTTAATTAAATTCTTTATTATTAGAGCCTTGTTTGAATCACTGGGAGAAAATTATTCAACAAAAATTCAATGTTCTTTTGACAACATATGAGTATCTCATGAACAAATATGATAGACCAAAACTGAGCAAAATACAGTGAAATTATATTATAATTGATGAAGGTCATCGCATTAAGAATGCTTCTTGCAAGTTAAATGCAGACTTGAAGCATTATCGTTGCTCTCAACAGCTACAAATACCATAAGCAGTTTGGATGAACAAAAGGATTATTGTTTTTTTTTTCAAAAAATTGAGCAACAAGTGTTTCGTGTCTAACCAACGTACAAAAGTACCTGTTTTGACTCGAACCCATTTTGACATGTTATTCATCCGTCCATCTTGTCACCTATGAGTTCTTTTTTTTTTTGTTGAACTGGTAAATCTTATTGGGCTGACGATGTCATCTTTTAGGGTCGGTTCGAGATAATTTCTTTATCGGGCTTGTTCCTGCTGACAGACAGTGACGGTAACCAAAGCAGCAGGTCAAGTGGATTGAGTGTTCCCTTGCAGGTTCAGACGGCCGGGTTTTGGGCGGTGGAGTTGCTGGGTCACTGGTTGCAGCAACACCCATACAGGTCCCTCTCTCTCTCTCTATGTCACACATTGGGGTGTGAATTTCTGACACTATGCGAACCTAACATGAAATTCGGTTTAAAAACAATTTTACAAAAGTTTTGAAGTTAATTTGGTATTTGTAATACACGAGCTTCTGTTTCCCAGGCATATACCGACTAGTTTTATGACCCGTGTTTGATATTTATTAGCTCCATTTATGAGTTTTATTATTTTTGATGTTGCAAAAACAGATTCCAGATATCAGCTCCATTATGGTGGAAATGGCTCTTCAGTTGCTTCGTTACCCCATCACTTTGGTATGTTATATATATACACGATATATTTAACGGGTCAAACGTGTAAAAATTTGAAGGTGTGTTGTATTAACTTTAATTCACTTACGCATTTTCTCTAGGTGGTTTTTTTTACTGAACAAGATATTAAGAGCCTACCATGTTCACAGGTATGCGTGTGTTCTATTACTCCATCTAGAGGTGTATCTTCTAGTTAGCGGGTTTTAATTGATTAAAAAACTACATCAGTACAAAAAATAGAGACTGCATGCTTAAAGAATATACTTTGGGCATCTTTTGACCCTATTGACCCATTCACCATATTTTTAGTAATGTTTTAGTTCATCAATTGACTTGTTTGAGACAGAAGATAACTCAATTCGACTTATTATAAACTGAAGGGTAAACATTCTCATCATGAACTCTCTTGTTGTTGGGTGATGGCAATTCCGACAATCAGGGGTATTGAAAAAACCACCCAATCTTTTGGCTGAAGAGCTTAAAGTGATGTTAAAAGAAGTAAGTTTGCCTTTTATTAACTGCTCTTACATCTTTGATAGCTATGGTTATCAGATCTAATCAATTTAACATGAATTGTGAAATTTCAGGTTGAGTATAGTCAGTTGGCTGACGTAGCGACAATAAGTAGTAAGTGCTGGGAATTATGAAGTGGAAGTATGACTACTAAGAAAACGTTAACACAATGATTATTTAACTCGCATGAAGATTTTGAAAGAGATTCATGAACACAATGAAGTTTTGAGTTTTTATCATTACACTTGTTAGTTTATTTGGGTTATATGTCTGATCATTAGACTCACATTTGGAATCTTTGAAAGATCCATTGAAGTTTTAATTGAAGTGATTATTTTATGATTTATACATTTTACAATTTTTTTTATTTTTTAATGTAAATAAATGATAATTGTAATTAATTAAAATTAATATGATAAACGTCAGTGACATTTAATTTGATGTGATTTTTGTGGCAAAAAATATGTGCCACTAAAAGCTCAAAAGTTTTGTACTGGTAGATAAAAAAGTGCCACTAAAAGCCTAAAAACTTTCTGCAACACGTTGAAAAAGTGCCACTAAAAGGCTTTAGCGTCCGCGCCTCTTGTGGCACTTTTTTTGTGTGCCGCCCATTCTTACAAGGTTCTTTAGTGGCACTTTCTTATTTTTCTGTGGCACTTTTTGCATGCCACAAGATGGCATTTTTTTGTAGTGATTGTCACATTTGATTCATCTTATGAGATTCGAAACTATAATATAACACTACAAGTCAATATAAAACACTATAATTAGAATGTGATAAATGAATTTAAAAAAAACAACGTAAAAACCATTATGTTTCACAATCGTGGCAAACATGAAAGAAAAAATGAAACACAAAGCTATAAAATCCAACACAACGAATCCAAAAAAACAATAAACATCATTAAACAAACGAAAAAATCTCGAGTAAGCATAATTTGTTAATCTACTACTCCTGTTCTTGAACTTCTTGCTCCTCTTTGTCATCTCTTTCGCCCGCCCTTTCATCACCTTCCGATGTGTAATCATTCTTTTCCCTTGCGGGGTACGTGGTACATATATTATGCCCCTTACGTTTGCAATTGCTACATTCAAGTCCTTTTTTTCCCGGATTGGCTAATGGCATTTTCACGCTTAGTCTTCATTATTTTAGGCTTGTTCATACCTTTAAATCTAGTTCCAACCAGCATGCGAACAGTTACAGAAGACTGTTGGGTGTTGCCAGTTATTTCAGCAAACTTGTCGTGACAACTCCTTGGGGGTGCATTTACCACTGCCTCATCGTCGATTGATACTAGACAACATGATCCCTGAAAGCGCACAACACGTCGAAGTTATCAACCAACCTGTTAATAAGAGACTCGGCTGACCTTGTTATCTCCCGTACAACACCATTAACTTGCTGGTACCGATCATGACTTTCATTAATACCCAATATCGCTCCAGGAGCACTATTAGGAACAGCTTCCCTGGTCCACCGTCGGTATATATACCTTTCAGGGAACTGCCTAATATCAAGAAACAATAGAACGCAAAACGCACAAAAGCCCAAAGTGTTCATACCTATTGCATGTACAACTCATAGTCATATCTTGCTGCCGCATCATAACCTAATACATAAAAAAAAGAGAACAAAAATATATACTCAGTTAAAACTATTAGATACAACACCATGTAGAAGTAAGATTATAAATAAACAATTGTTACATTCCCTGGTTACCTTAAAAAATGTAGTACACGGTTGATAAAAGTTCTTCAAAGATTATACTAAAGTGTCACCAGTTGTGAAGGAATGGAGGGACCAGCTCAAGGATTATACTAAAGTGTCTCCACTTGGACTGAAGGACATGATGGTTTCCAACAATTTAAGTGACCGGGTTTTTTAATTGAACTGGTTGGTGTTGTTTCATACTATGCTAGGGGAGATAAGCGCATGCAACACAGTTAATCAACGATTCTTGGGATGCGTGGACCGAAATGTTGATATAGCGAGCTTTGATTGGTGCAGCTACATGATAACCTGTTTAGAACTCACAGCAAATGCGTGGAACCGGAAGAGGGATGACCCTTTTTGAGGCCGAATCGTGTTACTGGCGGTATGTGACTCTACTATATTGTTCCTCATATGAGACTGAAACACTACATGCATATAATACTACATCACTTTATATAACACCATAACATTCTGTTATAACGCTAAGTCACTGGGTATAACACTGGAATACCATATACAACACTATTACATGTCTGTTTAAAACACTACATCAACATCATTGTATACAACACCAAGAAAGTCTTTTATAACACTATGTCACTATGTAAAACACTACAGACCCATGTAAAACACTACTACAGGTCTGTTTGGAACACTACATCTGAAATACAGTATATAACACCATGTAAATACTTGTATAACACTACAAACAACATGCATCACCCTTTACATGACTATATCACACACTACTCTTCAATGCATTATATCAATATGATAACCAAAAACATGAAAGCTTATATGTGTAGGCTGCATATGCATACGACCATAGAGATGTGAACTGTGAAAAGAAAGGATCAAAACCGATTGAGTTAATAGATGACGCGATGCTCGATGAACTGCTCAGAAAGCTTGACGACCCACTTTTTGAAAAACACCTAAATCATAACACCCCGATGATACCTAAACGTCATGGAGATGTTAATGAGCCGAGGAATGAAAAGATTAAGAGGAAACTTGATTATAAAAAATCATTATCCACCGACGCTAAAAAAATGAAGAAAGGGCAGCTGAAAAAAAATGCTGGAGACAATGTGGAGGGAGACAACGAAGACCACAGACCGTACGATGAAGGGGACGATGACCACCTAGGACCTTTCAAACAATGAAAAGATTATCTGTCGTCGCAGACTAGCACACAAGAGTTGGCAATTTTTGTTGAGGCAGATGGCGAGTTTCGGGTCCCAATGGTATCACAATATGGGACGCCGCCCGTCTCGTCACAAGAAGAAAAAGGAAATGTGGAGGTACAGGACTTGATAAACTTTTTAACGTGTAGTGTAATCTGATATCATATTTATTATAATTATATAAATCTAAAAACGGTTTGGATATCATGATATAATTTAGTTAACGAGGTTCATGCGCATATTCTGGACGATGCATTTAAGGAGTTTGAAGATTGCATGGAGAAGATCAAAAACACCATGTCAGAAGCTTTAAAGGTGCACCCAAACAGTGACCTAATATTGAAAAGGAAAATACAATGGATTGGGATAGTCCGCAAACATCTCAAGGATGTTGCGGAGGATGCGGAAAGAGATGTTATGTCAGAAAAACACCCACACCTGTCAAGAACACTGGACTGTTGACACCAGGTAATCTAACTCCTTTCTCGCCCGTGACTTCATCTTTTTGCACGAAAGTGGATCAACTGATATCAGCATTACAATCCATACGACACCCAGGCACACGATCGAAAGCTGAGGGCATCCAACCAGTAAACTTGGAAAGTGAACTGGAAAACGTCGCAACAATGTCAACTATTCATGAGGCTGAAAAGGAAGGAAACGTTTTATTGCAATATAAACTCCGGAGGCCGAAGAGAAACATAAATCTTCCGGATGCGCTGAGCTCACCGTACGTGCAGCGTGTGGATTCCTTAACAATCAAAAAGGATCAGTTGGAAGCTGCCTTGGCTAGGTGTATACTCAGCGCAACAGGAAACAAATGGTAAGTATCGACAACACTCCAAAATTAAATAATTAAACGAATCTGGTTGCAATTTATTCATTATATTTCGTGTTATTACGTAGGGAGCCTATATTCGAGTGCTCACCGGGTGTTTCGATCATGAGAGGCTCATTTGAGACAATCTACCCGCAATTATGCTTGGATGCAGATGTTATAACAACATGGGCTGCCGTGCTTAAGTACGAAGAGCGATTAAGGGCACCGGGTACCCCAGCGAGGCTGTTTTGCAATGCCGGGATGTTGGTAAGGCACTTATCACACTTTAAACCTACTACATATATCCTGCAAAACTGTAAAACTGTAAAACTGTTTTCATTCCCTATATAACATAGTAAAACTGTAAAAAAACGTAAAACTGTTTTCATTCAACAAATAAATCATGTAAAACAGCTGCATAACACTTTATTAACATTATAACACATATTATAGAACAATAATACACTATATAAAACACTAGAACAATTTAGGACATTACATAACTCTATTTAAGACCATAAAACACTTTAAAACAAATAGCAAATCTTTATAACACTGTATGCTGCTATCATCAATCTTATGTACCCTTTAACAACTTAATCTCAGTTTATAGCATCATAGCCTTATAAACAATATATAACACTATATAACATACTATATAACCTTATAACACTTTATAACACTATATAACAATATAGGACACTATAACACTATATAACAGTATAGCACACTATATAACACTATAACACTAAAACAAATTTGGACACTATATAGCACTATGTAATACTACATAACACTTTAAAACAAATCACAACTCTTTATAACACTATAGGCTGTAATCATCCATCATATGTATCCTTTAAAATAAATTAATATGACTTTATAACACTATTCCAAATTATAACACTATAACACTATGTAACAATAAAAACCACCTTTGTGAATATAGTCAAAATATCGACTGCCTGCTTAAATCTATGATTTATTATAAAACAGGTGGCAACTGATTTTGAAGGGACCCGAAGAACACAGAATCTCAAAGTTCTGTGGCCGAATGGGAGCAATATTAGGCCAGACAGATACCAAGGACATCAGAAGCTTCCAAATGGTATTCGTCTCAGTCCTGTATAACAAACACTACATTCTTGTGTTCTTCCATCTTCCAAAATACCAGATATTGGTGATCAACAATATGGAGGGTGATGTCTCGAGCGACATACGATACAGCGGTTACGTAGGAAAAGTTGTAAGAACACTAACAATTAAATAATAGTTGACATACAACATGCGTAACTTTTAGAAATCCCCATTTGACGTCGGAAATTTTACAGATCAATGCATTCTGCTCGTATGTCGAAAACCACTCAAACTGCGAGCAACATCACCAATTAATCTGAAGTTCCCATGGCAAACACTGTATAATGACGTTGATTGTGGTATATTCTTGATGCGTCATATGGAGACTTTTAAAAGTATTATTGTAATTATAGTTGATTAATTATTATAGTTGAAAAGGGCATCAATGCTAATTTGATTTGTATTTCTGTTCACTAGGCACAAGTGTGTGCGAATGGGACTGCAGGCAATCACCAGAGCAAGACATCAAGGGGGAGGTGATGCAAGATCAATCGAAAGAACTATCTGACTTGCGAATAAAGTACTTATTAAAAATCTTGTTAAGTGACGTAAACTCGTTCTGATCTGCGTTGAGAAAGAAGTACATGAATACGCAAATTTGAGTGAAGATGAAAGAATGGAAAATGCTAAAACTGCAAAGGAAAGGATGGAGCGCTGATTGAGTGTGGAATAGCACGTACTTTCGTTAAAACTGATATGTTTTCAGACATGTTTTATTTTGAAGCTGTTTTATTTAGATACACTACTGGTTCATTTTGTTAGGGAAAGCGAAACAAGGAAAAAACTTATATTCGTATGTAGTTATTTAGTAGGTTTAGTGTACAAAGCTATGGCAATTGTTTACTTTCTATTTTTTTTCTTCAATTTATTTGTCCACCATAAAACACATTACCAATAAACATACACGTCATTATAACAGACACTACATTTAAAACAGTTTAACAACGTTGTCAAATTTGTTTTCATCTTAACAACCTCCAAACTATAATATAACACTATAATTCAGTATAAAACACTACAAGTAGAATGTGACATGTAAGTCTCTAATCTAACTGTATAGCACAAGATCACCATGTCTAACACTACATTTAAGACAGTTTACCAGCATTGTCACATTTGATTCATCTTATGAGATTCGAAAATATAATATAACACTACAAGTCAATATAAAACAATATATTATTATAGACACTACATTTAAAACAGTTTAACTACATTGTCAAATTTGTTTTCATCTTAACAAACTCCAAACTATAATATAACACTATAATTTAGTATAAAGCACTACAAGTAGAATGTGACAACATTTAAGTCTTTAATCTAACTGTATAGCACAAGATCACAATGTCTAACACTACATTTTAGAGAGTTTACCAGCATTGTCACATTTGATTCATCTTATGAGATTCGAAACTATAATATAACACTACAAGTCAATATAAAACACTATAATTAGAATGTGATAAATGAATTTAAAAAAAAACAACGTAAAAACCATTATGTTTCACAATCGTGGCAAACATTAAAGAAAAAATGAAACAAAAAGCTATAAAATCCAACACAACGAATCCAAAAAAACAAGGCAAATTGGATTTAAATAATCCCAACTTACTGTTATTGGCCAATAATAATCTCAACTCATTTAATCACCAATAATAATCCGAACTATTCACTTTTGTTTGTAAAATACTCCCAGTTAAAAAAACACTAACTAGGTTTAAAAATTGATGACGTGGCAGGTGACGTGGCATGCCACCTCAGCAAATTTGCTGATGTGGCAGTTGATGTGGCATTTTTTGATGATGTGGCAGCTGATGTGGCTGTCTACGTGGCATTTTTGATGATGTGGCAACTGATGTGGCAGGTGACGTGGCATGCCACATCAACAATTTTTTTAACCTAGTTAGTGTTTTTTTAACTCGGAGTATTTTACAAACAAAAGTGAATAGTTCGGATTATTATTGGTGATTAAATGAGTTGGGATTATTATTGGCCAATAACAGTGAGTTCGGATTATTTAAATCCAATTTGCCAAGAAACAATAAACGTCATTAAACAAACGAAAAAATATCGAGTACGCATAATTTGGTAATCTACTACTCCTGTTCTTGAACTTCTTGCTCCTCTTTATCATCTCCTTCGCCCGCCCTTTCCTCACCTTCTGATGTGTCATCATTCTTTTCCCTTGCGGGGTACGTGCATGTACATATATTATGCCCCTTACGTTTGCAATTGCTACATTCAAGTCCTTTTTTTCCCAGATTGGCTAATGGCATTTTCACGCTTAGTCTTCATTCTCTTAGGCTTGCTCATACCTTTAAATCTAGTTCCAACCAGCATGCGAACAGTTACAAATTAAAAGACTGTTGGATGTTGCCAGTTATTTCAGCAAACTTGTCGTGACAACTCCTCAGGGGTGAGTTTACCACTGCCTCATCGTCGATTGATACTGGACAACATGATCCCTGACAGCGCACAACACATCGAAGTTATCAACCAACCTGTTAATAAGAGACTCGACTGACCTTGTTATCTCCCGTACAACACCATTAACTTGCTGGTACCGATCATCACTTTCATTAATACCTAATATCGCTCCAGGAGCACTATTAGGAACAACTTCCCTGGTCCACCATCGGCATATATACCTTTCAGGGAACTGCCTAATATCAAGAAACCGTAGAACGCAAAAAATGTGCGCGCACAAAAGCCCAAAGTGTTCATACCTATTGCATGAACAACTCATAGTCATATCTTGCTGCCGCATCATAACCTAATACATAAAAAAAAACAAAAAAAAAGAGAACAAAAATATATACTCAGTTGAAACTATTAGATACAACACCATGTACAAGTAAGATTATAAATAAACAATTGTTACATTCCCTGGTTACCTCAAAAAATGTAGTACACGGTTGAGAAAAGTCCTTCACAAAGAAGTTCACAAAATTATCCTTTCTTTGATCCCATCTTCCAATACCACACTTGTGAATAGCTGTCTAAATTTCAAGTTGCACATCGAAGAAAATTGTTCGTGTGTATATGTTTGCCGCCTATTCTTCTAAAACAAATTCTCTTACAAAAATATCGGGGTTCGTGTGCCTAGTATCGTGGTCGGTCTTCCTGTGCTCGTGTCTTTGGGCTTCGATTGCAGAGTTAAAATGCCCCAAGAATTCAACAAGTGTACACTCCGGGTTGCAAAACTGCCCAAAGAAATGGTTCTCACTTTCTGAACATGAGGAAGTACGCATCAGCCCAGACATTTGTTCATCACGATAGTACGCAGGGATCCACGTATCCCTAATCTCATAAATTGACTCTAACCATTCATGATTCACCAAATCAAAATCAGCCAATATAACACCTCATTTGGTTTCAAACTGGTTAGGGAGTAATGCATCGGTCCAAACAATGGCACACAACCTCTTCTTAAAATCGGTGCTATTGCATAGGGTGGTGCCAACCTAATAAACAAAGAACAACATTAAAAAAATTAAGTATACAATGAACATGATAAAACATTATATAAAAGTAAAACCACATCGATAAACAATATTTCCTACTTTTAGAATATAAAAAACCAATCAGGAATTGATCAAAACACCATAAACCACATATTCAGATATAAAAATCTATAAAAATCCAACAAAAGAATCAATTCAAACAATAAACGTTGTAAACATAAAGAAAAAAAATATCATGTACGCCTAATTTGGTATTTAATAAACCTTGGTAGTAAGGTTGTCCGTTATATGCCACATGCAAAGCCTGTGCCTACTTTCAGGCCAAGTGTCTTCAATGGCTTTCCTCATCGCTGGGTCTTGATCAGTTACAATCACAGGTGGTGCGCACCCAAATGCCTGCTGAAATACGTTAAGCAACCAGCTATATGTTTCGGCGGTTTCATTACCTATTATAGCAGCACCGGCCATGGCATATCTTTGGTAAAAAAGAAAGCATTATCGAGCGAATCAAACGTCATGTGCATCTTTGGTTTAATGGAATCGTTGACATTTGTATAAATGTCCTCCTTCCAGACTTTGGGGACACATGAACATCATCGACCGGCTGGTATGTATGAATATCTACAATAAAAAAGCGATACATCAGTCATTTATAAAACACTATAAACTGTCATAAAGCAATATAAAAGGTATAATAAAACACTATTGTATACAACTAAGAAACTAACGTAAAAAACTAATAAAACACTACATGTCCATTTAACACTAGCTGTTAATTATAAGACACTATAAATTTTAATTAACAATAATCTGTTGTACTAAAACACTGGATAATCATAAAATACTATGAATCAGAATTACATTATCTATTCTGCTGATAACACTATAGAATTTGCATAAAACACTATAAATGTCATCACCAAAAACAAGTTTAACATAAGACACTATAAAACAACTTTACACTATCTACCCATCATATCACACTATTGTACATGCATATAACACTATATTTGTGATAACAAAGTATCTGGTGGGTTAAACACTAACGACCAGGTTTAATTAACATTATATTGGGGATAAAACACTACAAAACGATTTTAACATGTCTGTTCATCATATAACACTATTGATCATGCATATGACACTATACATCCAATATCAAAATATAACTCTGTTCATGATATAACTTTAAAACAACTTACCCTAAACACTTCTGTGTATAAGACACTACAAAGACCTATAATCAAAACATAATGAAATCTATATAACAAAAAAACTGTATAGTAAGCCCGCAAATTAAAAAAAAAAGAAAAAGAAAAACCCGTATGTCGTATGATTATGAACGTAAAAACACATATCCCTACTGATCGAAACATGGTAACTCTTAACAGAATCAATTCCTATGATGCACATGTACATGCATCAGCGGAATCCATTGAAATTGAAATAAAACACCACAATCGCTAAGGATAAACAATTGATCGTGTCTCTGAAAATTTCCTGCGATCTCATGTATTTATAATCGATGAATGATGGGTATCGGTGAATGATAAACACCAAAATCTTAATGGATCTTACAAGAAAAAAAAAATACAAAATTCGAAATATCGACAATTGTTTAGGCAGTTATCTTTTAATCAATTAATTGATAGAAATAGAAAATTACTAATTCACCCTTTTGAATTAATTAAGATATAGGACACTTGTCATCACCACATTATTTCTCACCCTTCTCACAATATTAGATTAATGTACATGATCCTCTACCTATATATATATATATTACGAAATCAATATAGTTTAAATTGTATTTTCTTTTTTAAATAAATTAATATAATAATTATTACCTTTTTTGTATTGTTATTATTATTATTTTAATGAAATCTTGAATGATAATTAAACATCATTTCCATATTTAAAATGTTTGCATATCTTATAAATAAAGAACATTTTGATGTTTAGCAAATGATTATTAATAAAAGTCAAACACAATCACTATCAAAGGTGCGATTGTACTTAATAGAATCAGTTTTTGCTTATGACAACTGTGCATGACACTATCAAAAATAAAAAGAAGACAAAAAGTCAAGTTACTAATATTAAACAAAGATGAAAAATGTTACAAATAAGACGAAAAATGTGGTGTACTAAAAAAATATTAGAGATTTATAGATTGCTTATATGTTTGTTACTTAACAATGAGATTGACAAAAGATAAAAGCCCTTAGGTACATTTAGATTTGAATGTCTTAAATTCAAGACTTCAAGTACAACATACAACATAAATAATAAAGAACAAAAAAAATTTATATTGTAATTTAACTTTTTCCCATATTTAATGCATCATTTCGTTTTATATAAAATGAATTATTGTATATATTATATAAAGTAAAATATATTATATAAACGACATGTGATTTTTTCGTATTTATTTGCTAATGAGAACCAACTTCGTGTTAAAGAGTATAGGTGTTAAAATATGTTAATAATCATAACACAGGAACATTTTATGAGTATAGTAGCATCTATATTTATGTATAATTTACCAAATCAATGGATTTATAAGCCCGTGTAACATGTAGGATTTTAAACTAGTATAATATATCACATCACACTAACTACAATAATCTTACGTCCTTATTGTTTTGCACCAAAAGTTATCTTTTTACACATGAAATCTAGACATTTTATTTTTATAAACCAAATAGGAAGTTAAATAATTATGAACTTTAAACTCATTTTTTTTTCTATGCTTTTATTAAATACGTTAAATAATTTGTGTGTTATATTTTCTATACTTGTTTTGAGTTTTACAATAATTATAGTTTTATCTGATTCTTTTTGTTGAATTTGTTTATTAATTGAAACAAATTTAGATATGTCAAGGTTTTACTCGAGTTTAATTGACGAATAACTTTTGGTTATTTGCAAATATACCACCACATGTGTTTTTATCTACATTTCGTCATGGGTGTTTTTTTATCTAACGGTTTTAATCGAGTTTAAGTTACAACATGACATTCCGCCGTAACGCGCCGGATATTTTACTAGTAAGAATATGTTGATACATATTATGTGGACACGACTCGGTTCGGTTCGACTCGATTCGGTTCGACCCAGTTAGGTTCGGCTCAAGCCCGACGTCACGACATTCCTCCGTCGTGCGTCCCAGAGTTCGTCACACGAAGCACGGAGCGCCGCAAGCCGTTTCCCGTCGCCACATCATCATGATGATGTCATGATGATGTCACTATGTTGACTAACCTTTGCAATTGGATTTTATGAATTCATGAACGTGGAATTCATGAACGTGCATGAAACTTGGGCCAATCAGCTTCATTTGGGCCGAACCCCATAACCAATCGCACAAGTAAAGCGTAGCCCAATCGCACAAGGAAGAACATTTATATACCGAAAACACTTGTTTTCGGTAGAGAAGGAGTGTGAGAACCGGACACAAGAGAGAACCGAAGAAAGGAAGAACACCCGAGAAATCTAGTGAAAGTTTGCAAAGATTATTTTGTAAACATTGATTTGTAACTGTTTTTTAAGTATTAATACATTGGTGTTAATCGTTGAGTCTCGGTCTCCTTCTCGTGTTCTTGTCGTGTTCTATCTCGGTTTGCATCTCCGGTTGGATTCCGCACAACCGGGCGTGTTTGTACACAAGGAGTAGGCGACTAGATCCTCCCCTAGCCGGACCTACAGAATATAAAATTGTGTATGAATCTGTATTAGAGATGTACATATTGATATATCTAGGTTCTATTTAAACTCATTGTGTTTGTTTCCTTCTCTTTGTTGTTAATCTCCATAGATTTTTCAAAGTTTTAGGATTTCAGTTATCTGTTATTCATCGTCCCGTTTACTTATCCAAACAAATACACATTGGTTTCAATATTAATTTCACACATGGTTTTAGTTAATAGTATAATTTTAAAGTCAACTGTGAGAGGAGAATTATGGGACTCTCTTTCTTCTCATTTAGTACTTCTAGTACGTGTACTCTACGCCTATAATTACACTGCTTACATTATTAAATACACAATGTATACACATCACGCAATTTTAATTAGATAATTATGTCTGACTTAAGAGAAGAAAATGCAAATCTCCATTTCGAGTACCAGATAATATTACTAAATAATTTCATTTTGTTAACTAATTAAATCTAAAACAAAAATTAACATCTATAATTCTATATATAAGCACGTGATTGTTGAACTGGTTAGTTTATTGTTGGTGATTATATAGAACCCAGCTACATGTTAATCCTGAAGTGCAAAGGGCAAACTATATATATCAAATGTAAAAAAGACGAAAAGACTCCTTCATCGATCGATCTCTTCAGTTTCAAAATTGGAATTTCGAGTTAGATATCTGTAGTTCCTTAAGCTATATATGGGAGGTGGCTAGCATATTAATAATTATTTTGGTTTGAAACATCATTTCCATTCTTATTTGATGGTGTAAAGTAAAAAAAAATTGCTATGCATATATCATCTTGCTGATTCATATATATATTAAGTTTTTTGGGTGTTTGATTGAATTATTTTAATTTTTTAAGATAGGCATGTCTATTATATTTTACCATCATGCTTAGTTAATAATGCATGTACTTTGACCCAATAATTTACTTTTTTGGGACACTTGTCTTTTTACGGACCAACACAGAAACTTTTATTGGTACAACACGTATGAACTTTAGCCAACATGTTTTAAACTTTTAATGTACCAAAAGAATGATATGCATGCGTATATGAAAATTAGGTAGGGTACGTACGAATATGTCAAAGACGTAATACGAATGGTTACACCTTACAAGATACACCAATATGTTGATGTGACCTTGCAATTCCGAAAACTATTAATGAGCCATAATCTAGCAATGATGGATTAATCATTTTAACCATTGACATTTTTCTTTCAGCCTCCATAGTGCAAACATGATCATAACCACATTTTTCTCCTCTGTCTCCAATGAAAAAAGATGGGTTGATCAAATTAGCAAGAAATTCATAAGGGAAGTCTCCATTGACATTTCCACTAAAAACCCTATATGTGTTTTCAATATTCCAAAATCCATTACCATCTTTAAACCTGAGGCTTATCTCCCTCAGGTGATTGCTTTGGGTCCATATCATCACATGGTTCCGCACTTATATCATATGGAACGGTTCAAGATTTCTTGTGCTAAGTCTTTTTTCAATCAAAGCCACCACGGTCAAGGAAACATTAAGTTTCGTGAAATATTAATCGATAAACTCAAAGAACTCGACCCTGTTGTCCGAGGCTGCTACCATAGCTACTTGGACTTAGATGACAATACATTATCTTGGATTAGGGCAATAGATGGTTTGTTCTTAATTAACCTTTTGCAAGATTATTTTGTTGATAATGGAAATAAAAAGATGGTAGGAGACACCATTCTTTCTAGGGACCTAATGTTGTTAGAAAACCAAATCCCCTTTGTTGTATTAAAAGAAATTTATAGAACTTTGAAAACCAATTCTTCTGAAATAGATGAAGATGAATCCGAGCTGTTTTTCATGATGGAGCGGTTTTGTCGAGCAAACTCTCCCCTCCAATTGTCACCAATTTCGTCATGCTCTTACAATGAAACAAGCCACTTGCATCTGTTGGATCTCATGTACCATTTGATGGTCAAAAATGGTTTTCCAAAAACCGAAAGATCGAATCAAGATGAAGAAAGTTCACAAAGCCGAAGTAGTTCGGAGGAAATAGAGGACATGGAAGAGGGGATGAATTCAGCTTGTGATAATATCGGTGAAATTACTAAAATAGCCATGAAGTTTGGGATAGGTAGAAAAATTTTGAAGCCTGTCCAGGTTATACAAGACATACCATGGGATAAAATATTGACCATTTCAGGCCTAAAAGTTGTAAAGCATGCTGATAAAAATGAAGGTCCTGTGGTGGTGGAGATTAATATACCATCTGTGTACTCCCTTTACCACTATGCAGGGATAACGTTTAAGTCAACAACCGAGGGTATAATGGGCATCAAGTTTGTAGAAGAAGAAGCTGCTTTATATCTGCCGGTAATAACCCTAGATGTTAATTCAGAAGTAATATTAAGAAACTTGGTTGCTTATGAAACTGCTATGAACTATTCGAATTCGAGTCCCCCATTTTCTCAATTCATGGATCTATTAAGTGGTATTATCGATAGCACCGAAGATGCCAGACTGTTAAAGGTGAAAGGATCTATTAAGCCGTTTCCCGTCGCCACATCATCATGACATCATCATGATGATGTCATAATGATGTCACTATGTTGACTAACCTTTGCAATTGGATTTTATGAATTCATGAACGTGCATGAAACTTGGGCCAATCAGCTTCATTTGGGCCGAACCCCATAACCAATCGCACAAGTAAAGCCTAGCCCAATCGCACAAGGAAGAACATTTATATACCGAAAACACTTGTTTTCGGTAGAGAAGGAGTGTGAGAACCGGACACAAGAGAGAACCGAAGAAAGGAAGAACACCCGAGAAATCTAGTGAAAGTTTGCAAAGATTATTTTGTAAACATTGATTTGTAACTGTTTTTCAAGTATTAATACATTGGTGTTAATCGTTGAGTCTCGGTCTCCTTCTCGTGTTCTTGTCGTGTTCTATCTCGGTTTGCATCTCCGGTTGGATTCCGCACAACCGGGCGTGTTTGTACACAAGGAGTAGGCGACTAGATCCTCCCCTAGCCGGACCTACAAGTGGTATCAGAGCCTTGGCTCTTCTCCTTGTTAAAACCGAGTGTTTTCGGGTTGTTTTCGGGTTTTTGAAGTTCATATTTTTTCTGAAAATTCTGCTCATATCCTCGAAAATTCTGGTATTTTGCTGAAAGTTCTTATAAAAACCATTTTATTCTTCTTTTTCACATGTTAAAAGTTGGTTTTTAGTGAAGTTTCTTGCAAAAATTCGTGTTCGGAAAGGTGTCGGTTCACCGGAAAACTCTTTAGTTTACCGGAAAATTCAAATTTTCTGGGTTGTGTTCTTCATATCTTCAACCAAGATTCAAAGTGTTCTTGATAATATTCTTGTTTGATCTACATTTGGATTTGAATTAAAGTGTTTGTTGTTGAAAATTGTGAGTTGATTATAATATTGTTTGCCCATCATTTGGTTGGTAGATTTGGGAATGGTTGTAGCCGAAAGTGGGTATGATTTGTGTCAGGTGATAGAAAGTCAAATTAGATAGTTGGATCGCACAAGATGTTTGGTCACACAACAATATTCAGTCGCACAACAATGTTCAATCACACAACATGATTGGCTCGCACAAGATTTAATAGTCATACAAGATCAGTCGCACAAGAGATAGTGGGCTCGCACAAGAACCAGACTTTTATTTGGGCTTCTGATTATTTGGGCCTCTATTTAAATGCTGTTTGGACTTCTGACCAGTCGCACAAGATGTTTATTAGCACAAGATAGTTAATCGCACAAGTCTTGTCTGGTCGCACAAGACTTGTTTTCTCGCACAAGATTTTATTAGTCGCACAAGACTTGATTACTCGTACAAAATTTGGGCTTCTATTTGGGCTTCAGTTTCGTCGGACCTACATCAGTTCTTTTAGCCGAAATCAGTTGTGCATACCATCTTGGTCGAAATCACATGTGCTGAAATCAACTTCTGGACGAAATCACATACTTGTGTTATTTTTTTTAAACAGGAGATCTTTATTTCTTTGTTAACTGTTTGTTTAAGTGATTTCAACAGGTTTTCACTTACATACATCAAACATGAGTTGTACGAGCCCTTGGGATTGGAGTACGGATCCACAACCAGATCTAAAACAGATGTCGATGGCCGAATATATGAGGCGTACCATACCTCAACAACAACAGTCAATAAGTGCAAGTCAATGGGCAATGGTGTCGAATCAAAATCAGAGCATTCAAAATATTTTGCTTAGTGAGAATGAGACGGGTAGCAACAATCGTCCTCCAAAGTTAAATTACATGAACGACTATCCATCATGGAAGGGTCGTTTCCATAACTACGTTCAAGGGCAAAACACAGAATTATGGACGTGTTTCATCTCTCCATTTAGTGAAGCTCTTGAAGAAGCAGGATCAAATGCGACAACTTTCAATAACATGCAAGAAGCCGACAAAAAGGCATATGATCTGGAGAAGAAGGCGTATGCTATTCTCACTCAAGCACTTCACAGAGACATCTTTCATCAATTCTCATATTGTAAGACCACGAAAGGTTTATGGGATGCATTGGTAGCGAGAGGAGAAGGAAATGCAGCTACTAGAAAGATACGCCATGATTTATTGAAGAAAGAGTCTGAATCATTTCAGTTCTTGGAGAATGAAACTCTAAATGATATGACTTCTTGTTTTTATCATTTGATTAGTGAAATGACTTCCTATAGTGTTGCTGCAACTCATCCGGAAATGGTTGCACGATTTGCTGATGCTCTACCTCCTAAGTGGAGTCCATTAATTGAACTTCTAAAGCATACGGGCGCTCTGGATGCAGCCAATGCCAGTCTTTATGAATTCATTCAGAAGTTGGAGAACAAGAACGAAGAGGAAATTCGGAAAGCTAAAAGGATTGCAACTGCACCTCCTCAAAACACAGAAATGTATTTGCCTGGTTTTTGTCCTTCAGCTAGTTCTAGTTCAGTTCAGCAACCGAAGCTTCAAACGGCGTTTGTATCCAATACAAACTCTTCTCCGTTTCCATCGCAACCACAGTGGAATCAAAGTGCTTACATGTCACAATCTATACCTCAACCTCCACCTCAAGCCCAACCACAACAACAACAAGCGCATTATACCAACAATCCTTCACCCCAAAACACCAACACTGTCAGAGTTGATACTTCCAATCTTTCAAAAGTCAGTGTAGAAGTTGCAAAGGAATATTTGGAACTTCTCAACACAATGTTCAGTTCATACTGTGGATTGGTAGCAGGTCAAATTGGAAACATCAATATGACAAATGAAGATTATCAGCAGATAGATCGTGATGAAATGGAGTTAATGGATATCAAGTGGGCGTTTGCAAGTGCAGTTAGAAGGGCAAAGGATTTCATGACTCGAACTGTAAGAACTTCGTTGGAAGGCAAAAATGATACGAAGTACGGGTTCAATAAAGATGCGGTTACATGTTACAATTGTGGCGAAAAGGGTCACTTCAAACGTGAGTGCACCCGGCCAAGCAAGCAAGGCAATCAGAATCCGTTCAGAAATCAGACGAGTACTTCTAATGCAAATCAAGACAATCCTGAACGAAGGATAGTAGCGGTGAACAACAATCAGAACCAGAACCAGTCTGGACCTTCAAACACCAATCAAGCATTGATTGTTCAAGCTGATGAAGGATGCGATTGGTCTGTACAATTAGGAGATAATGATCAAAGAGGTGGAACTGCATGCTATGCAAAAATTATAAATCACAGCAAGCATGTTCACAAGGAAGAGTTTTCTGAAAGTGAAAATAGCTCGGGTTATAGCGGGAGCTCAGATGAAGAAAGCTCGAATGCAGGAGATTATCATTCTGAAGATGGATCTTTCTCTTCTCAGACTGCCTTCATGGCTAATGTCACAGCCTCTTCGAGTCAGGTAAATTCTGAAACTCCTAGCATATGTAGTAACTGTGCTTATATGAAACATGAATGTGATAGAGTGAAACTTGAATGTGATACGATTCATAGTCACAATCAGAGTTTAGTTGTTGAACTGTCAAAGTGCAAAGAGGCAAACATGGCCTTAGCTCGTAATGAAAAGGAATTTAAAACAGTTATTGAAACCAAAAAGAAAAGTGTTTCCGAATTAACAAAAACTGTTTGTAACAAACAAATTGGTATTAATAACTACATTAATATCATCGAGGAAACAAAGAAAGAGCTAGCTGTGGCGAAATGTGAGCATGAAGCGATCAAGCTCAAATTGGAGAGTTACTCAAACTCCCGATATGTGCTTGATCACATCATTGACGTTCAACAACTAAAGGGTAATGTGAAAGGCGTTGGGTATAAGTCATGTCCGCCCCCGTTGAGACACGACTATACCAAGTCGCCCGATGAAGAGGATATGCCTCGGTATGAACCCAGTGTGCCTCTTGATTATGAGGAAGTTACTACTGGCCTAGGGTTCAAACCGGACAATTCATCGGAGGGCTCATCTGATCGGAAAGAAAAGCCATCATGTGCTTCAAATCAAAGTTCTCCAACCATTGAGGACTATGATTCTTCAGATGATGAATCAGATATGAATGACCAGGATGAATCACTTGATGAGATGAAAGGAGTAGAAATTCCAATTGAGAATCATATTCTTTGTAATCCTCCTACTCCTGCCGTGCAACCTGTTGCCAAGCAAGTGATAGATCCTGTCAAGGATGTCAAAGATGACAATGAATGCGTGTCTGCTGTTAAGAGCAATAACTTGTTGTATACTTTAGTCGGTGATAACAAAATTTATTCAAACAAAGATTTTCCAATCAAAAACGTCAATCAATCATTGATTGATAAAGTGTTTGAAGATAATACAACTAAGTTTTTGGGAAAAGCGATCCCGAGAGTTTCAGTAACCCAGTGTGATCCTATTCCAAAAGCTGAAGTGAGGAAACAATTTGGTAACCAAAAATTACCGACTAAACAACAACCTGTCGCTTTTAAGGGTAAACAGCAACAGCAGCGAGCTCAAAATTCTAAAGGTTCACAACCAAAGGTTGAGACCAAAGGAGCTCGTTTCAAGAAGAAAAACAAAGATATCAAGTTTGTAGCATCAAGGGGTACTGATAAAATTGAGACTTTTGAAAATAAATCAAACACCGATTTTATCCAACAAGTCAAGTTTTTAAAACGTAACAGCCAAAACAATTACACCCAGCACACTAACGGGTGTGAAGCTAGTACCTCTGGGTCTACAACTTCTATGTCAGGTCGTCGATCAAATTCTCCTAACTTTGTTGAAAGGAGAACTTGTTTCAAATGTGGGAAGGTTGGGCACATCATTAAAGACTGCAAAAACTCGCCCAAACCAAATTTTGTTGAAAGAGCCCCCTCTGAACAAGGTCACTCACAACGTCGTCCTGTTTCTCCAAAACATGATAAAAGAACTGTTAAAGAACAAGAAACAAAACAACGACGTCAAAACGTCAAAAAGGTTGAAAAGGCGTTAAAACCAGAGGTTGTCCAAACAAAGTCTGTTAAGTTAGAAATTAAAAATGAAAAACAAAAACAGATTTGGAAACCAAAATCGGTACCTGTTTCAGGGGAAGCTCAGTCCATTCCGAATCATCAGGAAATCGAAGTCACAATCCTCGATGATGAAGGACGACCCAAGTCTGTTAAGGCTTGGGTCCCTCTCTCCAACTAATCTCTGAGTGAGTGTGCAGGATGTTCCAGGAGGAACTATGGATAGTCATAGGATTGTTGATAGTGGAGTGTCCATGCACAAGAACGGCGACAAAGAAGTTGTTGCCTGTGATGGAGAGAAGAAAAAGAAAAGAAGACAGAATTGTC
Source organism: Helianthus tuberosus (assembly GCA_030545235.1). NCBI lineage: Eukaryota > Viridiplantae > Streptophyta > Magnoliopsida > Asterales > Asteraceae > Helianthus > Helianthus tuberosus. The sequence continues at coordinate 13,552,488 of CM060409.1, read as the reverse complement.
TGTCGAAAGAGATTAAAAGCTTCGACAAAATGCAAATCATTTCAAAGTTTGATTGTTCAAGGTTATAATCGGGTCCCCAGGATAGATTCAATCAAAATGTACGCACCTGCAGCACGTTTGAAGTTCAAAATCAACAAGATGAACGTGCAGTGTACATTTCTACGCGGTGTGATTGAAGAAAATGTGTTTGTTGAACAAACCAACCGGGTGTGCGGATGCCTTGGCGTGGATTGAACAACCGCACACTACTTCTCAAAGAGAAAGACAAAAACCTTCGCTGGTGCAATGTGGAAGACCAGCCGGACCCAAAGGTTTCTGATCTTGTTGCTGTGAAGAGATTTCTAAGTAGCTACAAAATCGACTTTGAAATCCACACCGGGTGGATATCCAGTTTGGGAGAGCACTCAGATTCCTTGCAATGCACGAAGCAGTTGCAGGATACGGTTTTAAAATTCTAATCTCTCTTTTACTTGTCGATATTTAAGCTGCTTTATGAATTATTATCCTCTCGTACAGCACTCTTTGGCCAGAAACGTTGAACTCGAATATCACCTCACACGTGATCGTTTCAATATGAAACTCATCAATGTTGTCATGGTCCGCACCGCTTACCGACGTGCCAACTGATTTTTCCAAAATTCGATAAATCATTCTGATTAAAATTATTTTGGTAAACGGCATTGAGGTAAAACATGAGTTAACCGACATCGGAAAATCCTTTTTGTATATATCTTTGTGTCTTTTAAATTTTATCTTAGTTTGTTGATTTTAGGGGGAGTAAATCCAAATTTGAAAAATTCAAAAACATCGAAAAATTTCAAAACCCAAAAACATTGGAAAAACAAAAATGAGTTTCCTGGCGAGAAAAAGAGAATATGATAGTACATCAGTGGTCTGTCGTAACCTCTTCGAACTGAAATGCAAAATGAAAATTGATAAGCAACTCTATATAAGATGTATCGGTAGGCTCACAATCATTTTAAAGTGTGCAGGGTGATATAAATCTTAAATCGACTGAAGACCAGGTGGGAACCGCACATTGGCATATGGTCTTAGTACCGAAATTTCGTTTGATTGATTGCCGAGGTTCTGAGATATTCGGTCTTTATGCTGCTTATCATCTGGGTATCATGGTTGTATCTTTTACCGAAAAATAACGGAGACGAAGTCTAGATCTTCCATGATACTATACATACGTGTACATATTGCATTCGACCTCAATAAGTGATCAACAATCACATGTCCAAACAAATAAGTGATAAAATATCACATTTATCCGGGAGTCAAGTTCGTCTCTCTGCTGTACGAAAGTACTGACCTGTTCACGGACTTGCTCTTGTGCCCTCATGCATCTGAAAATCAAGTTCCTCATCAATAAGTGATTCTATCACATAGAGCTTATTTTCAAATCAAAATAAGTGAGTTTCTCACATCATATACGGTCAAACAGATGATAATCGGTATACTCACCGGTAAGATGAACCCTCGTGCATACCTTGATACGGGAATGTGTCGTTATGTGGATGAACACCGGTCGGTAAGTATAAATCATACCTTAACGTATCCCCTTTGCCATGATTACATCTGATAAGTTGAGCTTATGTGGACAACAATACCGATAATTGTTATAGGATGCTTATCTTAATGTTAACTAATTTAACAACAAGAGTGTTTTGACATGACCGTACACTGATATGATTCTCTTACCCTCGAAACTCACACAAAGAATGTCTGTAAATATTTATTTAATGCTTTCAGTTTCTGCATCTTTGTATATATTTATTTACTGCTTTTCGTCTTTACATTTGAAAAATGAAAAATTCCAAAAAGATTTTGCTTCTAGTTTATTTTTGATTGACTGATGTTGGAACTCGAGTCTATCCTACCCAAAATCCTGATCGTAAGCCGGAAAACAATTGCATCTTCATAAACAGTCGAAGTTAACAAGTTTTGAAAGTTAAAAACTAAAATTGAACAAATTTGTTTAAACTTTCAAACTGTTGTCGGTCGGTAGTTGATTGAGATTTGATCTCATATGTGTCATTTGTTTAAATGTTAACTATATTCCAAGCGGTTGTTCTCATTATGCGTTTATCTTTTTTGCATGTGCAGATGCTAAAGGCGAGGAGAACATGTTCAATGACAAGCTTTGGAATAAAGACACGAAGTGGAGGCACTCAAAGGATAAAATGATCGAGTTGCCGCTAACCCTTCATCAACACCACAAGGATCTGAAGAATTAACGATCGAAAGATTCACGAGCATAACTCAATGGAGAGTTTATTTTAAGGGGGAGTTTATTGACACACTACCTAAATGAAAAAGGAGTTTGTTGATACACTTTCTTCTTACGACGCGTGAAGACTTTGAAGATCCTCCGACGTGGAAGACATGGAAGTTGAACCTCACGAGTAGCGTCCAAGGGGGAGTTTGTTGATACATATTATGTGGACACGACTCGGTTCGGTTCGACTCGATTCGGTTCGACCCAGTTAGGTTCGGCTCAAGCCCGACGTCACGACATTCCTCCGTCGTGCCTCCCAGAGTTCGTCACGCGAAGCACGGAGCGCCGCAAGCCGTTTCCCGTCGCCACATCATCATGACATCATCATGATGATGTCATGATGATGTCACTATGTTGACTAACCTTTGCAATTGGATTTTATGAATTCATGAACGTGGAATTCATGAAACTTGGGCCAATCAGCTTCATTTGGGCCGAACCCCATAACCAATCGCACAAGTAAAGCCTAGCCCAATCGCACAAGGAAGAACATTTATATACCGAAAACACTTGTTTTCGGTAGAGAAGGAGTGTGAGAACCGGACACAAGAGAGAACCGAAGAAAGGAAGAACACCCGAGAAATCTAGTGAAAGTTTGCAAAGATTATTTTGTAAACATTGATTTGTAACTGTTTTTCAAGTATTAATACATTGGTGTTAATCGTTGAGTCTCGGTCTCCTTCTCGTGTTCTTGTCGTGTTCTATCTCGGTTTGCATCTCCGGTTGGATTCCGCACAACCGGGCGTGTTTGTACACAAGGAGTAGGCGACTAGATCCTCCCCTAGCCGGACCTACAGAATATAAAATTGTGTATGAATCTGTATTAGAGATGTACATATTGATATATCTAGGTTCTATTTAAACTCATTGTGTTTGTTTCCTTCTCTTTGTTGTTAATCTCCATAGATTTTTCAAAGTTTTAGGATTTCAGTTATCTGTTATTTATCGTCCCGTTTACTTATCCAAACAAATACACATTGGTTTCAATATTAATTTCACACATGGTTTTAGTTAATAGTATAATTTTAAAGTCAACTGTGAGAGGAGAATTATGGGACTCTCTTTCTTCTCATTTAGTACTTCTAGTACGTGTACTCTACGCCTATAATTACACTGCTTACATTATTAAATACACAATGTATACACATCACGCAATTTTAATTAGATAATTATGTCTGACTTAAGAGAAGAAAATGCAAATCTCCATTTCGAGTACCAGATAATATTACTAAATAATTTCATTTTGTTAACTAATTAAATCTAAAACAAAAATTAACATCTATAATTCTATATATAAGCACGTGATTGTTGAACTGGTTAGTTTATTGTTGGTGATTATATAGAACCCAGCTACATGTTAATCCTGAAGTGCAAAGGGCAAACTATATATATCAAATGTAAAAAAGACGAAAAGACTCCTTCATCGATCGATCTCTTCAGTTTCAAAATTGGAATTTCGAGTTAGATATCTGTAGTTCCTTAAGCTATATATGGGAGGTGGCTAGCATATTAATAATTATTTTGGTTTGAAACATCATTTCCATTCTTATTTGATGGTGTAAAGTAAAAAAAAATTGCTATGCATATATCATCTTGCTGATTCATATATATATTAAGTTTTTTGGGTGTTTGATTGAATTATTTTAATTTTTTAAGATAGGCATGTCTATTATATTTTACCATCATGCTTAGTTAATAATGCATGTACTTTGACCCAATAATTTACTTTTTTGGGACACTTGTCTTTTTACGGACCAACACAGAAACTTTTATTGGTACAACACGTATGAACTTTAGCCAACATGTTTTAAACTTTTAATGTACCAAAAGAATGATATGCATGCGTATATGAAAATTAGGTAGGGTACGTACGAATATGTCAAAGACGTAATACGAATGGTTACACCTTACAAGATACACCAATATGTTGATGTGACCTTGCAATTCCGAAAACTATTAATGAGCCATAATCTAGCAATGATGGATTAATCATTTTAACCATTGACATTTTTCTTTCAGCCTCCATAGTGCAAACATGATCATAACCACATTTTTCTCCTCTGTCTCCAATGAAAAAAGATGGGTTGATCAAATTAGCAAGAAATTCATAAGGGAAGTCTCCATTGACATTTCCACTAAAAACCCTATATGTGTTTTCAATATTCCAAAATCCATTACCATCTTTAAACCTGAGGCTTATCTCCCTCAGGTGATTGCTTTGGGTCCATATCATCACATGGTTCCGCACTTACATCATATGGAACGGTTCAAGATTTCTTGTGCTAAGTCTTTTTTCAATCAAAGCCACCACGGTCAAGGAAACATTAAGTTTCGTGAAATATTAATCGATAAACTCAAAGAACTCGACCCTGTTGTCCGAGGCTGCTACCATAGCTACTTGGACTTAGATGACAATACATTATCTTGGATTAGGGCAATAGATGGTTTGTTCTTAATTAACCTTTTGCAAGATTATTTTGTTGATAATGGAAATAAAAAGATGGTAGGAGACACCATTCTTTCTAGGGACCTAATGTTGTTAGAAAACCAAATCCCCTTTGTTGTATTAAAAGAAATTTATAGAACTTTGAAAACCAATTCTTCTGAAATAGATGAAGATGAATCCGAGCTGTTTTTCATGATGGAGCGGTTTTGTCGAGCAAACTCTCCCCTCCAATTGTCACCAATTTCGTCATGCTCTTACAATGAAACAAGCCACTTGCATCTGTTGGATCTCATGTACCATTTGATGGTCAAAAATGGTTTTCCAAAAACCGAAAGATCGAATCAAGATGAAGAAAGTTCACAAAGCCGAAGTAGTTCGGAGGAAATAGAGGACATGGAAGAGGGGATGAATTCAGCTTGTGATAATATCGGTGAAATTACTAAAATAGCCATGAAGTTTGGGATAGGTAGAAAAATTTTGAAGCCTGTCCAGGTTATACAAGACATACCATGGGATAAAATATTGACCATTTCAGGCCTAAAAGTTGTAAAGCATGCTGATAAAAATGAAGGTCCTGTGGTGGTGGAGATTAATATACCATCTGTGTACTCCCTTTACCACTATGCAGGGATAACGTTTAAGTCAACAACCGAGGGTATAATGGGCATCAAGTTTGTAGAAGAAGAAGCTGCTTTATATCTGCCGGTAATAACCCTAGATGTTAATTCAGAAGTAATATTAAGAAACTTGGTTGCTTATGAAACTGCTATGAACTATTCGAATTCGAGTCCCCCATTTTCTCAATTCATGGATCTATTAAGTGGTATTATCGATAGCACCGAAGATGCCAGACTGTTAAAGGTGAAAGGAATCATTAAAGGCGAACTAACTAACAATGAGATCGCTGAGCTATTCAATGGGATAAACAAAGCTACCAGGAGTTCGGGTAACAAGACCGTTGTGAAGATTAATAAGTACTACAAGAGGAAGCGGGTAGTGAGGATGTTTAAGTTCATGCATAAGAGATGGTTTTCAATATGGAAGGTGATTACTCATCTGCTAACTGTTTTGTTGTTGCTGTTGCTGGTATTGTACTTGTTTTGCGAGTTCTATGGCTGTCCTAAACTCTTTGGTGGCAGCAGCTAGATAAGAAGTTCAAACCCCGGTGCACGATGCTCTTGCAAGCCCAAAGGGTGTCAGGCCAACATGAACTTGATGTAAATTTTTGTATTATAGCAGGTTTTAATTAGTTCTTTAATTCTTTGAATTGCTATACTTGTTCAACCATGCTAGTAGATATGAAGACATTATTGAGCAATAGGGTTCTCTAGATGTCTATAGATGCTCGCAAGTCTTGGTTATATCTTTGTACATAGTATAAAAGTGTGGTGATCTTTTTCTCAAATGAAATAAATTAAATACATTTTGTTTTATTTTTGTAAGCACTTAAGCCGATAATCATGCACTTCCGATGATCCGAATTTGGGCCGCTTGGTTCTGATGTCTACTAGTTTTTTTTTTTATTTCGGTCGAACAATATGTTTATTTGTTTTATTTCGAATTGGTCCGTAGGCCAACCTTATGTTATTGGGTCAAAATACTAGAAGTCCATTAGGTTTCATGTTTGGGTCGCATGAAGTTTGGGCTGTGTTGTGCGAATCGGTGTGACTAGGGGATGTATAACTGCATGAACGGTTCTATCGATAATACCGTTCCATCAATATATATATATATATATATATATATTCGGTTCCATCTTCATGTTATGCAATGCAAGTTTTGTTTGAAAAACAATTGCAAGCTCAAGTATTTCAAGTTCCTATTTCGTTAATTCGGTTGGTTATTTTTCAATTCTCGTATTTTCGGTTTGATGATGAAGTGGTGTGATGTTTGTGGTGACTTTAAGTATTTGTGTGATCATCTTTCTTCTGGGTCCGATTGGTCCTGTGAACCCGTTAACTGTGATACCAACATTAGTATCAGAGCCAAAAGGTTTTGTGAAGATCGAGAACGAAGATGATGGTTCTGGAAATTGTCTGAGGGATAAAGGGAAGTTGGTTGCTGCCGATTTCAGTGATGCTAGGATGAACGCTGAAAAGTGCGGCCAGGGCAGCGGAAAAGGTAAACAGTACGCGCAAGGGAAGCCATCCAGTCGCTCGTGGAAATCACCCATTAAAAACTTTCCCAAGAAGATGGTTCCAAGGGGTTTCGCGAAAAAGTTTGGCCGGAAGGGAAGTACACCGGTCAGGAGATTGAGGAAGACCGGGGTTCCCTATTTTACATGCAAACAATTTGGCCACATCGCTTCTATATGTCCAAGTAAGTACATTAACCTAAGCCCGTTAAGAGTAGAAAATGATTATTGGGTTAGTGATACTTGCGGAGGATGTTGGGATTCGATTTGGGTAGTGGATCTAGGTTTTAAGACGCACATGACGGGCAATAGGAGCGTGTTCAAATGTTTTAAGAGGCATTTTGGTGTGACGATGAATGATAAGGAAAAATAATTTTCATTCGTTCATTAGGTTGGTGAAGTAAAGATTCCGGTGGATGGGAAAAGTAAAACCATACCGTGTGTAAGTTACGTTCCGAGTCTCAAGAAAAACGTCTTAAGCCTAGAGCAATTATTGTTTCAAGGAATTGAAACGGTCACCACCGGTGACACTTGTGTTTTAAAGAAAATGTTTGGTAGTCGTGTGAAAGGGTTTGATGTTTTTGAGAATAAGTCGGAGATAGAATTGGAAGAGGAGTATCTAGACAAATTCTATGAGGGTCTAGATGTCGAAAATGGGCACCACAAAGAAAAAGAAAAACTCAAGGAATATGTCGAGGGGTCTTACGAGAAATAATTCGAGAAGGAAAGAGAGAAAAATAGAAGGAAAACAGTGATTGTTTACTCGAAGAAAGAAAAAGTCGGATTCATGATTTACTACAAGGGTTTAAAGAATAATCCATTGCAATCTCAAGAGGAGTTACGTCAAAAGGCGGTGGTTTTTCCCAAGATGAGGAGGATGTCATTAAAAATGACATGATTATGGAAAGTTGTTTAGAAGCATTGGATTCAATATTGCTACATGAAGAGTTGGCCGGGCATGAAAGGTTTTATGGTGCCACATTCGAGGAAATTCTCTTATGGTTTATGCCATCTTTCCTCGGGATTTTCAAGGAGAACACTATGCCACAAACATTGGTTGACGGTAGGGAAATAAGTTTAGTCTTGCTACACCTTCTTTATACCGCCAAAGGTGGAATAAAGAAGGTGATTAAAGATGATCTTTGGGACGAACTAGCATTCGAGTGTGATTTTGCACCGGATGACGCACATGTAGTAAAGGTTGCCTACATTTACTACATAGAGTTAATCGAGTGGTATTTCGATTTGATGAAGAAAAAGCAAGACAATAATGCACCGGACGCAAATGAAGCAAGCTTGAAGAAGGCACAAGAAGAAGCGGTCGAAAGCGAAGAAGAGCCAGACTTGGTGATAACCATTGAAGTCACCGGCAACAATGATGATTAAAGAAAGCAAGCTCATCACGAATGTTCATGCTTATGAGGGAGATTCAAGCCGATAATCATGCACTTCCGATGATCCGAATTTGGGCCGCTCGGTTCTAATGTCTATAGTTTTTTTATTTGGGTTGAACATTTGTTTTATTTCTAATTGGGCCATAGGCCAACATTATGTTATTGGGTCAAAACACTAGAAGTCCATTAGGCTTCATGTTTGGGTCGCATGAAGTTTGGGCCGTGTTGTGCGAATCGGTGTGAGTAGGGGATGTATAACCACATGAAGACTTAACAGGGAACAGACGTATCCCTTTGCAAATCAATGTGATGCTTCACTCACACCCATTCGATCAGTATATATATTCGGTTCCATCTTCATGTTATGTAATGCAAGTTTCATTTGAAAAAAACAATTGCAAGTTCAAGTATTTGAAGTTCCTGTTTCGTTAATTCGGTTAGTTATTTTTCGATTCTTGTATATTCAGTTTGAAGATGAAGTGGTGTGATGTTTGTGGTGACTTTAAGTATTTGTGTGATCATCTTTCCTCTCAGTCCGATTGGTCCTGGGAACCCTTTAACTGTGATACCAACATACTAATTAACTTAACTACGAAACTAATTCTATTTTGATCGATGCTTACTTTTCTATACAATGTAAATCGTATAAAGAATAAACATTAGCATGAGATTAGTAGCAAAACGGACAGATATTACAAGGATTCTATTAGTACAAGAAGCATTTGGTTACACACATTTGGCCAGTCAAACAATTGAAGAGAAATTTCACATATCTATTTACATAAAAACTGTTGGAAATATAAATTTAACTATGTTTTATTCGTATTTGTTTGTATTTTTATGTACATAATTATCAACATTAGAACATTATTTAGGATGTTATTAAGAATAACAAGATGGTTATGAAGTCGCAAATTTGGAACTCGTTATCAAGCGCTTTTCGGACATTTTTTTGGCGCTAAATATGTAAAAACCCGTACTCTCGATCCCAATCATCGAGAGCAGGTTATCTTACTGTATTATTATTATTGCTATTATTTTCACTATTATTATTTATTTATTTATTTATTAAATAATAATGACCCGCGACGGGGGAAACAAACCGTTTGATCGATAACCCGAACCAAATGTATTTAACGTAACACGCACCTATACATATATATATATATATATATATTTACTTGCCTATCGTTATAATTTAGTGTTAAGCTATCGAGACACCAGATATTTTACGGATCGATATGCACGGGCCCCAAGCCCAACCCAACTCCCTAAACCTAAAATCCTACCCTATAAATATGTCCTTAACCCCATTTAACCTTCTTTCAAAACACTACATGTTCCTCATCTTTCTTCAGTCGACACCCACAAACTCTCTCTCCCTCCGATGAGGCTTTTCCGGTGACGAACCGGACTCCGGCGACTCCACCGGCCGTTCATTCTCCGTCAACAACCACCCACAACACATGCACATTCCCTCCTCCCTCTATTACACACACTCCTCTCCATCTCTTAAATAAATCCGGCAACGGAGGAGCCCCGGCCGTCGTTCCGACAGTAACACCGACAAACACCCCCTAAATTTCTTCCTTATACCCTTTTAACACCTCTGTTCATATATACACACACCCGATTACGGTGTGATTCGACAAGATCAGAAGAGAGAAATATATAGAGGGCGGTGGAATGAAAGGATGACGAGAGAGAGAGGCGGTGGTGATTGTTACAGCAGCGCCGCCGTCTGCGGTGCCGTCTGTGCTCTTCCGACGATCAGATTTAGGTGGTGCTCGGGTTTGAGAAGGCAGTAGTGGTTATTGTGGTGATTTCGATCAGCGACCAAGGTGGTGAGCTTGGTTTGGGGTCTCGATCCAAGAAGAAAACAGCAACAACACACACTCATCTTCACTCGCACAAAACTCGTCCGAAAGTATGTGGTCATGACGGGTAGTCCGTAGGACGACCCTTAAGTGCTATAAGTGCTGGATTTGAGATTGAAAGATGGAGAATAAATGAAAAAAATCAATTATTGGAATTGAAGAATTAAGAAGATAACATGATAGAGGTTGAAATTACGAGAACATGGGCATAAACGGCGAAGAAAACGGAGTTGAAACGAGAAAGAAGTTATGAAGAAAACAAAATTGCTTACCTGTGGCCACCATAGCTACCGTAAGCTACGGTAGACCCTGACAAAAAATGTGTCGTATGACAGTCTTCAACTACCGTAGGCCACTTTAAATCCACCGTAAGCTACGGTGGCCACCGTAGCTTACGGTGGCTTACGGTGGAGCCTGACGGGAAAAGTGTAACTCCTCTTTTATGGTTGGTGGGTGTGACTTTTGAAATATCCAATCATTGTTTTCGGTCTAGGGGAGTTTGGGGGCGAATTTTAGGTGACAAGAACACTATTTTGGGGTAGTTAATCATTGCTTTTCATTATTCGATTCATATGAACATTAGAATTGAAGTGATTACGAACCGAGTTATGTGTGGCTAAGTTTCGTATGTTCTCCTCCGGATAGTAAGGTTTCGATTTGAATGTTTTATGATTGTTTATGTTATTTCTGAGATAGTGTTTAATCTTTTTGATATTGTTGATCTTCGTGTTCTGAACCATCAGTTCTTGGTGCCATTGGCAATGGAGATTTATTAGGAAGGATTCAGGGTTTGCTATATTGAACTGGTCATCAGGTGACTACCTTGCGTTATTTTAATCCAAGTACTCAGTCCCATTTTATCACAATCAAACACAAATTCATGAACTATGTCTATGTAGTTCATCTCAGATTAAACTCTCATTTTAACATTCGTAGGCACCTGAAACCGGGAGAGAACGTCTTTTCTCATTCCTGAACCAAAACTTTGATAAGTGCTTTTTAATTTATTTTAGTTAATCAAACCAAACAACCAAATCTCTGAATTTACATTTCTTGCAACTTAGTTAAATTTAGTCATTTAGATAAACTATTTCGATAACGCATATTCCACAAACTCCCTATGTTCGATAACCACTTACCTCTAGCTATCTAGTAGTATTTGGATGAGTGAGACTTCGACCTCACGTCATCTCACCCTAAATTTTCTTACATTCCGAGATTCTTGAGTAGATGCACTTGTTAACTGCTTTGGTATTTAAAGAGTTTTGGTTATGAATCAGTGTAATTTGCTAAACATATGATTCTGAGATGTGTATGAGAGTGTTCATCTTGTATTCCTTGTGTCATCAGTGCCTTGCTTTCTTGTGATTTTGATTGTAAATGAAAGTGTATATTGAAGGTTAATAGGAGATGTGATGAATAATGGTTAATTGTTATAGTTACTAAAAAAATGGCCGAAATGAAATTGATAGGCTGCTTTTGTATTTTGTATGGTCTATAATGTTTAATCTTGTGCCTTCAATGAGTAGTTTTGTATTTTGTTCTCCTTGATTGTCTATTAAGAGGTTATGGTAATAGAATTGTAAATGTTGAATGAGAAAAGGGTACATATGATTAATGATAAACTACTAGTCTAGATTTATACTTGTATTTGTTGATTTGGGTAATTTGGGGGTTTATATAAATATGGTCGTGAGGATATATTTGACGATAAGAATGTTAAATTGGGAACTAAGAGATTGTATGATGAATCTTGGTGATTTTTGAGTTCGACGATATATGATTTAAAATAGTTATGGTTGAAATTGGTGATAGGATGTTAGATCGATAGGATTTTCATTGATGGTATTAAAACATAGATATGTTTACATATGATAATTAGAATCTTGCATGATGTTAGTAATTAATGGTGATAATAGGAACTGTTAGTATAATCCTGAAAGGGTACTCATGATAGTTGCTATTTAAATATGTTCCTCTTATTTTATGTCTGACGTTTATAAGGATGATAAGATTTGATTTTCTTTTGACAAACTGTATATATGATGTAGATGTAGTATATGTTGCTTATATGATGATGTTATAACAAATGTGTTTGATGGATGATAACTAAGGATAATTTACAGTTTGATTAAATTCGGGTCGCACACTCCCGTCCTGTACAACCCTTGGTTGCACGTTGTTTCACCGGACTAAGCTAAACCCGCATCGCACACTACACTTGCACATTCCATCTGTCATACAAAGCATGAACGCACTCTTGTCAGAGGTTGCGCCATGTGAACCGCACACTAACAAGTGGGCCACACACTTCACCTTGGGCCTTATTCCTGTCACAACTGGTAATTAACGCCTCTTAATTACGTGATTAGCAAACGTTTAAGGCGATAATAATAGCGTTTAAGACACGTATTAACTTAATTAGGCTATTGGAATGCCTAGGAAAGCTTATATGACGCTATAGTGCGCGTATGGTGATTTTCGGAAAATCTGTTGAGCGTTAAAGGATAACTAACTGACACTGTACAAAATACTGAAAACGCCGACTAATACGAAGTTTATACGTATAACCTATACAAATGAATGTGGTTATGTGGAAAAAACACTCTTTCGAACGCCACAAAGCGCATACGTGAACGAAAAACGCGACTGCAGGAACGCACCGGCAACAAAATGGAAACATTGGACACACGTATTACCTGCAAAACCGAAATATTATGACATATTTAGCCCCGTAATCGAATTTTAATATCCGCAAACGAAACGGACCGAGAAACGGATTTAAAAAGGACGAACTACACAATTTATGCGATTTAACGCAACCAACGATCAAACACGACTACCAACCATACTTTACGCGTTTTGATGCGAAAATATTATTTTACGACAATACATGGAGTTCGGGAGCAAAAACGGGCCTTGAAAACATGATCGGGCAGCACAAACGAATAGGAACAAGCTAACAGGCCTTGGGCCTAACCCACATAACCCTACACCCAACTCACCAAACCGATTTTTTTTTTATTCAAAACGTGATGTATGGTTTTTATCTTCTTTCAATATTATAATAATGTTTCTTGTGTTGGAACCTTAAAAGACACCCACAAAATAAATGTTTATCCAAAATACCATACCCCCTTTTCCTCTTGTCTTTTCCATCGACAGAAAGAACAAGGAAAAAGAGTCAAGCAATTCAATGTTGTCCATTCAATCACTCAACTTCAGTGCATGCTCACATTCGTATGGTGATTTTTGGAAAATCTGTTGAGCGTTAAACGATAACGAACTGACACCGTACAAAATACTAAAAACGCCGACAAATACGAAGTTTATACGTATAACTTATACATATGAATGTGGTTGTGTGGAAAAAACACGCTTTCGAACCCCACAAAGCGCATACGTGAACGAAAAACGCGACTGCAGGAACGCACCGGCAACGAAATGGACACATTGGACACATGTATTACCTGCAAAACCGAATATATGACATATTTAGCCCCGTAATCGAATTTTAATATCCGCAAACCAAACGGACCGAGAAACGGATTTAAAAACGACGAACTACGCAGTTTACGCGATTTAACGCAACCAACGATCAAACACAACAAACGACGACTACCAACCATACTTTATGCGTTTTGATGCGAAAATATTATTTTACGACAATACATGGAGTTCGGGAGCAAAAACAGGCCTTGAAAACGTGATCGGGCAGCACAAACGAATAGGAACAAGCTAAGAGGCCTTGGGCCCAACCCACATAACCCTACACCCAACTCACCAAACCGATTTTTTTAGATTCAAAACGTGATGTATGGTTTTTATCTTCTTTCAATATTATAATAACTAGGGTTAAGACCCGCCCGCGTTGCGGCGCGGGTACATGGTAAACATTGAATGGATTAGTCCAAACGTTGTATGATGCATTAACCATATGAAAGCACACATTTCGATGTATCTACTTGAACTCAATGTAACATGTATAAGCATTGTGATTGGATCAAACGTAAAGTAAAACAAATTCATATCGAACAATCACAACGTATTATATGTGACCCAACTCATACATAAAAAACGTAACGGTATGAAGAAAAATATGCACATGTAATCGAAATGGATTAATTAGAGCTTTCGAAAAAAAGGAAGAAAAAGAAACCATAATTTGACTCCACTCGGTTCGAAACAAACTTTACGAAACATACATAAAATAAGCACGAAAACATATTATATTTGACGTGAATCATTTCCCAAAAAAGTTTACGTCGAAACATAGAACAACTTGAATTTATACCAAAACGTACATAAAAATATGCACATAAAAATGGTTTCTTTAAACGAAAAAGTATTATATTTAACTTGACTCCTTCAAAAAAAAAAGGTTTACGTCGGAATGCGACCCGTCGCAATGCGGCGGGGATTCTTTAGTTATAACTAAGTCGATCTAGGACCCGCACGTTATGTTAAACCTGTCAAACGGGAAAAAATAGACGATGTAAAGACGTTCACCCACACACGCACGTTGCGTCGTGTTAACTCACAAAATTTAGAATGAAACGTAAAAACGTTAAACCAAAGACGCACGTTGCGATGTGTTAAGTCACAAAATTTAGAACCAAGCATAAAGCGAAAAATTTACGGAAAATGAAAACTATAAAGGACCAAAGTTGAAGTTAAAAAAAGTTGTGAGGATAGATTGCAAAAGATAAAAAGTTCTAGGTTAAAAGTAAAAAAAAAAAAAAACATATAGTTTTGGGTTAAAAGTAATTTATGAAATACTTTTGGGTGAAAAGTAAAAAAAATCTATTTTTTTGGAAAACCCCCAAAGCCAAGGTTACGACAACCATATGCATAACCATTTTTTCTTTGAAAAACCCCCAAAGCACACCCCGCGTTGCGGCGGGGCGTAAAACGGTGTCAAATAGTACTAATGTCACACAACCTTCATCGACCACCAACACTGACTCGACCTATGATCTGCGTGTTGCGACGAATCTGTCAAACATGAAAAAATGGAGGTAAAAACGTTGAACCACACATGCACGTTGCGCCGTGTTAACTTGCAAATTTCGAAACAAAACATAAAAAAGTTGAAGCACACTCGTACGTTGCGTCGTATTAACTCGAAAAATTTAGAATTATACGTAAAACAAAAATTTGCGAAAGATGAAAACTATAAGTGACAAAAGTTGTGAAGTTAAATTGAAAATAATGAAAAGTTTTGGGTTAAAGTTAAAAAAACAAATTATATAGGGTTAAAATTGCAAAAGGTAAAAAACCTTTGAATTAAAAGTAAAAAATCAAGTTTTTTTTTTTTTTTTAAAATACCCAAAGCACAAATTACAAGTTCTTATACACAAAAAAAACTTACTAAGTTATACATGGAATAATGTTTCTTGTGTTGGAACCTTAAAAGACACCCACGAAATAATTATTTATCCAAAATACCATACCCACATTTCCTCTTGTCTTTTCCATCGACATAAAGAACAAGGAAAAAGAGTCAAGCAATTCAATGTTGTCCATTGATGGAGATGAAAATTCAGGAGATGAAAATTGATGGAGATGAAAATTCAGCCTACTTTCATCATATTATAAACTCTAACATTAGTACAAATAGATTGAATGGTTTAATGTTAGACGGTTTATGGAATACGAATCCTTTAGAGATTAAAGAAGCCCTGTATGAATTTTTCCAACGCCAATTTTCAGAGCCTATGCCGGTAAGGCCGGAGTTGATATGTTCTAATATTGCCACTATTTCGGATTCGGAAGCTGTTATGTTGGAAAGTCCGTTTACTTTGGAGGAAATCAAAACAGCGGTATGGGATTGTGAAGGAGATCGTGCTCCAGGTCCAGATGGTTTTAACTTCAAGTTTATTAAAAGGTGCTGGGCTGGGCTTCAACAAGATATGGTAAGGCTGTTCAATAAATTTTATGCGGAGGGTAGTATTAACAAGTGCTGTACGTCGTCCTTCATAGCTTTGATTCCAAAGGTCAAAGATCCGGTTGGGCCAACTGATTTCAGGCCGATCAGCTTAATTGGGGTAATTAATAAAGTCATCTCTAAAGTACTTGTGAATCGTCTCAAAAGGGTGATG
Organism: Helianthus tuberosus; assembly: GCA_030545235.1. NCBI lineage: Eukaryota > Viridiplantae > Streptophyta > Magnoliopsida > Asterales > Asteraceae > Helianthus > Helianthus tuberosus. Next base: position 13,536,252 of record CM060409.1, on the reverse strand, counting down.
GGTAACCTGATTTCGGAGCAGCAGTCGGCGTTCTTAGCGGGTAGAAATATTATGGATGGCCCCCTGGTTCTCAATGAGATGTATAGTTGGTTAAAGAAACAGAAGCGCAGTGGTATGTTCTTTAAGGTTGATATTAACAAGGCATATGATTCGGTTAATTGGGCTTTCCTTAATTCGATTATGGCCCAAATGAAGTTTCCGGAGAAATGGAGATCTTGGGTAATGGCGACTCTCTATTCAGCTAGAGCGTCTGTCTTTGTTAATGGATCACCAACAAGGGAGTTCGATTGCTCTAGGGGTCTTAGGCAGGGGGACCCACTTTCACCATTTCTATTCGTTATAGTGATGGAGGCTTTGGCTTGTGTTATGAATAAAGCAGTTTCAATTGGATTATTTAAAGGCATTGACATCACCGCTGACGGCCCAAATGTATCGCACCTGATGTACGTGGATGATGTAATGTTTGTTGGTGAGTGGTCACTATCGAATGTTAATAATCTGAGACGGTTGCTTAGATGTTTCTATCTAGCTTCTAGGCTTAAGGTTAATCTAGCTAAGTGCAGCATTTTTGGGATTGGGGTAAGAGATCATGAAGTCCATCAAATGGCAATTCACTTGAGATGCAAACAAGGTACGTTCCCATTTATTCATCTTGGTCTCCCAGTCGGGGCTAATATGAATTTGGCCCGGAATTGGAAATCGGTAGTGGAGGTCTTCAAGAAGCGACTTTCGATATGGAAAGCCAAAACACTGTCATATGGTGGTAGAATTACATTAATCAAATCAGTTTTAAATTCCCTCCCAACATATTATTTATCTTTATTTAAAGCACCGATTAAAGTCTTGGATGCCTTAGATAAGATAAGAATGGTATTCTTTTGGGGTGGATCGGAGGAAAAGGCGAAGATGAACTGGGTGGCATGGGAAAAAACAATTGCCCCAACAGAATATGGGGGGTTGGGTTTTGGATCCATTAGAGACGCTAACCTGGCCTTGTTGGCTAAGTGGTGGTGGAGGTTTAAGACAGAAAAAAACAGTTTATGGCGTAGAGTAATTTGGGCCATGCACCATAATAGAAGAAGTTGGAACGAATTTCCAGTTAAAACTTCTATAGCCGGGCCGTGGAAGTGTATTATGAGTATCCGACCTATTCTTTTGAATGCCGGCATAGACTTATCAGAAGCTATATCAGCGAATCTTGTAAGTGGTATGGACATACAATTCTGGTTGGACAGATGGGTTGATTCACAGCCTCTTTACAAAAAATTCCCTGATTTATTTAAAGTAGAAAGTGTTAAAGATTGTTTGGTGTTGGATCGATTGTCTATTAATAATGTTGGGACTGTTTTTACTTGGGCCTGGGCTCGGCCAGGTCTTGAAGCTGGCGGTAATAATCAACTAAATCAGTTGATGGATTTGGTTAGTGGTTCTTGCATGGGGCTGGGTAAGGACAAATGGTCATGGAAGTACGCAGATGATGGTCTCTTCAATGTTGCTGGAATCAAAAAGTTATTAAGCTCAGTCAACCGTGAAGTTCCCGATCGAGTTTTCAAGTGGAACAATTGGATTCCGAAAAAAGTGGCTATAGTGGCTTGGAGGGCGGACATGGAGAGATTACCGACCAAATGCGCTCTGTCTAGGAGGAATATTCCGGTACTAAATAATATGTGTGTTTTATGTGGAGATCATGCAGAAACAAGTGAGCATGTCTTTGTGGCTTGCCAGTTTGCAAATTGTTTGGCAGAATATAGCGGACTGGTGCAAGATTCCGCCCATAATCGCGTTTGATTTAGCTGATCTGCTCTCACTACATGTACATTGTTCCGGAACGCCGAAAAAAAAGAAAGTGTTACACGCCGTGGTTCTGGTGACTTTATGGAGCATTTGGAAGATTAGGAATGAGGCAATCTTTAAGCATGCGGTCCCTAATACTACGAGGATTTTGGATGAGATTAGAGCCATGGCTTACTTATGGGTTAAGAGCCGATCAAAGATGGTGTCAATGACGTGGGAAGATTGGTGTCGTTTCAATATTAATGGTTAATTGTATGTAGTCTCTATCTCTATTGGTTATTGTATAACTTGTATGTTTGGCGGGTAGCTTCTTGCTACATTTAATAAAATATTTTGTCGGCCGTTAAAAAAAAAAAATTCAATGTTGTCCATTCATGCACTCAACTTCAGTGCATGCTCACATTTTTTTAATATAAAAACCATGCTTCTTGATTCATGCAAGACAAGAAATGAGGTTTTATTTTTATAAAGTATAAACTAATCATGTAGTACAACAACCCACCTCCATTTTCTCAGTTGTTTAAACTCTAAACCATACTCCACTCATTGCATGCACTTCAAGAGTTTAGGACTTATCCACATTGTTAGTATATCACAACAGCCATACTCCTTTTCCTTTTTCCCTCTCTACGACAAAACCATCCTCAACATATGCACTTTCACTACAAGAAATCGGATCAATAGCGGCGACATTAATAGCGGCGACAGCCAATATGTCGCCGCTATTGGCCTTATCCGCGTGCGGTGTCCAACGTTAAACCATAGCCACACGTTTCTTTCATCATCCAACGGCTGGAGATTGTCGATAACAATAGCGGCGATAGCTTTAACCAATAGCGGCGACAGGATGTCGCCCCTATTGGTCCGACGAATAAAAACCTCTGGGTGCCATTTCTTCCCCTTCCCTCCTTCCACTTTCCCAAAAACTTTCAGCTCTCTCTCGGTTTCTTCTTCAAATCGGCGAAATCCCTTCGTTTTTACCGATTTCTTGTTCTAATCGGTTAGTTTTGTTACTTTTATGTTGAATTTCTTGTTTAATTTGTTATATATGTTGTTAATCGGTTAGTGTATGCTAGATAACATCACCGCCGGCGTCACCTCGTCTCCACGGCCACCACCTAATCTCCACCGTCACCATCTTTTCTCCTCCTTCAAAATCGGTTAGTGCTCCTTCTCTTCGTTATATATGTTGTTAATCGGTATGGTACGGTTGCTTAGTTTCTTAAACCCTCAAAATCTGCAAGTGTATTTGGAATGCAAAATGGGTTGTGACAAATTAAAATCAGATTGTAATCTATATTAAAAACCTAAACAGGATTTGTTGTCTGGCTGTGGTTCATTGAGGGTGCGGTTTGCTTTAATTCTTCTTTGTTAGACTTGCTATTGCTTTAAGTTGATATATAATATTTCTTAATTTTCTGCCCATACGTATGAGTCAACATCTAAGATCATCAATCTAAATGCTTATCAGTATCCATAGAACATTAAAAATCACAGGTGTGTCATCTTGAATTGGTAATAGACATAAAAATAATAACTTAAGTGTAATTTTACGATAATAATTATAATAGACAAGACTTACCGACATATTTATCAACTTGATATTCGATGGAAGAAATATCTTCTAACATATTAACAAGCTTTTTAAGAAAACAAAGTATATACGTAAAGTAATAGGTACTTTTTTTGGCAAATAAAATTACGTATAAATTTATAACAAAAAAAGTAAAAAATAAGTCTAGTCAGCTCTGCATACCATACATTATCGATGACATAATTATGCGTATTTCTTAGCCGTATGGGTAATTAACTTCACTTAATATCTTTTTTATCCTTATTGAACAAGCTTTTACATGTCACAATATATGTATTTTGTCATCATTCCATTAAATTACTACTATTTATATTCTTGTTTTCTATAAGCAACACTTTTAGTTGTGTGATGAGTAATACGTCAAATAGCCTATTCCCATTGACCGACATGATATTTGCTCTATTCTTTTCGAAAATTCATTCCTAAACCATAATGAGCTTAGAAATACCCGCCCGAAATTGATTTAGAAATTAATTTCGGGTTGTCCCAGTGTAATTTGGGACTGCTTTTTGAATACTTTATCCCATTTAGGATGTGAATTTGTATTACATGATTGTTTGTTTAAGAAGGATTCGGTTATCCTTTTGATAGAATGGGTTGGGGGGAAAGTTCCGACTCCTTATAAGGAGGCCGTGATGAACCACCTAAAGGTAAATAAGTTAGGCCATTTATTGGTGTTAAACGGCTGCATACGGGTGCAAAAACGCAGCCGTTTGCAGCCGTTTAAAGGCACGTTTACGCCTACAAACGCAGCAGCAAACGGGTGTAAAAACGCAGCCGTTTGCTGATGCGTTTGCAGCCGTAAACGCGCCGTTAAACGGCTGCAAACACAGCAACAAACGGCTGTGTTTTTGCACCCGTTTGCTGCTGCGTTTGCAGCCGTAAACGGGTGCAATAACGCAGCCGTTTGTAGCCGTAAACGTGACGTTAAACGGCTGCAAACGCAGCAACAAACGGGTATAAAAACGCCACCGTTTGTTGCCGCGTTTGCAGACGTAAACGCTAGGTTAATGTTTTAACGTTTTTATATAATGTTTTAACAATTGTATTTAATTCCTAGGAGAATTTCAATTTCGATGAAGTTGAACAGGATTTGGAGGCGCGCGAATTAAAAGGCGGCATTAGACAAGTGCTTATGAAGCGGTACTCCGACCGCAAGAACTACGCTAAGAAAGAATTTCGTGATAATGGAGGTTATGCCGATGTCGAAAGTGCAAGGGCACACCACCCCGAGGATATGCCTTATGAAAACTGGCTGAGAACCATTGATCACTTCTTGGACCCCAAATATATTACAAGAAGTGAGGCAAACACAAGAGTCCGCCAACTTCAACAATTCCCAAACCGTGGGGGTACATCATCATACAGTAGCACCGCCTACAAACATGTAATGTTTTATATGTGTGTGTTTGTATGTTTATGTTTATTTAACGTCTCATCTAAGTTTTAATGTTAAACAGGGTTTGAAACGTCTTGATACGTACCGCAAAACTCACACCGATAAAGATGGGAATTTTGTTGACCCGGTAGCCGAGCAGAATTATGTAAGTATCTATCTAAATATATATATATATATATATTTATATGAGTAAATTACAACCGGTGTCCTTTACGTTTGTACCCTTTTAACTAAAGATATTACAGAGTCGAAGCTGTAAAAAATGGGTTTGAATTGCTGTTAAAAAGGGGGGTTTATATAGGCTGTTAAAAATAGGTTTAATTGTTGTTACAAAATAGGTTTAATTGCTGTTATATAGGCTGCAAATGCTGCCTAAAAGCTGTAAACAAGGGGGGTTTATATAGGCTGTTAAAAATAGGTTTAATTGCTGTAAAAAAAAGGGGGGGGGGGTTTGAATTGCTGTTAAATGCAGTTAAAAATGGGTCAATTTGTTGTCAAAATTAAACTAGTTTAGCACTAAAGGACATAGGGTGTTAAAAACTAATAACATAAAGGACGGAGCCTGTAACATCTTTAGTTAAAGGACACCGGTTGTAATATGGTAGAAACGTAAAGGACACCGGTTGTAATTTACTCTATTTGTATTTATATTTAATCATCTTCGTAAAATACAGCTTAATCTAGAACGCGAGATTATGGGCGGAGAAAGCAGCGGTTCTAACCAGCCGAATGAGGCTGCCGTGTTTCAGAACGTTTTGGGTGATCGACGAGGATGGTTCTGGGGGCTTGGGCCTAAACCTTCGAATAAGCCATCGAACACTTGTAGTGCGCAACCTCAAACCGCACAACCCTTTTCGGAGGTAAACTATACAATTTGACTTCAAAAATATAGTAAACCAACTATATGTTTTTGCTAATAATATTGGGTTTGATATGTGTTAATGTAGGAATACGTTTCGACTTTGTTCCAAAGTCCGGCATTTGTAAACCAACTTGAATCCTTTCTTGCGGCGAGGGGAAAGCAAGTCACACCCAACGATGAGTATGACAATGACGACCTAACTTGAATCCTTGCGGCTATTTTAGAATGTTATTTTTCGGATTTTTTTAGGATGTTATTTTTCGGATTTTTTAGGATGTTTATTGTACGGAAATGTTTTATGCGATTTTAGTATGTAAAGCATTATGTTTGTTTAGTCTGTTTGTGTTGCGTAAAACTTGGAAATTGGCAGGTTTGTTCATAACGGAAAACACTGCAAATACAACAAAAAATTTAAAAAAAAATTGACTTTTAGCGGCGACATATGTCGCCGCTATTGAGTGAAAACTATTAGTGAAGACATTTTTAGCGAAGACATATGTCGCCGCTAAAAGTCCTAATCATTAGCGGCGACACATACCAATAGCGACGACATATAGACCTTTAGCGTCCAAGATTTAGCGGCGACTCAATAGCGGCGATTTGTCGCCGCTATTAGCTTTAGCGGCGACAAAATGGACTATTAGCGGCGACTTTTGTCGCCGCTATTGGCCGACTTTCTTGTAGTGTTTTTAGATTAACTCTCAAAATCAAGGCCTAAAAGTCTCAAAATCCAAGTATCTTATGGCGTTTTAAAATTTTGGTTTAAGGATTCAGGGTCAAGACTCTCATTCTTCTATCTAATCCTTCTCCTTGCATGTTTGGGGTATGAACACACTCTTCTAAACCTCATTATTGTTTTACACTAATTATAAGCCTATATGCAAGTTAATTCACCTTGTTATTGGAATGTTTTCTTAAATGTTTCTAAAACATGTAAAATAACACTTAAGATGGACTTGTTTTTGTGATCTAATTGTTAGCTCATGTTAATCTTACTATGAGGTCAGTTCTTGTCTAAAAAAAAACTATTTAGTTACTAGATCTTAACGTTGAGATATAATAATATATGAAGGTCATGTAACTTACATGCTGTAAGTTTTTTTTTAACACACAAAGATGTGTGTATTTATGATTTTAAACCATAAAAATGTATATGTTATATGAAATTCTGGATGGTTAAAGTTTAGGGTTTTTGCTTAAAAATGGTTATTTAGACCGTGGGGTATGGTGGGCTTGGGTTGGGGCATGGGTTGGGCATTAGTTGACACGTGCATGTTGAATATTCCCCCAACCCACGCCAAGTTTTAAGGGGTATGGTGAGGCGTGGGTTGGCTGGCGTGGCCAAGCCACATCAACATTTTTTTTAAATATATATATATATATATTTATATTTATAACCACATAAATAATAAAAATACATATTTTTTTAAACTACATAAACATACATAATAATTATCAAAATAAAAAACAATCATTCTTCGTTGTCTTCGTCGTCTTCGAACCCAGGAATCGTTGAAACATGATCCACCAAATCAGATCGAAGGTAATGATGTATATGTCACACCCTCAAATTACCACCTAGGGAGTGTCCCTGTTAGGCGTGTGACCACTAGTAATGAGCCACCAATTACATTGAATCCATAAGTTTAAAATAAAGTTTCATCATTTAATAGTAATAAAATCCAAACATAAGTAATTCAAAAACCATCAAGTTCAGCGGAAGCGTTAACGTAACATAATGTAAAGTTTAGGGTTTTTGCTTAAAAATGGTTATTTAGACCGTGGGGTATGGTGGGCTTGGGTTGGGGCATGGGTTGGGCATTAGTTGACACGTGCATGTTGAATATTCCCCCAACCCACGCCAAGTTTTAAGGGGTATGGTGAGGCGTGGGTTGGCTGGCGTGGCCAAGCCACATCAACATTTTTTTTAAATATATATATATATATATTTATATTTATAACCACATAAATAATAAAAATACATATTTTTTTAAACTACATAAACATACATAATAATTATCAAAATAAAAAACAATCATTCTTCGTTGTCTTCGTCGTCTTCGAACCCAGGAATCGTTGAAACATGATCCACCAAATCAGATCGAAGGTAATGATGTATATGTCACACCCTCAAATTACCACCTAGGGAGTGTCCCTGTTAGGCGTGTGACCACTAGTAATGAGCCACCAATTACATTGAATCCATAAGTTTAAAATAAAGTTTCATCATTTAATAGTAATAAAATCCAAACATAAGTAATTCAAAAACCATCAAGTTCAGCGGAAGCGTTAACGTAACATAATGTAAATACTTTCCAAACAACCATAGTAAATAAATGTTTGATAAATAAACCCATCAATGCAACCATGACCACTCACGCCCTCCAGCCAGCAAGTTCCTGTTCCCAAGTACCTAACGACCTGCGAGCATGTAACAAGTGTATCAGACAAAGCTGGCGAGTTCACAATTTTAGAAAACGTTTGTTACCAGTTGTATGTAAAACAGTTCACTGACAAATGCAAGTAATATTGTTAATATCTTAATTCCGAACAAGACGGCCCCTGATGTACATGACTGCCCTTTCCCACGAACTCCTATCCTGTACTGGGCCCGACTGGGTCATTAGTTCACATCCGTCCTATCTAGGAGCGGTGTGAGGGTGCCAAACCTAAGTAGCGCTACCAACTAATACCCGTTACCCTCCAGGTAACAACATAAGGGACTTACAAGAATGATAGGTGAGAATATTAACCAATATACCCGTTTTGACCCAAAAGACTTATCCCTCCACGGGATACCCACTAACTGTCCCCAACCACTGGGACGCATACTCGAATGTAGTTAACTCACCTTAGAGTGCTCGGTAGACTTAATTACTCGTTTAACCAACAATCATTCAAGTCCTATGATAATTGCACGTATAATAGTCAGTATGTATACAAGCTCGGTACGTGTCACTCCACATTTATTCATCAATCAGTGCACACAACATACAAGTAGTGACATTTGTCAACCCGTACACCTACTTATTCAGTTAAGCCCAAAGTATAAGAATTCATTAATCAAGTTCGACTCGATAACCTATGGTCCGAACGACTATCGGCCCGAAGGAAAATAAATCTCATCCAACATGCCTGGCCCGACAAGCATTGGCAACACTTGGGCTGCTCGGCCTGAGTCCAGCCCAACACATACGCGGTTGGGCCACACCCACCTACACATTTGTTTGCACAATATTTAATTCAAATTAACAAGTGCAGCCCGTGCTTTAACCATTTCACTCGACTAGTACTACCCAGCCCAGGCATCAACATCATTATCAACATCATGCATTCTAGTTTAATACACTGTACAACTATATGCATATTACTAATTAAAATATATATATGTGTGTGTGTTTAGTAAATGTGAATCAGCACAACATCACAACCGGCCCCAACATTACATATACCTTTTATCCAATAATTTGGCAACCTAGTTAACATATATCGGCCCAATAACATCTCGTTGGAAGATACCCATTTGCATCAGTTATGCACACCTCCGATTTGATTCAAATCCTTATTTAATTGAGATTGATCATGCCAAAAATGTCACCTAAAGTCCTAACACCCTATCACTAATTTAACAGCACAAGATAACACCAAACCATATTGAACTAATAATCCAATACATGAAACAGCCCAATAATCACACATAGCCGAGATTATCATATAGGGGTCCATATAATTTACTGTTTGCATAATCACAATCTTTGCATAATCATCATTCTTAAAACAAATTCATTCCACATATATACGGAAGTTTGCATGCATCATATTCATGCGATCAAGGTCACATACACACACAAACATGATTATCAAAATAATTCAAACAAGAGGAATCACTAACCAGTAATTTGATCCGCTAAGATGATGTCACCAGAGATACGGGGTCTTTTACCACTGCCGTCGCACAGTATAGGTGGGAATAGGGTTTTGTTTTGTTGTGTTAATCATTGATCATGTTACGTAACATCCAATTATAATACCAAATGCATAAGTGGGCCGGTTGTCCAAAGTGTGTAATGGGCCGAGACTTAAGGTAAATGGACGTAAATAATGGAAATTAATAACCTAAGTAAATTATATTAACATTATACAATTAGTTAGTAACATCAAAAGTCACAACACAATCAGAGGACATCATCAACTTCAATGGCAATGCACAAAGTCAACATCACTTTGAGGTTTTTGAAGAAAACATTATGATTATCACGTGGCCACCATATCCCTCATTAATTTTACTATATTAACTAGATTAATGATGATTTGGTTAACCGTGCATCCAGCTTATGAAGGTCAATCTTGCACCATGAGCGGCTAAATCTCTAGTGGACACTTCGGGTGAATAATTCTTATGAGACACCTTTAATTCTAGTTACAACCAATCATCACACAAATCACACAAATCATTCAGATAATACACTATACACACGACAACATGTAAATCATATAATAAAAACAGGTTTGTGAAGTCAGTGAGGTGTATAGGAAAACCTTGGAATCTCGGGTTGTCACATCATCCCCAACTTGAAAGAAATTTCGTCCCGAAATTTGACAAGCAGTTAGTCCAAAACGGCAAAATGTTAACTCAGGATGACTGTGGATTTTCCGCAGGTACCACATCATCCCCAACTTGAAAGAGAATTTCGTCCCGAAATTCGCCAGTTGCATTTAGATTGGTCAGTTGGGAATGAGGGTTCTTAAGCTTCATCTGATCCTCGCGTTCCCACGTGAACTCCGGTCCATTTCTTGAGTTCCAACGAACTTTCATGATCAGGATTGACTATGCTAACGAATCTTGACGTCCTGGTCCATGATTTCAGTAGATTCCTCGACCACTGCAACTTTTCATTAACCTCAGACTCTAGTAAGGGTATCACAAGCGTTTTTATCAGACAAACACTGCCTTAGATTCGAGACATATATGACATCGTGATCGTTACCCAATTCGTCGGGTAACTCGAGTTTGTAGGCGACGTGACCGATTCTTTCCAAAATTCTGAATTACTCAACGTAACGTAAGTTAAGCTTGCCACGCTTCCCAAGCGTACCACCCCCTCCCAGGGTGAGATTTTCAACATGATACGATCGCCTACAGCGAACTCCCAGTGTTTCCTAAGCTTATCACCTTCCCTGACGGTCACGAGTTGCCACCAAACGATTTCCGATCTAAACAATCTTCCCAAGAGGTTCGAGTACAAACTCTGGATATGTGATTAGGTCGTCACCCACCTTAGTCCAACAAGAAGGTTGGCATTGTCATCCATGCAATGCCTCAAACAGAGTTGTATGCATACGAAAACGGTAACGGCTGCAGTAGAGCTCACCCAAAGATGAGTGTCCTTCCCAGATGTTTACTATAGTCAATCACGCACATGCTCGCCGCATGTCCTCGTGTGTCAGGATGGTTCGTTACCCTGCCCGGTTATCCTACAGTGATAAGTAATGCTCATGCCTAGATGTGAGCCAAGGGTGTTGCGTATTGCCTGCCATAAATCAGGTATAGCTCAAAATCAGAGATACAGGGGTTGGCACCTTGTGCCTATATAGCCGCCTCTCTCAGAGGAATATCCACAGGCTGTGAAGACTCGTCAGTTTCTTTGATTGCAAGAAGGTGTGCTGGTAACGTGAGAAAATCAACGATCACTCAGGTGGTATTGTTTCCGTTTCGAGCTGCAAGTAGACAGAATCCATGGCAGTCTGTTCTCATTTCCATATGGATGTTTCTGGTTGTTGATGCTTCACCTTGACTTCCCCACAAGTCAAGCATCATTCACATACATAGCTAGGCTGACATTCATGTCCGATCACCAGCGCAAGATTTATAGGTCCTAATATTTCTCACCAAAACCTAGACGACTAGATTATCGAGGCCGGTGTGCTTTGCTCAACACGAGTTCCCTACAGTTGCCGTATAATGAGATCCACATTCGTTCCATGAGGTAGCATATGAAATCCGACCTGCCACATGTTGCTTCTCCATGCCCCGCATGGGTTCCACTTGAAAATCCTCCTCCTTCAGTCCTCCAGTTTGAACAGAGTGAGTCTGATCAGGTAAGTTAAAGTAGATAGTGAGCTGTAAAGCTAGTGCACGTCCAGGTTTCACAGTCGAAATCATTCAAAGGTTCCATCTAGCGATGTCATTACATGATTTAGCTCCTCCGAAACGACGGTACACGGGAGGCCCTTGTGATCGGTCTAAGTGGTGCATTCGGTACCGTCCAAGTAATGCCTCCAATTTAAATCCAAAGACTACGGCTTCCACCGCAGGTCGTGACTCGTGCGGTTTTTCCTGTGAGTCCACCACGTAAGACATCGCCCTCTCATGTTGCATCGGTGTGTAACTGGGACTCTGATTCGAACCATCATGGTATACCGTCAGATCATCAGTACCCTCGGGTAGAAGTGATGCTCAGTGCGTTACAGGGCTGGGTTTCAAAAACTGAGAAGACGTCCTCCTATTTTGGTTCCCATGAGTTCACAGCTCCCCGCTGTGCTAAAGAGGTTAAGGTTGCGCAATCTTCGAAAGTCCTGTGATGAATCTACGATAGTATCCAGCGAAACCAAGAAATCGCTGCATCCCCAAAGGAATCCTTGGTGTCAAATCAGTTTCTAGCAAAATGGATCCTAGCAAGATCCACGTGTATTCACACTTCGTTGGTTACATGATCAAATGCATCTTTCGAATTTCGATGTTACACTAAACAAGACTTCGCATGTAATGGCTCCTCCCTCAGGAGCCCTAAAATAAGATACAGATGTCATCTATGATGTTCCTTCCTCCTGGAAATGATTCAACACGTTGTTAATAAGCATACTCAATTCATGTGATCCATGCAGCTGCCGGTGTGATGATTAGCCCAGAGGTTTTGGAATACAATGTCGCAATGGTCGCCCTGTGTCTGATACGCCGTTGTAGGAACATTCTCCCCTCTGGACTCCCATCTGATGATAGTTCATTCGTTAGTCATTCCTCGAATGGAAGCTTGACCCTCGCACTGGTAGACATGTTGCCAATATATGATCGAGGCAAACGGTTCTTAACTGTCTCCTTGTTAGGTTCTGGATAATCAGTACTCATACGAAAAGGCTTATCTTCACGGATATAACTGGGGCTCCCCAAAGCAAAAAATCTAGGTCTGACAAACTCCTGTCCAGTATTTCCTGTAGTTGATTAAACAGTTCTTGCAACCCTCCTGTGCAAGATGGTACAATGTACGAGTATTCAGAGCTGCCTCTGTCGTGAGATCAACTGAGATTCCGACTAACTGTTGTGGAAGTAAACCTGAAAGTTCCTCAAGTAGCACACCGAGAGGAGTCACGGACAATTGGTGGATCCTCGATCCTAGTTTCCTTAGCCTGACAATCAGAAACGGTTGCTAACACAGCGGGGTAATCCCTCCGTATACACTTCTGGGCTTTCATTGCAGAATTGATGCTAACTTTACACAACTCTGGTACTATGGAATAGATGACGATTCTCCACTAGGGAGAGGGGTACGCAAAGCTTTCTTTTCACAGGGTATATCTGCACGATGTATGGATAACCAATCCATACCAACTACTGCTTCAAATTATCGAGGATAACAGAAAGAAGGTTGACGTCGAACACTTGTCCCACAAGGTCGAGTTTACATCACAACGAACATATGAGGTTTCATTTGACTTGCCATCAGTTGCTACCACCGCAGGTTCGGTTTCAAGAAGTATCAGGGTTGACCAAAACATGGCTACTTATACAAGTTACCATGCTGCTATTAAGCCGGGCGTCACCTACGCCAATCCTAAATGCCCTTCCGTAAGCATCATTTCCAGTGTTGTTGTTTTTCGTTGCGAGAATTCCTAGTACCGTCTTTGTTCCCTTGGATGTTGGCACTTTGACTTAACACGGTCAATCCTTGTCGAGGTCAACTTCTTTTCCATCCTGTAAGCTATGATTACGAGTTCCTTGATGTTGCCGTGACCGTTGCCTCAACTGTCGTTGCTTAAAACGGGGCCCTACGATCTTTCAACAACAGGGTCCATCTTGTCCCATTCCGTGTCGCGTCCTAAGGCACTACTAACTGCGTGGGAAGTTACACATTCCATGTCCCGATTGATTCGTAAGAGTCGACTCCCATAAGTCGCTTACTAGGGTTAAGGATTCGGTTGAGGTCAATCTGTTGGAGTTCGTTGCTGGTGATCAGGGTCGTTCTAATACTGAGGTTGGTATGGCACTACGCTCATCCTCTTGTCCATCGCTCTTGCAAGTTGACTGGGTAATTCACAATATGTTCCCAGAGTGTTGCAGAAGTGGTCGCACTCCGGGGTCTAAGACGTCGGTACATTGAGTTCCAACCATTGAAAAGGAGTGAAAAGGTATCGTCCAATCATTCGACGCTGCAACATCCAACTCAGGGATGTTCGTACAAGCACCTAACATTCTACACAGTTCGCTAGGCATTCAAATGGGCGTTCAGGTAATACTTGATAGCATCGAGATTCGTAAGGATTCAGAGTAGAGTGAAAAGATCACGTTCAAGTAAGAGACAATCACTGCTATGACTCTTATAGACTGTTGTGTTTCACATCGATCAAATAACGGAACGGAACCCCTTTTTCACTTGTTAAGCCTCACTGGGACTCGCATGCACCCCACATTATTATTATGTGTGCACCCACAATAATATTGTGGTTTGCATGTTCATCCCAGTTCTTCCTAACTCATGTCAAATGGTTCCTCAAACTTAGATGTCAAACTGGGGTTATCAAAACGACAAGGTCACAAAAATCCATGGGGTAAGACACGCTAACAAAACATCATAATGTAAACAAGCAATTCGTGTAACTATGCTATAGTGACAGGTGTGTGTCTGTATGCTACATCATGAACAAGTATACACTAGTCATGCAATGTATACAATAGGGAAAAAAACGAACCTTGCAGTCTGGAGCGGAGTGTCATGGTCGATGTCGAATCAGTTCAGTTATAGTCTGGTTTTATAAAATACTTTAAAACCAAGTTCACTATAACCAGTGGCTCTGATACCAAACTGTCACACCCTCAAATTACCACTTAGGGAGTGTCCCTGTTAGGCGTGTGACCACTAGTAATGAGCCACCAATTACGTTGAATCCATAAGTTTAAAATAAAGTTTCATCATTTAATAGTAATAAAATTCAAACATAAGTAATTCAAAAACCATCAAGTTCAGCGGAAGCGTTAACGTAACATAATGTAAATACTTTCCAAACAACCATAGTAAATAAATGTTTGATAAATAAACCCATCAATGCAACCATGACCACTCACGCCCTCCAGCCAGCAAGTTCCTGTTCCCAAGTACCTAACGACCTGCGAGCATGTAACAAGTGTATCAGACAAAGCTGGCGAGTTCACAATTTTAGAAAACGTTTGTTACCAGTTGTATGTAAAACAGTTCACTGACAAATGCAAGTAATATTGTTAATATCTCAATTCCGAACAAGACGGCTCCTGATGTACATGACTACCCTTTCCCACGTACTCCTATCCAGTACTGGGCCCGACTGGGTCATTAGTTCACATCCGTCCTATCTAGGAGCGGTGTGAGGGTGCCAAACCTAAGTAGCGCTACTAACTAATACCCGTTACCCTCCAGGTAACAACATAAGGGACTTACAAGAATGATAGGTGAGAATATTAACCAATATACCCGTTTTTACCCAAAAGACTTATCCCTCCACGGGATACCCACTGACTGTCCCCGAACCAGTGGGACGCATGCTCGAATGTAGTGAACTCACCTTAGAGTGCTCGGTAGACTTAATTACTCGTTTAACCAACAATCATTCAAGTCCTATGATAATTGCACATATAACAGTCAGTATGTATACAAGCTCGGTACGTGTCACTCCACATTTATTCATCAATCAGTGCACACAACATACAAGTAGTGACATTTGTCAACCCGTACACCTACTTATTCAGTTAAGCCCAAAGTATAAGAATTCATTAATCAAGTTCGGCTCGATAACCTATGGTCCGAACGACTATCGGCCCGAAGGAAAATAAATCTCATCCAACATGCCTGACCCGACAAGCATTGGCAACACTTGGGCTGCTCGGCCCGAGTCCAGCCCAACACATACGCGGTTGGGCCACACCCACCTACACATTTGTTTGCACAATATTTAATTCAAATTAACAAGTGCAGCCCGTGCTTTAACCATTTCACTCGACTAGTACTACCCAGCCCAGGCATCAACATCATTATCAACATCATGCATTCTAGTTTAATACACTGTACAACTATATGCATATTACTAATTAAAATATATATATGTGTGTGTGTTTAGTAAATGTGAATCAGCCCAACATCACAACCGGCCCCAACATTACATATAACTTTTATCCAAGAATTTGGCAACCTAGTTAACATATATCGGCCCAATAACATCTCGTTGGAAGATACCCATTTGCATCAGTTATGCACACCTCCGATTTGATTCAAATCCTTATTTAATTGAGATTGATCATGCCAAAAATGTCACCTAAAGTCCTAACACCCTATCTCTAATTTAACAGCACAAGATTACACCAAACCATATTGAACTAATAATCCAATACATGAAACAGCCCAATAATCACACATAGCCGAGATTATCATATAGGGGTCCATATAATTTACTGTTTGCATAATCACAATCTTTGCATAATCATCATTCTTAAAACAGATTCATTCAACGTATATACGGAAGTTTGCATGCATCATATTCATGCGATCAAGGTCACATACACACACAAGTGATTTTGGTTACAACCCTATTTCCAAACACAAGTGATTTTGGTTACAACCCTACTTCCAAACACATCATACCACATAAGTGATTTTGAACAACTTACCTATATCTCGAATCACATTTTATCAAACAACTGACCTATATCTCCCTTACTCAAAACAAATTACAGAATAAACTAAGTGAGCCATGATGAATCTAAATCAATCAAAAGATTTAAAATATAAAAATTGGAGTGACAATTAGCAATCAAACGGAATGCAGCGAAGGGCAACATTGATTACGTCATGGAGTAACCTCTATTTGACACCGGCGATGTCTTACCACCGCTAAAGTATCCACGTTCTTCCTTGGCCTGAGATTCACAACTAATTGTTCCTATTAGAAGGTGCGTCTATGTGATTTTGATGTATTTAACCTATAGGAATGTTAAATCAAACCGAACCAAGCCGTAGTCGGAGCAAGTTTCTACACCTTGATCCTCTGCTTGCGGTCAGAGTAGATCAAGAAAAGGAGCAGATAAACGGTCTCGATGAACAAACCCGCACCTTTGATTGTGATGACCAGTAAGCTGTGTGGATGCACCATTGGGAGCCCGTAAAACACCCATATCCTGCAGTTCACAAATGTCGCGAGGTACGGCACCGGTGAGAACTGCTCCACTGCCCCTTTCTTCACGATCTGGATGAATGTTGGCCTGAAATTTTGTTCAATTGGTTAAATTAGGGTTGATCTCTGAATCATTAGACCGTTGATCTCTGAATTCATCTTCTTGTTCTCCGTTAGAGTGAATTAGGGTTTTTGATTGACTCCCCTTTCTTTTCCTCATGACTATATTTGAGAGAGAGAGATGCATGTTTGAAATTACAGCTTGAATTTTGAAAATGAAGCCATGACTATATTTGAGAGAGAGAGAGAGAGAGAGAGAGAGACATGTTTAAATTTTGAAAATGGAGCCAAAACTAATTTGAAGTTTTTTATAATAGATAGATTTATTTATATATTTATATATCCGAATTATGACATCACCATGGCCAATGTGGCATACCTAATAATTTGACAAGTAAGCAAATCGATGTCAGCGTCTAAGCTCCCTTAATAGATAGTATAGATTTTCCGTCTCTTCATTTTTACTTTTTTGTAGTTACTGTTTCTAGTTACATTTTCAAGTTTGGTTTTTATTTTTTGGGTTTTTTATAATTCTTTTCCAAAGTAATTTTATTATAGTTTGGGAGTTTTTGGGGCGTTTTACGGCATGATAGCGTTTTTAACAAGCATTTGGTTGCCTGACGTTTTTATTATATATGGCGTTTTTATTATATAACAATCAATTGAAAAAGAAAATTAATTAAAAAGAATATATAAACAATTGATCTTCCAAATCTTCATTGTCACTAGTCTCTTTCTTCTTTTTTGAATCATCTTAACTGGCTGTCTCGACTTTCGTATGATTCATTTTGTTTTTTTGTTTTTCAAGTAGTTTTTTTGTCGCCGTTTGGAAGCACAAAGTCTGACATCAGCATCTTTTTCGTCAACAATCTTGAATTTTCCAATGGACGATGTTTGATTTTTTTCATTCTGGCGTTTTACCGATAAAAAGAATGCCACTAAATAAAAGCACCTTAAACCTCAAAATTTGACCATGCTAAAATCAATAATGTTTTGCTATATGAGATGGACAACATTGTTAATCCTCGGTTAAGAAAGATAACTGACAATGTTGTCCACCCCATACAGCTAAACTTTATTGACAACAAACGTCAATAATGTTTTTGTATGTTTTGGCGTTATATATTGGATGAAAGTTAATGATAAAGTCAATAAGATTTTACTCAATGAAATAGACAATATCCTCACTTAAGGATTTTTGTCCATTTCATTGAGTGAAACCTTACAGACAACCAAACTGAATTTCAAATAAATGTTTTGGTCTAGAAGATATTTGATGTTTGGGTTTTTTGGCGTTTCTAAGAAGAATGGTATATATTAAATATGACGTTTGGGGTTTTGTGTGTGTTTTTAATTGAAGGTCTGAGATGTTGTATATATAGGATTTTTTTGGCGGTTTTCTTAGGCGGGATTTTATTATAATTAAGTTTGGCGTTTTATATCTAATGGCATTTTTAGTTAGAATGGTGTGTGCTATTTGTTTGGCGTTTTATTTCATGAGATGGCGTTTTGTGTGGAGAAGTCAAAAGACATTTTTACCCTTAATGAAGCGCGTCCAGGTAATAAAATTGATGTTATTTACGAAAACGTCACCGCGCCAATCTAGTCCATAGATTGTTTTGATAGGACGATCCATAAGCGTTCTCATCGTTCTCACACTTTCTACCGTTTTCTCTAAATCTTGACCCTATATATATATATATATATATATATATATATATATATATAAACGGGATCAGGAGAAAACACTTAAAAGTGTGAGAACGGTGAGAACGCTTCCTGGCCTAACACGTGTCACGCCGCTTTGAGAAAGGCGGAGGGGCTTTTTTGTCCTTTCATATTTCTTTTTTATTAACGCGTGTCTCTTCATCTTTCCATTTTTTGGCGTTTAATAAATACGCGGGGTTTTTCTTGTTTTAAGATCAGAATCGTAGTAAATAGTTTGGCGTTTAAGTATTGTTTTGGCGTTTTTATTGTTTTTTAGATCAGGATGGAGGCTTTTAATGTAAAAAACATCAGCAATTTTCTTGATTTTATTATATCAATTGTTTTGCCATTTAGGATACAGGCCTATAATGTGACAGTCAATAATGGCGTTTTGAAAAGATAAATAAATTTCAATTTTCCATGTAGTGGCATTAATATAACTCTAATGTTTTGGCAATAAATGATACCGTCTCTCTATTTTACTGCTTCTTTTCAATTTTTATCTGTCAATTAGTGTTGATTTTTCCAGTAATACTTAGTTTGCATTTTTGGCGTTTTATATAGCAACCTCGTACTTTGCTAGCATTCGTTCTCACAGTTTTCAAACTATCAGGCGTTTTGGTGTTTGTAGTTTTTGGCGTTTTATAATCATTTTTTTTAAATAGTAGATAATTAGATGATAAACAACAAAGAATTACATAACAAACAATAGAAAATGAAAAAAAAATTTATAATCTAATTTCTCATTCAAATCTTCACTGTCATCAGCCTCTTCTACTTTAACCTTTTTGGCGTTTTTAACCTGTTTTTGAATGCCTTATGTAGATCCTTCTTTTCCTACATAATGTCCGTCTTTAGAAGATGCTTATTTTTTGTGGCATCCTTTATGGTGGGTGGATATATACTTTGTTTGATGACATGTTGAAGACCAACGCCTGCTCTAATGTATTGATCCCTTCATGCCATTCATATATCCATCAAGAACAAAGTAACATGATGTCATATCAGTGTCACCAGTCTCTTTGTCTTGAATATTTGTCCATCTCATTCAGCAAAAGATTATAGAGATACCCAACTCAGAGAAGAATCCATTCAGTGAAACTTCATTCAGATAAATACTCAATATAGCAGAATCGAGGTTCTGCATCTGTGGCTTTTTTAAGTATTATTTTTGGCGTTTTAAAGTGAATGGTTTCTAGGGAATATGGCGTTTTTGTTTCTGGTTTTGTGATAAGTTGTTTATGCAGAGAAGTCTCTCTTTATAGGATGTTTTTTAGCGCATAGTTTAGGCGGGATTTTATTTATAATAAATGATATTAATAAAATAGCCGTCTTTTCAGTTTACTGTGTATTTTTACTGTTTTTTTGTTCAGCTTTTTATGAGTTTTTAGGCTCATAGACTTTCCATCCCCCAGGTTTGGCATTTTTGAATGGTTTTAAGTAGTTTTTGGCCTTTTTTTTTTCATTTTTAGCTTTTATTAATTAATTCTTCTGCAAATTACTTTCATTATAGTTTGAGAGTTTTTGGCGTTTTTACTCCATTTACGGCGTTTTCATATGCATTATGACTGTTTGGCGTTTTATTAAGATAATGTAATTTTTTATTCTAAGTTGCAAAATACATAGCAAACAACAGAAAAAGAAAATTAAAAAAATTAAAATTAAAATTAAAACAATTCATCTTCCAAATCTTCACTGTCATAAGTCTCTTTCTTCTTTGAATCATGTTCGCTGGTGGTTTGGCTTAACCATGCTTGTGTTTTTGTGGCTGTTTGGTAAGACAAAATGACATGAGTTTTTTTTAATATGTATCTTCAAACAAACTCATTAGTGTCATTCGTCTTTTCATGCCATTAAAATATTCATCAAGAACAAAACACAGAAAATGACATAAGTCTGACCCAGCATCTTTTTGTTTATGATTTGTTCATCTCATGCAGCAAAATGTTATTTGAGTTACAGCACCTCATGGAAGAATGCATTATCCAAAACTTTGGCGTAGAACAATATTTTGAATATACAAGAAACGATATTTGGCATTTTTGGCGTTTTACTGAGGAAATAGTGTATCTGAAGGAACCGTGGATCTTTTGGAATCTTTTGATGTTTGTGTGTTTTGTCGTTTTCTAAGATGAATGGTATATAGTAGAAAATATGGCGTTTTTTTAGTAGTTGTGTTTGATGTTTTGGGGATTTTTGGCGTTTGTAAGATGAACGGTATATAGTAGAAAATATGGCGTTTCAGGTTCTGGGGGATGTGTTTTTATGTCTTGGTTGTTTTTTATTTATATAGCGATGTGATTTGGTCCGTAATGGCGTTTTATTCATCAGTATGGCGTTTTGGTATAGAGGTGTAAAGACACTTTTACCCTTAATGAGGCGCGTCCACGTAATAAAATTGATGTTATTTACGAAAACGCGACGGCGCCAATCTAGTCCGTAGATTATTTTAATCGGACGATCCATAAGCGTTCTCACACTTTCTACCGTTTTCTCCAAATCCCGACCCTATATATATATATGAGTGAAAATACATATTTTAACTTTTAAAGGTGTATTTCGGTAAAATAGTCTTAAAAAAACAACTTAAAACAAATATAGAGATAATTAATTACAAAATAGTTGTTTGTGAATTTTGGTGTACTAAAGATGTAAGTACATGTATTTTCAACCGAATATATATATTTTGAGAGAAAACAAATAATGGATTCTCAGCCAGTAACTCATTTTGATACTTAATAATTATATTGTGTATTTATGAGGTTACAAAGGGGTAAAACCTCTAAAATGATCCTAAGGCTTTTTGGTATAGATTATGAGTATTGAATACTCTTATATGTATTTTACTAAAGTAAGTTAGTAAAATTATGAGTTTTAACTCAAGAGGTTTTCTTTTTTTTTTTTTTTTTTTTTTTTTGAATCTATACATAAATATATATTTTGTAAGAATATATAAGTATATATGTGTTTCATGAATTTCGATAAGGAATATATCCCCTTAAAAGATAAGTTTGTATATATTTTCTAGCTTCACTAACATAATGAGAAATGAATTATTTCCCCCGAAAAAAAAAAGAATCAAATATAAACATCCAGCAAATATATGTATTTATTTGCGAATCGAAACAAGTTACGACACGGGCGAAAATATTAGTTTATTTTATAAACCCAAACATGATTTTAGTACAAGATTATAACAACTCTCCCAGAACCTTTAAGCATGTCATAAACGTCCTAAAATACACCCCGTATACAAAAAAAGGGGCCCGAAATACCTTTATTTTTTTAAGAATCGAATAAATCAAAAATCTCAAGTCGCTCGCGGGGCGCGACAGCTTCTTTGGGGTCTGTCGCGGGGCGCGACAGCTGGACACCAGGCGAAACCCTGTGACGTCACGTGTCCTGTTACGCGTCAAACCTACACTCGTGACTGGCCAAAGCTAGGGCCTACCCTAGGCTTCTCGCAGGCCGCGAAGGATTAAGCACTGGGCGTCGCGGGGCGCGAGCCGCCCTATGTCCAGCCTATATATAGGAGTCGAGAGACTCAGTTAGAATTCGTTCATAAATCTCTCTCTCAAATCTCTTATAAGCTAAAACTCTCAGGCATAATACCCACTAAAAAGCGAAGCTCTGCCCCGTTGTAAGTATTATAACCCCCGGTTACATATTAGTTACTCTGCCCGATTGATCTAGAGCTCCGTAACGCATGTCAAGGCTTTGCCTGACTCAGTCATTGGAGTTCTGTCTCAGGAGGGGGTATAGCTAATGTAAATTAGGTTATCTTACTAACACATGTACATTGTTTAATTTAATAGATTATAACCAGGAAGTCACCAGGAATTATCTAAAATAGCAATGTGAGTAATTCCTCTTTTTGTAAACTGTTTTTAAAAAACCTCAATTATCGTCGGTATGTTGGGGTTTTGTATACATTACTTGTTAATTTAATAGATTATTAAATTACTTGTATACTGTGTTTAATTTAATAGATTATTACATTACTTGTAAACTGTGTTTAATTTAATAGATTATTACCAGTGATTGAGTATTTGTAATTCTACAATTATCGTCGGTATGTTGGGGTTTTGTATACATTACTTGTTACTAATACCGTGAATAGTAACATAACCACAAGTCAGGATTGACAGTACCGTGGGTGGTGATGTGCGCAAAATGCAACATATAAATTACATCAAATGAGGCATAAAACTAACCCTTTTTTAGTAATAATGTTGGAAAAAGTGTCTTTTTGTCTTCCTTTTGTATTTTCAGGACCAAATGAGCTTACACGAATAAATGGAACAAATATGCAACAAAAACCAACATAAATACAAAGAAAAGGAATAAACGTGACATGCCTGACCCCTCGACAGCATCTCCACAAACAAGAACAAGAAACAGAAGGCTGACCACAGCCCGTGCCCACTGGACACGGGGGCGTGGTCCGTTGTCTGCAGAAATGGACAAAGTTGTGGAAGCTTCTACGCCCACCACGGGGGCGTGCCCAGCTCAGCACAGGGCGTGGTCAACACTAAGATTTGCAGAATCTTGCAAATCTTGATAGTACAGATACGCTTCTGCATACGGGGTCGTGCCCAGCGAACACGGGCCGTGTCGAGCCCTATGCAGACAAATGCAATTAATGAAGGAAGAGAAAAGGAATGGCCATGGGGGCGTGCCCAGCGGACACGGGGCCGTGGCCGGGCTTCTATTCAGGCTATAAATAGGGGTGCTTGCCTCACTTCAAAGGCATCCCTTAGCAAACAGCCTCTCTCCCACTTTGCCACCACTCCACCACCACTACAACACCCACATCCACCACCATCATCCATCATCCACCTTAGAGTGTGTGTAGTAGTCTCGGGATCCAAGATTGATCGTAAGAGTTCTTGTCAATCAAAGGCCATGTTTGGCTAAGTCTCTTACATCACTTGGTGAAGACAAGCATTTAATGTAGTACTTTTGATTTTTAATCTTTTCGCGATTTTTATTTGGTTTTGTATTAGTGACTTTAATAACTAGTTTCTTATGTTGAAGGTGAAACTTCTTTATCATTTGTCCGTGGTGTCTTGGTATTACTTTACTGTCTATAGAAAGTAAAAGATTTTCACCATTCATATCTCTACGGTCTATATAGATATATGTTGGCTACCTGGTCGGGGGTTAAGGGAATGGTTTAGTAAGGTTCTTGCCTTGTTCAGTGTATAGATCCTGCAAGGACCTGGGTCAAGCTTACTAGGACCTCCTTCAATACCCAATGGTATTGGATGGCGGGGGTGCGAATGGCTTGATCCCCTCATATGTAAACTACTATTAATACATTAAACCGGCTACTTGGGATTGTATCCCTACTGACTCAAACCACTTAGACGAGGGTAACGTCACCTTCAACAGAGGGGCCTGCCACTTTTCGCATTAATAACTTAATTAATTATCTTTCAATATTCCGACCCTTTGGGATTGTATCCTTGCTGACTCAAACTACTGGGTTAAGGGTAACGTCACCTTCAAAAGAGGGGCCTACTACTATAACTAAGATAATCGCTTAAAAAGTGCAAAAGTGCGGAAATCATCAAAGGATACATTAAAGGCGAGTCGGATCCAAGTGATTCATCTTGTCTATCTGTTTTATTTTTATTTTTATTTCAGCATTTTTATTTTTTATTTTTCATACTTAAAACCTTTTCTTAAAATTTTTGGTTTGATTAGACGTTGAGAATAAACCGGTACTAAAAGCTCTTGTGTCCTTTGACGACCTTGGTATCTTACCAACGCTATACTACACTCACGATGGGTGCACTTGCCCATGTGTGTGTTTAGTGTTAGTAGAATATCGTGTTTTATAAATTTAAAACTTGACTAATGCGTAAAAAGGGCTTAAAATATCAATAAAAACATATTACTCTCGACACGCACCAGTGGTAATTAAGTAGATGTAAACAAATGTAATTGCGGGTTGCCCTCAATGCTGTAAAATGATAAAACTTGTTTTGATTAAACTGGGATTCACTCGCCAGTATTTCTTGCTGATAAAATGTTTTTAAAACGTGTTTCAGGTAACAAAATGTGAAAGCCAAATAGAAGTCAGCTGGAGAGCACTGAAGGATTGAAAAAGTGGCTATAAAAGTTACGTAAACAAGAAAGAAGTTTTATTTGAATAAAATATGATTTATCCCTATAAATATATTATAGTGGAAACTTGGGTTTTACCCATGTATTTATTATTTATAAAATGTGGTATTTTACTCTGATAAACTATTTCCTAACTAAGGTCCTGATGAAATTTTCCGCTGCCAAATTAATAAACACCGATACCACTAATCTGGATCTCGTGGCCGACCGCTCCCGGGAAGAGGGGTCGGGGGTTGCGACAGAGAGAGTGGTATCAGAACTACAGCCCCTGGTTTGAGCCAAAGAAGTGTTCTGCTGACAACAATATTTATTAATTTTGTTAGGAAATAATCTATGTGATTAAGTGTATATATGTATATTATTGTTTTGTGTTATTTGACAATCTGTTAGTTTACAGTATGAGTGAGCAAGGTACGTCTGACGCCTACTGTCATCTAGATAGTTCTCCCAAAAGTAAAGGAACCTCATCACAGCCTACTCCTTCGGGGTATTCTGCTAATACAGAAGAGGAGATTTTCATATTTAAGGCACAATCCGAGGAACCATTCCCTTTGAAAAAGAGAGGATGGTTTAGTAGGGGAGCACACTAGAGGAGAAAACGAATGAGAAAGTTACACCAGCAAAGAGCTTTAGCAGTAGCCAATAGGGAAGTCAATGCCCAGACACAAGACATAGTTAATAGACGTTTGGCAAAGTTCCATATATTAACTACCACTGCAGCAGATCCAAACCTTGACCAAATCATTGCACCACAACCATTGCCACTGTTTCCAACCAAACCAATGGATATTGAGCCTAACCCAGGAAACGAATTTCCCATCCCAGTCTTTGACCCTGATGTGATACCTAGAATCCCAGCACCTAATCCTCTAGTATATGATCCATGGAATGATGACCATATGGATTATAGGGAACTCTACCCACAGGAAGACCCGATACTAAACCCTATAGCACAGTACACCAACCTTAATCCTCTAGATCTATATTGGGATAACGATTAATATGTTTAGGAGATACTGAACAATCCGTACCCATATGGAGAACCATTACCTTTGTACCCTAACCTAGTACCCGCACCACGACCACCCATGAGTGACGAGAATGTGCAGGAACTCCGCACTTATGCTGAGGAACTGATAGAAGGAGGAGAGAGGATGAGAGAGATAGGGGAAAAGCTCGTGGGGAAATACGACGAGCGGGAGATGCAGTTTAAAAAAACAAAATCTAGTAATAATCAATGTTGCAAAAGTCGGATTCCTAGGCCGAGTACTCGGTCCTCGGACCTCCACCTTGGCGACTTCTTCCTAGGCGGTCATAACTAGTCGGCCTCGGGAGTACTCGGTCCTAGTCGGCGCCTACTCGGTCTAGTCGGCGCCTAGTCGGCCTAGTCGGAGCCTAGTCGGCCTAGTCGGCCTAGTCGGTCTAGGCGGTCAACGTGGTTTGTTGACTTTTAATCGGTCAAACTCGGTCAAAATCGGCCTACTCGGCCTTGTACTCGGACTACTCGGCCTTGTACTCGGACTACTCGGCCTTGTACTCAGACTAGTCGGACTTGTATTCAGAATATTTGAACTTTAAACATTTTTCATTTTAAATTATACCCAGTTGACATGAATTATGCTTATTTTAACACATAAATAATATATAACAATTAATTTTCTTGATATTTACCATGTCCGAGTACTCTCCGAGTACACCCGAGTACTCCGAGTACACCCAACTCCCTCGTTGGCCGACTAGGCTCCGCCTAGCGACTTCTGCAACACTGGTAATAATATATATATATATATATATATATATATATATATAGGGAGAAGATCATGCGAGAACCACCTCTTATTGCGAGAACCGCGAGAACCAATGTGAACACAACCAAAAATGCCTAAAAATAGCTAAAAATCACATAATTGTTTTTTATATTTTTATATAAAAATCGCTACTTTTCGAAGCAAAAAAAAAATTAAAATTTTTTTTAAAAAAATTTTTTTACCACTAAAAGTAGCCATTTGAGCATAAAAAATATTATAAAAAAATTTAAATTTTTTTTTTGATTTTTTTTGATTTTTTTTTTGATTTTTTTTAGATTTTTTTAGGTTTTTTGGGGGTTTAGTTTTTAGCATTTTATCTTGGGGGTAGGTTTTTGGGGGGTGGGGAGGGGGTTTAGGTTTTTGGGCGGTGGGGGAGGGGTTTAGGTTTTTTTTTTGGGGGGGGGGGGGGTGGGGGTTAGGTTTTTTTAGCTATTTTAGGTTGTGTTCACATTGGTTCTCGCGGTTCTCACAATAAGGGTGGTTCTCGCATGAGCCCCTCCCTATATATATATATATTAATGTGTGTAGTAGAAAAAAATCAAATCCACTAATATAGGTAACCTAATATCTGTTGATGCATAACTAGTAGTGTGTTTACATTTCAGTTTTAAATTCTAAGATATATAATGCTCGACGATTTTGATCTCCTTGTTTGTCTGATTGTTTGCATTAATCTTATTATGTGATATTAATATATGATAATTGTTGGTAAATCCAGATGGACAACGAAGAAAATCAGGAAAACTAGAATAATTATAATAATAGAAACCAAATAGATAACAGTGTCATCCAACACATAGTAGCACAAGGAATTATAGATGCTATGCCATATATTACTAAGTCTGTCAAAGAAGCAGAAAATAATAAAAGTGGAAGTAAACGACCACCTAGTGAACATAGTCATAGCGTGAATAATGGACTGCTACTCCAATTACCAATTCCAAAAAGAAAGAGAACCATGTCATATGGTTGTTCTTACAAAGAATTCTTATCTTGCAAACCAATAGAATTCTCTGGCAATGAAGGAGCCATTGCAGCTTTACGTTGGATAGAAAAGACAGAGACAATCTTAAAAATAAGCAAATGTGCTAATGAAGATAAGATTATGTTTGCTTCTAATCTTTTTAAGAATGCAGCCTTGGAATGGACTGACTTTAAGGAAATTGTTGAAAGGAAACTTTGTCCTCCCAATGAAAAAGAACAAATTGCTAATAAGTTCTTAATCCTTAGAATGACTGGAATAGACTACGAAGGTTACACTACCATATTCATCGAATATACTAGAATAGTGCCAACCTTAGCCTCACTAGAACTAGTATTAATCTCCCGCTACATCGGGGGATTAATTAGTGAAATCTGACACGTAGTCAAGGCAGCTAGACCACAAACCATAGAAGAAGCAGTAGAATTAGCCAATACCTTGAATGATGAATTAGTACGTACGCAAGAAGAGAACCAGAGAAGGAACCTAGCCCAGAAACTTACCCAAGAATTTCGTTATGGAAATAACTATCGTGGGAAAAGTACAGGTTCTACTTCTGCACCTTACTGTAAGGACTGCCAGAAGAAGCATTCAGGAATATGTTCTATATACTGCAACTTCTATAAAAGGTCTGGACACAAGGAGGAAGAGTGCAGGAAGAAACCCAGTAATGGGATATGCTTCAACTGTGGAGAAATGGGACACATCAAGCCAAATTGTCCGAAACAGGCTCCAACCATGAACAACAAAGCTACTAAGAATGCCAGAGCATTTGTTCTGACAGCAGAAGAAGCCAAGATGATTCCGGATGTGATTGCCGATACATTTTTAGTTAATGATATTTTTGCTAATGTATTATTTGACTCTGGTGCAAACCAAAGTTTTATTAATACTTCGTTTTGCAAAATTCCCAACAACCATTAACTAAACTTCAACAAGAATGTCTGGTAGAAACGATAAATGGAGAATCCATTAAGATTACTGAAATCTTGCAGGGAGCAAGAATAGAAATTTTAAACCATAATTTTATTGCTAACCTGTACCCAATGAATCTGGCCGGATTTGATATTGTATTAGGAATTGACTGGTTAGTAGATAATCATGCTAGTATTCTATGTGATCAAAAGTCAGTACAAGTAAGTTCACAAAGGGGGAAAATATTACAATTAAAGGAGATAAGCCAACTAGGTCTACAAAATTCATCTCTGTGATGAAAACAACAAGTTATGCAAGGAAATGATCACTAGTATATATGATTTCTATAATCTTTAACACTAAAGGAAAAGAATTAAAAGATATCCCCGTAGTATCTAAATTCTCAGATGTCTTTCCAGAAGAGTTACCTGGATTACCGCCAGATAGAGATGTTGAATTCAGAATTCATCTATTACCAGGGACAGCACCGATTGCCAAGGCACCTTACCGTTTAGCACCAGCAGAGATACAGGAACTGAAGAACCAATTGGACGAACTTCTGGAGAAAGGTTTCATACAGCCTAGTTCATCGCCATGTGGAGCACCAATCTTGTTTGTCAGAAGAAGGACGGGTCAATGCGTATGTGGATTGATTACCGGGAATTGAACAAGGTTATGATTAAAAATCGGTACCCACTATTAAGAATCGATGATCTGTTCGATCAATTGCAAAGATCTCGATTCTTTTCTAAGATCGATTTACGCTCAGGATATCATCAACTGAAAGTACAGGAAGATGACATTACAAAAACTGCTTTCAGAAGAAGGTAAGGTCATTATAAATTTACAGTCATGCCATTTGGTTTAACAAATCCCCAGTCGCATTTATGGACATGATGAACACAATATGTAAACCATATCTGAATAAATTCACAATTGTCTGTATAGATGATATTCTTATTTACTCTAAGAAGAAAGAGGATCATGCAGAGGATTTGTTTATACTTTTAAATTTGTTAAGAAAAGAAAAGCTTTATGCTAAATTTTCAAAATGCGAATTTTGGTTAAAGGAAGTACAATTCCTTGGAAACCTAGTTAATCATGAAGGAATTCATGTGGATCCCACAAAAATCGAGGCGATTACTAAGTGGAAAGTCCCTGAATCACCGACGGAGGTGAGAAGTTTTCTTGGACTTGGAGGTTATTATAGACGTTTTATTCAAGATTTTTCTAGAATAGTCATTCCCTTAACAAAATTGACCTGCAAATCAATTAAGTTTGAATGGGGACCAAAACAAGAAGAAGCTTTTAGAATTTTGAAGCAAAAGTTAACCAACGCACCCGTACTAGCATTACCAGAAGTAACTGAAGACTTGATAGTCTATTGTGATGCTTCTAAGTTAGGTTATGGATGTGTGTTGATGCAGCGTCAAAAGGTTATAGCCTATGCCTCTAGACAACTTTAGAATCATGAAGAGAATTATACGACCCATGATCTAGAGTTAGGAGCTATAATCTTTGCCCTTAAAATTTGGAGACACTATCTTTAGGGTAGTAAGTTTACCGTTTTCACAGATCATAAGAGTTTAAGATATGTTTTTGGGCAAAAAGAATTAAATATGAGATAGAGACGTTGGATGGAGATTCTTAGTGACTATGATTGTAATATCCAGTATCATGCAGGAAAGGCTAATGTAGTAGCTGATGCTTTAAGTTGAAAGGATCATGAAAAGCCTAGACGAGTAGGTTCTCTTAAGTTAAATCTGCAGATAGATTCAAATGAGCAAATTAGAGCAATACAGGAATCAGTAATCAAGGACAATTCAGACAATAGAGGATATTCTTAGAGCTTTTGTAATTGATTTCAGAGGAAATTGGGACGATCATTGTTAGGCCCTAAAGTGTGAGACTGACGCATCAAATTAATACAACGAGCTATGGTTATGAACTGGGTCTTACCGGGTTAGTTTATGTTAGGTTGTGGACCTTTATAGGTCACTTGGGCCAAGCTTTAGGCCATGTGGGCCAAGCAGGCCCAAGGGAAGTCCATGTAGGGAAGTGGGCTTGTCCATGTATATAAACAAGTTTTCAACTTGTTTTTAGGTTTGATCATCATTGTTACATTTTCTCTAGAGAGAGAGGCGATTTGGTTGTAGAACACTTGTACTAGACGGTTTTGCTAGTTGATAGTAATAGAATCGTGTGCAAGTGTTTAAAGGTGATTCGTTGTGTTCTTCGTATTTCATATTTTTCGTGTTTATTCTTGAATCACATCAAGTTTGGATTCCGCACAAACTTGGTGTTGTTTGATATCATTGAAAGATCCGTTTCACGGGACTTACAAGTGGTATCAGAGCCATTAGAACCTATTTCTAGGCTCGGTGTGATATCAAAGATTCAAGATTTTGAAAAACAAAATTTTTCGGCTCGGATTAGTGGTCTTCGAATCTGTTTTTGAAAAGGTTTCTGATGTTTTAAAAACTGTTGAAAGGTTCATATTTCGTTTTTAATCATCGTTTTGAAGGTTTTGGATCAAGGGGCTGTCAGTTTATTGTTCATTGTTCGGAAACTTGAGGATTTGATTTTTTTTTTGTTCATTGTGTTCTTCGGGTTTTGCATGAATGTTCATCAAAAGTGTTTGAAAAATATCCTATTCTGCTTGTTCGGTTTTTTTTAAAGTGTTTAAGAGATAAAGTTGAATTTAAAAAAAAAATCGTATTCTGAAATATCTTCAATTTTAGAAAGCTCCCAAAATTTCGAAAATTCTGGTTGGCATTTTTTTTGTGAAATTCTTGTTTCCAAATAAAGATAAAAATTTGGTTGACCAGATCCTTGTTTCATAAATCAAGAAGGTCTTGAGTCGCAATAACGGTTCGACAAACACCGTTTCGAGTCGCAACCACCAACATCCTGTCATCACTGTTTCGAGTCGCAACATACATCTTGTTCTCGACTCCGAAGGTCTCGAGTGGACCAGTCGCAATCACAGTTTCGGCTCATCCCGTTTAGTTCCGACTCGCAACCATCATCATCAGTTTCGACTCATCCTGTTTGTTTACGACTCGCAACCATCATCAGTTTCGGCTCATCCTGCTTTGGTTTCGACTCGCAACAACCACGGTTCCGAGTCGCAACCGAGATCTCGAGTTATCTCTTTTCGTTTTTGAGTCGCAATCATCATCATCATCATCGGTCATCGCCTACACCACCTCTTATCTTTATTTTCTTCTCCGATAACGTTTCGCCGGAAACCTGCAACACCTTCACATATCGACACCGGTCATCTTCTCCAATCACTGTTGTCTCATCGCCGTAACCACCGTACACCAGCAGTCTTCTGTTCATCTTCTCCGGCCACCATCTCCGTCAACGTCATCACCATCGTCTACACAGCTGTTGTCAACTCCGATCACCACCTTCGTTCATCTTCTCCGATCATCTCCATCCAAATACATCAGCGATCACCACCTCCGTTCACCATCACATCTACTCCGGTTACCATCTCCGATTGGTATATCGTCTGAGTTACGACGATCAAGACAGACATACAGACGTGATATATTCTAGTTTAGGTTTTAATATATATAATAATATTATTTATAATAATAGTCATAATAATCATTTTGTCATCATTACATAATCATTAACTATTAATAATAATATAATAAATAATAATAATAATTGTTTTAATAATAATATTTGATATTCTATTTCTTTAATTAATTAAAAAAATTAATTATAATAAAAAAAAAAAAAGGTTTGCTTGTGATATCGGTTTGACAGGTTTCGAGGTGCAGTTCAGAAAGCGGGTTCACGAGTTGGAGTTAGCAAGTACACAGGTTCTCGCTTTAAGCTTGTGTTGAGGAAATTGTTAAAAACGCACATTTTTGGGATCACTTCTTAAAAATGTCTTCTAAGAGAGAGGTGCTTGAGCAGGAATTCCAAGGATTTAGATACTTTTCTGGTGAATCTATAGAAGCATTGATTGGCCGGTTTGCTGAACTGCTCTCTAAAATGGAGAAGGCAGAGATGGTGGTGTCTACTCGCATGAGCAACAGAAAGCTTCTGGATGCTATAAAAGAGATTCCAGATCAGGCAAACTGTAGTTGGTTTACCAATGTTAATCAGATAATAGTGACAACCGATTGTTACAGAATGAAGCCAGATGAGCTGATCTCAGTCATCAAATCATATGACAATGCTGACAAACAGTCTACTCAAGGCAGCACATCTGCTGCAGTTTGCTCATCCACACAAAATTCAGCATTTATGTTTAACAAACCCTTTGCTCAAGAAGTTACTCGTGATCGTGAAGAGATATTTTCTGTCTTTTGCACTCCTGAGTGTAGAGAAAGAAATGAGGCATATCGGTTACACAACGCTGAGTTGATTCAAGACTACAACGACATAAAAAATAAAAATTTTACTTTATCAAAGAATGAAAAGCTTTATAAAGATAAAATTGAAGCTCAGCGAAAAGACATCATCAAACTTAAGGATGATGTAAGTGTAAAAACAGCCCATTTCTTAGAGGCACAGGAGAAGGTATGCATTTTGATCAAAGAACTGGAAGATATCAGAGAAAGATATCAAATTAACGAACTTAACATTAAAAAGTATGATTCTTCCAGCAAATTGGTCAAAAACTTGTGTGATCAACAGCTTGCATACAAGGAAAATAAAGGGCGTGGTTTGGGTTTCAATCAAGTTCCTCCTCCATATAATGACAACTACACATATTTACCCATGACTGAGGAGGAATTGATGAATGAGGACAAGATGGCTTACGGTCCTAAAACTGATAAGTCATCAATCAACAGCAGACCTTTTGATAAACGAGCGAGTCCTTCGGTAAATTTTGATATAGAGGGTACTTTTGATCCTAATGCTTCGTCTTCCCCTGCAGATGAAGTAGTTGAAGTAAAAGTTGAAAATGTAGTTAGGGATGAACAAGCATCAGAGTCTGGTTCTTATGAAAATTTAATAAATGAACTTAATCAAGACTCTATTTCGTCGTGTGATATTTTTAACTCGGTTTTTCACTCTGTGATTAATTTCAGGCCTGACGGTTTGGGCGAAAACGTTGATGCTTGTGAAACAAAGACTGAAACGACAAATGAAACGAATGAGCCAGTTGAACCATCTGATTCCAAATGTGAATCATCTGAAGCAACTGATTCTGAGAAATTGGAATCAGTTGATTCTAGTGGATTCAGCTCAAAGGCGTCATGTGCAGAACCGTTTTGTGCTGAAAATTTGTCAAATGTTTCAGATGAAGTTCCTGCTAAAGTTTCTGGTATTTCATCTAACAAACCAGAACTCTCCGATTCTGTCAAAGCTGATGACATGAAGGATGAAGAGAAGATTGACGTGAACAAGGCTCCAAGTGCGCAAGCTAAACAATCTGAACCTTCTGTTAGTGATGAAAAGGTTCAGATCAAGCAACAAGAGTCGAAGCGAGCAGGTAAAGGACGCGGAAATAAGAAGCCTAAACATCAAAGACGATCAGGCTCTCCACAGTCCTCAACGGGCAGCAATCATCCGCAAAAGTCTCGTAATGAGAAAAATGCTTTCGTTAAGCCAGTCTGTAATGGCAAATGTGAGAAATATGCATTTAACTGTGCTAACAAAGCTTTCGAAAAGACTGGTGAGATTTCTGAACAAGACCTACAGTCTAATCAAAACAAGAAGAATCAAAAGAAATCTCAACAACTTAAGGCCCCTGCAAACGATAAGTATAGACATCCAAATTCATCGTCGTCTGCAAGAAATGTGCAACAACATCAAGCACAGAAAGGACCGGTTCGTCCTTCAGGGCCTGCAAGAGCAAATCCAGCTGATCAGAATGCTTCCTACATAAAGAGACAAACATGCTTCAATTGCGGAATTGCTGGTCACATTGCTCGAAACTGCACACATCGTCCCTATATACCCTATCATGTGCAAAATCAAAGGGTTACATCAAAGGATAAATACCATTCCAAGCCAATGAAGGTATCATCACCTAAGGCAATGAAGAATGTGAATCCCAAGGTTAAACCTTCTGATGGGGATTGGAACGCTGCCAAAAACAAACGCAAAGCTTTTCAGGAACAAAAATGTGCTTCTAAAACTAACAAATCTGAAACAGCTAAAGTTGCTCAACCGACGGCAACAAACACGTTTGTTAAATCGAAACAGATTTGGAAACCCAAATCCAAGGCAGCAATGTCTCCAATCCTTGAAACGAAAGGGGGCTTGTGTTTAAAAGAAGTGTCTTATTTTGATGCTTTAGGAAATCCTAGGACCACGATGGCCTGGGTACCCATGTCTTACTAATCTCCTTACCTTTCAGGAACAACCTTGGAGGAGCTGTTGACAATCTCTGGAATGTTGATAGCGGTTGTTCCAGAGATAAAAACGGGTGACATTTCACTGTTGCAAAAAGTTCAAATTTTTTTTTTACAGATGATATGTTTCCTTTGGAGGAGATAACAGAAGTAAGAAATGATCAGCAAAAGGTACCGTTTAAATTCAGTACTTTGATTTGAATATTGATTAGTCTTCAATCTAATGACGGAACGGTTAAGCAAAAATATTTTTCTCTTTTTCTTAGTTTATAACTTTGTACATACTGTGTCCTTTCTCTAGTAAATGGTAAATTTGCGCAAAAATACAAGATTTATGCACAAATTTAGGGGGGGAGAGGAACATATAGATCGATATAGAGTTTAGGGGGAGAAAACTCAGAAAATACAAAAAGAGTTTGCTGTAAATATGTATTGTTTAGGGGGAGAAAATAAGAAAAATACAAAAACATTTGAAAAATGAAAAAGCCAAAAAGAAAAATTGCATGATATGGGAAGTGAAATAAATGTTCGTGTTAAAGGGTTTGACTAACACATGTAAGGTGCCATAGCTGAAAAGACTAGGATCTACTGCGATATGTCGATAGGCTTGACGCTCAAATGATAAAAGATACTAAGTGATATAAACATAACGAACTATGTACCATGTGGGTAACATACCAACGGCGTATGATTTTATGGTTTTAAATCTTGCGTTGATAGATAGCCAACATCTGAGGTTTTGGGTCTTTATATTGTTGTATCATCTGGGGATATCTTGGCTGTTCTTCTGTTCAGAACTAAAATTGTACATGAACCCAGGAAAGAAAGTCATTTGGAATTAGCTCATTTCTATTTGAATGTCTGTATGTTGTCCCGATACACACAATTTTGATCTGATTCTGAAATCTTCTCTGAAAAAAGTCGTGTACCTCCTCTGCTGCATCCAGATATATGCTGACCTGGAGGTGCTAGGCAACGACAGCTTCTGCTGCATCCAGATACATGCTGACCTAGCTGTACGTTGTCGCGTTATAGATCTAATACACCCGAAAGAGGCCCTCAAGTGCCCAAAAGAAACCCTAGAAACCTATATCAAATTGAGAAAAACTCATTTGATCTGTATATTATACCTTCTCTGCAAAAGATCTATTCTGTTCTCTTCTCAACCTATTCCCAGTTAAGATTTCAGAAATCTGGATTGGACTTGTGAAATATGTGGTAGGGAAGATACTTGCATGATAGAGTGTGCTGTTTATATTTCCAGGATTTGATTAGTATTTATTTGGGTGTTCATTGTTAAGAAATCAAAACATGATAAAACAGATTATATGCAGACCTAGACACAGTCAGGATATCTTAAAGGATGACATCAGAATACTCACCTGCTACGATGAATCGTTGTGCTTACCTTGATTGCGGGGGTATGCCTTGGAATGGGACACACTGGTATAATAGTATAATATTACCTTAAGCATATCACGAAGTTAAAAAATTGAAAGTTGAGCGTTAAAGTTTAAGTGAACAAACATATTGGCAATCGCATAGACCAGTTTGATTAGGCTCGTACTGAAAAGTGTTCCTTAGTCTGCCTGAGAACGAATTTTGATCCCATTGCAATTGTAATTGTATATTATGGTAGTTGTTTATATTTTGAGTTTTTATTTGTTTTTAGTTTTTAAAAATTACAAAAATAGTGTCTTGCTTTTCTATAAAACCAAAAAAAATCCAAAAATAGAGTGTTTAATTGTTTTCCTTAAAATAAAAAATGTAACCGTTCTTGAAGATTTGACTGATCATCAAAAGTTGAAAGAATTTAAATTGTAAGAACCGAGTACAAGTACTTGGATGTACCTGGTGTTCATATGGTACTCTCCCTGTTGCATAAGAAATGTTTGCTTATAAGTTTGTGAGTATGTGCAGAACTTGATTTCAATCAAGAATAGGGGTTGTTGAAGACTGAGATGCTGTTAGTTGCTGAAGAAGCCTGAAGCAGCACAACAACAAGATGTACCTGAGTCAGAAGAATCGGATACGAATTGCCGTTTGACAGTGATAGTGCATTTGAAGAAGTATCGTGAACCTGCTTGAAAGACAAAGACTGAAGAAGAAAAGAGCTGCTGAGAATCCTCCTCTCACATTCTTTTTGACAAAGATATTTCAAGCAAAGCTGATCGAGATCCTGATATGAAGCTAACCACAAGAGCTGAAGAAAGAGACCCAGTGCTGAGAGTTCAGAAGTCAAGAACTTCCACAACATCTGCAGCATAGAGACAACCATAGACTTCGTTGAGGATGTTGCTGAATTCATGTTATGAAGACAATTTGATGGCATCAGTCTAGGGGGAGATTGTTAGGCCCTAAAGTGTGAGACTGACGCATCAAATTAATACAACGAGCTATGGTTATGAACTGGGTCTTACCGGGTTAGTTTATGTTAGGTTGTGGACCTTTATAGGTCACTTGGGCCAAGCTTTAGGCCATGTGGGCCAAGCAGGCCCAAGGGAAGTCCATGTAGGGAAGTGGGCTTGTCCATGTATATAAACAAGTTTTCAACTTGTTTTTAGGTTTGATCATCATTGTTACATTTTCTCTAGAGAGAGAGGCGATTTGGTTATAGAACACTTGTACTAGACGGTTTTGCTAGTTGATAGTAATAGAATCGTGTGCAAGTGTTTAAAGGTGATTCGTTGTGTTCTTCGTATTTCATATTTTTCGTGTTTATTCTTGAATCACATCAAGTTTGGATTCCGCACAAACTTGGTGTTGTTTGATATCATTGAAAGATCCGTTTCACGGGACTTACAATCATTTACCATTAATAGAATTTTCCTACAATAACAGCTATCACACCAGCATCAATGCTGCACCATTTGAAGCACTCTATGGACGAATGTGCCGAACTCCAGTCTGTTGGGCAGAAATTGGAGAAAAGCAACTTTTGGACCAGAGATAGTACAAGAAACTACGGACAAAATTATTCAAGTCAAGGAAAGACTGAAAACAGCACGCGATCGTCAAAAGAGTTATGCTGATAACAGACGAAAACCTTTGGAATTTCAGGTAGGAGACAAGGTATTATTAAAAGTTTCTCTGTGGAAAGGAGTGGTCAGATTTGTCAAGAGGGGAAAGCTAAGCCCCAGGTATGTTGGACCTTTGAAGATTATTAATAGAATAGGACCAGTAGCTTACCAGATACAATTACCAGAGGAAATTGCAGGAATACATGATGTATTTCATGTATGTAATCTCAAAAAGTGTTTAGCAGATGGAACATTAAAGGTACCTCTTAAGGACATAGAGGTAAATGAGAAACTTAAATTTATAGAGAAACCACTACAGATTAAAGACAGAAAGATCAAGAATCTCAAACACAAGAGATTAGTGCTAGGCAATGTGAAGTGGGATTCCAAGAGAGGACCAGAATACACTTAGGAGCTCGAATCAGAGATGCAAAGAAAAGATCCACACCTGTTCCAGTCGACCTCGAGGATGATATCTAAATCAAGGTGGGGAGGATATAACAAATCTCCCAGAACCCTTAAGCATGTCCTAAACATCCTAAAATACACCCCGTATACGAAAAACGGGCCCGAAATACCTTTATTTTATTAAAAATCGAATAAAACAAAAATCTCAAGTCGCTCGCGGGGCGCTACAGCTGGACACCAGGCGAAACCCGCGAAACCCTGTGACTAATCCTTCTCCTTGCTTGTTTGGGGTATGAACACACTCTTCTAAACCCCATTATTTTTTTACACTAATTATAAGCCTATATGCAAGTTAATTCACCTTGTTATTGGAATGTTTTCTTAAATGTTTCTAAAACAAGAAAAATAACACTTAAGATGTACTTGTTTTTGTGATCTAATTGTTAGCTCATGTTAATCTTACTATGAGGTCAGTTCTTGTCTAAAAAAAAAACTATTTAGTTACTAGATCTTAACGTTGAGATATAATAATATATGAAGGTCATGCAACTTATAATAAGTTTTTTTTAATACACAAAGATGTGTGTATTTATGATTTTAAACCATAAAAATGTATATGTTATATGAAATTCTGGATGGTTAAAGTTTAGCGTTTTTGTTAAAAAATGGGTATTTATGTGCTGTTGGGAGTTTTGGTCGTGGAAAATTTGTTAATCTTATAAAGTAACTTGCAAGGTTAGTATGGTTAGTAAAATTAACGACTCTTGGTATTTTGTATGAAAAGAGGGTTCCAAAAAATTTAAGATTCAAGTCTTTAGACATATACTTGGTGAAAATTTAAAGGTTTTATATAAAAAGGTTATGATTTACGTAAAACCAAGGACAATATATATATATATATATATATGCAGAAGACTAAATATTTCGAGATCACGCAGAACAAAGTGAATCACTCATTTTTTCAATCCTAAAACGCTAAAAAGTAAATGAAAATGTTATAAATGTAAGATTTATTGTTTCTCACACTATAATTTAAAATAATATGGCGTGTGAGTTCACAGGTTTTAGTTCACAGTTACAAAGTAAGTTGTTTTCCAAAAGTTCCCACTGTTCTAACCCGAACAGTAAATATAGTTTTTAGCAGTTACTTGTTATTTTGTAGGTAGCTAACCTAAGTTACGTCACCAAAGAGTTCGAAAGCGAAGCTGACTGTTGTTGCCTTTGTTTGACAGGTCTATCACTGATCATGGCGATAAGTTAGGCCAAATCTACACCCATTGACCATTCCCGGTCTAGCTAGCGTGACTAGCTCGAGTGGGGCTTGTCAGGCCCAGTAGTGTAAGGACCTTCAAAAATGTCCCAAATTGACCCATAAGGGCGAACCCGGACCCTGAAACCCTAATCCATATCAAAAATCAAGAAAACAAGATTCTTGGTCTTCAGACGGGCTGCGTAAGGGTTAAGCATAACTTCACGCGGGCCGCGTCAACATGTGTTTGACCGGATAAGCGTGCCCAGGCCACATGGCACCCACCTGGCAACCCTACGCGTGACCCAGCAAACCTACACGTAGACTAGGTGGCCAGCACCAATCTTGTTTGTCAAGAAGAAGGACGGGTCAATGCGTATGTGGATTGATTACCGGGAATTGAACAAGGTTATGATTAAAAATCGGTACCCACTATTATGAATCGATGATCTGTTCGATCAATTGCAAGGATCTCGATTCTTTTCTAAGATCGATTTACGCTCAGGATATCATCAACTGAAAGTACAGGAAGATGACATTCCAAAAACTGCTTTCAGAACAAGGTACGGTCATTATGAATTTACAGTCATGCCATTTGGTTTAACCAATCCCCAGTCGCATTTATGGACATGATGAACAGAATATGCAAACCATATCTGAATAAATTCACAATTGTCTGTATAGATGATATTCTTATTTACTCTAAGAATAAAGATGATCATGCAGAGCATTTGTTTATACTTTTAAATTTGTTAAGAAAAGAAAAGCTTTATCCTAAATTTTCAAAATGCGAATTTTGGTTAAAGGAAGTACAATTCCTTGGAAACCTAGTTAATCATGAAGGAATTCATGTGGATCCCACAAAAATCGAGGCGATTACTAAGTGGAAAGTCCCTGAATCACCGACGGAGGTGAGAAGTTTTCTTGGACTTGGAGGTTATTATAGACGTTTTATTCAAGATTTTTCCAGAATAGCCATTCCCTTAACAAAATTGACCTGCAAATTAATTAAGTTTGAATGGGGACCAAAACAAGAAGAAGCTTTTAGAATTTTGAAGCAAAAGTTAACCAACGCACCCGTACTAGCATTACCAGAAGGAACTGAAGGCTTGATAGTCTATTGTGATGCTTCTAAGTTAGGTTATGGATGTGTGTTGATGCAACGTCAAAAGGTTATAGCCTATGCCTCTAGACAACTTTAGAATCATGAAGAGAATTATAGAACCCATGATCTAGAGTTAGGAGCTATAATCTTTGCCCTTAAAATTTGGAGACACTATCTTTATGGTAGTAAGTTTACCGTTTTCACAGATCATAAGAGTTTAAGATATGTTTTTGGGCAAAAATAATTAAATATGAGATAGAGACGTTGGATGGAGATTCTTAGTGACTATGATTGTAATATCTAGTATCATGCAGGAAAGGCTAATGTAGTAGCTGATGCTTTAAGTTGAAAGGATCACGAAAAGCCTAGACGAGTAGGTTCTCTTAAGTTAAATCTGCAGATAGATTCAAATGAGCAAATTAGAGCAATACAGGAATCAGTAATCAAGGACAATTCAGACAATGGAGGATATTCTTAGAGCTTTTGTAATTGATTTCGGAGGAAATTGGGACGATCATTTACCATTAATAGAATTTTCCTACAATAACAGCTATCACACCAGCATCAATGCTGCACCATTTGAAGCACTCTATGGACGAAAGTGTCTGTTGGGTAGAAATTGGAGAAAAACAACTGTTTGGACCAGAGATAGTACAAGAAACTACGGACAAAATTATTCAAGTCAAGGAAAGACTGAAAACAGCACGCGATCGTCAAAAGAGTTATGCTGATAACAGACGAAAACCTTTGGAATTTCAGGTAGGAGACAAGGTATTATTAAAAGTTTCTCTGTGGAAAGGAGTGGTCAGATTTGTCATGAAGGGAAAGCTAAGCCCCAGGTATGTTGGACCTTTGGAGATTATTAATAGAATAGGACCAGTAGCTTACCAGCTACAATTACCAGAGGAAATTGCAGGAATACATGATGTATTTCATGTATGTAATCTCAAAAAGTGTTTAGCAGATGGAACGTTAAAGGTACCTCTTAAGGACATAGAGGTAAATGAGAAACTTAAATTTATAGAGAAACCACTGCAGATTAAAGACAGAAAGATCAAGAATCTCAAACACAAGAGATTAGTTCTAGTCAAAGTGAAGTGGGATTCCAAGAGAGGACCAGAATACACTTAGGAGCTCGAATCAGAGATGCAAATAAAATATCCACACCTGTTCCAGTTGACCTCGAGGATGATATCTAAAACAAGGTGGGGAGGATATAACAAATCTCCCAGAACCCTTAAGTATGTCCTAAACGTCCTAAAATACACCCCGTATACGAAAAACGGGCCCGAAATACCTTTATTTTATTAAAAATCGAATAAAACAAAAATATCAAGTCGCTCGCGGGGCGCTACAGCTGGACACCAGGCGAAACCCTGTGACTAATCCTTCTCCTTGCTTGTTTGGGGTATGAACACACTCTTCTAAACCCCATTATTTTTTTACACTAATTATAAGCCTATATGCAAGTTAATTCACCTTGTTATTGGAATGTTTTCTTAAATGTTTCTAAAACAAGTAAAAGAACACTTAAGATGTACTTGTTTTTGTGATCTAATTGTTAGCTCATGTTAATCTTACTATGAGGTCAGTTCTTGTCTAAAAAAAAAACTATTTAGTTACTAGATCTTAACGTTGAGATATAATAATATATGAAGGTCATGTAACTTATAATAAGTTTTTTTTAGTACACAAAGATGTGTGTATTTATGATTTTAAACCATAAAAATGTATTTTTTTTTTCAATAGTAAAATTTCATTCCAATCATTAGGGCAAATTACATAAGGATAGCAGGTAGACGAGCAACAAACTGCGCCGCCATCCCTTTTTGAATAGAAAACCCTAATCTACTAAAAATGTAGAGTAAACTGCTAAAATCGTCCCTGAGGTTTGACTCAAATTGCTAGATCAGTCCAAAATCAAGTTTTGTTGCTAAATTCGTCCCTAAGGTTTGACTCAAATTGCTAATTCAGTCCAATTAATAGGATTTAGGTTTTTGGGGGGTGGGGGTGGGGGGGGGGGTTTAGGTTTTTTTCGGGTTTATGTTTAGGGTTTAGTTTTAGGTTTTCGGGTGTGGGGGGGGGGGTTTAGGTTTTTGGGGGTGGGGGTGGGGGTGGGGGGTTTAGGATTAGGTTTTTGGGTGTGGGGGGGGGAGGGGGGTTTAGGTTTTGGGGGGGGGGGGGGGGGGGTGGGGGTGGGGGGGTTTAGGTTTTTTTCGGGTTTATGTTTAGGGTTTAGTTTTAGGTTTTTGGGAGGGTGGGGGGTGGGGGGTTTAGGTTTTTGGGGGGTGGGGGGGGGGGGGTTAGGCTTTTGGTGGGAGGGTGAATTTAGGTTTTTGGGGGGTGGGGGTGGGGTTAGGTTTTTGGGGGGTGTCGGTGGGGGGTGGGTTAAGTGGTTTAAGCTTTATGTATCAGTGCACATGTGCAGTACAACAAAAAAAAAAAAAAAAAATTTTGAAATTTTTTTTCCATACATAAAAAGTTGCGATTTTTATATATAAATTGTAAAAAAAAAAAAAATTTGGTATGTTTTTAGGTTTTTTTTAGGCTTTTTTTGTTAGTTTTTTGGTTTTCTCATTTAAATAGTTTTCTCATGATCCATCCCCTATATACGTATATATATATATATGTATATATATATATATATATGTATATATATATATGTATATATATAGAAAGTATAATGTACAAAATGGCTTAACCTACATTAACCTACGCGACAGAATTTATAACGTGCGTAATTATTTTTTTCACCATTATAACGTGCGTGATTATCACCTCCATGCGTGATTATCACCTCCCATGCGTGATTATCACCCAAAAACTGCTCCCATGCGTTATTAGGGCTCCCATGCGTGATTATTGCCCAGATCTGATGGTTGAGCGCGTCGCGTACGTGAAGTAGGATAAGGCCTTTTGTATGTTAACCTTTCCCTATATATATATATATATGTATACATATATATGCAGAACACTAAATATTTCGAGATCACGCAGAACAAATTGAATCACTCATTTTTTCAATCCTAAAAACCTTAAAAGTAAATGAAAATGTTATAAATGTAAGATTTTTTGTTTCTCGCACTATAATTTAAAATAATATGACGGGTGAGTTCACAGGTTTTAGTTCACAGTTACAAAGTAAGTTGTTTTCCAAAAGTTCCCACTGTTCTAACCCGAACAGTAAATATAGTTTTTAGCAGTTACTTGTTATTTTGTAGGTAGCTAACCTAAGTTACGTCACGAAAGAGTTCGATACCGAAGCTGACTGTTGTTGCCTTTGTTTGACAGGTCTATCACTGATCATGGCGATAGGTTAGGCCAATTCTACACCCATT
Organism: Helianthus tuberosus; assembly: GCA_030545235.1. NCBI lineage: Eukaryota > Viridiplantae > Streptophyta > Magnoliopsida > Asterales > Asteraceae > Helianthus > Helianthus tuberosus. Next base: position 13,492,138 of record CM060409.1, on the reverse strand, counting down.
GACCATTCCCGGTCTAGCTAGCGTGACTAGCTCGAGCGGGGCTTGTCAGGCCCAGTAGTGTAAGGACCTTCAAAAATGTCCCAAATTGACGCATAAGGGCGAACCCGGACCCTGAAACCCTAATCCATATCAAAAATCAAGAAAACAAGATTCTTGGTCTTCAGACGGGCTGCGTAAGGGTTAAGCATAACTTCACGCGGGCCGCGTCAACATGTGTTTGACCGGATAAGCGTGCCCAGGCCACATGGCACCCACCTGGCAACCCTACGCGTGACCCAGCAAACCTACACGTAGACTAGGTGGCCACGCGAGCGGCGTAAGGGTCGAGCAAGGGTTCACGCGGGCCGCGTGAGACCCAAATTTCAGCTATAAATAGATTTGATCAGGAGCAGTTCAATGGTGTCGAAACCAATTATCAAAAGTGAATTCTCACTGCTCGAAATCGAAAATTAATATAGCAAGGCGCTGCTACGATACAGGGTATTAACTCGATCGCTACTACGATTCAATGTCCGATCGATTGAAACTATCCGATGGATGTTTAAGTGCTGCCCACATTAGGGCCATACTTTGTCATTAGTCGTGAATTCGACGGATGTTTTAGTATAGCACTTTGTCATTCGTTGTGAGGGTTTTAATCTCGTGAGTTATTGTAAATGCTGTATTAGTTACTGACCTAGTTCGTGTGCATTGTTATTTAGATTAGGTTACAAGGCTAATCAGTAGGCTAAACTCTGCCCGTATAAATCTGCAATGTGAGTCATTCTCTTTTTATCAACAGTATTTTACAATACTCCAATCATTTTCAAAAGTTATAATTACAGGGATTAAGTCATGGTTATCTTGAATCACTGGCTAATTGGGGTATTGTGCACATTACTAATTTCTCACGGTTAGGCTAATAAATCCTAACAGTGATAATCATCACTACTTGGGGAAGGACCCAATAGTGGTATGACCATCGTCACCAGGTGACACGGCGCCATATAAAAATAAGATAGAAGCCATTGTAATCGCTCTTATGCTGTAATTTATAACTATGTGTCATTTTATCAAATTGAGTGACTCGCCAGTATTTCCATGCTGATAAATTATTTTTAAAACATGTTTCAGGCAACCTGCTGTGAATCAAGGAAAACGTGCTACGGAGCACTAACAAGCTTGAAGAGGTGGCTCAGTTAAAATAAATAAACATGTTTTATAAATCAGGGAATTCCCTAGTGAAATTCCTCTATTGTAAATTACGGGATTTATCCCGAATTATGAAATAAAATAATCGGGCATTTCAAGTTTTAAAAGATCCTGTAAAATCTTCCGCTGTCAACTCAATTAATAAATACCACGGGTTCCTGTCCCACGGCTCCTGCCCGGGGAAAACTGGGGCTGGGGCCGTGACAAGTATTACTACTCAAAATTCCCCCGCTATCCACCCAATACTAAAGGTCCGAGGTTTACAAGGACTTTATGTGATAATAGCTACTTTATGACCATAACGATATATGTAACACCCATGTTATAAATTTAAACTTTTAATATTTAAACAACACATTTCATACAAAATGCGTCTTTACAAAAAAAAAATTAAGTTGATAAACCTACATAACCAAAGTATCCGAGTCGACTACCTGACTAATTTAAAACATTCCAACGAAGTATTAAGTATTCACATGATTCACAAAAACTGAAATAAAATAGTTCATAGCGGAAGCTTCAAAGGATGTATGTTCGGTTCTTGGAACTTGCTTGATCTTCATCCGTGTGCATAATTCGATCACCTAAATTCAAAACCAACATGAAAGTTAGTTTTGATAAGTTAATTACATGTTAAAACAAGTTTCATGAGTCAAAACAACAAAATTCAAACAATTTTCGGAATTTAAGGGCGTCGCGCTACACTACGGGTATAAGGAGTGGGCGTTGCGCGGTGCCACGCCCCATTTTCGTCACCTAATGTAGTTGCAACCAAATCAACATGTTTAGGCCTTTAGGGTCTTAACACAATTGATCCAAACTCTTAGTGTGACCCTTTAGCTGAAGATCTTTATCCATGTTCTGCAAATAAAAAATCCATTCAATGTACAACAAACAATTGCATTACAATAAACTACAATGTATAGCTCAAATTTAAATAATGAAATTCCATAAGAAATATAATTAAGGGAGGGACATTTTGTATGATCTTCCTGATTTAAAAAAAAACCCTAAATCAGTATAAGCAATCAAAATCCTACGATGTTTTCATACACACAAAAAGCCAGCAAATAAAATATGAATCCTAAAATTTGCATATCCAATTCGTATAGTACAATCGGAAACAAAAATCATATCAATTGACTTCAATCTGAAATAAAAAAAGGGAAATCGAGATAAAAGTTGATACCGTATTAGCTTCAATCTTAATGGTCTTCAACCTCTACGTCTCTTTATCAAGAACACCGAGAGCACAAGAACACAATTGAGGAGCCGTCCTATCTTACCAATCGTTTAATACACAAATGGATCAAAGGGGATTAGAATCCCATTAGTATTGTGCAACTTCTGATAAATAGATCTCGATTAGAAGAAGCGAATTAGGACAATAGAGACCCAATATTTGTTCTTCAATTAAATAATATGAAGGGGGGTAAATAGGAACCCTAAACTGAAAGAGGATAAGGACATAGAAAACATGGATGAAACAGAGCAGACATCTTAGATATCAGAACAGAGAGAAGCGGCTCAGGAGTTTAGATGAGAATTAGGGTTTGTGAATCTTACAATGGAAGAAAAAGGCATTGTGTAGGAGAAAATTATGAATTGTACTGTGGAAGGAAGGAGGAGGCATTGTGTGAGATAGGAGAAAAGTTTTTCCCTCCTAAACCAAAAGAGGTGATGTAAAAGATTGCCAGGTGGCAATAAATGGTTTAAGACGTTGACAAGTGGCCTCAACTTGTTTTGCTTTATTAAAATTTATAGATTGGTTGCGCTTAATTTTCTTTAACGTTCAATAAAAAATTTATTCAAAAGTAACCCGGTCAAATATAATTGGCAAATTGGGTTTAATAATCTCACCTTTTGGTAGTTGGCCAATAATAACCTCACATTCAAAAATCTGCACCGGTAGTCTCACCTTTTAATTTTTTTTCTTATTTAAGTTTTTTTTTTAATTTCAAACTGATGTTTTAGGGCTTTTGATCAGAATGAGCATACGAGTTGATTGATGTGAAACTTAGCTCGAAACAGTATTCCAAACGACGAAACGATGCTTCAATTCAGGTGTTTACACTTCCAATTAACAAAAATCAAGTCGTTTGGAGCAACGTTTCAAGATAAGTCTTACATCAATCGACTTGTATCCTTGTTCTGATTAAAAGCCTTAAAACATCAGTTTGAAATTCGAAAAAAATTAGCGGAGGTCCAGTGAGAATTTTTTTTTTTTAAATGTCGGATTGCTAGTGTGGAGTTTTGAGATTGGAATCATTATTGGCCAACTAACAAAACCTGGGATTTAAATCCAATTTCCAATATAACTAGTTGATTTTCTAACCCTGCGTTGCAGCGGGGATCCAGTGTATGCAAAACGCGTGCCGACAACGACAAGCGGATACCGAATATCAAAACATAGACAAAAATGGTTTTTAAATAATCTAATATATAATAGTGGGACCCACACGTCCTACACGTTGAAAATTCGGTTGTTTTCAGTTCAGTTATAACGTTACTAACCCGTTAAAATATGGATGAGCTCGTATAATTGATGTTTTCACCATTTATCACTTCATCATTCTAATAATATAACTTGACACACTTACTTTTATTTACATTTCAATAAAAAAATCATTCAAAAGTAAACTTGTAAAATATAATTGATATTTTGAGAAAAATGCCCGGATAGTCCCTGTGGTTTATCATTTTTTCACCTTTAGTCCCTAAGTTTCTAAAATTACAGCTATAGTCCCCAGCTTTTGCAATTTTATTCCCGGATAGTCCCTAGGCCTAACATCAGTTACTTTTCTCAGTTAAGAGGATGTGAAATGACAAAAATACCCTTACTAAAAAACCAAAATAACTTAACCTATTAAATAGATTTATTTATTTATGGGACCCCCTCTATATAAAAAAAAAATAATCCACCCCCACCCCACCCCACCTTCCTATCTCTTTCTTCTCTAATACATTTGAAGCACTACTCAAAATTGCAAGTTCGTTCGTTTCTTCTCCCTCTCTTAACACGCTTAGGTTTTCGTGAATTTTTGTATGGATGCATACGGTTTACATGTTATAAGTGCCTTTGTTTGTGCTTGATTATCGTTTTAGATTGATGTTATTTTAGGACTTACGGTAGTATAGGATAGGCATTTCATGATGTATTGATCAAAGGTACTCAACTTAAATAACTGGCAAGCTAGATGATTATCGATATTTACAGGTAAAGGATGCTACAAATTTGATTAGCATGTACATTGATAGGTTAAAGGTGGGGGGTGGGGTGGGGTGAAGAGGATCCAGGACCTGGTGCTCGCATTCTGATGGAAAGGGTGATTTTCTATGCTTCTATTGGGTTCTTGTCATTCATGTTTCTAAAATATCGTCTTCGACGATGAAAAACGGCAATGATCTATAAACTCTGATTAAACTGGTATGTACATGATTTGTTCAGTGTCGAATCTGGTTATAAAATTTCATTATGTTTTATGACCAAGTTATATTTCTGGTTTCTATATAATCTCTGCATTTACGCCATATCTATCATCCGCCCCTACTCTGTTTTTGACTCCTTTTATCAGTGTTTTAACTTTCAATGACAAGAGCTTGTAGAAGAAAGAGAAAGGAAGGTGGGAGTGGGAGTGGAGTGGGGTGGGGTTATTATTTTGTTTTTATATAGAGTGGGTCTCACAAATAAATAAATCTATTTAATAGGTTAGTTATTTTGTTTTTTTAATAAGGGTATTTTTGTCATTTCACCCTCTTTTAACTGAGAAAAGTAACTGATGTTAGGTCTAGGGACTATCCGGGAACGAAATTGCAAAAGTTGGAGACTATAACTGTCATTTTAGAAAGTTAGGGACTAAAGGTGAAAAAATGACAAACCACAGGGACTATCCGGGCATTTTTCTCTGATATTTTTGTCTTTTACAATAACGAACAATTCAAACAACATCGTACTGGTAGCGATATTCGTTTTCTATGTTAATCTCGATGTTCCAGACCATGCCATGATTAGGGGTGTAAACGAGCCGGGCCGAGCCCGCCTCGTTAGGTTTATGTGAAGCTCGAGCTCGAGCTCGGCTCGGTTCGAGCCTACTTCTTTGAGCTCGAGCTCGGCTCGCGAGTAAAACCCAAAGCTCGAGCTCGGCTCGAATTATAGTGAAAACAACCTCAAACGAGCTAAAAGCTCGGCTCGAGCTCACTTCAACATCACTTAAAACTAGCCAAAGCTCGGCTCATCAATGTTATCATCATTATTAATATATTATATATAAAAAAATTAAAATTTTGTATGGGCTCGTTTAGGCTCGCGAGCCTAAACAAGCTTTGTTTCAGGCTCGAGCTCGGGCTCGGGCTCGTTAAGGCTCGGCTCGTTCGAGCTATTAACCGAGCCGATCACGAGTAGCTCTCGAGCCTCTGGGCTTGTTTACACCCCTAGCCATGATGAACCGAGTCGATTGCAACCGATTAACAATCAGTATTATCCGAACCTATATCGATATTACTGGAATTGGTACTAGTATTCAGTTTTTTAGTTTTCGATCATTGTATCCCTTTCGATAACAAATCAAATGCCCGCCGCAACACGTAGACAATCCCATTGTTTTATATACGAGAAATATGTGGTTATTTTAAGATTATGTGTTGTCGGTTAACTAACTATTTCATTAACTAAGAAAAAGTGCTGCTACATCAGTGTCAACTCGTCAACTCATCACAATGCAATTAACTAAATTGTTCGTTAACTTGGTGTTGTGGGTTAACTACACAACACAAATAGTTCAAATTTTTTTTGTCGGTTAACTAACTTTTTTTTTTTTATTTTAAAATTTTACCCAACCAATGTCCATTAGTTCAAATTCTTCTTCATTCGTGCGCCAAAACAATCCTTTTTCTTCCCCGGACATCCTTAACACATTAATGAAACACCTCACTAACGACCCAGGTTAACGGACCGGCACAATGTAGTGGCGTCGTTAACAGGCGGTCCGTGAACCCACAACCCTTGGTCTAAGAGCTTTCATGGAACTTTCCATAGTTTTCCATGCGAGTTTCCATAGCTGTACTTAGAATCTTCCTATACTTTCCCTTTCTCTTTCAAAAACCCGTGTCCTACGTCGGTTTCCTATCTTGAAAATGTAAGGAGATTTTCTAGAAATTTCACATTAGATTTCATTGCTATTTGCTAAGACCATATCGCACTTTTTTTTTAATGGCAACAATGATATATTATATCAAAGAAGATAGCGGGGAACTAGCAAAACCCCCCCAAACAAATAATAGTATTTAATTAAAGAAGAGGATGATATCAGACACCTTAAATTTTACTTCTCCAATAATTAAGTAGTACATTAAACTTTGGGTGTTACACTATATATTAAAGATGGTGGGGCCCCTAAGACCAAAGGGTATGGGGCTCGGCACCGGGCCGTCCCCTCTTTTTGGGCCGTCGCATACCGCCCCCTTAGGGCCCGTCTCGGCACTTCCGTCGGATTTTAGACGTTGGAGACGGGACTGCTTTTTGTGGGGACCATGCAATAAAGCCGTTGATAACGACTATGTTTAAAAAAAAATTCATTTAATTTAAAACCTTTATAAATACCCACATATTTATTCACTTTTATACCAAAATTCACCCACTTTCTCCAAACAACTCCCACATTTTTATACAAAATACCCACATAATCTTCTCTAAAAAATGCACCATGTCATCTTCTTCTTCATCGGGTTCGACGGACACCATGGAAGCCGTAAAATATTTTATAAACAAGGTGGTAGAGGCGACACAAGTAATTTTGGAAGAAGAAGAGGAGGAGGAGGTTTCGTCACAACCATGAAACAGGAACCCACACATCGAGCGAGACCGAGAAAGTTAGTGATATTTTTATTCTTATATTTATATTCTTATATTTTTATTCTTAATTTTTTAAGTTTATGTTTCTAGTCTTATTTTTTTAATTATAAGTTGTATATATATTTTGTTATCTTGTAGGTGCTAACCAAAGATTATTCGTTGATTACTTTGCCGACGAGCCGCTGTATTCGGAGACTATTTTTAGACGCCGTTTCAGAATGAGTCGTCGAGTTTTCTTACGTATTGCCGACGATTTAGCCGCTTATCACCCGTTTTTTACCTTGCGACCCGATGCTAGAGGCAAAATGGGCTTCACCACCTTACAGAAATGCACTGCGGCGATTCGTCAAATTGCTTATGGGACGGCACCCGATTCTTGGGACGAATACTTAAAGATGTCCGAAAGAACTGCTAGAGAATGTTTATACAAGTTTTGCAAATTTGTGGTGAAGCTCTAAAGCCAAAAATATTTGCGAAAACCGAATTACAATGACGTCCAAAATTTGTATCAACACCACCAAGCAAGGCACGGTTTTCTAGGAATGCTCAGGAGCATTGATTGCATTCATTGGGCATGGTGGAATTGTCCTACCGCTTGGCGAGGAATGTGTACGCGAGGCGATCAGGGACATCCAACAATAATTCTAGAAGCTGTTGTGTCTCAAGACCTATGGATTTGGCATGCTTTCTTTGGGATTCATGGTTCGAATAACGACATCAACGTTCTACAAAATTCTGAGGTTTTTGACGATGTTATAAAAGGGATCGGTCCCGATACGAGGTTTACAGTTTCGGGAGTGGAGTATAGACGCGGGTATTATCTTGCCGATGGAATATACCCACAATACTCTACAATAGTTAAAACGGTTAGGCATCCTGCAGATGAAAAAAGAAAGAAATTTGCCAAGTTTCAAGAAGCGGCTAGAAAAGATACTGAACGGTGTTTTGGGGTTCTCCAACAAAGATGGCATATTATTGAAAACCCAGCACGCGCTTTTACACCCAAAACGTTGCGATACTGTATGTATGCTTGTATTCTGCTGCATAACATGATCCTCGAAGACGAAGGACATGCAGTTTGTGAGTATGACGAGAACGCGGTGGAGGAGAATAATGTTCCGGTTAGCAGAGAACAACAAGATTTGAACAGGTTCTCGTTACATAACGATTTCGCACATGCCAATCTTCAATCGGACTTGGTCGATCACATTTGGAGTCTCGGAGAAAACAACGCGTAGTTTTTTTTATATATTTGTAACCTTAGGCTTTTTTTTAATTTAAGTTTAGGTTTTTTTTTTAATGTAATTTTAGGTTTTTGTTTTAATGTTACTTTAGGTTTTTTTTTTTAATGTAGCTTTAGGATTTTTATTTAAATGTAACTTTAAGTTTTTATTTAAATGTAACTTTTTTATTTTTATTTACTTTGTTTTAATTAATATGGCAAAAAAAAAATTAATAAAAAAATGGGGGAGGAGCATCCACCACACCTCTGGATAGTCTCCAAGGGATGGTCCTCCTATGCTTACGTGGCGCTTATGTGGAGGATAGTCCCTTTGGAGACTATCCTCCCCATACCTTATGGTCTAAATGTATGAATGTTTAACTAAACCATTTAAACCATTTCTGGGAAAATGGGTTTGTGGCGGGGCAAGCAGTACTGAAGGCAGAGTCAAAGAAGGTGGAAAAGCACGCGAAAGCTTGAGAGGATAATCAGCATGCATTTGTCCCCCTGGCGTTTGACACGTTCGGCTCCTTGGCGCCGGAGGCAGTTCGGTTCTTGTCTAGAGTTCAGCGTGTGGTCCACAACAACTTTTCGACCCCTCAGGGGCGAGGCTTTGTTTTTAGTAGATTAGGGTTTTCTATTCAGAAAGGGATGACGGCGCAGTTTGTTGCTCGTCTACCTGCTATCCTTATGTAATTTGTCCAAATTATTGGAATGAAATATATTTAAATTTTAAAGTGTAAAAAGTGTGGGACTGGCCCAAATGGATAGAGGTTCAAACATCTCAGGTAAAAGGGCTTAGGTTGTAGGTCCCGTTTTTCTCCGGTGAGGATCGATAACGAACACCTATCCTTGTTTATCACGAACACGGTAACGGGTGCGGAATCCCCGTGACGGTGCAAACCAAACAAAGTTATAAATGAACACGGATTAACCAATGAAACACACTCAATTGATTAACGGGATGAGAACCGTATACAAACTGATACAAACACAGTTTAGACGGAATTTTGACAGAGTTTCTTTACAAGTATTTTCTCATCTCTGTTTCAAACAGAAACAGAGAAGGGTATTTATACTAAGACACAGACCAGAACATGACGAAACAAATTAACTCTCGGCGAAACACTAAAGTCGACGAAATAAGTGTGTTTCGTCGACATACATATATGCTCTATTCTGTTTCGTCGTTTTTAATAGAAGCCCAAATAAAGTCAAGGTCCATTCCAACATTACGGCCCATTTGTTCAATTCTCGGCCCAAGCTTGAATCTGTTTAAAATAACTTTCACCATTTCATGCATAGGACAAATTGATGACATCATCATGACATCACCAAGGTGATGTCATGGTGATGTGTTGTGCGGGAATGACTTCCGGCGTTCCGTGCCTCGCGTGTCGAACTCTGGGGCGCACGACGGAGGAATGTCGTGTCGTCGGGCTTGAGCCGGACTTAACCGAGTCGACCCGAACCGAAACGAACCGAGTCGAACCGAACCGAGTCGTGTCCACATAAAGTGTACCAACAAACTCCCCCTTGGACGCTACTCGTGAGGTTCGTCTTCTGTGATGGTTCGTCTTCTGTGTCTTTCATGTCGGAGGATCTTCAAAGTCTTCACGCGTCGTAAGTAGAAAGTGTATCAACAAACTCCCTTTTTCATTTAGGAAGTGTGTTAACAAACTCCCCCTTAGAATGAACTCTCCATTGAGTTATGCTCGTGAATCTTTTGACTTGTCAAATCTTCAGATCCTTGTGGTGTTGAAGAAGAGCCAACGGCAACTCGATCATTATATCCTTTGAGTGCCTCCATTTCGTGTCTTCATTCCAGAGCTTGTCATCGAACATGTTCTCCTCGCCTTTAGCATCTGCACATGCAAGAGAGCTAAACGCATAATGAGAACAACCGCTTGGAATATAGTTAACATTTAAACAAATGACACATATGAGATCAAATCTCAATCAACTACCGACCGACAATAGTTTGAAAGTTTAGAAAATGTTCAGTTTTAATTCTTTAACTTTCAAAACTTGTTAACTTCGACTGTTTATGAAGATGCAATTGTTTTCCGGCTTACGATCAGGATTTTGGGTAGGATAGACTCGAGTTCCAACATCAGTCAATCAAAAATAAACTAGAAGCAAAATCTTTTTGGATTTTATAAAGTTTATATTAAAACATACCTAAAATCTTTTTGGAATTTTCATTTTTCAAATGTAAAGACGGAAAGCAATAAATAAAATATATACAAAGATGCAGAAACTGAAAGCAGTAAACAAATATTTACATACATTCTTTTTGCGAGTTTCGAGGGTAAGAGAATCATATCAGTGTACGGTCATGTCAAAACGCTCTTTTTGTTCAATTAGTTAACATTTAGATAGGCATCCTATAACAATTATCGGTATTGTTGTCCACATAAGCTCAACTTATCAGATGTAATCATGTTTAGGGGATACGTTAAGGTATGATTTATACTTACCGACCGGTGTTCATCCACACACGACACATTCCCGTATCAAGGCATGCGCGGAGTTCATCTTACCGGTGAGTATACTGTTTATCATCCGTTTGACCGTATAAAAGATGTGAGAAACTCACTTATTTGATTTGAAAACAAGCCCTATGTGATAGAATCACTTATTGATGAGGAACTTGATTTTCATATGCATGAGGGCACAGGAGCAAGTCCGTGAACAGGTCAGTACTTCCGTACAGCAGAGAGACGAACTTGACTCCCGCAAAGAATCTGTGATAAATTATCACTTATTTTGATTGGACATGTGATTGTTGATCACTTATTGAGGTCGAATGCAATATGTACACGTATGTATAGTATCATGGAAGATCTTAGACTTCGTCTCCGTTATTTTTACGGTTTGATACAACCATGATACCCAGATGATAAGCAGCATAAAGACCGAATATCTCAGAACCTCGGCAATCTCTCAAACGAAATTTCGGTACTAAGACCAGATGCCAATGTGCGGTTCCCACCTGGTCTTCAGTCGATTTAAGATTTATATCACCCTGCACACTTTAATATGATTGTGAGCCTACCGATACATCTTATATAGAGCTGCTTAACATTTTTCATTTTGCATTTCAGTTTAAAGAGGTTTCAACAGACCACTGATCTACTATCATTTTCTCTTTTTCTCGCCAGGAAACTCATTTTTGTTTTTCCAATGTTTTTGCGCTTTTGAAATTTTTCACTGTTTTTGAATTTTCAAATTTTGGATTTACTCCCCCTAAAATCAACAAACTAAGATAAATTTAAAAGACACAAAGATATATACAAAAACGATTTCCCGATGTCGGTTAACTCATGTTTTACCTCAATGCCGTTTACCAAAATAATTTTAATCAGAAATGATTTATCGAATTTTGGAAAAAATGAGTTGGCATGTCGGTAAGCGGTGCGGACCATGACAACATTGTCTGGCCAAAGAGTGCTACAAGAGGATAACAATTCATAAAGCAGCTTAAATATCGACAAGTAAAGGAGAGATTAGAATTTAAAACCGTATCCTGCAACTGCTTCGTGCATTGCAAGGAATCTGAGCGCTCTCCCAAACTGGATATCCACCCGGTGTGGATTTCAAAGTCGATTTTGTAGCTACTAAGAAATCTCTTCACAACAACAAGATCATAAACCTTTGGGTCCGGCTGGTCTTCCACATTGCACCAGCGAAGGTCTTTGTCTTTCTCTTTCAGAAGTAGTGTGCGGTTGTTCAATCCACGCCAAGGCATCTGCACACCCGGTTGGTTTGTTCAACAAACACATTTTCTTCAATCACACCGCAAAGAAATGTACACTGCACGTTCATCTTGTTGATCTTGAACATCAGACGTGCTGCAGGTGCGTACATTTTGATTGAATCTATCCTGGGGACCCGATCAAAGCCTTGAATAATCACACTTTGAAATGATTTTCATTTTGTCGAAGCTTTTCAAATTCTTTCGACAGACAATTCTGTCTTCTCTTCTTTTTCTCTCCATCAAAGGCAACAATTTCTTCTGTCGCCTATCTTGTGCAAGAACGCTCCACTATCAACAATCTTACGACTATCAATAGTTCCTCCTGGAACATTCTGCACTCTCACTCAGAGATTAGTTGGAGAGGGGGACCCAAGCCTTCATAGACTTAGGTCGTCCTTCATCATCGAAGATTGTGACTTCGATTTCATGATGATTCGGAATGGAGTGAGCTTCCCCTGAAACAGTTACCGATTTTGGTCTCCAAATCTGTTTTTGTTTTTCATTTTTAATTTCTAACTTAACAGACTTTGTTTGGACAACCTCCGGTTTTAACGCCTTTTCAATCACTTTCACATTTTTATGTCGTTGTCTTGTTTCCTGTTCTTTAACAGTTCTTTTATCATGTTTTGGTGAAACAGGACGACGTTGTGAGTGACATTGTTCAGAGGGGGCTCTATCAACAAAATTTGGTTTGGGCGAGTTTGTGCAGTCTTTAATGATATGCCCAAACTTCCCACACTTGAAACAAGTTCTCCTTTCAACAAACTTAGGAGAACCTGATCGACGACCTGACGTAGAAGTTTTAGAACCAGAGGTACTAGCTTCACACCCGTTTGTGTGCTGGGTGTAATTGTTTTGGATAAAATCGGTGTTTGATTTGTTTTCAAAAGTCTCAATTTTATCAGTACCCCTTGATGCTACAAACTTGACATCTTTTGCTTTATTCTTGTAACGAGCTCCTTTTGATTCAACCTTAGCCTTTGGCTTTGGAGGTCGTTGTTGCTGTTGTTTACCCTTAGAAGCAACAGGTTGTTGCTTTGTCGGTGATTTTTGATTTCCAAATTGTTTCCTCACTTCAGCTTTTGGAATAGGATCACACTGAGTTACTGAAACTCTCGGGATCGCTTTTCCCAAAAACTTAGTTGTATTATCTTCAAACACTTTATCAATCAATGATTGATTGACGTTTTTGATTGGAAAATCTTTGTTTGAATAAATTTTGTTATCACCGACTAAAGTATACAACAAGTTATTGCTCTTAACAGCAGACACACATTCATTGTCATCTTTGACATCCTTGACAGGATCTATCACTTGCTTGGCAACAGGTTGCACGGCAGGAGTAGGAGGATCACAAAGAATATGATTCTCAATTGGAATTTCTACTCCTTTCGTCTCATCAAGTGATTCATCCTGGTCATTCACATCTGATTCATCATCCGACGAATCATAGTCCTCAATGGTTGGAGGACTTTGATTTGAAGCACATGATGACTTTTCCTTGCTATCAGATGAGCCCTCCGATGAATTGTCCGGTTTGAACCCTAGGCCAGTAGTAACTTCCTCATAATCAAGAGGCACACTTGGTTCATACCGAGGCATATCCTCCTCATCGGGCGACTTGGTATAGTCGTGTCTCAAAGGGGGTGGACACTTCCTATAACCAATGCCTTTCACATTCCCTTTAAGCTGTTGAACGTCAATGATGTGATCAAGCACATATCGGGAGTTTGAGTAACTCTCCAATTTGAGCTTGATCGCTTCATGTTCACATGTAGCCACTGCTAGCTCTTTCTTTGTTTCCTCGATGATATTAATGTAGTTATTAATACCAATTTGTTTGTTACAAACAGTTTTTGTTAATTCGGAAACACTTTTCTTTTGGGTTTCAATAACTGTTTTAAATTCCTTTTCATTGCGAGCTAAGGCCATGTTTGCCTCCTTGCACTTTGACAGTTCAACAACTAAACTCTGATTGTGACTATGAATCGTATCACATTCAAGTTTCACTCTATCACATTCAAGTTTCATATCAGCACAATTACTACATATGCTAGGAGTTTCAGAACTTACCTGACTCGAAGAGGCTGTGACATTAGCCATGAAGGCAGTCTGAGAAGAGAAAGATCCATCTTTAGAAGAGTAATCTCCCGCATTTGAGCTTTCTTCATCTGAACTCCCGCTATAACCCGAGCTATCATCACTTTCAGAAAACTCTTCCTTGTGAACATGCTTGATGTGATTGATGATTTTTGCATAGCATGCAGTTCCACCTCCTTGATCTTTATCTCCCAATTGTACAGACCAATCGCACCCTTCATCAGCTTGAACGGTCAATGCTCGATTGGTGTTTGATGGTCCAGACTGGTTCTGGTTGGTGGTGTTGTTCACAGCTACTATCCCTTTTCCACGGTTTTCTTGATTGGCATTGGAAGTACTTGTCTGATTTCTGAATGGATTCTGGTTGCCTTGTCTGCTTGGTAGGGTGCACTCACGTTTGAAGTGACCCTTTTCGCCACAATTGTAACATGTAACCGCATCTTTATTGAACCCGTACTTCGTATCATTTTTGCCTTCCAACGAAGTTCTTCCAGTTCGACTCATGAAATCCTTTGCCCTTCTAACTGCACTTGCAAACGCCCACTTGATATCCATTAACTCCATTTCATCACGGTCTATCTGCTGATAATCTTCATTGGTCATATTGATGTTTCCAATTTGACCTGCTACCAATCCACAGTATGAACTGAACATTGTGTTGAGAAGTTCCAAATTTTCCTTTGCAACTTCTACACTAACTTTTGAAAGATTGGAAGTATCAACTCTGACAGTGTTGGTGTTTTGGGGTAAAGGATTGTTGCTATAATGCGCTTGTTGTTGTTGTGGTTGGGCTTGAGGTTGGGGTATGGATTGAGACATGTAAGTACTTTGATTCCACTGTGGAAACGGAGATGAGCTTGTATTGGACACATACGCTGTTTGAAGCTTCGGTTGCTGAATGGAACTAGAACTAGCTGAAGGACCAAAACCAGGCAAATACATTTCTGTGTTTTGAGGAGGTGCCGTTGCTATCCTTTTAGCTTTTCGAATTTCCTCTTCATTCTTGTTCTCCAACTTCTGAATGAATTCATAAAGACTGACATTGGCTGCATCCAGAGCGCCCGTATGCTTTAGAAGTTCAATGAATGGACTCCACTTAGGAGGTAGAGCATCAGCAAATCGTGCAATCATTTCCGGATGATTTGTAGCAACACTGTAGGAAGTCATTTCACTAATCAAATGATAAAAACGAGTAGTCATATCATTTAGAGTCTCATTCTCCAAGAACTGAAATGATTCAAACTCTTTCTTCAATAAATCATGGCGTATCTTTCTAGTAGCTGCATTTCCTTCTCCGGTGAGGATCGATAACGAACACCTATCCTTGTTTATCACGAACACGGTAACGGGTGCGGAATCCCCGTGACGGTGCAAACCAAACAAAGTTATAAATGAACACGGATTAACCAATGAAACACACTCAATTGATTAACGGGATGAGAACCGTATACAAACTGATACAAACACAGTTTAGACGGAATTTTGGCAGAGTTTCTTTACAAGTATTTTCTCATCTCTGTTTCAAACAGAAACAGAGAAGGGTATTTATACTAAGACACAGACCAGAACATGACGAAACAAATTAACTCTCGGCGAAACACTAAAGTCGACGAAACAAGTGTGTTTCGTCGACATACATATATGCTCTATTCTGTTTCGTCGTTTTTAATAGAAGCCCAAATAAAGTCAAGGTCCATTCCAACATTACGGCCCATTTGTTCAATTCTCGGCCCAAGCTTGAATCTGTTTAAAATAACTTTCACCATTTCATGCATAGGACAAATTGATGACATCATCATGACATCACCAAGGTGATGTCATGGTGATGTGTTGTGCGGGAATGACTTCCGGCGTTCCGTGCCTCGCGTGTCGAACTCTGGGGCGCACGACGGAGGAATGTCGTGTCGTCGGGCTTGAGCCGGACTTAACCGAGTCGACCCGAACCGAAACGAACCGAGTCGAACCGAACCGAGTCGTGTCCACATAAAGTGTACCAACATAGGTTCAATCCCGGATAAGAAATAAGTTATGTTTAATTTAGAAGTGAGTCGCACTAGAGTATCATTCGCCTTTCAAACAAAAAATTAACGGCAAAGAACAACATACATGGTGAAAATAGTAGAAAACAGTGAACGGCACAAAGTCCAATAATTCTAGAGTTTATTTGTGTATCAAAACTGAATTACGAAAACAAGTGCCCCTGTAGGACTAGTCTTAAGTAACAAATGGTGATAAGATCAATTTTTAATAGAATGTTGAAGATTCAGTTTCATGTACTTGCTAACAGCAAGTTTACCAGTCAAACATATTTTTGCAGTTCCAGATTTTTCTTTGTTGGTTCATCATCAGGAATCTCTAGCTATCATCTAAATATTTCAGACTCATGAGAACAAGTAACAGGTTTACCGGCCAACAAACTGTTTCTTTGAAGGTTTAGGTTACTACAAATTACATGTTAAAGGGTTTGTAGAAAGAAAAGATTTACAAATATGCTACAATATATGAGCAACATAATAGGATTGTAATGGCTTAAAAGAGTAATTAATTAATCAAATGATCATCACTTTGTTGCTTGACACCTTAATTAACTGGCCTTTTAACCACATGGGCTGCTTTCTTTTTGGATCCATCTTAACCATGACTGTAACATAAAGAACATTAAGAGCATCCACATCAGTTATGTTTGGAGCTCGTCTGGACACACTGGATGGGAGCGGATGAGGAAGGACCGGACCACTCGGTAATGCCCATCGTTAAATTCCTTAAGCACCCCATTTTTTAAGCAATGTAAAAATGTAGGTCCGTTTTTCTCGGAGGATCCGATACGTAACCTATCCTTGTTTATCACAAACACTATCACGGGTGCGGAATCCCCGTAAAGGTGCAAACCAAACAATGTAAAGCGGATAACACAAACAGATAATCAAAGATTCACTTAGATTAACAGGATGAGAACAAACTGCAAACACATACACACAATGCTTGACGATAAACACTCAGTTTCTCTCTATGCTCTCATAAACTAAACTATGAAACATACCAAGTATATATACTGACCTTTGACGAAAACCCTTTGGACGAAAACAAGTGTGACGAAAACAGTGATTTCGCCACACACATATATGACGAAAACAAGGGGTTTTCGTCATGATGACTTATGACGAAATTGGATTTCGTCATTAGCAAACATGGACAGAATCTACTAAGGCATGGACAGTTAAGCATGATTACACAACCTCTAAACATAACGCACACTAACATTAGGTTAAGATACAAATACAAAGACAAGACGTCATACCAAGTAGGATAGGATGATATCCGACTAGGTAGACAAGACGGAACGTACATACTCGATAACAAAAGACCGTTTAACATACAAAGAAACAAGACAAGTTACAGACACAAAAATGCACTAACAAACTCCCCCTTGTCTGTTGCTTGGTCTTCGCTCTTTGAGTCTTCAATCTTCAGTGTTTTGCGGACCAGGTGCTTCCGGCATGAATACCACGATAAAAGCAGAAACAAGCAACGCGTTGGAATAGTAAAGCTTGTTGAGCGTACTTGTCTTCATAGAAGATATCATGCCGAAACAGTTTGTTGATGTCGGCCGCAGACATGTTGACAATCCATATCGGATCTAGCATGCGGAAGTTTTCCTGATCTTTAAATACAATCTCCGCTTCATGCGTATCCGAATCGTAACACCATAACCGCATATTCTCCAAGAAATTTTGTTTCATTGGCATCAGCGGAATTTTATCCATGACTTTCGGCGGCTGATAGATTAGCTTGTATCGACCCGTGTTGGTCTCTGGATCTAACGTATACTTGATCTGCTGATAGACCGGAAACTGCGGTTTGTATAGTTCATCTTTCCACCCGTTTCGACGATTGAACCTTAATCTCTTTTCGAACAAAGTTGCTCCAGCATAGTTTGACCGATTGATCAGTCTCAACTTCGTTAAGGCAGCAGCGTCATAGAATGGCAGAGATGTGATACTCAGCAACGAATTGAAATATTGGATGCCGTGTTCGCGCTTGATGGCCACACAGTGAATATCCTTCACGAACATCCAGTTGAGTATCTTTCCAAGCGGCTTTTCTTTTATGTACTGCATGTAATCAACTTGCGCTTCCGGAGGAGTTGGTTTCTCGATCTTTGACAAAAAGCTTTTTCTCCATTCTTGGAATGCGTCTGTCGAATCATCTGAAGAATCACGTTTATTAAATTGCTCGTTGATGTCGTCAAGATTCTCTTTCAGCCATTTTCATCGAACGGATCAAACTCCGTTCCATCAGCACGAAAGTAAGTTGATTTACTCGATTCGCCTTCAAAAACTATTTCATCCAGATTCTCGGTGTCAACTGTTTCCGGTTCAATTGGCAATTGATCAATCACAACATCATCAACTGTGTTCATTTCTTCCAAAGCTAGTTTCTGTTCATATGATAAATCTTCCACCAACTCCCCTTCTTCTAAAAGTTCTCCAGATACAGGATGTACAACCTCTAAGGCAATATCAGAAGAGCTAATAACATTAGAAGTACCAGCCATGTCACTTTCCACGTAGGAAGTGCTTTCAAACATTTGCATTTCAGCTTGTGCACTACTCGATGTTCGTTGAGAAGATTTGACTTGTGGAGGCTGGTAAGCTACGATATGTGTAGATGTAGAGGCTGGAGGTTGTTGAGCTGCAGCTGAGGGATCTGGATTCCCTTGATCTTCAGAATCATGATCATGTTTCTTCAACACTTCCTGTTGCATGCATCGTTCATCCCACAAAATAACAACACGTTTTCTGACGATTTCGAGATTAATATTCATAATTCTAACTCCATCAGCGATAGTTTTATTTCGACTGTCGTACCACACTTGATTTCATTATACTTTGCCTTCAGCGTTTTAGCAGATTATTGAAGAACACCACTGATTTGTCTGAAATGATTCATCTCTAACCCACGAGCATTATCAGCTGCTTTTAGCCTTTCATTTTCAGGTTTCAGTTGATCGATCTCGGCTTGTTGGCGTCCTATAACAGTCTGTTGTTGTTCAACAGTGGACTTTAACGTATTTATTTCCACCAGTTGACTGAGTTGATCATTCTTGGTGATCCTGATGAAATCGGTTTTCCTTTGTATACGATCTGCAGCAGCTTCAAGTTGAGAAAATAAGAAGTTGTTCTTTTCATCTTGAGACATTTCCGAGAATATCCTTTGACGTTCAGAACTAGGCTGAGATGTAGTCGCTCAGATTGCAGAAGCCATTGATCTTTGTGGAGTAACTTGAGGAGTTACTGTTGGAGTTTCAGGAGCCGATGTAACCACAGGAGGTGGTTGAGTAGCTGTAGTTGGTGGTTCTATAGACCTCGGAGGAGACGGCACCATTGTAGAGGCTTCTTCAGCTGTGAATCCAAAGTTTGGATCCATTGCAGCTTCCTGTACAGGCTCAGAAGGAACGGACTGCTGAGAAGACGAGGAAGTACCAATGTTCTTTCTAGCTTTCTTCTTGCGAAGGACAGCCGTTTTCTTTTTCTCCAAACGTTCGGTCTCAGTATCCGACGGAACATAATCAGAATCGGCTTGTTCATCTCCACCTGCACTACTCGCGCCAGGTGCACTAGCTGCTCTTGCTCCAGCATCACCACCATCACCATCACCACCTTCTTCATCATCATCATCACTATCAGACGAATCAGATGAATCACGCTTGCGCTTGAACTTGTCTTTCTTCATCTTTTCTAACTTGGGTTCTTCATCATCTGACTGGCTGTCGTCGTGACGCCATTTGTCATTAGCAGGAGCCACGTAGTTTTTGTTTCTGAGTGCACCAAACATCTTCCTTGGAGGATCAAACTCTTTATATTTCTTAGCAGAGTGACCTTTGAATAAGTTAAAGGAATGTTCCAACATAGTTTCAATCTTGAGAAGGTCGTTGTCAGCTTTGGGAAGATCGGGGTGTTGAGCATTCATGATCATTTGCATGAATCTCGGATACATCCAGAATTTGTTGCCGGTCATCCGAGATCCAGTTCTTCGTAGGTTGTCTTTCATGTTTGCGAATAAGAACTGGGAGATGCTAAATGGCTTATTCAAAACAAGCGCGACCATCAAACCAATGAGATCGTTTCAGGCCATATCATAACCTGCACGATTTTTGCCTAAGCATTGAATAAGTACATGCAACAAGAACTTGTACCGCATAGGGAATGTAGCTTTGTTTATTTGCCCAGTAAAAATATCAGCAACACATTTCATCCTGAGCAGACATCCGCGCGTGCACATGATTGGTAGAGAGAATGGGGTATCAGCAACATCTTGAAGTTCCAAAATAGCGTTAAGAATCTCCGGAGTTACATCCACATTCAGCTTATGAACCTGCCCTCGAATCACTTCCTTTCCATCAACTTCAAGTATCTGAGCAGTTTCCCAGAATGCTTTAATCAATGTCTTATACACCGGTGTTGAGAAAGTAACGGCCTTGTTTATCCGTGATTCCCGTAGCCATTGCGTGATTTCCTTAAAATCGACAAACTTTCCTTCCGGATCAAGATGAGCAACCATATTATGTCGCGGTTCTGACATGATTTCTTCTTCGGTTTTGTTGCTTTTCGTTGTGGCGGCTTTGCGTGATTTCGGAGGCATTCTGTGTTTGACAAATACGCGTAATGAGAGCGAGGTATGTGACAATTATAAAATACATATATGTATACATATTTAATGTATATTTTGGACATTAATCATGTATAAATATATATACTGTATAAGAGTTGTATATTGGACATTTGAAAATATTTCTAAGTGTTTGAGTGAATGTCCCTGTGACGAAATCAAGTAGTTAGCCCTACACACATATGACGAAAACAGTGATGATGAAATCAGGGATTTCGTCGATGACGAAATCAGGGATTTCGTCGTCTTAAACAATTTTGGTTTTCGTCAATTTGGGGATTTTGTCATTTGGGGATTTCGACAAAAACTGATTTCGGCAAAAGGTGATTTCGGCAAAAGCTAGGGTTTTGACATTTGGGGGTTTTCGTCAATGATGTTAACAACCAGTTGATTCAACACCCAGTTGATACAATTTTTCAAACAAAATCAAAATCAATATCAACCATTATGATCAATAGTTTGAACCTTCAAATTTCTTTTAACCAAAGTAAAAACACCCAACACCCGTACCCAGTTTCATCATAACAACAACAAGAACCCCTATTTGACCGATTAAATCATTTTAAGCATATTAAGGGTGTATAACATTCATAACATCCATTACTAAACAACACAAACATCAGCCACATGGTTTCAAACATTTACAAACTCCACCCCCTTTTCGATCATTATATCATTCAAAACAAATCAGTTCAACTTATGTAAGTGGAAAATGAAAACATGAACATGAACATGTATAATCAATCAATCATCAACAAGTTTCAAAGGGGTTAAACAAACATCGAGAGTCAACAATGGGTTAATAATGTCTTGATCAGGTTTTGGTCCATGAAAATACCTATGATTGTTGAAAATAACAGAGGAATCAAGGAAAGTTTGGTGTCGGTTGGGGGTTTCAATGGAGAAGATGGATGAAGAGTAGTGGGGTTTTTGATGAACAGTAAGTCGGTTGAAGTGAGGTTTTGAAAAAGTGAAACAATAATGCACAGGGGACCCCTTTTTATACACTGGTCCACTCGGCGAAATCTCAAAAGCGACGAAAACACATTTGGACCGATGAAAACACTTTGGGCCGCTGAAATCCTCGAAATCACATGTGGGCCGACGAAAACACATGAAATCACATTGGGTCCGACGAAAACACTTGTGGGCCGACGAAATCACATGTGTTGGGCTTTAAACATTTAGCCCAAACACCAGGGATGACGAAATCAGGGATTTCGCCATTTTAAACAATTTTTGGGATTTCGTCCAAGACCAAAATGGGTTTTCGTTGACTAGTCAAACCAAAATGTGTTTTCGTTGACCAGTCAAACCAGTTTTTCATTTTCAAACACATTTTGAACAAATTTGAACAACATTTTGGCTTTGTTAGAATAACCAACTGCAAAAAGGACATTTTATGAAGTAGAAAGCACAAACGAGTCAGTTTCAGGCTTTTCGGCATAAAACTTTGAGTTACCAACATCGGCTAATCAAAACAAGTTTTACAACTTACACTACAACACAAATTAAAGTGCGGTAAAATAACGAAGGACAATAACATAAAGAATTTTTACAATGAACAATCTTTTTGCGAGTTTTAAGGTAAGAGAATCTTTGTCAAAATGGCTTCTGATTTCTGTTTAAAGCTTTAGATAAGTATTCTACCACAATTATCGGTATTGTTGTCCACCTAAGCTCAACTTATCAGATGTAATCATAATTAGGAGATATGATTTACGGTAACAGTTATACTTACTTGTCGGTGTACATCCACTCACGACACATTCCCGTATCAAGGTATGCACGAGAGTTCATCTTACCGGTGAGTATACTGCTTATCATCCCTTTGACCGTATAAAAGATGTGAGAAACTCACTTATTTTGATTTGAAAACAAGCCCTATGTGATAGAATCACTTATTGATGAGGAGCTTGATTTTCAGATGCATGAGGGCACATGAGCAACTCCGTGAACAGGTCAGTACTAACGTACAACAAAGAGACGAACTTGACTCCCGCAAGAAAGCTGTGATATTTTATCACTTATTTTGTTTGGACATGTGATTGTTGATCACTTATTGAGGCCGGATGCAATATGTACACGTATGTATAGTATCATGGAAGATCTAGACTTCGTCTCCGTTATTTTTACGGTTTGATACAACCATGATACCCAGATGACAAGACAGCATAAAGACCGAATATCTAAGAACCTCGGAAATCAATCAAACGAAATTTTGGTACTAAGACCATATGCGAATGAATGGTTCCCACCTGACTTGAAGTCTGTTAGGTTTATATCATCCTGCACATTTTAGTCTGATTGTGAGCCTACCGATACATCGTTAGTAAAGGTACTTATCATTTTTCAATTTTTCTTTTTCTTTTGACCATATTGACAGACCACACCAGTGTATATCATCACTTTCCCTTCTTTTCTCCAAGAAACTCATTTTTGATTTTCTATTGTTTTTGAATTTTTTATTTTTCAAACTTAATGACAGAAAGTAAACGACGTATTTTTGGATTTTTGAATTTTTCACATGTTTTTGTATTTTCTGAAATTTCTCCCCCTAAAATGCGAAAAGATAAGTAAACTTAAAATCTTTTTGGATTTTTAACGCTTAAGAAAATATTTACAAAAACGATCAGCCGAAAGAAGTTTACTCTTGTTTCACCTTAATACCATTGACCAACAAAAGATAGTCAAAACGAGATTTGTCAAAAGCTTTTGTAAACAGGTCAGCACGTTGTTCATCAGTGTGGATTTTAACAACATCGATTAATCTTTTGTCAAAACAATCACGTATGAAGTGATACTTAATTTCGATGTGCTTGGTCTTGGAGTGTTGGACAGGATTTCTAGTGATAGATAAAGCAGCATTATTATCAACAAAAATAGAGGTAGAGAGGAATTCAAAACTGTAGTCGCGCATTTGTTGCTGAATCAATAGAACTTGAGAGCAACAACTTGAGGCTGCAATGTATTCAGCTTCACAAGTTGACGTAGCGACACAAGTTTGCTTCTTGCACTGCCACGTGACTAAGCGACTTCCCAAGAATTGACATCCAGCCGTTTTGGATTTGCCATCTATTTTGCATCCGCCGAAATCTGAATAACTAAAAGCAACAAAGTCAAAACTATCATCCTTAGGGTACCAGAGACCGGTGTCCGGGCAACCCTTCAGATAGCGGAAAATCCTTTTAACAGCTCCAAGATGAGATGCTTTTGGGTTGGCTTGATATCTTGCAAGCAGGCACGTTGGATACATGATGTCAGGCCTTGATGCCGTGAGATACATTAAAGATCCAATCATAGCGCAATAATAAGAAGAGTTGATACTTTCACCCTTCAGATCCGGTGTAATCCCGTGATTAGTCGGAAGTGGGGTACCAATGGGCGTTGCTTCAGACATCCGAAATCGGCTCAAGATGTCACCAACATAGTTAGTCTGATGGATGAATATCCCAGACTCAGTTTGTTGAACTTGTAAGCCCAAAAAGAAATTCATCTCTCCCATTGCGCTCATTTCGAACTTCTCCTGCATAACACGTTCAAATTGCCTGCACAAAGTATCGTTAGAAGAACCAAAAATGATATCATCAACGTATACCTGTACCAACAACAAATCACCATCCTGTTCCTTGATGAAAAGAGTACAGTCGAGAAGAACCCGGCGAATACCGTTCTCCAGCAGATAAGTAGATAAAGCTGCATACCAAGCCCTCGGTGCTTGATGTAACCCGTAGAGAGCTTTGTTGAGCAACCAAACCCGATCGGGATGGATAGGATCTTCGAAACCTGGAGGTTGTTCGACATACACCTCATCTTCAACCATACCATGCAAGAATGCGCTTTTGACGTCCATCTGGTAGACTTTGAATCCTTTAAAAGAAGCATAAGCTAGAAAGATCCGAATACCCTCCAGACGAGCAACTGGTGCATAAACCTCATTGTAATCAATGCCTTCGATTTGACGAAAGCCCTGAACAACCAATCTCGCTTTGTTGCGAATGACCACTCCACGATCATCCTTTTTGCACTTGTAAACCCAACGGGTGCCAATTTTCTTGTAGTTGTCGGGTTTTTCAACAAGTCTCCAAACACCCAGTTTCTGGAACTGTTGTAGTTCCTCTTGCATTGCTTCAACCCAAGAATTATCCTTTAAGGCTTCTTTCTAAGATTTCGGTTCTTTTTGTGAAACGTAACACGTGAAGGACCAATGATTTTGAAGACCAGATTCTCTGATGGCTGAATACAAACCAGCATTCTGGTCGTTTCTCAGCTGATTACGCGCCTGCACCCCGCGTTGGACATCTCCTATGATATTCTGCCGTGGATGGGTATCGTGTATCCTCATTTCAGGATATTCAGGAACACGAGCATTAACACCCAAATTATTAATATTAAGATCAACAACCAACTCCACACCGGGAATATGCGTAGAAGTGGATGCATTCCCTTCAGCAGTATCAACATTCTGCACATCAGGAGTTTCAACAGAAGTACCCTGAACATGAGCAACTGGAGCTGAAGTGCCTTCAGTAGCATCAAGATATTCATCATCTTCCGATGACTTATTGTACTCGGTAGCATCTTCAAATACCTCATTTTGAACCGTGTTGTTAACCGAATTAGAACCTTGGGGGTTAACAAGAACAGGTCTAACCAGTGGCGAGCCAGCAGCGTTGTCACTATCAAATAACATTCTAGCAGCTGCAGAATCTTCGTCAAAGGTTGGCAGATTAAAGGAGTCGAATAGCCCATCGTAGTCGAACATCCAAGGATCACCCAGAGCCCTAACAGAACTTGTATACCTTTGAACCCTTACTTCACTCCATAGCTCAATCTTTTTGGTAGCCAGATTCCATACACGAAAATTCGGAGTAGCATATCCAAGGAAGAAACCCTCGATAGCTTTCGCGCCAAACTTTCCATCCGGCTCAATCATAGTGCATGGACCGCCAAAAGGTTCTAGAAATGATAGATCCGGTTTCCTTTTCTGTAGAAGTTCGAAACAAGTCTTGCCATGTCTCTTAATTGTAAGAACTCGGTTTAATGTGTAGCAAGCATTCGACACAGCCTCCCCCCAGAACTGAACAGGAAGCTCCGACTCTACCAACATCGTTCTTGCAGTTTCAATTATCGTCTGATTCTTCCTCTCCACGACACCGTTTTGTTATGGAGTGTATCGAGAACTGTATTTATGAAGAATGCCCTTAGAAGTACAGAATTCATTCATCACACGGTTCTTGAACTCAGTTCCATTGTCGCTTCTGATCCTCTTAACTTTCAACGTGTAGAGATTTTCCAACATTGTAAGAAGATCCTTGAGGATTCCAGGAGTATCACTCTTGTGTGCCATAAAAGCTACCCAAGAAAATCTAGAATAATCATCAGTAACCACTAAACAATAAGCATCCCCGAATGTTGTCTTGTGTCTCATAGGTCCAAAGAGGTCCATATGAAGACGTTCGAGAGGCATGCTAACAGTGTTGATTTTCTTCAGAGGGTGAGACTTCTTCGTTTGTTTCCCTTTCTGGCACGAAACACAGATATCTTGTAGATGAAAACTTCCCACAGGCACACCATTCACAAGATTGTTTTTCACCAAATGGTTCATTTTTCTTAAGTGAATGTGCCCCATTCTTCTATGCCAAGATATAGACTCCTTCTCCGTGGCTTTTGAGACAAAACAAGTGATTTGCGCAGATGTTGTAATCGCTTGGCTCATATCAAGAATATAAAGATCATTCACTCTTGGAGCCGATAAAAGAATCCATTCTTCTGGAATTTTGAAACCAGGTTTCAGCACATAACAACCGGCATCATCAAAATGCACGGTGAACTTCTTATCGCAGATTTGCGAAACACTGAGAAGATTATGATCAATTTGTCGAACATAATTGATCTTATCGAAACATACAACACCACTGGAGATCATTCCCTCTCCAGTAATGTATCCGCCTTTGTCTCCAGCAAATGCGGCATAGCCTCCTCTAATATTTCTCACATCATATAGAAGCCGTAAGTCGCCTGTCATGTGCCTAGATGCTCCACTATCAACAATCCAATGACTATTAATAGTTCCTCATGGAACACCCTGCACATATCATCAATGATCAGTTGAGGATGGGGACCCAAGCCTTAGTGGTCTTGGGTCGCCCCTGAGCATCACGAAAGATGATCTCGATTTCCTGATGATTTTTTAACAACACACCTTCCCTGAATTTTCACCCATCTTAGGTCTCCAAGTTTGATTTGCTTTACCAGATATAGTTTTATGAAAAGATTCTGAAACTTCTGGTTTTAAAAATTGTGAAGAACTTGGTTCCCTGTTGACCGTTTTGACTTCAGATTTTAAAGCCTTTTCAACAGCTTTGACATTTTGATGTCGTTGTTTCGTTTCTTGTTCCTTAATAGTTCTTTTATCATGTTTTGGTGAAACGGGACAACGTTGAGGGTGAACCTTTTCAGGTGGTGCTTTCTCAACAAATTTATCCTTGGGAGTGTTTGGACAATTTTTAATGATGTGTCCGAACTCCCCACACTTAAAACATGTTCTCCTTTCCACAAACTTAGGAGAATCTGATCGACAAACAGATGTCGAACCCGTAGAACCCGAGGTACTTGTTTTTTCATCACACCCGTTTGTATGTTGAGTGTAATTGTTTTGGCTATTACGTTTTAAAATCTTGACTTGTTGTACAAAATCGGTGTTTGATTTGTTTTCAAAAGTCTCAATTTTATCCATACCCTTCGATTCTACAAATCTGACATTACTGTTTTTCTTCTGATAACTCCTTTTGTTTCAAATTTAGATTGAGAAACGTTAGGCTTTTGAACTCACTTTTCTGGTTGTTTACCCTTAGCAGTAATAGGTTGTTGCTTTGTTGGTGATTTTTTATTTCCAAATTGTTTCCGGATTTCAGCTTTTGGAATTGGGTCACATTGAGTTACAATGACTCCTGGAATTGTCTTTCCCAAAAACTTGTTTGTATTATCTTCAAAAACTTTATCAATCGAAGATGGATTGACATTTTTAATTGGAAAATCGTGATCTGAATAGATTTTAGAATCACCAACCAAAGTGTACAACACGTTATTACTTTTAACGGTAGACACAGATTTCTTGTCATTCTTGACAGGATCTATCACTTGTTTGACAACTGGTTGAACAGCAGGAGTAGGAGGATCACAAAGAATATGATTCTCAATTGGAACTTCTACTCCCTTCATCTTGTCAAGTGATTTATCCTGATCACTCATATCTGATTCTGATTCATCATCAGACGACTCATAGTCCTCAATGATTGGAGGACTTTGTTTCGTAGATGTTGAAGTTTCTGTTTGCTCAGATGATGTACTTGAAGAACTGTCTGATTTGAACCCTAGGCCAGTAGTAACTTCCTCATAATCAAGAGGCACACTGGGCTCAAAACGTGGCATTTCTTCTTCATCAGGCATATGGGTATAATTATGTCTTAAAGGGGGCGACACTTCTTATACCCTACGCCTTTCTTGTTACCTTTGAGTTGTTGAGCATCAATGATATGATCGAGCATATATCGGGAGTTAGGATAACTCTCCAATTTGAGCTTGATTGCATCATGTTCACATTTGGCAATGGCTTGCTCCTTTTTGGTTTCCTCGATGATATTAATGTAATTGTTAATACCAATTTGCTTATTGAAAACAGTTTTTGTTAGCTCGGAAACACTTTTCTTTAGGGTTTCAATCACAGATTTAAAATCCTTTTCGTTTCTAGCTAAAGCCATATTTGACTCTTTACACTTAGACAACTCAATAACCAAACTTTGGTTATGACTATGAACCTTTTCAGATTCAAGCTTCAAATCTGCACAAACATTACAAACACTAGGAGCAGGAGTTTCAAATTTTACCTAACTCGTAGAGGCTAAGACATTTTCCATAAAGGCAGTCTGATAAGAAAAAGATCCGTCTTCAGAGAAGAATTTCTCCATTTCTTTAGATGCTACAGCAGCCTTCTTGATCAGAACAGATTTCTGACTCTTCAACTCCTCTGCTTCAGTCAATAAATCATCAATATCAGAACTCGCTTCTTCCTTCACATCAAATTCCGAATTATAACCACCCGAATTAGAACTTTCTTTATCAGAACTCCCGGTATAACCCGAACTGTCGTCACTTTCAGAAAATTCTTCCTTGTGAACGTGCGTGATGTGATTGATGATCTTTACATAACAAGTTGTTCCTCCTCCTTCTTGATCACCTTCCCCAAATTGTACAGACTAATTACACCCTTCATCAGCTTGAACAACTAATGCTCTGTTGGTGTTTGAAGGTCCAGACTGGTTCTGGTTCTGGTTCTGGTTCTGGTTCTGATTGTTGTTCACCGCTACTATCCTTCATTCACGATTGTCTTGATTGGCATTAGAAGTACTCGTCTGATTTCTGAACGGATTCTGATTGCCCTGTTTGCTTGGTCGGGTGCACTCACGTTTGAAGTGACCCTTTTCGCCACAATTGAAACATGTAACTGCATCTTTTTCAAACCCGTACTTCGTATCCTTCTTACTTTCCAACGAAGTTCTTCCCGTTCGACTCATGAAATCCTTTGCCCTTCTAACTGCACTTGCAAACGCCCACTTTATATCCATCAACTACATTTCATCATGGTTGATTTGTTGATAATCTTCATTGGTCATATTGATGTTTCCAATTTGACCTGCAACCAATCCGCAGTATGCACTGGCCATTGTATTAATGAGTTCCATATGCTCCTTTGCTACTTCAATGCTGACTTTTGAGAGGTTCGAAGTATCAACTCTGACGGTGTTGGTGTTTTGGGGTGGAGGATTGTAGGTATAATGTGCTTGTTGTTGTTGTTGAGGTTGGGCTTGAGGTTGGGGTTGAGATTGTGGAAGCTAAGCACTTGGATCGAACTGTGGTTGAGTAGTGGTAACTTGAGGTGGAGGTTGGGGTGTTGGTAGCCATGCACTTACATCGAATTGAGGTTTTTAGAAAGCATGAGCTTGAGCAATCATATGCGCTGGCGGATGATAAGCACTCGGATCGAAAACCGGTGGAGGAGCTGACTGTGGAAACGGAAAGGAGCTTGTATTTGACATAAACACCGTCTGTAGCTTCTTTTGCTAAACTAAATTGGAACTAGCTAAAGTGTTAAAACCTGCAAGGTACATTTCAGTATTTTGAGGAACATGAATTCGTTTAGCTTTCCGAATTTCTTCATCATTCTTGTGCTCCAACTTCTGAATAAATTCATAGATATTGACAGTAGCTAAAGTGCCCGTATGCTTTAGAAGCTCAATGAATGCGCTCCATTTTGGAGGTAGAGCATCAGCAAACCGTGCAACCATTTCCTGTTGAGTTGCAATAACATTATAAGAATACATTTCACTAATCAAATGATAAAAACGAGAAGATTTAGGGTTTCATTTTCCAAGAATTGAAATGATTCAAACTCTTTCTTCAATAGTTCATGGCGTGTCTTTCTAGTAGCTGCATTTCCTTCTCCTCTCGCTACCAATGCATCCCATAAAGCTTTCGTGTTGGTACAATAGCCGAATTGATGATAGATGTCTTTGTGAAGAGCTTGTGTTAGAATAGCAAACGCCTTATTCTCTAAATCATATGCTTTCTTGTCGTGTTCAAGCATATTTGCCAATGTTTCCGCACTTGAACCTGCTTCTTCGAGGTTTGTGTTATATGGAGAGGTGAAACACGTCCATAATTTTGTGTTTTGCCCTAGAACATAGGTATTGAAACGACCCTTCCATGATGGATAGTCGTTCATGTGATTCAACTTTGGCGGGCGATTGTTGCTACCCATCTCACTCTCACTAAGCAATATATTTTGAATGCTTTGATTTTGATTCGACACCAATGCCCATTGATTTGCACTAATTGACTGCTGAGGCATGACATTCCTTAACCATGCAGCTGCCGAAGTCTGATCTTGACCTGGTCGTGGGTCCGTACTCCAATCCCATGGACTCGTACTCATGATTGATATTAGAACAACTGTACCAGATTAAATCACACAAATCAAACAGTTAAGAATGAAATGGAAACCTTCTGTTAGAAAATATTACAAATATGCGACAAAAATTATAAGTGTTCGTCAAGAT
The DNA here is from genome assembly GCA_030545235.1 of Helianthus tuberosus. Lineage (NCBI taxonomy): Eukaryota > Viridiplantae > Streptophyta > Magnoliopsida > Asterales > Asteraceae > Helianthus > Helianthus tuberosus. Next base: position 13,461,227 of record CM060409.1, on the reverse strand, counting down.
CAACTGCGACGAAATTAGAGATTTCGTTGATTGACAAATGTGACGAAAATGGTGTGTTTTCTTCGCATAATGTGTGACGAAATTGAGGGTTTTCGTTGACTGGGATGTGTGACGAAATCACAGGGTTTTCGTTTACTGGGATGTGTGACGAAATTGGATTTCGTTGACAAATGCATTTTTTGACGAAAACAGGGATTTCGTCCAAGATGGTTTTCGTCCAGCCAAGTGATTTCGACTAGATGTGATTTCGTTGACAATGGTTACCAGCTGTTAGACATTTTTCAAACCTTATCCTTTGACAAGTTGGTGACCAATTTTTCAACAAACCATGCTTTCTGCTTTTCGAACCTTCTTTTTCTCACCAACTAATCATCACAGTACACAAATTTCAAACACTTGCAATTTAATATTGATAAACAAAATTAGTTAGAATAAACAAAGCTCAAACACATATATATGCAAATAACAGTTTGAATATTTTCAAGAACACTGTCAAGAACACTTTGAAGATATGAAGTTTTCGAAAACGATTTTGCTTATACTTTCAACAAAAACCAAACTCTAAACATGCACACATGTAATGTAACAAGGTTTTCAATAAAACTATAGCAAAAACAACACGATTAAACAGAGATTTTCAACAGAATTTCCAGAAAGAAAAATAAACTTTTCAAGAACAACAATCTGAAAATAACAAGAACACACTTGTTTCAAACAACACAATGTTTGGTTTTAAACAAGGAAAAGAGCCAAGGCTCTGATACCAATTGTAGGTCCGTTTTTCTCGGAGGTTCCGATACGTAACCTATCCTTGTTTATCACAAACACTATCACGGGTGCGGAATCCCCGTAAAGGTGCAAACCAAACAATGTAAAGCGGATAACACAAATAGATAATCAAAGATTCACTTAGATTAACAGGATGAGAACAAACTGCAAACACATACACACAATGCTTGATGATAAACTCTCAGTTTCTCTCTATGCTCTCATAAACTAAACTGTGAAACATACCAAGTATATATACCGACCTTTGACGAAAACCCTTTGGACGAAAACAAGTGTGACGAAAACAGTGATTTCGCCACACACATATATGACGAAAACAAGGGGTTTTCGTCATGATGACTTATGACGAAATTGGATTTCGTCATTAGCAAACATGGACATAATCTACTAAGGCATGGACAGTTAAGCATGATTACACAACCTCTAAACATAACGCACACTAGCATTAGGTTAAGATACAAATACAAAGACAAGACGTCATACCAAGTAGGATAGGAGGATATCCGACTAGGTAGACATGACGGAACGTACATACTCGATAACAAAAGGCCGTTTAACATACAAAGAAACAAGACAAGTTACAGACACAAAAATGCACTAACAAAAATGGTATTTAGATCACATATATTTATGCACTTAGGGGAGTGGGGGTGGGAAGAATTCCATCACTCACAACATCTAATCAAGTTCTGCCATGTCATCAACCATTATTCCATCACTCACAACCTTTTTTTAGTTGCATTGGTTATCACTCACAACACCCAACAATACCCATCACTCACAACACTCAACAACCCATCACTCAAACAAGTTCAACGCGTTAACTTTTCCACGCGTTTATTTTTCGACGCGTGATATTATATGGTGGCGGCGGTGCGCAAAGTGCCATCACTCGTGATGGTGGTCCATCACGGAACCACCCCCACTCCCCTTAGGGGACTGGGGGTGGTATCACTTGCAAAAATTCTACCACTCACAAACATTCAATCAAGTTCCGCCATGTCATCAACCACTATTCTATCACTCACAAGCCTTTTTAGTGGCGGTGGTCATCACTAGTGGTTTGTGGATTTTATGTAAAAACCTTCAAAAAATTCAAGGCCCAACGTTCATAATTTTCCTTTTTCCACGCGTGATCATTTCCACACGTTATCTCTATCACTCGTTGAACTTGGTAGTGGCGGCGGTGTGCTATGGTTAATAACGAGTAATGGGGGTGGTGCCATCACGGACCACCCCCAGTCCCCTTATAAATGCTTATTCGGATTATCTTTTGATATTCTTGGACAAGACATGGTAATGATCTTCCAATAATCCTTATTATATTAGTCTACATGTCCGTTGATTTTACAAGCTTAAGGATTTTAATCATGTGTCATCCGAACTTTTTCATTAGAAATTTTACTAAATATTGTTTACAAGGTAAAGGTGAAGAAGAGAATCACGAACTCCTCTTTGTTATTAAATAACTTTTAGTCCATGCATGTGATACAATTCTTATTCTTATTAATTACCTTAATATACAATTTATATACGTGCATCACTTTGCATTAATATTTTAATCATGTGCCTACTGCGTTATGTTTTTCAAGAGTTCAAACTTTAATTTCTAAAATATAACATATGTAGATAATTTTTTTTTTGCGAGTAGTTAAAACTAGTATTAAAAAGGTAGCAACTCTATATAGCACCTCAAACTAGAATATGTATATCAAAATTAAACACTAATTTAAAGCCAATATATAAGTATTTATAGAATCAGGCACAAATCAAACTCTAAAAATTAATACCCAAAAAAGTAAACCTAAAACCCACAACATCTTGATGTGTTTTTCATACACATTATATCTATCTTTCTGGTAAGTAGAGAACTGATGTTTGAAGTCCATACTGAATGGTGGACTGTTTTTAAAATGAGTTTTTTGCTGAAATAGTGCTAATATTGGAATGATGATCACAACTAATGCTGGGTTCAAAAATGTTGCACAAGTAATGCCATTGCCATTAGTAATGGCGAATTCCTTGAAACTATAGGGTGGTGTTAGGCTACTTTCAAGAATAATCAGAATCCAATCAGATCCAATCATTAGGAATGTAAAATTTCGCCATTGCTATTGGAGAATTATGAGATATCGCCATTTAAAATGGCAAAATCTGACATGTTCTGCAAAGTTCTAAACAAATGCCATTTATAATGGCGAAATTTGTTGAAAAGCTGCACGATTGCCATTACAAATGGCGAAATAGTACAAGTAGCCATTACAAATGGAGAAATAGTACAAGTAGCCATTACAAATGGAGAAATAGTACAAGTTAGCCATTTCAAATGGCGAAAAGGTACATCTAGCCATTGGAAATGGCGAATTGTACAATCTTTGCAGAAAATGCCATTTGAAATGGCGAAAAGGTAGAATTTTCTATTTGAAATGGCAAAATATTTATAAACAATTGAAGTCCTCATAATATGAAGCAGAGTGAGTCGAGATATTCTGGAAAACCACATTTCACTCCCATAAATTTCAACCTTATGTAAAACCAAATTTCCCTATGAAAAATAGATATGTTCACACAAACCCGGATTCTGCACATTCTGTAAAACCAAAATTTTCACTCTCAAAATTTCCAGATTACGCCATTCAGAATGGCAAGACGACATTTTTCTAAGCTTTAAAGTTTGTATACCTTTTGAGAAGACCGTATGTGGAGGGGAACACTCGTTTATTCCACCACCTTCTCAATTATGGTATACAATAATAACGGCACCCCAAATGTTTTGTGGTGCCTCCTTCTGCTTTATAGATGCTTCCACCTGCTTTATGACGTGTTCCTTAGTTTTAAACTTTGTGTAGCTTTTGGTGTGGTGCCTCCTTCTGCTTTATAGATGCTTCCACCTGCTTTATGAGGATCACAACACATCTGAAGTCGCATTTTACCCCATGTGACTTGGAAATGAAAACATGTTGATTAGATCCTATAGTAATGTTATGTAATGTTACTGCATCAGCGGGGATTTTGCTTAGCCTGCCCTCTCACGCATATCCATTCTTTTGCAAATCACCAAACATCACCGGAGTTGCAGAATCGTTACTGAAGGTGCGAGTGCCGGTTACGACATTTCGACCTCATACAACCTCGATATCCGAAGAAGCAGGATACGAGGAAATTCATTTAGTTTCTGTTTGGCACCTTCAATCTCCATTAGAAGTGCTTCGTTAAAATTACGAAGCTTTTGGTGGATCCTATAGTAATGTTGTGTAATATTGTTGAATTACTTAATTAAAAAGTTTGTTATATTACGAAAAGGAAAGTTGTGTTGTATTGTTTTCTTTCTGTAACAATTAATTGGTGTAGATGAAAAACCTTATATTATGGTTTTGGTTTATAAGAAATATAAATTAAAACAGTGTCAAAAAGTTCATAATACGTCCATCATAAGACAACACCTTCCAATTTATTTAATAACATATTCATCATGCTACAACAAACATCAAACAACCAACCACACACAAACTACCTAAACAACCTATTTCCAATGACGGCCTCCTCGCGATGATAGGCCTGAATCTTAATCTTCCCCTGAATATGGGTTGTGCCAAACACAGGACCAATCTTCTTCTTCTTCTTCTTCTTCATAGTTCCGTGCATCCTTCAAGACTTCCAGGTCGTAATCCTCCTCTGGGTTAGGGTTGAAACCAAGTTCTTCCTTAGTGGCTTCACGACCCTTGTTAAGAACAGGATTCATGCCAGCTGGCTTGTGCTTCCCATCTACATCTTTATCTTTCTGTTTGGCAACCTCCCGACTAACAACAACAGTGGTAGAGGAACTTCCTTCACCAGCAGGTTTCGATTTGTTTCGTTCACGAGAATCGTGTAGCTTTGAGGCATGCTCTATACAAGCTTCGATGTCTTCCTTTGACATTACACCGTTTTGAAAATAGGAGAACGGAGGTAAACGCTTCTTACCCCGGTCATCCATTTCCACACTTGTGGAGTATTGGTGAGTTGCATTGGTATTTATAGATGTAAAGTTGGCTAACTCCATTTTTATTATTTTTATTAAAAAATAAATTGTTTGTATTTACATTTTATTAAAAAATAAATTGTGAATGGAGTGTGTACTATAGGCCACATGTTGTGGATGGAGTGTCTATCTCAAGTCCCCTTATATATACCCCCATCACACCCATATACTTGTATACCTTCACTTCTCTAGTTTTTTGTCAAATGGTAGATCGTGATAATGAACTCCACATTCACTTCCATTTGCACATACACGATGCGGAACCAAACCCTGCAAACACTGACCCACACCCTAACCGTAGCTCAGTTGTACGACAACAAAACTATAACTCTCTCGAACCACAAACCATACGTCACTTTGTTGTTCCACAACCCAATGACAACATTGTTTTGCCTTTCAGTGCACAACACGGAAGCCGTCCCGACCCTTCATCCCTGCACCAACATCCATACCCACCCCGAGATGTTCAACACGAACCTCAAATTCGTACCTCCTTCATGCAACGAACTCAGGGTCCCTCGATCGTACGAAACCCTAACCGTATGTCGTCAAGTGTTTCACAACCACGCCTCCCGATATGTAGGTATGGATGCATCTTAAGAGATCTGTGCAAGCACCAATACGACAACATATGGCAGAATATGTGCATAATTTTCAACTTTTCGCCAATTAAATTGGCTTTAAAACAGTGAAATGGCATAATATGTGGAATGGCAGAATATGTGCAGAATTTTCAACTTTTCGCCAATTAAATTGGCTTTTAAACAGTGAAATGGCAGAATATGTGCAGAATTTTCAACTTTTCGCCAATTGAATTGGCTTTGAAACAGTAAAATGGCAGAATTTGTGCAGAATTTGCAGATTCTTTCAACTTTTCGCCAATTCAATTGGCTTTTAAATAGTAAAATATGCACTTTTCGCCAATTCAAATGGCTATTGTGCAGATTCTTCAACTTTTAAACAGTAAAATGTCAGAATATGCAGGAAAAATAAAACTTTTCGCCATTCATATTGGAACTGTACAGCATTCGCCATTACATTTGGCTGCTGCAGGGACCATTTCGCCATTTCTAATGGCATTGTTGCAGCTTTTTGAAATTTAGCCATTCTAAATGGCAATACCTGCAAGTTTTCAATGATTGGTATACTGCACAAATGATAAGCTTCTTACACACACTGACAAATCTCAGAAAGTAGCCTATGTTCTAAAGATTTCGCCATTAGTAATGGAGATGGCACCATTTGTGAAAAAATTCTGAGAACAACACTATTTGTGATCACTTGTTTGAAAACAGCACTATGTCTGCAAAAAAACTCTTTTAAAATTCAAAACTTGGACTGTTCCTCAAGAATTGTTGCTTATGGGTTTCTTCGTTTACCACTGCCAACATGTACCCTTAGTGGCGCTAATTAGAACGGAACTTGGTATTGACTTTCACGAAACAATTAGGGATTGACTTTCATGAAACATTCAGCCCAGTCGTCAAGTTGGCTACGATTGTTCTATCTCTTGCTATTACTCAGAAATGGTTGCTCCGCCAATCGTATGACCAGAATGCTTTTATTCATGGCGATCTAAAGGAAACAATTATATATGGCAACCTTGTGGCTTCATAGACCCACAACAACCAAACTTGTCTATCTACTTTATAAGTCCTTAAAGCATGCACATGTGGCTTGGTTTCACTGCCTTTTAAAGACCATGCACACAGGGGCAGATCTAGCACAGTAAGAGGGGTAGCCCACGCTATCCCTCAACTTTCTTGGCAAAGTATATTTTTAGTACATTTTTTTCTTCTTGGTTTTATGTATCAGCGCTACTCATGAACAAAAAAAGGTTTAGCCTGCACAACCCCTCAACTTTATTCTAGATCCGCTACTGCCTGCACACACTCAGTTTCACAAATTCCAAGACAAATACTTCACCTTGTTGGCCCCGATCTTCACAATTGATATTGATTCTAATGAAATACAAGATAAAACAGGAAAGAATTCAATAAAACTTACAGAACTTTAGTTGTATTGCATAATTGTGATTGTACAAGTGATGATTACAATTGAGAAATCTAAACCCTATTTATACTAATCCAATAGGTGCGATTGAATAGACGTGTCTCTTTGTGAACATGTCTGATGCTTGAAACATCGCGTCCCTTGGCTTCTGTGATATTGGCGCCTATTCTGAAGAGGTGCGTCTCATGGAGGCGTCTCTTGCTTTAGTTGTAGGTTATTATCTTTCACTTTGTGACATCTGGTCCTCACACTTATTTACTAACTTTTTTTTTGAAAAGTGAACTTCATTAAACAAAACCGCGAAAACCACCTACTTTCCAAGGCGGAAAGGAGGGGCCGCAAACCCACTAACGTCATATACAGGTTACACCATGATTTCCAATCCATCCTTTTACTATCATGCCTATTACTATACCATAAAAATGAGAGAGCCTTTACTTCCGCGACTACCTCCACAACCTTGGCGTCTTTATTCTCAAAAACCCGTTCATTTCTAGCTTTCCACAACCTCCAACAACAAACAATCATCACCCCTCTCACAATCTCTTTGCGAATTGGTGACAGACCTTGAACTTTATGCAACTCCATGACATCCATCAAGCTAAAAGAAAAAAAATTCGGAATGCCACACCATCTCACCACACTATCCCATACCCCCATTGAAAATCAACATCCTGAGAATAAATGATCCACCGTTTCGTCGCCATCTTCACATAGAACACACTTCGTATCATGTGTGTGAATGTTCCTTCTTCTAAGGGCCACTTTAGTCGGAATACGATTTATCAAAGCCCGCCACTTAAAAATATTGCACTTATTCGGAATCCACTTATACCATTCGAACATGTCCTCTTGATTCTTAAGGCGCTCCTCTCCCAGCCACTTACAAACCGCACTAACCAAGAAACAACCACTTGTATCAGCATTCCACCTTCATTCATCTTGACCACTACTAAAAGAGGTGTGTCGCATCCTCTCTTCCAAAACCTTTAACCCACGTAGCTCCAGCTCAGATGCCAGAGCCCTCTTCCACGACCAAAGAAAGCTATTCAAATCACTATCCAATGAAACCACTTCAGAGACCAATCGACGCTTATGCTCTTCCAATTTAAAAAGGGCCGGAAACTCATCTTTTAGAATACTATCTTTATTCCATTTGTCTATCCAAAAGCGCACACATGTTCCATTTTTAACCTTGCATTCAAACAAATCAACAAACCGCGAACCATTCCTGTTGAGACTTGATATTTCTTTCACAATGTTAGACCACACACCAGTCCCATTTTTCTTATAAGGATAGACATAAGTTGTTCTATTTGACCCATGATTAGCCGTAACAACGTTAGCCCACATCGTACCCGGTTCTGTTCGAAACCTCTACGACCACTTTGCAATCAAGGCCCTATTACAATTATATAATTTCGACAGACCCAACCCACCCATCCTCTTCGACCGAGTAATGACCTCCCAGGAAACCGAACGCATTTTCTCACATTCTCAGTCCCCCCCCCCCCCAATAAAAAATTCTTTATGAGCGATTCCATATTATTTAGAACTGCAATAGGAGCCTTATACAACGAAAAATAATAACTAGGAAGAGCTTTAAGTACCGATTTGATGAGAATTAACCTCTCACCTATAGATAATGTGTTCGCCTTCCATTTAGAGAGCCTAGAACGCATGACCTCCAAAACCGGTTCCCAATTCGCGACTCGATTCATATTGGCTCCGACATGTAACCCCAAATAATGAAAGGGTATAGAGCCGGATTTGAACCCCATTGTCTCCGCCTGCCTTTTAACCTTGTGCGACTCCACACCAATTCCAGTCATAATAGACTTATTAATATTAATTTTGAGCCCAGAGCACATATGGAACACCCTCAACATTCTCTTCAAATTAACAATATTCTCGTGTGACCACTCCCCAAAAACTATAACGTCATCCGCAAATAGAAAATGTGAAATAACCGGACCATCATTAGGAAGAACAACTCCTTTAAATATACCATTATGAGCTGCTCTTCTAAACATATCAGAAAGCGCCTCCATAACAATAATAAAGAGAAAAGGCGAGATAGGATCACCCTGACGAATGCCTTTCTCGCACCCAAACTCAAAGGTCGGAGCACCATTAACCAGGACCATCGATCTAGCAGACTCTAGAATACCCCGAATCCATCTACAAAGGTCGGGAAACCCCATCTGCTTCATAACATCTAACAGAAAATTCCAGTTGACATTATCATACGCTTTTGCGAAATCTATCTTAAACAAAAAACACTTTTTATTCACTTTTTTCACCCAAGACACCAACTTGTTAACCACCATAGGACCATCCAAAATAAATCTACCAGAAAGAAACGCAAACTGATACTCCGATACGACACTACCTAGAACCCCCTTTATTCTTTCTGGCAAAATCTTTGAAATAGTTTTGCTAATCACTCCAATAAGATTAATCGGCCGATATTCACTAAGTGATGTAGGGTCTTTAACTTTTGGAACCAAGGTAATGAAGGATGACCCAACCCCTTTATTAATAACCCCATGCCGGTAAAAGGACTCCATAATACTCTAAAAGTCTCCTGCAGAAACATTCCAAAATCTTTTAATAAATCTGAAATTAAACCCATCTGGTCCAGGCACCTTATCACCCCCACAATCAAAGACCGCCTTTTTTATCTCCTCGTCCGAAAACTCCTTGATCAAATCACGCCTATCCTCCACAGAAAGCATCTTCAATCCGAAACATTTCATCTTCGGCTTAACCACCATGTCCTCTTTAAACTAGTCTCTAAAAAAAACCAAAGATCTCCTTTTTAATTTCCACAGGTTTAGTTCTCCATTGGCCTTCAACAAATAACCCCGGTATACAATTATACGCCCTTCTATTATTAATCAAACCATGAAAATACTTGGAATTGGCATCCCCTTCTTTCGCCCATTGATTCCTTGCCCTTTGCTTTAAATCACGAACGTTTCCAACTTTGTAATTCTCCTTTTACCTTCTTCTTACATCCACAATTCCTCCTCCACCAAATCCCGAACCTCTAACTCTTTCTCAAGACCCCTCAATTCCTCTTTAATTGTTTCCTCCTCTTCTTTTTCTTTCGCCTCGTTATCATTGCGCCACTCCGAAATAGCCATTCTAAGACACTGAAATTTTAACATCAAACCAACATCCGCAGGAACAAGAAAGGAAAATTCCTTTACTGCATTCGAAACAACATTAACAAGGTCCTCCCGATCCAACCACGAGTTAAAAAAACGAAACGGTTTGGGCCCAAAATTGCATGAAAATGTCTTCAACAAAATCGGATTATGATCCGACTTACCTTGTGGTAAGATACTATACTTAGTAGTAGACCATTTATTTATGAACAAAAATCGATCAATGCGACTCAATTTATTCCCGAACACATAGGAATATCTACCTCGTTTTAAACCAAATTCGAGTAGACCTGCATAAAAAAGAAACTCATTAAACTCATGAACAACCCTTAGTTACAATACAAACTAACTAATAACTATTATTAAACAACCCTCTAACTTAGGATGTTAGGGAATATAACTTCATTCACCCCTAATCACGAACATCATTGAGTTGTTGTAGATCCTGAACTCCGAGCAGTTTTATCTTCTCAGTATCCAACGTTTCATATGTATCTCCTTATTCACGAACCTTGCTAATCACGAACCTTGCTTCACGCGAACAGTTTGCTTCACACTTGCCTTGACCGCACGTGATTTGTATCAGACAAACCTCTTCTTGTGTAGTTGTCTCAACATGAACTCCACCCGGTCTTGATTAACTTGCCCATCATCATATCTCATGAATTAAATCCAACTCGCATAGATTTTTTAGACAATCTGACCCACTCAGATTTCTCTTGCGGTTGTATCACACAACAATTATTTCCTTCTGACCTAGTCAGAGGATACGCATATCTCCTCCTTGATTTATCTCCTTCATGATTGTCTCTCACAACGGGTTCTTCATCATTGATTGTCTCTCACAACGGGTTCTTTATCATTGATTGTCACTCACAATGGCTAAGGCCCGATATTTCGAAGGGCACGTTTTTAAAAAAAAAACCGATATGTATATGTAAAGAAAAATAAATAGGGTATACCCATACAAACATAACATAGGCCCATTTACAAAACTATTCTTATGGTTTACATTAGTTATTAGCCTATTGGCATTAGGTTGTATGAAAAACTAGTTTATATTATATATTTTGTTAAGGTCTAAGGGCACGTTTTTTCGAGCTCGAACAAGGTACACGAATTCTCAGGGTCGGCCCTGAAGATTGCCCTTGACAACAAAAGTGAAAGTTTAGAGTGTAACGGTCGCATGGTCATTATGAATTATATATTATCAACCACTACGTCATAGTTTAGATGATTAAATTCCAATTTGCTTTTATTTAATTTAGAGTAAATTACAAGTTTTGTCCTTTATGTTTACACCAAATTAGAGATACTGTCTTTTGACGCTGTCTTTTGGTGCAAAAGTTGACGAATTTTGTACTTAATGTTTCAAAGTCATGCACGTTATATCCTTTAGCCCTAACTCAGTCAGATTTTTTGGTTAAGTATGATCATGTGCCTTGCACATGAGGGTAGTTTTGTCATTTCATGTATCCAAGGACTAACTATGTAAAAACTCAAAAAAATACATCATCAATTTATTAAACAAAAAATAAATATAAAAAAAGAAAAGAAATCTCTCTCTCATTCTCTGTCATCTTCCTCACCCATTTCCTCCCACTTCCACCCACCAGAACCACCACATTCCAGCCACCACCATGAAATCGTACAGCAAAACATTCAATTTCATCAACCTCCTTTTTCAAACCCTAATGAAATGGCTTCAAATTCGTCAACAAAACCCTCTTTAACCCCAATCTTGCCCCTTTAAAACAAAACCCCAGAAGACCTGGTGCGACGACAAACAGGTGCGCAGAGAGACAAATTCCGTAGTTTATTTATGATTTCCGGTAAGTATGATTCCTCTCTAATATGTGTTGAATGTGTAATCCTTGGTTAGATCCATGAACCACGAGTTTGATTTTCTATTTACAAAAGTAAAGGGGTAATGTGGGGGTCTGTTGGTGGTTTACCACGGTTATGGTGGTGATAGCAGCAAAGACTGATGAAGATTGTTGTGATTATAGGCCGCAAACATGGTGGTGGCCGGTTGTTGCTTGGTTGAAGATGGTGTATTGGTGGTGTTTGGATGGTGGTGGTAGGTGGGGATGATGAATAGGTGGCATTGATGGTGTTGACGGTGTTGGAAAGTGGTGGTGGCTGGTGGGTTGGTAATGGTAGTGGAGCAAAGGTAGTAGGTGATGAGAACTTATTAGCCTTTGTATTTGTTAGTTGGAGTTTGAACTCATTGACTAAACCCTGTTTACAGTCACCCGATTCTGGTGTAGTAGGGTTGGGGTGGTCGGTAGGTGTGGGTGGAGGCGGTGAAGGCTGAGGTGGGGTGGGCTGGGCGGCGGCGGTGAAGGTTGCGGGGTGGTGGTGGTGGGTTGAGAGAGACTAGGTTGTGGTGGTGGGTTCAGATTAGAGAGAGAGAAGAGTTAATATTTTTTTAAGTTTTGTAAATACAGTCACTCAATAATAAGTGTTTACAAAATAACCCTTGGGAAGGTAAAGTGACAAGTATGCACTCATGTGCAAGGCACATGACCATACTTAACCAAAAAATATGACTGAGTTAGGGCTAAAGGACATAACGTGTGCAGGATTTTGAAACATTAAGTACAAAACTTATCATCTTTTGAGCCAAAGGATATCGCCAGTAATTTGGTGTAAACATAAAGGACAAAACTTATAATTTACTCTTTAATTTATAAAGTTTGTCAAGTGTCGTCCCTTTAACCAAAGAAGCTGTACAACAAAATCGAATATCGAATTTTCAAATATAGAGCAACAATTAACTGAGCTCGGCCGGCCTTAACACGTAAAGCCATTGCATCAGATGTAAGCATCAAACCGCAAGCTTGGCAACAACAGGCCATGCAACAAATAATGGTGTGTCAGTTCTTAAATGGTTTAGCAAGTGCACCCCTTTGGAACGATCCAGCCTTACATTTTATAAATTTGTAGAGCTTATCCGCTAACTTCTTTTGAAGGGAATGCAAAACTCTAGTACGTAAATAGGCCTGTAAACGAACCGAACGAACACGAACATAGCCATGTTCGTGTTCGTTCATTTAACTTTAACCAAACACGAACACGAACACGAATACGAACATATAATCGAACACATTTTTTTGTTCGTGTTCGTTCATTAAGAACTCGGGCATGTTAGTGTTCGTTTATGTTCTTTCGTTTAAAGCCTAAACGAACAGTTCACGAACATTAACGAACACAAACAAACATAAAAAAAATTAACCGAACATATTTGAATAAACATAAATTAACATGATCGAAGAAACAAGTCTAATATATTACATTTCATCCGAAATCACATCTAAATAAGGGTTCATAGATATACTAATTAGTTATATTTATATAACTAGTTGAAAAACCTAATATTTATTTATATAAATATAACTATTTATGTATTTATTAAAATCTAAACGAACATAAACGAACGTTCACGAACATAAATGAACGAACATAAGGTGTGTTTATGTTCGTTCATTTAATTAAATAAACAAATTTTTTTGTTCGTGTTCGTTCGTTTATTAAATAAACGAACATAAACGAACTTCCCGCCGAACAAGTTCATGAACAGTTCATAAACGTTCGGTTCGTTTACAGGCCTATACGTAAACACAGCAAGCTACATTAAAAAAGTGGGCAACCACAGGTAGCAAGTGGCTTTCTTCAATAGACCAATTCAGCTAAGTGACTCTACATGATATATTTGGTAGGCTTTCCTCTTTATGGCTTATATAAGACACGGTGTAACGAATTGTTGTCAATTCTTTTTGGAAATGTTTTTATTTTGCCAACACCATTTTGATATTAAAATGTAGCAAGCAACTTTCATATGAGAAGGGAACAAGTCATATTAGGATATATATTACAGACAATATGAGGATGACATACCAAGTGGATCCATGAACAAGAAAAAAAATACAATTTTTTTATATAGGGTTATATAAAAAATATCAATATACTTTCTCATTTTTCATAATAAAGTTTCTCAATATAATTTTGACTAAGAGCGTTCACAGTGCGGTTCGGCCATTTTTACGAAATTTTTGTACCGTGCCAATCAGTATAGTTTTTGGAAATATTAAACCGAATTGGCCAAAACGGTCCTCTTTTGGCAGTTTGGGCCATTTTTTAGCATGAAATTGTACCATTAGGGTTGTGGGAGTCGTCCCATTTTTTTGATATTTTTTCGTGTGTCACATTAGCTTTTCCCCAATTTTCCGCAAATGCTAGGTATTGTCCTAGATTTCTCAAGAAGTCCCCGAAACTATATTACTGTAAGTTAACTTAAACATTAACATATTTAAAAAGTTTTAACATAAGTAATAATAAAATAAAACTACATAATTAAAATAAAAGAACCACATATTAAAAGGAAAAAAGTACATACTAAAATAAAAACTACATAAATAAAATTAAAAATCTAAACATTGGTTGCCCATTCAGGACAGTTTCTTAGAATTTACCACACCGAAATGTGACTAAACTGGTCTGCATAGCGCGTTTAGTACTCGCGATGAGCCGCGTCAATCGCTTCCGCCTCCTTAGACCACCACCACCGCCATTCATCATTTTGTTGAAGAGTCGATTAAATATGAGATCCTTGGTATTGATATCCTTAAACTTCGAATGAACTTGATCTAACGAGTGATCACTATCACCCAAATGTTGGCAAAATTTGTGAAAGATTGCATTCCAAAATGATACGGCTTCGTGCGTCGGCAGGTCTTCGAAGGCGTTCACCTAAGTCATAGAAAATGCTACTTCTTCTTCTTCGATCCAGCTCCTTGAAATTTGAGAGAGGTTATTTTTTCCGTTGTGTTAGAAAAGGTGTAAAAGGATTTACCGGAAAACTTTTAAAAAAAACACTAAAGCACGAAATCGGTTTCATACACCATACACGTACATACACCATACACGTATTATGTAACTAAAAGCACTTACATATATTACAATATTAGGTCTCTATATGTGGAGAATATTTTATGTTTATACAAACTATATACATTAAAAAATATATTTTGTTCCAGTGGTCCAATTTACCTGGCTGGTTCGATACAGTAAACAAACATAAATTGAATCGTGAAACACGGTTTTGTAAACTGTAAACCAAGCTGGTTCACTTTTAACTGGGTTGACACAGCCACTTTAACTCGGTTTAGAGGGTGAACGTACGGTTTCAACGGTTTATGAAGGCCTCTAATTTTGCCATATTAAAGTGTATAATCATGTAACAGCAAAAGAAAAGTTTATCAACCTTTATTAAAGTCGTGCACCTGTTTGTAATTGTTGATGCAGATTTTGTGTCCGATGCTTGTCGAATAGATTAGTTTTATTTTACGCTGAATTTGTAATAGTTAGTGAAACGGTCTATCGAACGTGTATAGACCCGCTCGTTTGAAGTGGTCAAACGAGAGGGTTATTCGGTTGACCGTGTGTGTTTGCAAGACAAGGGGTGTGACTATAAATAGAAAACCCTTGCCATTTGCAACACGAGGAGAGTTTAGGAGGTTTGAGACCTCACCGGGAGAGATCACCACTTGGTCTCTCCCCGGATGTATACATCTTTGGTATTAGTTCGGTTATCTTGTAATCGGGCCGATTTGTAATGTTATACTACCGGATTAATACAAAGTTGTTTGTTTATCATATCTAATCTCTCCCGTCTTGAACCGATCTCACACGAATCACGGTTTCGGTCACGAAACTCGGTCCTACAATTGGTATCAGAGCCATGGTACCCGATTTAGTAAATCTAACCGTTTACTAAGTCACATGTGCTCTAGATCTGTGATTTTAGTGATTTTTGTTCAAGAAGAAAAGTTGGGTGAAAATGAGAAAAACTCTGATCTGGACCCGAATATTCAGATATGTGCTGAAACGAGTGTGGGTTTTATGTTTTTCACCTAAATATTCAAGTTATCATCATCAAAAATTGTATACAAAGTGTTTTCGTCAAATCTGCAAAATTGAACAGAGGCTGTGTTCTTGATGTTCTTGGCGGCTGCTTAAAGAAACTAGGGTTTCTTCATATCCCGAAAGATGAAAAAGGTGCTCGAAAGATGAGACTTTGGGTCGAAGGATCCAGATCTGGATCGAAAGATACCAGATATTTGTGGGAACCCTCAACAACTTCGAAAGATGATCCTCGAAGGATATCTTTCGACCTGATCCGGATCGAAAGATACCAGATATTTGTGGGAACCCTCAACAACTTCGAAAGATGATCCTCGAAGGATATCTTTCGACCTGATCCATCTTTCGTAAAGTCTGATCAGCTCGAAGGATATCTTTCGTCCAGCATATATCTTCTGTTTCGAATGATCCAGATCGTCGAAATTCTTACGGGTTCGGGAGCGCGCGGGATGATGCGGCATGATGAAAACAAAAGATGATGATATTTTGAAAATTGTGGGGTAGTCACGGTTACCGATGCAAATGTCAAAAATGGTGACGCGACTATTATGGGCCAAAAACGAAAACGGTATGTTCACTTCCGCACGTCAATGTTTATGATTGTTATCGGTTATTCGTAAATGTTCGAAAGCATTTTGTTTATTGTCATATTCTCGCATTTGAAGACGAACGTATGAACCTAGAATGTCAATACCGGTCCTAACGAGTTCACAAAGTCTTTGGAGGGATACAAGTCGGATCCTACGGGGTACTAGGCGAAATTTCTTTATCAACTAGAATATGCAACGAAGAAATCTTTTTTGTTTATTGTCATATTCTCGCATTTGGTAACGAATGAATGAACCTAGAATGTCAATACCGGTCCTAACGAGTTCACAAAGTCTTTGGAGGGATACAAGTCGGATCCTACGGGGTACTAGGGGACGTTCTTATTCAACTAGAATATGCAAAGAAGAAAGTCGTTTTCGTGATTTTTCGGAACCGAGAACATTCAATGAAGATTGACGACAGTTCCGCTTAGTGGAGGGAATTGGTGAACATTTGACGACAGTTTCTTTGAAGTGGAGAGAATCTGTTAAGGTTTAGAGATTTTACCAAAGAAATGGGGGGATAAAAAAAAAATTTCAAATGTTGAATTTCTTCGGTAAATTTCTAAACGCAATCACAGGTGGTAGAGTTTGTGATTTTCTGGTGATACAAACGGTTCGGCGTGGAATGTTTTGCACATACACATATTTGAGGATTTTAATTAATTCTCCAGCCAGCGTGAAGGGTTTTGCACGGAAAAATACAGGTTTCTAAAGTCTACAGTAGTTACAAAAGCGCTGTTCACTGAAGACCTGGGGAATCTTTATGAAAGCTGATAGTTCAAGACTGAAGACCTGCAGGATTCGGTTTTGGGTTTGATGTTTCTTTGGGATTTTACAGGGATCTGGGGGTAACTCAATTCGTTGAGTTTGCAAACGATGTACTTGGTCTAGCTGACTTCCTGAGTACTGATGCTGAAGATCCGTAGTGCATTACGTGGTCAACTTCACAAAGGCGAGACAATGAGATCTGGATGTAGTTCAACTAAGCATGCTGGTTGAGCTTGCAAGGGATACACTTGGTCTAGCTGACTTTCCTGAGTGTTGATGCTGAAGATTAAAGTGCATTACTTGGTCGATTCCACAAAGACGGTTTACAGAAGACAGTTCACCAGAAATCTCTATCAATGTAGTATGCTTGTATGAAATAGAGTTCTTATGACAAGATCAAGACTTGATGCAGTTCTTAAAGATTGGAACCCTTATCAAATGCCGGTTGGAGTATTGGAAGATCAGCGGAAGATCGGTCAATTGAGGAAATTGCACAACACCCAACACGGATACGCGTACTTTAAGGGGGAAATATTTTACAAGGAGCGTCAAGATACTACTTACCTGGATCATCGGTCAAGGGGGAATTTGTTAACACAGAGAAGATGAATACTTGACTGAAGATCGATTGCAGTTGCATTTTCAGCATTCGACAGCAACGGACAAGGGGGAATTTGTTGATGCAGATTTTGTGTCCGATGCTTGTCGAATAGATTAGTTTTATTTTACGCTGAATTTGTAATAGTTAGTGAAACGGTCTATCGAACGTGTATAGACCCGCTCGTTTGAAGTGGTCAAACGAGAGGGTTATTCGGTTGACCGTGTGTGTTTGCAAGACAAGGGGTGTGACTATAAATAGAAAACCCTTGCCATTTGCAACACGAGGAGAGTTTAGGAGGTTTGAGACCTCACCGGGAGAGATCACCACTTGGTCTCTCCCCGGATGTATACTTCTTTGGTATTAGTTCGGTTATCTTGTAATCGGGCCGATTTGTAATGTTATACTACCGGATTAATACAAAGTTGTTTGTTTATCATATCTAATCTCTCCCGTCTTGAACCGATTTTACACGAATCACGGTTTCGGTCACGAAACTCGGTCCTACAGTAATGTATGTACTTGTGAAAAAAAAAATGCTAAAAGTACTTGCTCGTTACCACTAAATTGATGGTTTCCTAACATTAATTAAGTTCCAATATTAACTTGTATTATTATAGCTTCAGACTTGGTATACACGTTTTTTTAATGATACACGTTATATATGCACCTGTTTTTTAATGAATTTTTTAATGATCTCAAGGATATCTAATTAACTAATTTCCCTTACTACTGTTTAGTCGACTATAGCAAACGGCCTACCATCATTATTATAAATATCAAGTGATGATGATATTGATTCAAGCAAAAAGAAAGATGAATTCGAATTCGATTTTGAGTGGTGAGTTTAGCGAGCAACAATGGGTGGATCGAATTAGCAAGAAGTTTGACGATGAGGGTGGCGACAACATCAGCGACGTGCCAGTTTGTGTGTTCAGTGTCCCGAAGGCAACTAGCCGATTCAAGCCTGAGGCTTACGTACCTCTGGCTATAGCTCTGGGACCTTACCACCACTTTGAGACTCATCTCTACCAAATGGAGAGGTTCAAAGTGGCTGCTGTTAAAGCTATATTGAGCTCGGATCAAGTGTTGTCATTCGAATCCGTGGTGATCAATAGGCTCATAGAGAAAGAATCTGTGATTCGTGCTTGTTACCACAAGTATATAAACCTTTACGACGATACATTAGCTTGGATTTTCGCAATAGATGGCTTGTTCTTGTTGATACATATTTTGTGGACACGACTCGGCTCGGTTCAACTCAGCTCAGTTCGACTTGGTTTCGACTCGAAGACACGAAGATCGAGACAAAGCTACAGCCAAGGGGGTTTTGTTGGTGCACTTGTGTCTGTACTTTGTCTGTATTTTGTCATGATACAAAACGATGTCTTGTGTTAGTCTGAGTTACGTCTTAGGTCTGTTATTATGTGCATTCGATGTAAGTTTGACCAAGTCAACCATCCTCCTGGTTTGACTTAGCCAAACAGTTAGCACATTGTTTGTTATATGTCTGTGTCGAAGGATGAGACATCGAAGAATTGTTCATATCCTTCGATGTGCTCGAAAGATAAGCCTTCGATGGATACAGATGGACGTCGAAGGATATCATCCTTCGATAGGTTTCATGTCGATAGATGATCTTTCGATCAGTCTATCTGATCCTTCGACCAGACGAGCTGTGATGAGTATATATACTCATGTAGTGTGTTGTGTTCAAAGGGGAGAACACTAAGAGAACACTTAGAGCATTCTGTTGAGAGCACACACACGAGAGATAGAGAGTTTACAGAATACATTTGTAAACATTGAGCTTGTAACTGGACCTTTCATTCGTATTAATACAAGTGGTGTTAATCGGTGAATATTGTGTGTCGTGCATTTGCGTGTTCTATCTCGGTTTGCCTTTCTCGGTTGGATTCCGCACAACCGGGTTGGTTTGTACACAAGGATTAGGCGACTAGATCCTCCCCTAGCCGGACCTACAAGTGGTATCAGAGCCTTGGCTCTTCTCCTTGTTAAAACCGAGGTGTTCTTGCTGTTTTTCGGGTTTTAAAAGTTCATATTTTTTCTGGAAAACATCTTAAAATCGGAGTATATGTTGGTGTTTTGCTTTATGTTTTGTTAAAAACCGTGTTATTTTCATGCTCACATGTTAGTCTTTGGTTTTTATTAAACATTTTAGCAAAATCGCGGTTTCGGAAGTTGATTGGTTTACCGGAAAATTTAAATTTTCTGGATTGTGTTCATCATATCTTCAACAAAGCTTCAAGTGTTCTTCAAAGTTTTACATCTTTTGATCTTGTTTAATTGTTTTTGAAAGTTGTTTGTGTATTGGGAAGGGAGAACTGATTAAAATAATCAACCCAAATCTGTTTTGGTAAAAGGCATGGTCTGACCATACCTTCTGCCTTCTGCCGAAAGTTTCTACCAACCCATCTCCTTTTCACCAACCTGTCACATTTGTCAACTGTGTCAGAGCAGATCGAAGGATATCCTTCGAAGTCGAAAGATCATCTTTCGATCAAGG
This sequence comes from Helianthus tuberosus, assembly GCA_030545235.1. Taxonomy (NCBI): domain Eukaryota; kingdom Viridiplantae; phylum Streptophyta; class Magnoliopsida; order Asterales; family Asteraceae; genus Helianthus; species Helianthus tuberosus. The sequence goes on along the minus strand of CM060409.1, from coordinate 13,440,823 downwards.
AGGTTCGACAGATACCCATCCTTCGAACATCTTTCGAAGTCAATGAGTTATCTTTCGAGCCAAGGAATCTTTTCGAAGCATACATCTTTCGGTCTACAGTTCTTTTTCGAAAGATAAGGATCCTTCGTTTGGAGAATCTTTCGAAATCATTGTTCGAAATTCAACAGTGATCTTTCGAACACTGTTGATCCTTCGAACAAGTGTTGATCTTTCGATCCTTAGTCTGTTTATGTTTAACAAGTTGTGTTTTTCAGGTCTTTCGATCAAGGATCTTTCGACTGGTTGTTTTCTTTCGAGATATTAACATAGTTTGTGAAAATTAAATTTTTAAAAAGGGGAAAACTTGTTTTTCAAATTTTAAATCAATTTTCACTTAATATATTAATTTTTATAAAATGGGAACAAACGGTCAGTGGGATCCAACCGCGTGGACTCAAATAACTTCGACTCCACAATCATCAGCTACGCACAGTCAGTGGGATCCAACCGCGTGGACTCAAATAACTTCGACTCCACAATCATCAGCTACGCACAGTCAGTGGGATCCAACCGCGTGGACTCAAACAACTTTGACTCCACAATCATCAGCTACACAATCTGCGTCAGATTTCAACAAAACTGCATGGATGCAGGCTATTGCCCCACCTCAAGCTGCAATGATAACTGCAAATCAATGGGCATTGGTCACAAATCAAAGCAGCAGCATTCAATCTATGATGCAGAACGACAGTGAAACTGGTACAAGCACAAAACCGCCAAAGCTAAATCACATCAATGATTGGGGATGGTGGAAAGAAAGGCTGAGAACTTATGTTCAGGGGCAAGGTCAAGATCTATGGATGTGTTTCTTCACTCCATTTGAAAATGATTTGGAAGTTGCAGGATCTAATCCACAAACTTACAGCACTCTGTCTGATGATGATAAGAAGAAATTTGAGTTAGAAAAGAAAGCATTCATGATTCTCACACAAGCTCTTCACAGAGACATTTACCACCAGTTTGTTTACTGCACGACTACTAAAAGCTTGTGGGATATGCTCACGTTACGATGTGAAGGAAATGCTCAATCAAGAAAGATCAAGCAAGATTTACTGAAGAAAGAGTTTGAAGGATTCACGTGTATGGAGAATGAGACTTTGGCAGAGTTATCTACAAGGTTCCATCACTTGTTGAGCGAGATGTTTGCTTTTAGAGTCACTGCCACTCCACAAGAAATAGTGAAGAGATTTGCTGATAGCTTACCAGCAAAGTGGAGCAGTTATCTTGAAATTCTCAAAGAAAATGGTGTTCTAGACACAATCACTGTGTATGAGTTAATTCAAAAATTGGAGAACAAAGATGTAGAAGAAAAGCTTAAGGCAAAAAGAACACCAACTCCTCAAAATCCAGAGATGTACTTTGGGATTGCAGGAGGTATCAGTGGAGAAAAACCAGCTTCTCAACACGCGAAGCTTCAAACAGCTTTCATCTCAAACACCGGACCATCAACAACAGATCAGTTTGATCCTTCAGCATACTCGATGTATTCAAGACCAAATTCTTCTTCTCAACAACAGTATGTGCAACCGACAGCTCAGCAATTCACACCACCGCCTTTCTTAGATCCAAGCAGAGCTCAGAAGCAACAACCGCAACAGCAAGGATTTTATGGAAACTCTTCAAACTTTCAAGCCACTTCCAATCCGAACACAGTCAGATTAGACACTTCCAACTTTTCCAAAGTCAGTGTCGAAATAGCCAAGGAGCATATGGAGATGTTGAACACCTTGGTTAGTGCTTATTGTGGATTGATCGCAGGTCAGATTGGGAATATCAATCTAACCAATGAAGATTATCAGCAAGTGGATAGAGAAGAGTTTGAAATGATGGATATCAAATGGGCTCTTGCTAGTGCAATTCGAAGAGCAAAGGAGTTTATGGAAAGGACGGGGAGAACCAACTTGGAAAGCAAGAAAGACACCAAGTATGGGTTCGACAAGCAAGCTGTAACGTGCTTTAACTGTGGTGAACGGGGTCATTTCAAAAGGGAATGCACAAGACCAGCTCAGCATGGAAACCAAAATCCCTTCAGAAATCAAGGCAACCAGCAGAACCAGAACAGGAACAATGTTCGTACGTTGATACCTGTCAACAACCAAAGCCAGGCAGGGCCATCAAATGCCAACCAGGCACTTGTGGTTCAAGTAGATGAAGGTTGTGATTGGTCGCTTCAGTTGGGAAATGATGCTCCAAATGGAACAGCATGTTTTGCTGAAGTCGTAAAGGATTTAAAGCACGCCAGTGGTGGAGAATCTTCCACCAATGGTGATGGAGCTTCTGAAGATGAAGACAGTTCTGGTTATAGTGGAAGCTCAGATGAAGAATCCTCCACTTCAGGGAATGATCATGTGGATGAGACATCAAGTGTGTCAGTCGATGCAGACATTGATGAGCCTTTGGAAGAAGCTGCAGCAGGAACTGAAAGAAGATCTATTTTTGTGGATCAAGCTGCTTACTCTTCGTCTTCTCTCCATTCAGCCTTTATGGCTAATGTCGACAGTTCCTCAAGTCAGGTATGTGTCGATGAACCCACTGTAGTTAGTTGTGAAAATTGTGATAGTTTAAAGGTTAAATATGCTGAAAAAGAAAGTCAGTTTGAAATCACACACAAACACAATCAAGAATTGATTGTAGATCTTTCTAAAGCAACTGAAGCTAACTTGTTTTTAACCAGAAATGAAAAGGAATTTAAAGCAACAATTGCGTCATTAAGACATGATGTTTCAGAATTACAAAAGGCTGTTTTGTGAAAACAACATGCTAACAATAATCTTATTGACACAATTGAAAAGCAAATGGTAGAGTTGGCAACAGCTCGATGTGAATGTGAGACAATTAAGCAGAAACTGGAAAGCTATTCCAATTCCCGCTATGTATTGGATCACATCATTGATGTTCAAAAGAAAAAGGGGGATACACAATGTATTGGATTCAAATCATGTCCTCCCCCAATGAATCACAATTACTCCAAATTGCCTGATGACGAGGATATGCCCCGTTTTGAACCTACTGTGCCACTCAATCTAGATGATTTTGCAGCAGGCCTCGGGTTCACAACCGGTACATCATCCTCGGGTCAATCAGAATCAGAATCTGAATCTGAATCTGAGAATGTGACAGATTCATCGTGTGTTAAGGAACAGAGTCCTCCCATTGTTGAGGATGCTGATTCTTCGGATGATGAATCTGAAGAAATTGTGAAACAACAGTCTAACTCGGTTACAACAGATATTCCAATCGAGAATCACATCCTGTGTGATCCACCAGTGAAACCGAGTAAGACTGAAATGTCAAAACCAATGGAGTCCCTTGTATCTAGCAGTGAAGGGAATAACTTGTTGTACACGCTCAAAGGAGATAGCAAAATCTACTCTAACAAAGATTTTCCAATTAAAAATGTAAATCAAGATTTAATTGAGCAAATTTTTGAAGGATGCACTGATAAGTTTTTGGGGAACAAAAGTGGCAAAGTCACCGTCACTCAATGTGATCCAATTCCGTGTGAACAAATTAGAAAACAATACGGAAACCAAAAACTAACAATTGAGCGAAAACAACAACTCAACTCCGGAAAGGGTAAGGTACAGGGAAAGAAGGCTCAGAACAAGAATGTTCAAGCACCTAAAGTTCAGCAGCCTAAGACTGAACAACCAAAGGTTCAACAACCTAAAATTGAACAGTCTAAGGCTACTCAACCTAAGGCTGCACAACCTAAAATTCAACAATCAAAGGTTGAGCAACCTAAGGTTCAACAGCAAAAGGTGCAAAACAAAAGAGCTCCTGTTAAGAAAAGAGAACCGAAAGTGAACTTTGTTGGATCCAAGGGTACAGATAAACTTGAAACATTTCAGGATAAATCTAACGTTGATTTTATAAAACAAGTTAGAATTTTAAAACGAAATGATCAGAATAATTACACCCAACACACAAACGGATGTGATTTAGGTCCAGGTACATCTAGATCACAAAGTTCATTGTCTGGTTCTCCGTCTGGTCACCAACATGTTTCTCCGAGGTTTGTAGAGCGGAGAATGTGTTTTGAGTGTGGCACAGTTGGGCATATTGTACGATACTGCCCATACCTGCAAAAGTTGAAGGCAAAAACGAGTGCTCCCCAAGAAACCAATTACCAAAAACGACCTGTTTCCCCGAAACAAGACCCACGTGTCTTGAAAGAAAAGGAAAAGAAGTTAAAACAAAAGAATCAAAAGGTAATTGAGAAGGCCTTAAAATCAGAGGTCAAAGAAGAAAAACCTGTACAAGCAAAATCTACAACGGTAAAACCAGTAAATGCAAAAACAATTAATACAAATACTGGTAAAGGACAAACAGCTTGGAAGCAAAAGCAGGTAATTCAATCAGGGGGAGCACCACAGGTTCTTTTTCCTAATCATCAAGTGATTGAAATCACTTTCCTTGATGATCAAGGACGACCCAAGTCCACAAAGGCTTGGGTCCCCCTCTCCAACTAATCTCTAAGTGAGTGTGCAGAATATTCCAGGAGGAACTATTGATAGTCGTAAGATTGTTGATAGTGGAGTGTCCATGCACAAGATCGGCTACAAAGAAGTTGTTGCCTGTGATGGAGAGAAGAAAAGAAAAAGGAAAGAAGACAGAATTGTCTGTCGAAAGAGATTGAAAAGCTTCGACAAATTGAAAATCATTCCACAATGTGATTGTTAAAGGCTTTGATCGGGTCCCCAGGATAGTTTCAATCAAAATGTACGCACCTGCAGCACGTCTGATGTTCAAAATCTACAAGATGAACGTGCAGTGTACATTTCTTCGCGGTGTGATTGAAGAAAATGAGTTTGTTGAACAAACCAACCGGGTGTGCGGATGCCTTGGCATGGATTGAACAACCGCACACTACTTCTGAAAGAGAAAGACAAAGACCTTCGCTGGTGCAATGTGGAAGACCAGCCGGACCCAAAGGTTTTTGATCTTGTTGCTGTGAAGGGATTTCAGTAGCTACAAAATCGACTTTGAAATCCACACCGGGTGGATATCCAGTTTGGGAGAGCACTCAAATTCCTTGCAATGCACGAAGCAGTTGCAGGATACGGTTTTAAAATTCTAATCTCTCCTTTACTTGTCGTTATTTAAGCTACTTTATAAATTGTTATCCTCTCGTGCAGCACTCTTTGGCCAGACAATGCTGTCATGGTCCGCACCGCTTACCGACATGCCAACTGATTCTTCCAAAATTCGATAAATCCTTTATGATTCAAAATTAATTTTGGTAAACGGCATTGAGGTAAAACATGAGTTAACCAACATCGGAAAATCATTTTTGTAAATACCTTTGTGTTTTAAACTTTATTTTAGTTTGTTGATTTTAGGGGGAGTAAATCCAACTTTGAAAAATCCAAAAACATCGAAAAATTTTAAAAACACAAAAACAATAGAAAAGCAAAAATGAGTTTCCTGGCGAGAAAAAGAGAAAATGATAGTATATCAGTGGTCTGTCTAAACCTCTTTAAACCTAAAATGAAAAACGATAAGCAACTCTATATAAGATGTATCGGTAGGCTCACAATCATTTTAAAGTGTGCAGGGTGATATAAACTTAAATTCGACTGAAGACCAGGTGGGAACCACTCATTGGCATATGGTCTTAGTACCGAAATTTCGTTTGAGAGATTGCCGAGGTTCTGAGATATTCGGTCTTTATGCTGCTTATCATCTGGGTATCATGGTTGTATCTTTTACCGAAAAATAACGGGGACGCAAGTCTAGATCTTCCATGATACTATACATACGTGTACATACTGCATTCGACCTCAATAAGTGATCAACCATCACATGTCCCAACAAATAAGTGATAATATATCACATTTATCCGGGAGTCAAGTTCGTCTCTCTGCTGTACGAAAGTACTGACCTGTTCACGGACTTGCTCTTGTGCCCTCATGCATCGAAAATCAAGTTCCTCATCAATAAGTGATTCTATCACATAGGGCTTGTTTTCAAATCAAAATAAGTGAGTTTCTCACATTATATACGGTCAAACAGATGATAAACGGTATACTCACCGGTAAGATGAACTCTCGTGCATACCTTGATACGGGAATGTGTCGTGATGTGGATGAACACCGGTCGGTAAGTATAAATCATACCTTAATGTATCCCCTCGCCATGATTACATCTGATAAGTTGAGCTTAAGTGGACAACAATACCAATAATTGTTATAGGATGCTTATCTTAATGTTAACTAATTGAACAACAAGAGCGTTTTGACTTGGCCATAGACTGATATGATTCTCTTACCCTCGAAACTCGCAAAAAGAATGTCTGTAGATATTTATTTACTGTTTTCAGTTTATGCATCTTTGTATATATTTATTTATTGTTTTCCGTCTTTACGCTTGAAAAATGAAAAATTCCAAAAAGATTTTAGGTGTGTTTTAATATAAACTTTATAAAATCCAAAAAGATTTTGCTTCTTGTTTATTTTTGATTGACTGATGTTGGAACTCGAGTCTATCCTACCCAAAATCCTGATTCTAAGCCGGAAAACAATTGCACCTTCATAAATGGTCGAAGTTAACAAGTTTTGAAAGTTAAAGGATTAAAATTGAATAATTTTCTAAACTTTCAAAATATTGTCGGTCGGTGTTTGATTGAGATTTGATCTCATATGTGTCGTTTGTTTAAATGTTAACTATATTCCAAGCGGTTGTTCTCATTATGCGTTTAGCTTTCTTGCATGTGCAGATGCTAAAGGCGAGGAGAACATGTTCAATGACAAGCTTTGGAATGAAGACACGAAGTGGAGGCACTCAAAGGATAAAATGATCGAGTTGCCGCTGACCCTTCATCAACACCACAAGGATCTGAAGATTTGACAAGTCAAAAGATTCACGAGCATGACTCAATGGAGAGTTCAATCTAAGGGGGAGTTTATTGACACTCTGCCTAAATGAAAAGGGGAGTTTGTTGATACACTTTCTACTTACGACGCATGAAGACTTTGAAGATCCTCCGACGTGGAAGACATCGAAGTTAAACCTCACGAGTAGCGTCCAAGGGGGAGTTTGTTGATACATATTTTGTGGACACGACTCGGCTCGGTTCAACTCAGCTCAGTTCGACTTGGTTTCGACTCGAAGACACGAAGATCGAGACAAAGCTACAGCCAAGGGGGTTTTGTTGGTGCACTTGTGTCTGTACTTTGTCTGTATTTTGTCATGATACAAAACGATGTCTTGTGTTAGTCTGAGTTACGTCTTAGGTCTGTTATTATGTGCGTTCGATGTAAGTTTGACCAAGTCAACCATCCTCCTGGTTTGACTTAGCCAAACAGTTAGCACATTGTTTGTTATATGTCTGTGTCGAAGGATGAGACATCGAAGGATTGTTCATATCCTTCGATGTGCTCGAAAGATAAGCCTTCGATGGATACAGATGGACGTCGAAGGATATCATCCTTCGATAGGTTTCATGTCGATAGATGATCTTTCGATCAGTCTATCTGATCCTTCGACCAGACGAGCTGTGATGAGTATATATACTCATGTAGTGTGTTGTGTTCAAAGGGGAGAACACTAAGAGAACACTTAGAGCATTCTGTTGAGAGCACACACACGAGAGATAGAGAGTTTACAGAATACATTTGTAAACATTGAGCTTGTAACTGGACCTTTCATTCGTATTAATACAAGTGGTGTTAATCGGTGAATATTGTGTGTCGTGCATTTGCGTGTTCTATCTCGGTTTGCCTTTCTCGGTTGGATTCCGCACAACCGGGTTGGTTTGTACACAAGGATTAGGCGACTAGATCCTCCCCTAGCCGGACCTACAGTTCTTGATTGGTCTTTTCACACACTATGCTGACATTTCAAACTTGATGCCTAAAAAGTTGATAAACAATGGTGTTCTTTATAGAGATGTAATGGTGCTAGAGAACCAGATTCCCTTGTATTTGTTGAAGGAAATATGGACGGCCCTTAGTCTCTCAACAACTTTTCAGGATCAAAATGGCGATCGCGAGTTAATCTCCATGATGAGAAAATTTTGTGAGGTATTTCCTTTGTAATTATCCTTGTTGTATCCCTATATATAGGATAATAATGTATAGTTATCATACACAATTTTCATTATTTAACAAGTACATTCTCCTCTCAAATTAGCTAAAGATTTCAATTACAACGTTAAGGCGGGTTGTTTGCATTTGCTTGATCTTATGTACCATTCGATTGTCAACAATCAAGATACCCCACAAGCTCCTAGAGGAGCAATTCTACAAAAAGACAATGATTATGACATAGAAAAGATTGCGAAAGAAGACAACCTAACAGAAAACTTAGAAGAGATCATGGAAATGGGATTACGCCTTGGAATGAGAGAAAAAGCCGATCATCCGATTAAGGTCATAAAGAACATCCCATGGGAGAAAATGTCGAATTTGCTTGGTTTAAAACTAAGAAAACAAGACAAAGAAGAAGACGATGATCTAGCCGTTGACACAGAAATTGAAATCCCGTCGGTTTCATCTCTTAGAAAACATGCTCAAATCAATTTCAGCTACACTAACGGAGGGGTTAGGGACATTAAGTTTGATGAAAAGAAAGCTACACTATATCTTCCAATAATCACTCTTGATGATTACTCTGAAGTCATGTTGAGAAATCTGCTGGCTTATGAAGTGGCTACTTCTAGTTCAACAGCGGAACTTGCCCAATATGTCGACTTGATGAGTGGCATTGTTGACACGGAGGCAGATGTCTAGTTACTCAGAGATAAAGGCATAATTAAAGGAAACATGAACGACAAAGACATCGCTAATCTCTTCAATGGGATGAATAAGAGTAACCTTAACATGAGTAGCAACAAGACAATTGAACACCTCAACGAGTATTACAACAATAGACCAATGATCAAGACTTGGAGATTTGTCAAGAAAGACCTGCTTTGCTCGAAGAAAGTTGCAACTGTTGTTTTGGCAATTTTTGCAAGCTTGCTCATGATCCAATACTCATTCTGTGAAGTCTATGGATGTTCGAGGCTCTTCGGAAGGCAGTAAGGTGTAAGAACCACATGTCATAATTAATTCCTAGATGTGCATATTGTGTAATTAAGTTTGTTATATATCTTTCTTCCAGTGCAATAAGAATTTGATGTTAAAACATTATATAAAATAAGAAGTTGATGTCTAATGCGTATATTCACGTTGTTATCTATATGAATATGGTTAGATAAGAAAAAAATTATTATCGTGATCATTGACAAAGGAGTTTGACCGGCACATACTTAAGTAATTTTAGTCAAACAAAGTAATTAATTACTATAGTTTAAACTAGGTAAGATATCCATGTAATATACGAGTTAAATAAAAAAATTAAGCACATAAATGATGATTTGATTACACAGAAAAATAAATAAACAATTGGGAATTTTAAGAGAAGCGAGTCACGAGTCGTGGATAGAGTAGGTTAATAAAAAAAAGGGAAAAAACAATGTTAAGGTCATAGAATTGTGCTAGGTGACACCAATTTTTGTTAATTATTGAATAGTTTTTTTTTTTTTTTTCATACTTATCAAGTTACATCGTTTTTGTAAATGAGCCGAGCTCGAGAAGGTAAGTTGATTAAGTACTTTGATTCTCCTTACTTTACTATACACAAATTAATATCTCGTCTGGTCCACATATAGTTTTGCTGTCGGAAAGGAGAAAATAGATAGTATAGGGTCTAGTGTGTAAAACGGTGTCCTATATAAACACCATTCTTGTAACCCTAACTGACAGTACAATACATTATTCTCAATACAATTCGAACCCAATTTAGAAATCATTCTCTATACCAAACAACATGGTATCAGAGCAGTGTTTATGATCCTTGAAACCGTTTTCCTTATCATCTACAATCTACCCATCCAACCCAAATCTGAAAAGGACTCTAAGAAGAACGAAGGCAATTGCAATTAGATATTGTAACCCTAACTGACAGTACAATACATTATTTTTTGAAGGATCGATTAGAGTGTGAATTAGATATTGTTGTGAGAAAAGGACTCTAAGAAGAACGAAGGCAATTGCAATTGGATCTGTAATTGGAGCATGTTACTAGTGTTCGATACAAACAAAAAGGAAGGTTATTAGTGGCTGTTCAAAAAGGGACATTAGGGTTTGCTCCATAAAGAAGGAGGTTCTTGGCGTATTTATGTTTTTTGGGTGATCTCTGAACCGATTTTTTTTAGGCAAATTTAAATCTTAAACGCGAGTTTCAGTTGCCGGTGTATTTAATAAATACACCGGTAAGATAACTTCGCTACTTAGCAACGGTATTCCGAACGAAAATCTTGAATGCGAGTTCAAGTATCCAGCGTATTTGATAAATACGCCGGGTCAGTTGCTTGCTTAATAGCGGTACCTAGACAACGTATCTATTACTTTCAGCGTACTTAATTGTCTTTCAAATACGCTCGGTTGGTAAGTGTCCGGTATCGAAAAAAAAAATCAAAAAAAAAGGAAAAAAAATGGAATTCAATCATGGAAAAAACAGCTCTTGGATATTCGATTCTGGTGCCACTGACACCATGACATTTGAACCATTGGACATACAGTCAATGTCTAATCCTCAAAAAACTCAAATCCATACCGCAAACAATGGAATGATGCAAGTAAAAGGAGTAGGGACTATTGAAATTTCACCAACTATGAAATTATCAAATTGTCTCTATGTTCCATCATTATCACACAGACTGCTCTCCATTAGCCACATTACCAAAGAGCTGAATTGCACTGTACTAATGCACCCTAATTTTTGCCTTCTACAGGATATCAGGACGAGTGTGATTATTGGACGTGGTACTGAGCGCCAAGGATTATACTATGTGGATGAAGTGGCTCAACAGGGTACTGTGATGTTGGCACATGGAACCGAAAACCGGGAAGCCTGGTTATGGCATAGACGTTTGGGACACCCATCCGTTGGCTATTCGCACCTTTTATTTCCAAAACTCTTCCCTTCGAATGGGAAAATAGACTGTGAAACCTGCTTTCGTGCTAAAAGCCACCGACAACCATTTAAACCTAGCAATACAAAAGTTGCTTCACCTTTTTCACTAATCCACTCTGATGTGTGGGGTCCTGCTCCTGTGATGAGGGGGGGGGGGGGAGGGCAGGGTCTTCGGTACTTTATACTATTCGTGGATGATTGCACTTGCATGACATGGGTATATTTTTTTCTAAAAAACAAAGCCGAAGTTTACGAGAAATTTATCACGTTTCATGCTATGATTCAAACTCAATTCCAAACTCAAATTCAAATCCTTCACTCCGACAATGGGGGGGGGGGGGAATTTGTCAATACATCTATGAAACAATTCTTTAAAACCAAAGGATTAATTCATCAAACCTCTTGTGCTCATACCCCCGAACAAAACGGTGTTTCCGAACGGAAAAACCGTATTATTCTTGAAATGACACGAGCCCTTTTAATTGAATCTCAGGTACCCAAATATTTTTGGCCGGAGGCAGTTGCAACCTCCGTGTATCTCCTAAATCGGCTCCCTACCAAAGCTCTTAAGTTTAAGACTCCCTTAGATTGTCTATCTAAGTCTGCCAGTATTCCCCACCCTCTTACACATGAACCTCGAATCTTCAGGTGTACAGCATTTGTCCACATACCCAAAACTAACCGAAACAAGCTTGGCCCGTGTGCTGAGAAATGTGTATTTGTCGTCTATGGGATCGATCAAATAGGTTACCGGTGTTATAATCCACAAACTCATCAAATATTCACCACAATGAATGTTGACTTCCTTGAAACAAAATACTTTTATAACACCCAACTCAGTGGTTAGAGGGAGAATGAACATACAGAAACTCTGAGTTGGCTAACCCAACTTCCATCATCTGAAGAAGTTGAACCAGAAAAACGTCACAGTACTCCGAGTCAGTCACCTTCAAACACAGCTACATAATCTGTGGAGCACAGTACCACTGAAGATAGTCCATCCAACATGATACCTGTGGTAAGAAATAATGAGAACTCTGAATCTACTACGTATGTTGAACCAGATGTTGAACATGTTGAACCAGCCATTGAACATGTTGAACCAGTTGTTGAAGAGGTGGAACCAGTTACTGAACATGTTGAACTAGGTGCAGCAGAGACAACCGGGAGATATTCTCCAGAAAAGGTGGCTCCAAGGTCTAGGTATCATGTGGCAAACATTGCCACTGGTAATTTGTCTAAGGAAGCTAAAGCATTTACCGTTGCCTTGTGCTCTGAACAAATGCCATCTACAACACAGGAAGCCTTGGAATCTGAAGAATGGAAAAAGGCTATGGAGACAGAAATGGAAGCACTCAAGAAGAATAACACGTGGGAGAAATTCACCCTTCCACCAGGAAAGAAACCAGTGGGATGTCGGTGGGTGTTTGTAACAACACTCATTAAAAGTCCTATTTATTATATTATTTTGTCCAATAGGAAACCCTAATTAAGACCCCCAAGTGATTCTGCATAAACCCTAAAATTTTCAGAACAATCAGAATCAGGATCATGGCCCCTAAAACTCAAGGGGGGTATTCCCTAATTTAAGTTTATCATTCGAAAACAGTTCTAAAACACGTAAACTCTAATTTCGTTGACTCATCAGGGCTACCCAGGTGACAAAGCAGGCCTAGCCTTCATTGGATTCCCCCGCGACACGCGACAGGTGCGGGAGATCCTGTCGCGACACGCGGGAGGTACCAAATTGGGCTATAAATCCAGGGGCTTGGGACTTGAACTGTTTGCATGTTTCGACGTTAAATTTCATTACGTACACAAAGTTATACGCTGTTTCATTTAAAAACACACACTGTCCTGAACCTCTACTGCGATAACAGGGTAATAACTCGATCGCTACTACGATTCAATGTCCGATCGATGAAAACTATCCAATGGATGTTTAAGTGCTGCCCAAATTAGGGTTATGCTTTGTCATTCGTCGTGAATTCGATGGATGTTTAAGTATCGCACTTTGTCATTTGTTGTGAATGTTTTAATCTCGTGAGTTATCGTAAAATGTTGTATTAGTTACTAACCTAGTTTTCGTGTGCATTATTATTTGAATTAGGTTAACAAGCTTATCAGTAGGCTAAACTCTGCTCGTATTAAATCTGCAATGTGAGTCATTCTCTTTTTATCAAATTTGATTTCAAAATCATGTTTACTTTCAAAGTTATAATTACAAGGATTAAGTCTTTGTAGTCACCAAATTACAGCCGGTATGTGGGGTTTTGTATACAATACTTGATAACCGTCACCAATGGACAACGGGTTAGCCAAGGGGTGATATGACCATAATCACAGACACCATTGGACATCGAGATAGCCAATAGGTGGTCGAGTGATAAATACCGTGGGTAGATGGTTGATATGTATAAACATTGTAATCGCTCTTAATACTGTAAATTATAATAAACGTGTCATTTTTAGTAAAAAGAATGATTCACCAGTATTTCCCCGCTGACAAAACCTTTTTCAAACATGTTTCAGGTGATTTGTTGTGATCTAGGAAAAGTGTCGCGAAGCACTACAAGCTTAAGGAAGTGGCTCAATATAAATAAAGAAACATGTTTTGTAAAATAAAGATTGCCAGTGAAATCACCTTATTGTAAACTATCGGGGTTTTATCCCGAATTATGAAATAAAATAATCGGGCATTTTCAGTTTCAAAAAGATCCTGCTAAAATCTTCCGCTGTCAACTCAATTAAATAAATACCACGGGATTTTCTGTCCCGCGGCTCCTGAACCGGGTCAAACCGGGCCAGGGGCCGTGACAGAAAAATGTGGTATCAGAGCCACTGATTTAAGCCTATTAAGTATTCAAATATACTTATTTTTTCCAGATTTCCCTATTATGGTTATGTGTTTTATTAACTGACTACTTGTTAGTTACAGTATGGGTATGCAAAAGCTTTCAAACATCTATCTTAAATTAGAGAGTTCAACAAAAGATAAGGGAAGTTCATCCCAATCAAATTCCTCAAGATACTCAGTAGATACTGAGGAAGGAATATTTGTTCGTAAGGCACATTATGAAGAACCACTTTCTCCTAATAAAAGAAGTTTGATTATTAGGAAAAGTCAAGAGAAAATAAAGAAGCCAAAACAAGTAAAGATGCCTAAGAAGTCACAGGAAATAGGCAATAACCCACCTTGGGAAGACGAATTAGATGAAAAATGGGCAGATCTCTATATGTTAGCCACGGTAGCAGTAAATGCTAACATTTAAATACCCTGACCCAGTCCTAGCAATTACAATCCAGAAACTTTAAAAGAAAACTTTACCCAATAAATAAATAAGTTCCAATAAACCCTAGTATGTTTTAAAATTGTTAGTTGTCCTTTGTATTAAATTAGTTATACGGTATGCAATAATACTTGAATGGTTATCTGTAAAATTTTGTTATCAAATTTTAACTTAGCATTTTGTGTACATTTTTGCATATATGCTAAACAGCATGAATGAGTTATCTGAAGCCCTTCAGAATCTCAATCTCTATCCGGTGAAAATAGAAGTTTCCAGAGACTTTACTGGTTACATACCCGATAAAGATGAACCTATGGAATTCAACGCTTCACCTCCGGAGAAACCAAACCCTAAGAAAAGGAGAAGATTTGTGGGCTGGAGGCGTGTACGCAGAAGGAAACCCGCAACTAGAAAGGTTCTCAAAATAGAGAATCCCATAGATAAAGGAAAAGGAATTGCAATTGGGGAAGATTCCAGGCAAGTAGAAATGGAAATTGGGGAAAGTTCTAAACAAGTTAAGGAGTTGCCATTACAGGATGAATTGGATCGCGTACTGGCAAGTTGCGATATTCTCAGGCCTATAAATAACAACCTTTACCCTTATCCTGCTGAAACTCAACTTCCAATAAACTTAGAACCAGCCATTCCAGACCCTCTGATCCACACTCAACCTTTAGGCGAAATGGACGAGTGGTGGACTAACGACTGGCAGTTTCAAAACCTTCTCAATAACCCTTATACCTTTTTCCCTCAGTTTGACCCAGAACCTATACCAAACCCACCAATGAGTAATGAACATTTAGCGGAACTTCGCCATTTTGGCGAAGAGCTGATAGGTACAGGAAATTGGATTCGGGAGGTGGGAGAGCAAATCTCCTGGAAGTACGACGAGAGGGAGCGTCGTTACTAAATTATCAGCAGAAGGGATGGTGTGATAACGTAGCTGTGATTGTATAATAATAATAAAAACTGTAATAAAAATATAATCTTGTAAAATAAAAATAAAACTTGTAACATAACAGTGTGTACGGATGCATAATATGATATATAAAAAAGGGAAATCGAGAAATCGATAATTTTGGATATATATGTGTGTTGTGAAATTGTATGATTGTTTTGTGTATAATTGTTATTTATTCTATACTAATAAATTATATATATTAATTATCAGATGGAAAACGCTAATAATGAACCAGTTAACGAAGTTAACCAATCTGAGCAACACCAGGAGGATCAATTTATGACTAAGCAAGATATAGAAAATATCGTTGCTCAAGGAATAGCTAATGCTATTCCAGCAATCCTTGCTGCTGCCCAGAAAACTGTTGAACCTCAACAGATTATTCCTAGCAAACGTACTTCTGAAGATAACTTCAGTAATAGCATAAACGGAGGCGGTAATCATACTAATAACAATAATGATCCACGGCAGGCCTCGCTCCCTAAGAAAATGAAAGCTGCAACGCCTGGTTGCACTTACAAAGAATTTCTTGCTTGTAAACCAGCTGAATTTGCAGGCAATGAAGGGGCGACTGCGGCACTGCGTTGGTTAGAGAAAACCGAGACAGTAATCACAATAAGTAAATGTGCCGAGAACGACAAGGTCATGTACGCATCAAATCTTTTCAAAGAAGGGGCGCTAGAATGGTGGAATACAGTACTTCAAGCCAAAGGAAGAAATGTGGCGTATGCCATGAATTGGGAGGAATTTAAAAGTCTGATAGAAAGAAAATTATGTCCCGAGTATGAAAAGGAACAAATGACGAATAAATTTCTGAACCACCGGATGGTGAATGTAGACTGTCGAGGGTATACTTCGACATTCTTCGAATATGCTAGAGTGGTACCAACACTGGCTTCACCAGAACCGGTGCTCATTTCTCGTTATATTTGGGGATTGATTGGAGAAATCCGTAATATCGTTAAAGCTGCGAAACCTTGCACTATTGACGATGCGGTAGAATTAGCTAACACCCTAACTGACAAGCTGATACGAACAAGAGATGAAAACAGGAAAAAGGAACTGGCTCAAAAAATTACCCAAGGATTTCGTGTGAGTAATAATAGCAACTTCAAGAAAAGAGGAACGGGACAAACCTCAAGTCCGCCGTTCTGCAGGAATTGCAGAAAGAAACATTATGGAAGATGTAATGTAACCTGCAACTTTTGCAAAGTTGTAGGACATTGCGAAGAAGACTGCAGAAAGAAAACAAGGGTCTGCTATAACTGTGGAGAAGCAGGACATTTTAAATCAGAATGCCCTAAATTGGTTAAAACAGCAGACAATAAAGCCAAACCAGCCGACGGAACTACCAAGAAGAATGTTCGAGCATTCCAGTTAACTACTCAGGAAGCCGAGCTAATCCCTGATGTGATAGCTGGTACGTTCCTAGTTCACAACGTTTACGCAAAAGTATTAGTTGACTCTGGTGCAAACCAAAGTTTTATAAATACTACATTCTGCCAAGCTCTTAACTTACCCTTAACCAACCTTAGGCAGATTTTTACAGTCGAAACGGCAGATGGGAATTCTATTAACATAGATAAGGGTTTGCAAAAAGAAAATATAGAACTTTCAGGTTATAAATTTCATGCAAATCTATTACCAATGAATTTAGCTGGGTTCGATGTTGTGTTAGGAATGTATTGGTTAGTAGCCAACCATGCTCGAATCCTTTGTGATAAGAATTCTATAGAGATTCGTGCACCCACCGGAAAACTAATCATGGTTACAGGAGATAAGCCGCGAAAACCCATGAAGTTCATTTCAGTAATGAAAGTTGCTAGTTATGAACGAAAACAAGGAATAGTGTATATGATTTCAGTAATCATTAGCACTAAGGGTAAGGAACTTAAGGAAATTCCTGTAGTCTTAGAATACCCAGATGTATTCCTAGAAGAATTACCAGGATTACCACCAGATAGGGAAGTAGAATTTAGGATTCATCTAATTCCCGGAACTACACCGATAGCCAAGGCACCTTATCGGTTAGCACCCACAAAAATGTTAGAACTGAAAAAGCAATTAGATGAATTATTGAATAAAGGATTCATACAACCTAGTTCATCCCCTTGGGGAGCACCAGTGTTGTTTGTGAAATAGAAAGATGGGTCAATGAGAATGTGTATTGATTATAGAGAATTGAATAAAGTTACAATTAAGAATCGATACCCATTACCTAGGATTGATGATCTTTTTTATCAACTTCAAGGAGCTAGATATTTTTCTAAGATCGACTTGCGCTCCGGATATCATCAATTAAATGTACAGGAAGAAGACATACCTAAAACTACTTTCAGAACTAGGTATGGTCATTACGAGTTTACAGTCATGCCCTTCGGACTAACAAATGCACCTGCAGTATTCATGGACATGATGAATAGAATCTGTAAACCGTACTTGGATAAATTTGTAATTCTCTTCATCGACGATATACTTATTTATTCCAAAAACCAGGAAGAACATTGTGAACTCCTGCATGCACTCTTAACTTTGTTAAGAAAAGAAAAGCTCTACGCCAAATTCTCGAAATGTGAATTTTGGCTACAGGAAGTTCAATTTTTAGGACACATGGTAAATCACAAGGGTATTCACGTAGATCCTTCTAAAATAGAAGTGATCACCAAATGGAAGGTTCCACAAACAGCTATGGAAATTAGAAGTTTTCTAGGGTTAGCCGGATACTATAGACGGTTTATTAAGGATTTTTCCAAGATAGTTGTACCATTAACTAAGCTAACCTATAAAGCAGTTAAGTTTGAATGGGGACCTAGGTAAGAAGAAGCCTTTAGGATTCTGAAGCAAAAGTTAACAAATGCGCCAATTCTAGCCTTGCCAGAAGATTTTGAAGTTTACTGTGATGCTTCAAAACTACGATTAGGATGTGTGCTAATGCAACGCAAGAAAGTAATTGCGTATGCATCAAGGCAATTGAAAAAGCACGAGGAAAACTATACAACCCATGATTTAGAGTTAGGAGCCATAATTTTTGCCCTTAAGATTTGGAGACATTACCTGTATGGACGTAAGTTTACTGTCTATACGGATCATAAGAGCTTAAGATACATATTTGGGCAAAAAGAATTAAACATGAGGCAAAGGAGATGGATGGAAATACTAAGTGACTATGACTGTGATATTCAGTATCACGAAGGAAAAGCAAACGTAGTTGCAGATGCCTTAAGTCGTAAGTATCATGAGAAACAACGACGGGTTCGTGCTCTTAGATTAAATCTACAGTTAGATTTAATGGAACAATTAAAGAAGGTTCAAGAAACAGCAATCAAGGACGATGCTGAAGGAATGAAAGGAAGAATAAAGGAATTAGAACAAGGAAGTGATGGAATCGGGAGATTCTACAAGAAAAGAATTTGGGTACCTAAGCAAGGAGAATTAAGAGATAAAATTTTAGAAGAAGCTCATAAATCTAGGTATACCATGCACCCTGGTAATAATAAGATGTACCAAGATTTAAGAGACAATTTCTGGTGGATAGGAATGAAAAAGGACATAGCTAGATATGTTTCTAAGTGTCTAACTTGTTCGCAAGTTAAGGCAGAACACCAGAAACCTTCAGGTCTACTACAACAATTAGAAATGCCAGTATGGAAATGGGAACTCATAACAATGGACTTTGTTACTAAGTTACCCAAAACCAGAAAAGGTAATGATGCGATTTGGGTAATTGTGGATCGATTAACCAAGTCAGCTCATTTTCTACCAATGAAAGAAACCTTTAGCATGGAAAGATTAGCCAAGTTGTATGTAGATGAAGTTGTATCGTTACATGGAGTTCCACTCTCCATTGTATCGGACAGGGATAGTCGTTTTACTTCCCATTTCTGGACAAGTTTCCAGGAAGCAATGGGAACCCGACTAAATTTAAGTACTGCATATCATCCACAAACAGACGGGCAAAGTGAAAGGACGATACAAACCCTGGAAGACATGCTCCGAGCATGTGTAATAGATTTCGGTGGAAATTGGGACGATCACCTACCTTTGATCGAATTCTCCTATAACAATAGTTATCATACAAGCATTGAATCTGCCCCATTTGAAGCACTGTATGGACGAAAGTGCAGAACTCCAGTTTGTTGGGCAGAAATAGGAGAAAGTCAATTATCAGGTCCTGAAATTGTACAAGAAACTACCGACAAAATCACTCAGATCAAGGAAAGACTAAAAACTACTCGAGATCGTCAAAAGAGTTATGCAGACAATCGGCGCAAGCCGTTAGAATTCCAAATTGGAGAGAAAGTACTGTTGAAAGTATCTCCTTGGAAAGGAGTAGTTCGATTCGGTAAGAAAGGAAAGCTAAGTCCAAGATACGTGGGACCATTTTCAGTAATCCAACGTATAGGACCAGTTGCTTATCGCTTACAACTACCAGAAGAGCTAGTTGGAGTACATGACGTATTTCATGTATCCAATCTCAAGAAATGTCTATCTGACGAATCTTTGATATTACCTCTTCAAGAAATAGAAGTAAATGAGAAATTAAAATTTGTTGAGAAGCCACTACAGATAGAAGATAGAAAGGTCAAGTTTCTCAAGCACAAGCGATTGGTGCTAGTTAAAGTCAAGTGGGAGTCGAAAAGAGGACCCGAATATACTTGGGAGCTAGAATCGGAGATGAAGCGAAAGTACCCCTACTTGTTCCAGTGAATCTCGAGGGCGAGATTTTAATTAAGGTGGGGAGGATGTAACAATACTCATCAAAAGTCCTATTTATTATATTATTTTGTCCAATAGGAAACCCTAATTAAGACCCCCAAGTGATTCTGCATAAACCCTAAAATTTTCAGAACAATCAGAATCAGGATCAGGGCCCCTAAAACCAAGGGGGGTATTCCCTAATTTAAGTTTATCCTTCGAAAACAGTTCCAAAACACGTAAACTATAATTTCGTCGACTCACCAGGGCTACCCAGGTGACAAAGCAGGCCTAGCCTACTTTGGATTCGCCCGCAACACGTGACAGGTGCGGGAGATCCTGTCGCGACACGCGGGAGGTACCAAATTGGGCTATAAATCCAGGGGCTTGGGACTTGAACTGTTTGCATGTTTCGACGTTAAATTTCGTTACGTACACAAAGTTATACGCTGTTTCATTTAAAAACACACACTGTCCTGAACCTCTACTGCGATAACAGGGTAATAACTCGATCGCTACTACGATTCAATGTCCGATCGATGAAAACTATCCAATGGATGTTTAAGTGCTGCCCAAATTAGGGTTATGCTTTGTCATTCGTGGTGAATTCGATGGATGTTTAAGTATCGCACTTTGTCATTTGTTGTGAAGGTTTTAATCTCCTGAGTTATCGTAAAATGCTGTGTTAGTTACTAACCTAGTTTTCGTGTGCATTATTATTTGAATTAGGTTAACAAGCTTATCAGTAGGCTAAACTCTGCTCGTATTAAATCTGCAATGTGAGTCATTCTCTTTTTATCAAATTTGATTTCAAAATCATGTTTACTTTCAAAGTTATAATTACAGGGATTAAGTCTTTGTAGTCACCAAATTACAGCCGGTATGTGGGGTTTTGTATACAATACTTGATAACCGTCACCATTGGACAACGGGTAAGCCAAGGGGTGATATGACCATTATCACAGACACCATTGGACAACGAGATAGCCAATAGGTGGTCGAGTGATAAATACCGTGGGTAGATGGTTGATATGTATAAACATTGTAATCGCTCTTAATACTGTAAATTATAACAAACGTGTCATTTTTAGTAAAAAGAATGATTCACCAGTATTTCCCCGCTGACAAAACCTTTTTCAAACATGTTTCAGGTGATCTGTTGTGATCCAGGAAAAGTGTCGCGAAGCACTACAAGCTTAAGGAAGTGGCTCGATATAAATAAAGAAACATGTTTTGTAAAATAAAGATTTCCCAGTGAAATCACCTTATTGTAAACTATCGGGGTTTTATCTCGAATTATGAAATAAAATAATCGGGCATTTTCAGTTTTAAAAAGATCCTGCTAAAATCTTCCGCTGTCAACTCAATTAAATAAATACCACGGGATTTATGTCCCGCGGCTCCTGAACCGGGTCAAACCGGGCCGGGGGCCGTGACAGTGTTTTCAGTCAAACACAGACCTGATGGCACGATTGAAAGATACAAAGCACGGCTGGTTGCAAAGGGCTATACTCAGACTTATGGAATTGACTACTCTGAAACTTTATCCCCAGTAGCCAAAATCGATACAATCCGAGTTCTTTTTTCAATAGCTGCCAATAAAGGTTGGCCTCTTCATCAATTTGATGTAAAAAATGCCTTCCTTCATGGAGAACTGAACGAGGAAGTCTATATGGATGCTCCACCAGGATTCAACGGGAATTTCAAGGCTGGAGAAACGTGTCAGTTGAAGAAATCTTTGTATGGGCTTAAGCAATCTCCTAGAGCTTGGTTTGGAAGGTTTACCCTTGCTATGAAAAAATATGGCTTCAAACAAAGGAACTCTGATCATACCATATTTCTGAAACGTAGGGTCAGTCTTGTGACCTGCTTAATTATCTACGTTGATGACATGATACTGACAGGAAATGATGAAGAGGAAATGTCAATGTTAAGAGATAAGCTGTTTTCGGAATTCGAGATGAAAGATCTGGGAAGATTGAAGTACTTTCTTGGAATTGAAGTTCTGAGATCTAAACAAGGGATTTTTATCTGTCAGAAGAAATATATCCTTGATTTGCTGGCCGAAACCGGAATGATTGAGTGCAGACCGGCGGACACCCCAGTGGTGGTGAATCACGGTCTACACATGGAAGATGGAGCAGAACTAGCAGACAAGGAGAGATATCAACGAATGGTGGGAAAACTGATATACATCTCCCACACTCGTCCAGATATAGCTTATGCAGTAGGAGTGGTACGTCAGTTTATGCACAAGCCCCAAACGAGTCACATGGAAGCAGTATTAAGAATCATCAGGTATCTCAAGGGAACAACATGTCATGGTATACTGTTTAAATCAAATGGGCACTTAGAAATCCAAGCTTATACAGACGTTGACTGGGCAGGGGACAAAGGAACAAGAAGGTCAACCTCAGGATACTTCACCATGGTAGGAGGAAATCTAGTTACCTGGAGAAGTAAAAAACAAAAGGTAGTCGCTCTATCTAGTGCAGAAGCCGAATTCCGAGGGGTTGCCCGTGGCCTAGCGGAGATTTTGTGGATTCGCAAGCTCCTAACTGAGATTGGCTTTCTTCCTACCACAGCAACCAAAATCATGTGCGATAATAAAGCTGCTATACAGATCTCAGAAAATCAAGTCCAACATGATCGAACAAAACATGTGGAGGTAGACCGACACTTCATCAAGGAGAAATTGGAGGAAGGTATCATAGAACTCCCGTATATAGCATCGAAAGATCAACTCGCAGATATTCTCACAAAGGCAGTCAATGGAAACGCGTTTAGTAGCTGTTTGAGCAAGTTGAGTATTGGTGACCCCACTATTCAACTTGAGGGGGAGTGTCGGAAACGAGAAAATAGATAGTATAGGGTCTAGTGTGTAAAACAGTGTCCTTTATAAACACAATTCTTGTAACCCTAATTGATAGTACAATACATTTTTCTCAATACAATTCAAACCCAATTCAGAAATCATTCTCTATACCAAACAACATTTGCAACCAATGTTAAGTTAATAGAAACGATGTATTCAAATGGAGCTTTAGCAGGAAGAAATCTATAATATATACATTAGAGGTCAGTCAATCATGAAAAATGGTTGTAAAAATCAAAGTAATTAACTAAAGGGATTAGTTTGAAAAATGGTTTTGGTGTTTTATAATAACACTATATGTTCTATTTCCAGCTGCAACATCACACGCTGCGGACAGTGATGACGACTTCGAGTCACCACTTCCAATTATATTCCCGATAGTTAAGAAATTGAATAATTCAAATGAACTGCCAGTGTTTTCCATATAATTGTGATTATAGTCCAACATGTATACATGGGTCTTTTAGGTTAAAAAAAACAAGCTACAGCAGCTGAAAAAACACACTGTGCCGACAACGACGACTTCGTGACCCAACCACCAATTACAAATCCAGCAGGTAAGCCTGCAAAAATTGGAATGAAAGCTACCAATGTTTTCATTTAGTTATGAATATAGTCTAACTGACGTGTATATATGAGTTTCAGCTGCCCAATCACAGCCCGTCCGCGGCGATGTTGACAATGAACACCTACAACCAGAGGGTAGAAGACGTAAGTCAACAACAACTAGGAGGAAGTCGACCAGACCACCGGTGTCATTTCCTTCAAAAAAATATGAGCTGTTCACCGGCCCAAAAATTAAACTGAAGAAGTCTTCGGTTAACCTGGTTATATTGGTGAACAACCTGAATAAGGCGCAAAAAAAGAAGGTCGTAGAAATGGGGTTCGGTTCGTTGCTGAAATTCAACATACGACATGTACGGAGGGACATGATGGAGGGATGGAGGGATGAAATTCAACAATCCAGTTGTGAAGGAATGGAGGGACCGGCTCAAGGATTATACTAAAGTGTCGCCACTTGGACTGAAGGACATGATGGTTTCCGACACTTTAAGAGACCGAGTTTTTGAATTGAACTGGTTGGTGTTTTCTAATACTATGCTGGGGGAGATAAGCGCATGCAACACTGTTAATCAACGATTCTTGGGATGCGTGGTCCGAAATGTTGATATAGCGAGCTTTGATTGGTGCAGCTACATGATAACCTGTTTAGAACGCACAACAAATGCATGTAACCGGAAGAGGGATGACCCTTTTAGATGCCCAATCGTGTTACTGGCGGTATGTGACTCTACTATATTGTTCCTCATATAAGACTGAAACACTACATGCATATAATACTACATCACTTTATATAACACCATAACATTCTATTATAACACTAAGTCACTGGGTATAACACTAGAATACCATATACAAAACTATTACATGTCTGTTTAAAACACTACATCAACATCATTGTATACAACACCAAGAAAGTCTTTTATAACACTATGTCACTATGTAAAACACTATAGACCCATGTAAAACACTATTACATGTCTATTTAGAACACTACATCTGCAGTACTATATATAACACCATGTAAATACTTGTATAACACTACAAACAACATGCATCACCCTTTACATGACTATATCACACACTACTCTTTAATGCATTATATCAATATGATAACCAAAAACATGAATGCTTATATGTGCAGTTTGCATATGCATACGACCATAGGGATGTGAACTGCGAAAAGAAAGGATCACAACCGATTGAGTTGATAGATGACGCGATGCTCGATGAACTGCTCAGAAAGCTTGACGACCCACTTTTTGAAAAACACCTAAATCATAACACCCCGATGATACCTAAACCTCATGGAGATGTTAATGAGCCGAGGAATGAAAAGGTTAAGAAGAAACTTGATGATAAAAAATCATTATCCACCGACGCTAAACAAATGAAGAAAGGGCAGCTGAAAAAAATGCAGGTGACAATGTGGAGGGAGACAACGAAGACCACAGACCGTACGATGAAGGGGACGATGACCACCTAGGACCTTTCAAACACTGAAAAGATTATATGTCGTCGCAGATAATCACACAAGAGTTGGCGGTTTTTGTTGGGGCAGATGGCGAGTTTCGGGTCCCAATGGTATCACAGTATGGGACGCCGCCTGTCTCGTCACAAGAAGAAAAAGGAAATGAGGAGGTACAGGACTTGATAATCTTTTTAACGTGTAATCTGATATCATATTTATTATAATTATATAAATCTAAAAACGGTTTGGATATCATGATATAATTTGGTTAACGAGGTTCATGCGCATATTCTGGACGATGCATTTAAGGAATTTGAAGATTGCATGGAGAAGATCAAAAACACCATGTCAGAAGCTTTAAAGGTGCACCCAAACAGTGACCTAATATTGAAAAGGAAAATACAATGGATTGGGATAGTCCGCAAACATCTGAAGGATGTTGCGGAGGATGCGGAAAGAGATGTTATGTCAGAAAAAACACCCACACCTGTCAAGAACACAAGACTGTTGACACCAGGTAATCTAACTCCTTTCTCGCCCGTGACTTCATCGTTTTGCATGAAAGTGGATCAACTGATATCAGCATTACAATCCATACGACACCCAGGCACACGATCGAAAGCTGAGGGCATCCAACCAGTAAACTTGGAAAGTGAACTGGAAAACGTCGCAACAACGTCAACTATTCATGATGCTGAAAATGAAGGAAACGTTTTATTGCAATATAAACTCCGGAGGCCGAAGAGAAACATAAATCTTCCGGATGCGCTGAGGTCACCGTACGTGCAGCGTGTGGTTTCCTTAACAATAAAAAACGATTAGTTGGAAGCTGCCTTGGCTAGGTGTATACTCAGCACAACAGGAAACAAATGGTAAGTATCGACAACACTCCAAAATTAAATAATTAAACGAATGGTTGCAAATTATTCATTATATTTCATGTTATTACGTAGGGAGCCTATATTCGACTGCCCACCGGGTGTTTCGATCATGAGAGGCTCATTTGAGACAATCTACCCGGAATTATGTTTGATGCAGATGTTATAACCGCATGGGCTGCCATGCTTAACTACGAGGAGCGATTAAGGGCACCGGGTACCCCCGCGAGGATGTTTTGCAATGCCAGGATGTTGGTAAGGCACTTATCACACTTTAAACCTACTACATATATCCTGCAGAACTGTAAAACTGTAAAACTGTTTTTATTCCCTATATAACATAGTAAAACTGTAAAAAAACGTAAAACTGCTTTCATTCAACAAATAAATCATGTAAAACAGCTGCATAACACTTTATTAACATTATAACACATATTATAGAACAATAATACACTATATAAAACACTATAACAATTTAGGACATTACATAACTCTATTTAAGACTATATAACACTTTAAAACAAATAGCAAATATTTATAACACTGTATACTGCTATCATCAATCTTATGTACCCTTTAACAACTTAATCTCAGTTTATAACATCATAGCCTTATAAACAATATATAACACTATATAACCTTATAACACTTTATAACATACTATATAACCTTATAACACTTTATTACATTATATAACAATATAGGACACTATATAACACTATAACACTAAAACAATTTAGGACACTGTATAACACTATGTAATACTACATAACACTTTAAAACAAATCACAACTCTTTATAACACTATAGGCTGCAATCATCCATCATATGTATCCTTTAAAACAAATTAATATGACTTTATAACACTATTCTAAATTATAACACTATAACACTATGTAACAATAAAAACTACCTTTGTGAATATCGTCAAAATATCGACTACCTGCTTAAATATGTGATTTATTATAAAACAGGTGGCAACTGATTTTGAAGGGACCGAAGAACACAGAATCTCAAAGTTCTGTGGCGGAATGGAAGCAATAATAGTCCAGATAGATACCAAGGACATCATAAGCTTCCAAATGGTATTCGTGCCGGTCCTGTATAACAAACACTACATTCTAGTGTTCTTCCATCTTGCACAATACCAGATATTGGTGATCGACAATATGGAGGGTGATGTCCCGATCGACATACGATACAGCGGTTACGTAGGAAAAGTTGTAAGAACATTAACAATTAAATAATAGTTGGCATACAACATGAGTAACTTTTAGAAATCCACATTTGACGTCAGAAATTTTACAGATCAATGCATTCTACTCGTATGTCGAAAACCACTCAAACTGCGAGCAACATATCTGAAGTTCCCATGGCAAACACTGTATAACGACGTTGATTGTGGTATATTCTTGATGCGTCATATGGAGACTTTTAAAGGTATTATTGTAATTATATTTGATTAATTATTATAGTTGAAAAGGGCATCTACGCTAACTTAATTTGTATTTCTGTTCACTAGGCACAAGTGTGCGCGAATGGGACTGCGGGCTATCACCAGAGCAAGACATCAAGGGGGAGGTGATGCAAGATCAATCGAAAGAACTATCTGACTTGCGAATAAAGTATTTATCAAAAATCTTGTTAAGTGACGTAAACTCATTCCAATCTGCGTTGAGAAAGAAGTACATGAATACGTAAATTTGAGTGAAGATGAAAGAATGGAAAATGCTAAAACAGCAAAGGAAAGGATCGAGCGCTGATTGAGTGAGGAATAGCATGTAGTTTCGTTAAAACTGATATATTTTCAGACACGTTTTATTTTGAAGTTGTTTTATTTAGATACACTACTGGTTCATTTTGTTAGGGAAACCGAAACAAGGAAAAAACTTATATTCATATGTAGTTATTTGGTAGGTTTAGTGTACAAAGCTATGGCAATTGTTTATTTTCTATTTTTTCTTCAATTGATTTGTCCACCATAAAACACATTACCAATAAACATACACGTCATTATAAGAGACACTACATTTAAAACAGTTTAACAACGTTGTCAAATTTGTTTTCATCTTAACAAACTCCAAACTATAATATAACACTATAATTCAGTATAAAACACTACAAGTAGAATGTTACAACATGTAAGTCTTTAATCTAACTGTATAGCACAAGATCACCATGTCTAACACTACATTTAAGACAGTTTACCAGCATTGTCACATTTGATTCATCTTATGAGATTCAAAAATATAATATAACACTACAAGTCAATATCAAACAATATATTATAATAGACACTACATTTAAAACAGTTTAACAACATTGTCAAATTTGTTTTCATCTTAACAAACTCCAAACTATAATATAACACTATAACTTAGTATAAAACACTACAAGTAGAATGTGACAACATTTAAGTCTTTAATCTAACTGTATAGCACAAGATCACAATGTCTAGCACTACATTTTAGACAGTTTACCAGCATTGTCACATTTGATTCATCTTATGAGATTCGAAACTATAATATAACACTACAAGTCAATATAAAACACTATAATTAGAATGTGATAAATGAATTAAAAAAAAAAACAAAGTAAAAACCATTATGTTTCACAATCATGGCAAACATGAAAGAAAAATGAAACAAAAAGCTATAAAATCCAACACAACGAATCCAAAAAAACAATAAACTTCATTAAACACACGAAAAAAATCTCGAGTACGCATAATTTGGTAATCTACTACTCCTGCTCTTGAACTTCTTGCTCCTCTTTGTCATCTCCTTCGCCCGCCCTTTCCTCACCTTCTGATGTGTCATCATTCTTTTCCCTTGCGGGGTACGTGCAAGTACATATATTATGCCCCTTATGTTTGCAATTGTTACATTCAAGTCCCTTTTTTTCCCAGATTGGCTAATGGCATTTTCACGCTTAGTCTTCATTCTTTTAGGCTTGCTCATACCTTTAAATCTAGTTCCAACCAGCATGCGAACGGTTGCAGAAGACTGTTGGGTGTTGCAAGTTATTTCAGCAAACTTGTCGTGACGACACCTTGGGGTGCGTTTACCACTGCCTCATCGTCGATTGATCCTGGACAACATGATCCGTTAAAGCGCACAACACATCGAAGTTATCAACCAACCTGTTAATAAGAGACTCGGCTGACCTTGTTATCTCCCGTACAACACCATAAACTTGCTGGTACCGATCATCACTTTCATTAATACCTAATATTGCTCTAGGAGCACTATTAGGAACAGCTTCCCTGGTCCACCGTCGGCATATATACCTTTCAGGGAACTGCCTAAAATCAAGAAACTGCAGAACGCAAAAAATGTGCGCGCACAAAAGCCCAAAGTGTTCATACCTTTTGCATGAACAACTCATAGTCATATCTTGCTGCCGCATCATAACCTAATACATCAAAAAAAAAAAAAAAAAAAAAGAGAACAAAAATATATACTCAGTTAAAACTATTAGATACAACACCGTGTACAAGTAAGATTATAAATAAACAACTGTTACATTCCCTGGTTACCACAAAAAATGTAGTACACGGTGTAGAAAATTCCTTCACATAGAAGTTCACAAAATTATCCTTTCTTTAATCGCATCTTCCAATACCACACTTGTGAATAGCTGTCTGAATTTCAAGTTGCACATCGAAGAAAATTGTTCTTGTGTATATGTTTGTCGCCTGTTCTTCTAAAACAAATTCTCTTACAAAAATATCAGGGTTCGTGTGCCTAGTATCGTGGTCGTTCTTCCTGTGCTCGTGTCTTTGGGTTTCGATTGCAGAGTTAAAATGCCCCAAGAATTCAACAAGTGTACAGTCCGGGTTGCAAAACTGCCCAAAGAAATGGTTCTCATTTTCTGAACGTGAGGAAGTACGCATCAACCAAGACATGTGTCCATCACGATAGTACGCAGGGATCCACGTATCCCTAATCTCATAAATTGACTCTAACCATTCATGATTCACCAAATCAAAATCAGCCAATATAACACCCCATTTGGTTTCAAACTGGTTATGGAGTAATGTATCGGTCCAAACAATGGCACACAACCTCTTCTTAAAATCAGTGTTATTGCATAGGGTGGCGCCAACCTAATAAACAAGGAACAACATAAAAAATTAAGTATACAATGAACATGATAAAACATTATATAAAAGTAAAACCACATCGATAAAAAATATTTCCTACTTTTAGAATATAAAAAAACCAATCGGGAATTGATCAAAACACCATAAGCCACATATTCAGATATAAAAAACTATAAAAATCCAACAAAAGAATCAATTCAAATAATAAACGTCGTAAACATAAAGAAAAAAAAAATCTCATGTACGCCTAATTTGGTATTTAATAAACCTTGGTGGTAAGGTTGTCCATTATATGCCACATGCAAAGCCTGTGCCTACTTTCAGGCCAAGTGTCTTCAATGGCTTTCCTCATCGCTGGGTCTTGATCAGTTACAATCACAGGTGGTGCGCACTCAAATGCCTGCTGAAATACATTAAGCAACCAGCTATATGTTTCGGCGGTTTCATTACCTATTATAGCAGCACCGGCCATGGCATATCTTTGGTAAAAAAGAAAGGCATTATCGAGCAAATCAAACGTCATGTGCATATTTGGTTTAATGGAATCGTCGACATTTGGTATAAATGTCCTCCTTCCATACTTTGGGGACACATGAACATCACCGACCGGCTGGTATGTATGAATATCTACAATAAAAAAACGATACATCAGTCATTTATAAAACACTATAAACTGTCATAAAGCAGTATAAAAGGTATAATAAAACACCATTGTATACAACTAAGAAACTAACGTAAAAAACTAATAAAACACTATATGTCCATTTAACACTAATTGTTAATTACAAGACACTATAAATTTTAATTAACAATAATCTGTTGTACTAAAACACTGGATAATCATAAAACACTATGAATCAGAATTACATTATCTACTCTGCTGATAACACTATAGAATTTGCATAAAACACTATAAATGTCATCACCAGAAACAAGTTTAATATAAGACACTACAAAACAGCTTTACAATATCTACCCATCATATCACACTATTGTACATGCATATAACACTATATTTGTGATAACAAAGTATCTGGTGGGTTAAACACTAAAGACCAGGTTTAATTAACATTATATTGGGGATAAAACACTATAAAACGAATTTAACATGTCTGTTCATCATATAACACTATTGATCATGCATATGACACTATACATCCAATATCAAAATATAACTCTATTCATGATATAACATTAAAACAACTTACCCTAAACACTTCTGTGTATAAGAAACTACAAAAACCTACAATCAAAACATAATGAAATCTATATAACAAAAAACTGTATAGTAAGACCGCAAATTAAAAAAAAAAGAAAAACCCGTATGTCGTATGATTATGAACGTAAAAACACATATCCCTACTGCTCGAAACATGATAACTCTTAACAGAATCAATTCCTATGATGCACATGTACCTGCATCAGCGGAATCCATTGAAATTGAAATAAAACACCACAATCGCTGAGGATAAACAATTAATCGTGTCTCTGAAAATTTCCTGCGATCTCATGTATTTATAATCTGTGAATGATGGGTACCGGTGAATGATAAACACCAAAATCTTAATGGATCTTACAAAAAAAAAAAAAAACACAAAATTCGAAATCCCTGTAATATCTCATCGACAATTGTTTGGGCAGTTATCGTTTAATCAATTAATTGATAGAAATAGAAAATTACTAATTCACCCTTTTGAATTAATTAAGATATAGGACACTTGTCATCACCACATTATTTCTCACCCTTCTCACAATATTAGATTAATGTACATGATCATATATATATAGAAACGGGTTCAGGAGGGAACGGTGAAAAGTGTGAGAACGGTGAGAACGCATCCTGGCCCAACACGTGGCAAGGGGCCCTAATTGTTATGCGGGGGTACGATTGTCCTTTTATACGTTCCCTCCTTATTCGCGTTATAAATCTCTTTCAAATTAAAACTCCAAAGATTTTATTATTAGCTGTTACCTGCTTTTCAAGCTTTCCCAGATCTATGGCGTTTAACGTGGATTCTGTTCGACAAAGTAAAATTCGTTGGCGTTTTCTATTTTCGTTCCAGCAAATCATGCAACAGATATGGCGTTTTGTTCTTTTATCATTGTTCTATGGCGTTTTTTTGTATTATTAATTTATAATGTGTTGTATGATTTTCCATAGCGTTATTCAATTACGTAGTTTAATCGCGTTTTAATTGATATTTAATCTATTATTCATAACTGCAATTGGAGTTTTCAATATTAATTTTAATTGTCGTTTACGTTCTTGTGTATTTGTTATGTTTTTACGATCATTGGCATTTTTCGTCTATTTGATTAGTTTTGAATTTTATTTAGTAGTATTTGTGAATATCAGTTATTACTATTTTGTTAATTTGTGGAAACATTAGTTTTGTTAATTTTGGCGTTTTAATTATGTGTTTATTATGTCTTGGTTATTATTCAATTAATGGCGTTTTAATGTATAATGTTATTACGAGACATCACTCTGTTTTTCTGATTTTTCTGTTCCTCCCTGTGTTTTCTCAGACGAAGTCTCTTCCTCGAGTCAAAGGCATTGCCCCAAAACTGGATTACCATTTATCATTCCTGACGTCAGTGAAGAATTAAAGCCCAGAAAGGACATGCTATTCTCCAGCCTTGATGATTGTTATTCAATGTATGTTAAGTATGCCAAGGAGTGTGGGTTTTCAGTCAGGAAAGGGACTACAAAGACAAACTCTAAAGGTGTGTTACATATTAATTATTTTTTGTGTACGAGAGCTGTGGTATATAAGGACAAGAAGGTTGATACGTTGGACCCCAATCAAAAAGAGGGAGTAGTGCGATCTAACTTTTCAAAGAGGACTGATTGTGGTGCACTGTTATGTGTAGAGTATGAGAATGGATTTTGAAAGGTGTATAAGTTTGTCGAGGAGCACAATCATGAACTTGTTGAAAGTCCAGATAAGCATTTTCTTCCAACTGAACGGCACCTCACTCAGCTCCAGAAGCATGTTATACACAGCATGTCTAAGCTGAATTTGGGTCCTGTCAAGGCGTTTAATGTTATGAAGACTTGTTTTGGCGGTTTTGAAGACGTGGGCGCAAGCAAAGTTGAATTTAAGAACTATAAGAGGCAAATTAACTTGTTCATAGGGGAATATAACGCTGATATGCTTGTGAAACATTTGAATGAAAAAAAACATTCCCAGCCTAATTTCTCGTAAGATTACATCACAGACGAAGACAATCGTTTGAATGGTCTTTTTTGGTGTGATGATTAAGCCAAATGTAATTACCACGTGTTTGGTGATGTGATTTCGTTTGACGCCACGTATCGTTCCAACAAGTAATTTTTTATAATTCAACTTCTTTGTTTTTTGGCGTTTTATTAATTTTACATGCATGGCGTTTTTATATTTTAAATGCAATGGCGTTTTTTTAGCTTACATGCAATGGCGTTTTACTAGTTTACATTTAATGGCGTTTTATTATTGTTTCATTTCTCATGGAGTTTTCATATGCAGATACTCTATGGTGTTTGCACCATTCACTGGTATAGACAATCATCACTGCAATGTTACATTTGGTGCAGCATTGTTGGCGTCGGAAACTGCCGATACATATATTTGGTTGTTAAGAGTTTTTCTTAAAGCTGTTGGTTCTCAACCAAAAGTTGTTGTCACTGACCAAGATCCAGCGATGAAGAAGGCTATTTCTGCTGTATTTATTGACACGAGGCATCGGTTATGCATGTGGCATGTGATGAATAAACTTTCTCTGAAGGTTGTTATGCTTTTTTTACCTTTGGCATTTTAGTATACAATGCGTTTTAAGATACATGGCGTTTTGTACCTTGTTACTGTTTTTTTAATTAAGTTTTGTCTTTTGTTTTTTTATATATGTGTGGCGTTTTCGTGTTATTTATAGGTTGGTGTTAGGCTATGCAATTCCACCAATTTTAAAGAACGTATCTGTGGTGTTGTGTGGACGGATATTCTCACACCTGAAGAGTTTTAATCAGAATGGGAAATGGTTATTGCAGAATTCAATTTAGAAGATAATGACTGGCTATCTGATATTTTTGCACTTAGGGAATCTTGGATCCCTGCATACTATAGAATGGAGCCTCTGTCTGGTCTTATGCGAACGACATCCAGGTCGGAGAGTGAGAATCATTTTTTGGTCAAGTGTGCAATTCGAAAGCTACTCTTGTTGAGTTCATGACGCATTATGAGACTACAATAGAAGCACAATGTCGCAACCCCCGATCCCTGATTCCCGGGAACGGGCGGACACGATCACAGAGTTTTGGTGGTATCAGGTTATTTAATCTGGCAGCGGAATTTACATCAGGACCGTAGTTAGGAAATGTTCATCAGAGTAAAACCACCTCATTTAATATTAATAATCACATGGGTAAAACCCAAGTTTCTTATTACAATACATTTATAGGGACAAACCCTATTTTATTGAATTTAAAACATCGTTTATTAGGTAACTTTTATAGCCACATTTTTTCCAAGCCTTCAGTGCTCTCCAGCCGGCTTTTTACTAATTGGCTGTCACATTGGTTACCTGAAACGTGTTTTAAAAACATTTGTCAGTCGGAAATACTGGTGAGTGAATCCCAGTTTAATCAAGTTTAAATAAAAAGTCACAGTGAAGAGTATTGAGAGCGATCACATTGTTTATGTCTACACAATTACTCCATTAGTACTGTCAACCCTGACTTGTGGGTCATATTACCCATTGGCTAACTCATTGTCCAATGGTAACGTATTGTCATCCTCGACTTACTACTCACAGTGTAGTACGTTTTGTATACAAAACCCCAACATACCGGCAGTAATTGAAGAACTACAAAGACTCAATCACTGCTAAATTTCATAGTAAAACATTTAAGGTTTGGTAAAACATTACCAAAAAGATTATCAAAAAGAGGATAAACTCACATTGCTATCTTAGACTTCGCGTAAGGGTTTCCTGGATATAATCTATAATTTATACAAATGTACATTGGTTAGTACCATAACCCTTTGAAAATATTAATGATACCCTCCCCGAGACGGCATTCCAACAACTACGTCGGGCAGAACCACCACAGTTGTTACGGAACCCTAAATCAATCGAGCAGCGTAACTATTACGAAACCGGGGTTATAATACTTACAACGGAGCAGAACCTCGCTAACTAGGGGTATAATACCCGACTATAATGCCTCTAATTCAGAAAGTGAGATTGAGATTTGAAATGTGAACGAACTGAATTGAACCCCGATGGCCTTCTTATATAGTGCTGATATCCGACTCTCACGCGGCCCGCGTAAAAGTAAGCTAAGGCTTACGCGGCCCGCGTCAACATGTGGTCAACGTGTAGCTGATCCCGGTCACCAAGTAGACCCGCCACGATGTCAACACGTGTCAGCTCAGGATGCATCCGCGTTTGATGATCTCTCGCGGCCCGCGTCAATGTAAGCTTAAGCTTACGCGGCCCGCCTGAACTAAAGAAATCAGAGGAGTCCGGATCTAGCCTTCATACCGCCCGCGTGAACTGTTGGGGTGGGTCTACGCGGCCCGCCTTAACTCAATATTTCATGTTTTTAATTTATTTTAAATGCTATAACATAATTCGGGCTCGGTTTTCACATACGGGTTGTAATATAATACATATTGGGACATTCTATGATATACTAGAGTGTCAGAAATATTATGAGAGTGTTGGTTTTACCGAGGGTTGTTACATTCTCCCCACCTTATTTTAGAGCTCGTCCTCGAGATCTACTGGAATAAATATGGATATTTCCTTTGCATCTCTGACTCGAGTTCCCATGTGTACTCAGGTCCTCTTTTGGAGTCCCACTTCACTTTGACCAGAACTAATCTCTTATGCTTGAGATTCTTGACTTTCCTGTCTTCAATCTGTAGAGGTCTTTCTACAAACTTGAGTTGTTCATTTTCCTCTATATCCTTAAGAGGTACTATCAATGATTCATCAGCTAAACACTTTTTGAGATTAGATACATGAAATATATCATGTATTCCTGCCATTTCCTCTGGCAGTTGTAGCTGATAGGATACAGGTCCTATTCTTCTAATAATCTCAAAAGGTCCAACATACCTGGGACTTAGCTTTCCCCGTTTGATGAATCTTACTATTCCTTTCCAAGGAGAGACTTTCAATAATACCATATCTCCTACTTGAAATTCCAACGGTTTGTGTCGGTTATTGGCATAGCTCTTTTGTCGATCACGTGCTGCTTTCAGTCGTTCCTTGACTTGAATAATCTTGTCGGTTGTTTCTTGTACTATCTCAGGTCCAGATAGTTGCTTTTCCCCAATTTCTGCCCAACAGACTGGGGTTCGGCACTTTCGTCCATAAAGTGCTTCGAATGGTGCAACATTGATACTTGTGTGATAACTATTATTATAAGAAAATTCTATTAAAGGTAAGTGATCGTCCCAATTACCTCCAAAGTCAATTGCAGAAGCTCTAAGCATGTCCTCCATCGTCTGAATTGTCCTTTCCCTTTGTCCGTCCGTTTGTGGATGATAAGCCGTATTTAGCTTTAATTTAGTTCCCATTGCCTTTTGGAAACTTGACAAAAAATGAGATGTAAAGCGGCTATCCCTATCAGAAACAATTGATAAAGGAATACCATGTAAAGAAACAATTTCATTTACATACAATTTAGATAATTGTTCCATACTAATTGTTTCCTTCATTGGTAGAAAATGAGCTGACTTGGTTAGTCTATCTACAATCACCCAGATTGTATCATTTCCTTTCCTAGTTTTGGGTAATTTAGTAACAAAATCCATTGTTATCAATTCCCATTTCCACACCGGCATTTCTAGTTGCTGTAACAAACCTGAGGGTTTCTGATGTTCAGCTTTAACTTGTGAGCAAGTTAAACATTTAGAAACATAGGCTGCTCTGTCCTTTTTCATTCCTATCCACCAGAAATTTTTGCTTAAATCCTGGTACATTTTATCACTTCCTGGATGCATCGTATACTTAGACTTACGGGCTTCTTCTAATATACGATGACGTAGGTTTCCTAATTTAGGTATCCACATTCTCTTTTCATGGAATCTCCAAATTCCATCTGTTCCTTGTTCCAATTCTTTTAGCATACCTTTTAATTTTTCAGAATCATCCTTGATTACTGATTCTTGTGCTTCTCTTATCTGATCATTTAAATCTACTTGCAGATTTAATTTAAGAGAATGTACCCTTTTTGGCTTTTCATGATATTTTAGACTTAAAGCATCTGCCACTACATTTGCTTTTCCTTCATGATACTGGATATCACAATCATAGTCACTAAGCAATTCCATCCGGCGTCTTTGCCTCATATTCAATTCCTTTTGTTTGAAAATATACCTTAAACTCTTATGATCGGTGAATACAGTAAACTTACTACCATAAAGCTAATGTCTCCAAATCTTAAGAGCAAAAATTATAGCTCCTAATTCTAAATCATGGGTTGAATAATTCTCTTCATGATTCTTAAGTTGTCTAGATGCGTAGGCTATAACCTTTTGTCGCTGCATCAATACACATCCATAACCTAATCTAGAAGCATCACAATAGACTACAAAGTCTTCAGTTCCTTCTGGTAATGCTAGTATGGGTGTATGGGTCAATCTTTGCCTAAGAATTCTAAAGGCTTCTTCTTGTTTTACTCCCCATTCAAACTTAACAGATTTACAGGTTAGCTTAGTTAAGGGAATGGCTATTCTAGAGAAATCTCGAATAAAT
Source organism: Helianthus tuberosus (assembly GCA_030545235.1). Lineage (NCBI taxonomy): Eukaryota > Viridiplantae > Streptophyta > Magnoliopsida > Asterales > Asteraceae > Helianthus > Helianthus tuberosus. The sequence continues at coordinate 13,403,240 of CM060409.1, read as the reverse complement.
CTTCTATAATAACCGGCCAATCCTAAGAAACTTCTAACCTCGGTTGGTGATTCAGGGGTTTTCCATTTGGTAATTGCCTCGATCTTTGTTGGATCTATATGAATTCCTTCATGATTGACTAAATGTCCAAGAAATTGTACCTGTTCTAACCAAAATTCGCACTTTGAAAATTTAGCGTAAAGCTTTTCCTTTCTTAATAAACTTAAAAGTGCGTGCAAATGCTTTGCATGATCTTCTTTATTCTTAGAGTAAATTAGAATATCATCTATAAATACAATTATGAATTTATCCAAATATGACTTACATATTCGGTTCATCATGTCCATAAATGCAGCTGGGGCATTGGTTAAACCAAATGGCATGACAGTAAATTCATAATGACCATACCTTGTTCTGAATGCGGTCTTAGGAATGTCCTCTTCCTGTACCTTTAATTGATGATATCCTGACCTTAAATCGATTTTAGAGAAAAATCGAGCTCCTTGCAGTTGATCAAACAGATAATCGATTCTTGGTAATGGATACCGATTCTTAATCGTGACCTTGTTTAATTCACGGTAATCAATGCACATACGCATTGATCCGTCCTTCTTTTTAACGAACAGTATCGGCGCTCCCCACGGCGACGAACTTGGTTGTATAAATCTTTTTTCTAACAATTCGTCCAATTGTTTCTTCAATTCTTGCATTTCTGTAGGTGCCAAATGATAAGGTGCTGTGGCAATTGGTGCAGTTCCTGGTAACAGGTGAATTCTGAATTCAACTTCTCTATCTGGAGGTAGTCCTGGTAATTCTTCTGGAAAGACATCTGAAAACTGAGATACTACTGGAATGTCTTTTAGTTCGTTTCCTTTAGTGTTTGTGATTATGGAAATCATATACACTATAGAACCTTTTCTTATACAACTTGCAGTTTTCATCACAGAGATAAATTTAGTGTACCTAGAGGGTTTATCTCCTTTAATTGTGATCGTTTTACCTTTTGGTGAATTTACTTGAATTAACTTTTGATCACATAAAATACTGGCTTTATTGGCTATTAACAAATCCATTCCTAAAACAACACCAAATCCTACCAGATTCATGGGATACAGGTTTGCTATAAACTTTTGGTTTAAAATTTCTATTCTTGCTCCCTGCAAGATTTCAGAAATCCTAACGGTTTCTCCATTGGCTGTCTCTACTAAGCATTCTTGTGGTAGTTTAGTTAATGACTGATTTAGAAATTTGCATAATGATGTATTAATAAAACCTTGGTTTGCACCAGAGTCAAATAATACTTTAGCAAAAACATCATTAACTAAAAACGTAACAGCTATAACATCTGGGATCATCTTGGCTTCATCTGCAGTCAGAACAAATGCTCTAGCATTTTTAGTATTCTTGTTGTCTATGGCTGGAGCTAATTTTGGGTAGTTTGGCCTGATATGACCTTTTTCTCCATAGTTGTAGCATAATCCATTACTGGATTTCTTCCTGCAATTTTCTTCCTTGTGTCCTGGCATCTTACAATAATTGCAGAGAGTGGAGCATTTTCCCACATGCTTTTTCTTGCAGACCTTGCAGTATGGTGCAGAGGTAGAACCCATATTCCTACGATTGAAATTTCTGGAACGGAATTCTTGTGTAAGCCTTTGGGTTAAGTTCATCCTCTGATCTTCTTCTCTAGTACGGACTAATTCATCAGTCAAGGTATTTGTTAATTCTATAGCTTCTTCTATGGTTTGAGGTCTAGCTGCCTTGACTATGTGTCTAATCTCCCCAATTAATCCCCAAATATAACGGGAAATTAATACTGGTTCTGGTGAAGCAAGGGTTGGCACTATTCTAGCATATTCGAAGAATATCTTAGTATATCCCTTACTATCCACACCAGTCATCCTAAGGTTTAGGAATTTGTTTGCTATCTGTTCCTTTTCATTGGGTGGGCAGAATTTCCTTTCTACCTTGTTCTTAAATTCTTCCCATTCCATATTGTAGGTTCTATCACTTCCTCTTGATTGGAGGACAGTGTTCCACCATTCTAGTGCTGCATTCTTAAACAGATTAGAAGCAAACAATATCCTATCTTCTTCAGCACACTTGCTTATCCTTAAGACTACCTCAGTCTTCTCTATCCAGCGTAAGGTTGCAATGGCCCCTTCGTTGCCAGAGAATTCCATTGGTTTACAAGACCAGAATTCTTTATAAGAACAACCATAAGGCATGGTTCTTCTTCTTTTGGGAATAGGCAATTGAAGTACAGGTCCATGTTCACGCTGTTTTCTGGTTCAACTGGTCGCTTACTGCTATGCTTACTTTTATTATCAGCATCATTAACAGTTTGAAGAATAAATGGCATTGCATCTATAATTCCCTGTGCCACTCTGTGTTGGATAGCACTATTATCCACTTGGTTTCCATTGTTATTGATGCTCGGAATTTCATTAACCACGTTAATGTTACTCTGGTTATCATTATTCAGATTTTCTTGATTTCCTTCATCGGCCATCTGAATTTTAAACATTTATCCCATATTAATATCATAAAATAATAGGTAATATAATTAATCACATGACACGCAATCTAACTAAAATGTCGATCATTGCGACTTGTACTCTATTTTCATATACTATTATGCATCTATTACACACTAGTACTGAATTAAAAATTACAATACCAACAGAAATAGAATTACACTAATAGTAATATGCCTCTGTACACACATATTTTATTTTATTTTATTTTGTTATATTATTATTACTACCATCGTCTCACCATCTCATTCATGGATATGGATTTATCCAAAAATCCATATTGTGCTCATCGTATTTCCATACGAGACGCTCTCCCACCTGACGCATTCTCTCACTGCTTTCTAAAATTTCCTCCCCAAAAGTCCTAAGTTCTTGGACGTTTTCTGCACTCATTGGGGGTGCAGGTTCTCGGACTGGGTTTGGAATCTGGGGTGCGGCTTCCTGATATGGGGGTGACAGTTCCTGAAATTGGTAAGGATCCTCTAAAATCTCCCTAATATAGTTATCATGGTAATAGGGATCTAAAGGGTCCATACCTGGATAAGCTTCTATGTTCTGTATGGGTGGATATTCCTAGATAGGGTAACGTTGCACAAAGTCCCTATTGTCGTCCCACCAGGGGTCGTAATTTGGATCTAGGGGATTTGGTACAGGTATCCTAGGGATTTCTTCTGGGTTAAAGTCATGCATCTCCACTTGGTTTTCCTGGTTTTCTATCTCCATGGGTTGTTCTGGGTTTTGTGGTTGTGGGGCTACTAGTTGTTCCAGACTTGGGTCAGCAGCAGTTGTAGCTAGGATATGGAAATTAGCTAGGCTTCTATTAAGCATATCCTGTGTATTGGCATCTGTTCTACGCTTAGCAGCTGCTAAAACTCTTTGCTGTTGCAACTTCCGCATTCTCTTCCTACGAGCAAAGGCTTCCTTACTGAACCATCCTCGTTTCTTATGAGGGAATGGCTCTTCTGACTGAGCTTTAAAAGCAAACACTCCTTCTTCCTGATCAGCAGAATACCCAGAAAGGGCAGGCTGTGAAGAAGTACCTTCACTCCTAGGTGAATCAGACAACTGACGATTCATGTCTGATGGTCCTTGATCACTCATACTGTAAACTAACAAATAGTCAAATAACACATAACAAATAAATACAGTTATGCACGTATCTCCGTAATTTATTTCCTAACATAAAATATAGAATTTAAGTGTCAGCAGAACACTTCTTTGGCTCAGACCAGTGGCTAGGCTCTGATACCACCTTCTGTCGCAACCCCCGATCCCTGATTCCCGGGAACGGGCGGACGCGATCACAGAGTTTCGGTGGTATCAGGTTATTTAATCTGGCAGCGGAATTTACATCAGGACCATAGTTAGGAAATGTTTATCAGAGTAAAACCACCTTATTTAATATTAATAATCACATGGGTAAAACCCAAGTTTCTTATTACAAGACATTTATAGGGACAAACCCTATTTTATTGAATTTAAAACATCGTTTATTAGGTAACTTTTATAGCCACATTTTTCCAAGCCTTCAGTGCTCTCCAGCCGGCATTTTACTAATTGGCTGTCACATTGGGTTACCTGAAATGTGTTTTAAAAACATTTGTCAGTCGGAAATACTGGTGAGTGAATCCCAGTTTAATCAAGTTTAAATAAAAAGTCACTGTGAACAGTATTGAAAGCGATCACATTGTTTATGTCTACTCAATTACTCCATTAGTACTGTCAACCCTGACTTGTGAGTCATATTACCCATTGGCTAACTCATTGTCCAATGGTAACGTATTGTCATCCTCGACTTACTACTCACAGTGTAGTACATTTTGTATACAAAACCCCAACATAACGGCAGTAATTAAAGAACTACAAAGACTCAATCACTGCTAAATTTCATAGTAAAACATTTAAGGTTTGGTAAAACATTACCAAAAAGATTATCAAAAAGAGGATAAACTCACATTGCTATCTTAGACTTCGCGTAAGGGTTTCCTGGATATAATCTATAATTTATACAAATGTACATTGGTTAGTACCATAACCCATTGAAAATATTAATGATACCCTCCCCGAGACGGCATTCCAACAACTACGTCGGGCAGAAACACGACAGTTGTTACGGAACCCTAAATCAATCGGGCAGTGTAACTATTACAAAACTGGGGTTATAATACTTAAAACGGAGCAGAACCTCGCTAACTAGGGGTATAATACCCGACTACAATGCCTCTAATTCAGAAAGTGAGATTGAGAATTGAAATGTGAACGAACTGAATTGAAACCCGATGGCCTTCTTATATAGTGCTGATATCCGACTCTCACGCGGCCCGCGTAAAAGTAAGCTAAGGCTTACGCGGCCCGCGTCAACATGTGGTCAACATGTAGCTGATCCCGGTCACCAAGTAGACCCGCCACGATGTCGACACGTGTCAGCTCAGGATGCATCCGCGTTTGATGCTCTCTCGCGGCCCGTGTCAATGTAAGCTTAAGCTTACGCGGCCGCCTAATCTAAAGAAATCAGAGGAGTCCGAATCTAGCCTTCATACCGCCCGCGTGAACTGTTGGGGTGGGTCTACGCGGCCCGCCTCAACTCAATATTTCATGTTTTTAATTTATTTTAAATGCTATAACATAATTCGGGCTCGGTTTTCACATACGGGTTGTAATATAATACATATTGGGACATTATATGATATACTAGAGTGTCAGAAATATTATGAGATTGTTGGTTTTACCGAGGGTTGTTACACACAACGTCACACACATCGTAAAAATGATCATGAATCTCGATACAAAAGACCCCAGTTGAAGAGTAGTTACAAAGTGTTGGAAGGGCAAGCTGTTGATATATATACAAAAAGTATTTTTTGTGACGTTCAAGCTGAGCTTATTGGAGTTGCGGATTGCATAAATCAACCTTACGAAGATCAGCCTGATGGGTTTGTTAAGTTTTATGTAAATGACTTCCGACGGCTTTGTACATCCTTATTTGAGGTAAATAATGGCATTTTGGTTTTTATGGCGTTTTCTGTTAATGGCGTTTTATCATATGCAATGTGTTCTTTTCATTTTTAGACAAACATTCTATGCATGGTGTTATAGAGATATTGTTTTTGGCGTATTTCAGGTATTGTTTCGTAAGTCTGATTGCACATGCAGTTGCTCATGCAGACGTTTTGAACAGTTTGGTTTGCTATGTAGACAAATATTCTATGTTTTGAGACTTATGGACCTTAGGTAATTTCTAAAACAATACATTCTGAATAGATGGCGCAAAGAGGCCTCCCCAAACTGCTCTCCTGAATTCTCAATTAGTTGTGAATATATGACCGAGCTTGATCCTGATGTGCAAAGTATGATGCGAGATGTTATTTATTCAACCGAATACACTTTGAACCGTTTATCTGGTAATAAAGAGGAGCTACCCTTATACAAGGATCATATTCAATCTTATATGAAAAAGGTTCAAGATATGCAGATTGTTGTTCCTCTCGCTAGTTCTAGGGATAGATTTGCCGAGATAACTAGTCAATATAAAAATGACAAGAATCTGATAAGAGTCCCTGTAGGTTATAAATCCAAAGGTTTTGGTTCTCGGAAGCGCCTGAAATCTAAACAGGAGATAACAGTTGACAAAAAGAAATCAAAGTCGAAACCCGGGGCCAAAGAAAGACAGTGTCAAAACTGCAAAGCCTATGGACACTACGCATCAACATGCAAACAGACCGTAATTAAAAGAAGATCGACAAGGTCTTGGAGAGCCAGTGAAGAGTAGTTTGGCGTTTTGTATTTGTAATTCTTACAGAACACATACAGTTGTCTTTGAGAGCCAGTGTAGAGTACTTTTGCGTTTTTTAATTTCAATGCTATAGAACACAGACATTTCTCAGTTTGACTTTTTTTTTTCTATTTCTTTGTTCATAACATGCAATTTCGAAGTTAAATAACAAACAATATAATATTGGGCAAGGAAATCAAACGCAAAAAATAAAAAAAAAATAAAAAAAAAATAACGCCACTAAATAAAACTTCCATAAACTTCTATTTTTGGTCGTGCTAAACTCAATAATGTTTTGCTGAATGAAATGGATAACATTGTTAATCCTCAGTCAAGAAAGATGTGTAACAATGTTATCCATCCCGTTTAGCTAAACTTTATAGAGAAGAAAAACAGAATCTCCATGAAATGACTTTTTTTTGAAGTTTTGTGGTTTTTGTATATTTTTGGCGTTTATATTGAGGATCTTGCTCATTGCATAAAGTGAAAGTTTATTGAGAAAATTGTGTATATCAAAGAAACATGGTTTTGAATCTTTGATATTTTGGTTTTTTTTTTTCGTTTATAAGATGAATGGTGTAGAGGAAAATATAGGTTATTGCAGTAATTCTGAGAGTTTGTTTATATAGGAAGTTTTTGGCGCATATTTTAGGCGCGATTTTTATTGCAGTAAATGCTAGTAATAAAGTTACGTCGTTTTAGTACTGTTTGTTCAGCTTTATCGGTTAAAAACAAAGTTTGGCGTTTTATATCCATGACGTTATATTATGATGAAGTGTGCTATGTGTGTTGAGGCGGATTTTAATAGCGCGAGTTTGGCGTTTTATGTTAAGTCAAAAGACCCTTTTACCCTTAGTGAAGCGCGCCGGATTAATAAAAGTGATTTTATTTACGAAAATGTCACTGCGTCATCTAGTCCATAGATTGTTTTGATCTGACGATTCATAAGCGTTCTCTCCATTCTCACACTTTTGAGCGTTTTCTTTGTATCCCGACCCTATATATAAGTGTGTGTGTGTATATATATATATATATATATATATATATATATATATACAGGGAGGGGCTCATGCGAGAACTCCATTTATTGCGAGAACCGCGAGAACCAATGTGAACACAACCTCAAATAGCTAAAAAAAACCTAAAAAAACTTAACCCCCACCCTCCCCCCCGCCCCAAAAAAAAAACCTAACCCCCTCCCCCCAAGCTAAATGCTAAAAACTAAACCCCCAAAAAACCTAACCCCCCCCCCCCCCACCCAAAAAACCTAACCCCCCCACCCCACCCCCCAAGCTAAAATGCTAAAAACTAAACCCACAAAAAACCTAAAAAAATTAAAAAAAAAATCTTAATTTTTTTTTAATATTTTTTATGCTTAAATCGCTACTTTTAGTGGCAAAAAAAAAAAATTTTAAAAAATTAATTTTTTTTTAATTTTTTTTTTGCTTCGAAAAATAGCGATTTTTATATAAAAAATATTAAAAAAAAAATTTTGTGTGATTTTTAGCTATTTTTAGGCATTTTTGGTTGTGTTTACATTGGTTCTCGCGGTTCTGGCAATAAGAGGTGGTTCTCGCTTGATCTTCTCCCTATATATGTTACGAAATCAATATAGTTTAAATTGTATTTTCTTTTTTAAATAAATTAATATAATAATTATTACCTTTTTTGTATTGTTATTATTATTATTTTAATGAAATCTTGAATGATAATTAAACATCATTTCCATATTTAAAATGTTTGCATATCTTATAAATAAAGAACACTTTGATGTTTAGCAAATGATTATTAATAAAAGTCAAACACAATCACTATCAAAGGTTCGATTGTACTTAAAAGAATCGTTTTTTGCTTATGACAATTGTGCATGACACTATCAAAAATAAAAAGGAGACACAAAGTCAAGTTAGTAATATTAAACAAAGATGAAAACTGTTACAAATAAGACGAAAAATGTGGTGTACTAAAAAAAATATTAGAGATTTATAGATTGCTTATATGTTTGTTACTTACCAATGAGATTGGTGACCCATTGACAAAATATAAAAGCCCTTAGATACATTTAGATTTAAAGGTTTTAAATTCAAGACTTCAAATACAACATATAACATAAATAATAAAGAAAAAAAATTATATTGTAATTTAACTTTTTTCCCATGTTTAATGCATCATTTCGTTTTATACAAAATGAATTATTGTCTATATTATATAAAGTAAAATATATTATATAAAACGACATGTGATTTTTTCGTATTTATTTGTTAATGAGAACCAACTTCGTGTTAAAGAGTATAGGTGTTAAAATATGTTAATAATCATAACACGGGAACATTTTATGAGTATAGTAGCATCTACATTTATGTATAATTTACCAAATCAATGGATTTATAAGCCCGTGTAACATGCAGGATTTTAAACTAGTATAATATCACATCACACCATAGTTATTAAAGCGATCGCCTAGGCGCGCCTAGGCACAAATAAAGCCCCAGGCCCAACAAATCGCCCTGAGTGCGCCTCACGCCTTTAATCATTAGGTTTGTTCATGTATGCCAATAATGTTATTAAAGCGAGCGCCCAGACGCGCATAGGCGCAAATAAAGCCCCGGGCCCAACAAATCGCCCTGAGTGATGCATCACACTAACTACAATAATCTTACGTCCTTTTTGTTTTGCACCAAAAGTTATCTTTTTTTACACTTTAGTCAAATGAAATCTAGACAATTTATTTTTATTTTTATAAACCAAATAGGAAATTAAATAATTATGAAAGTCAAACTCATATTTTTTTCCTATGCTTTTATCAAATACGTTAAATAATTTGTGTGTTATATTTTCTATACTTGTTTTGAGTTTTACAATAATTATAGTTTTATCTGATTCTTTTTGTTGAATTTTTTATTAATTGAAGCAAATTTAGATATGTCAAGGTTTTACTCGAGTTTAATTGACGAATAACTTTTGGTTATTTGCAAATATACCACCACATGTGTTTTTATCTACATTTCGTCATGTGTGTTTTTTTATCTAACGGTTTTAATCGAGTTTAATTTACAACATGACATTCCGCCATAATGCGCCAGATATTTTACTAGTAAGAATATAAAATTGTGTATGAATCTGTATTAGAGATGTACATATTGATATATCTAGGTTCTATTTGAACCCATTGTGTTAGTTTCCTTCTTTTTATTGTTAATCTCCATAGATTTTTCAAAGTTTTAGGATTCCAGTTATCTGTTATTCATCGTCCCGTTTACTTATCCAAACAAATACACATTGGTTTCAATATTAATTTCGCATATGGTTTTAGTTGATAGTATAATTTGAAAGTCAACTGTGAGAAGAGAATTATGGGACTCTCTTTCTTCTCATTTAGTACTTCTAGTACGTGTACTCTACGTCTATAATTACACTGCTTACATTATTAAATACAATGTATACACATCACGCAATTTTAATTATATAATTATGTCTGACTAATTCTTTAAGAGAAGAAAAAGCAAATCTCCATTTCGAGTATCAGATGATATTACTAAATAATTTCATTTTGTTAACTAATTAAATCTAAAACAAAAATTAACATCTATAATTCTTTATATAAGCACGTGATTGTTGAACTGGTTAGTTTATTGTTGGTGATTATATAGAACCGAGCTACATGTTAATCCTGAAGTGCAAAGGGCAAACTATATATATCAAATGTAAAAAAGACGAAAAAACTCCTTCATCGATCGACCTCTTCAGTTTCAAAATTGGAATTTCGAGTTTGATATATGTAGTTCCTTAAGCTATATATGGGAGGTGGCTAGCATACTAAAAATTATTTTGGTTTGAAACATCATTTTCATTCTTATTTGATGGTGTAAAGTAAAAAAAAAAAAATTGCTATGCATATATCATCTTGCTGATTCATATATATATTAAGTTTATTGGGTGTTTGATTGAATATTATTTTAATTTTTTAAGATAGGCATGTCTATTATATTTTACCATCATTCTTAGTTTATAATGCATGTACTTTGACCCAATAATTTACTTTTTTGGGACACTTGTCTTTTTACGGACCAACACAGAAACTTTTATTGGTACAACACGTATGAACTTTAGCCAACATGTTTTAAACTTTTAATGTGCCAAAAGAATGATATGCATGCAAATATGAAAATTAGGTAGGGTACGCGTACGAATAAGTCAAAGACGTAATACGAATGGTTACACCTTACAAGATAAACCAATATGTTGATGTGACCTTGCAATTCCAAAAACTATTAATGAGCCATAATCTTGCAATGATGGATTAAACATTTTAACCATTGACATTTTTCTTTCAGCCTCCATAGTGCAAACATGATCATAACCACATTTTTCTCCTCTGTCTCCAAAGAAAAAAGATGGGTTGATCAAATTAGCAAGAAATTCATAAGGGAATTCGTCTCCATTGACATTTCCACTAAAAACCCTATATGTGTTTTCAATATTCCAAAATCCATTACCATCTTTAAACCTGAGGCTTATCTCCCTCAGGTGATTGCTTTGGGTCCGTATCATCACATGGTTCCACACTTATATCATATGGAACGGTTCAAGATTTCTTGTGCTAAGTCTTTTTTCAGCCAAAGCCACCGCGGTCAAGGAAACATTAAGTTTCGTGAAATATTAATCGAAAAACTCAAAGAACTCGACCCTGTTGTCCGAGGCTGCTACCATAGCTACTTGGACTTAGATGACAATACATTATCTTGGATTATGGCAATAGATGGTTTGTTCTTAATTAACCTTTTGCAAGATTATTTTGTTGATAATAGAAATAAAAAGATGGTAGGAGACACCATTCTTTCTGGGGACCTAATGTTGTTAGAAAACCAAATCCCCTTTGTTGTATTAAAAGAAATTTATAGAACTTTGAAAACCAATTCTTCTGAAATAGATGAAGATGAATCCGAGCTGTTTTTCATGATGGAGCGGTTTTGTCGAGCAAACTCTCCCCTCCAATTGTCACCAATTTCATCATGCTCTTACAATGAAACAAGCCACATGCATCTGTTGGATCTCATGTACCATTTGATGGTCAAAAATGGTTTTCCTAAAACCGAAAGATCGAATCAAGATGAAGAAAGTTCACAAAGCCGAAGTAGTTCGGAGGAAATAGAGGTCATGGAAGAGGGAATGAATTCAGCTTGTGATAATATCGATGAAATTACTAAAATAGCCATGAAGTTTGGGATTGGTAGAAAAATTTTGAAGCCTGTCCAGGTTATACAAGACATACCATGGGATAAAATAGTGACCATTTCAGGCCTAAAAGTTGTAAAGCTTCCTGAAAAAAATGAAGTTCCTGTGGTGGCGGAGATTAATATACCATCTGTGTACTCCCTTTACCACTATGCAGGGATAACATTTAAGTCAACAACCGAGGGTATAATGGGCATCAAGTTTGTAGAAGAAGAAGCTGCTTTATATTTACCGGTAATAACCCTAGATGTTAATTCAGAAGTAATATTAAGAAACTTGGTTGCTTATGAAACTGCTATGAACTATTCGAATTCGAGTCCCCCATTTTCACAATTCATGGATCTATTAAGTGGTATTATCGATAGCACCGAGGATGCCAGACTGTTAAAGGAGAAAGGAATCATTAAAGATGAACTAACTAACAATGGGATCGCTGAGCTATTCAATGGGATAAACAAAACAACCAGGAGTTCCGATAACCAGACCGTTGTGAAGATTAATAACTACTACAAGAAGAAGTTGGTCGTCAGGATGTTTAAGTTCATGAATAAGAGATGGTTTTCTTTATGGAAGGTGATTACTCATCTGTTAACTGTTTTGTTGTTGCTGTTGCTGCTATTGTACTCGTTTTGCGAGTTCTATGGCTGTCCTAAACTCTATGGTGGCAGCAGCTAGATAAGAAGTTCAAACCCCGGTGCACGATGCTCTTGCAAGCCCAAAGGGTGTCAGGCCAACAGGAACTTGATGTAAATTTTTGTATTATAGCAGGTTTTAATTAGTTCTTTAATTCTTTGAATTGCTATACTTGTTCAACCATGCTAGTAGATATGAAGACATTATTGATCGAGCAATAGGGTTCTCTAGATGTCTATAGATGCTCGCAAGTCTTGGTTATATCTTTGTACATAGTATAAAAGTGTGGTGATCTTTTTCTCAAATGAAATAAATTAAATACATTTTGTTTTATTTTTGTAAGCACTTTTTTGCCACCAACCTTGTGCACTATGAAGCCGATAATCATGCACTTCCGATGATCCGAATTTGGGCCGCTCGGTTCTGATGTCTACTAGTTTTTTTTATTCGGGTCGACAAATATGTTTATTTGTTTTATTTCGAATTGGGCCGTAGGCCAACCTTATGTTATTGGGTCAAAATACTAGAAGTCCATTAGGTTTCATGTTTGGGTCGCATGAAGTTTGGGCTGTGTTGTGGGAATCGGTGTGACTAGGGGATGTATAACCGCATGAACGGCTAATAGGGAACAGACGTATCCCTCTGCAAATCAGCGTGACGCTTCACTCACACCCATTCGATCAATATATATATATATATATATATATAGGAAGGTTAACGTACATTACGGCTTAACGTACATCACATACGACAGGTAATTACGCACGTTCATTTTAAAATCACGCACGTTATAACTCAAAAATCCAAAATCACGCATGTTGAAACACAATAATCATGCATATTGAAAACATTAATCACGCATGTTATATTACAAATCACGCACGTTGTTGTACGTGAAGTACGTTAAGCCGTAATGTACGATATACTTTTTCTATATATATATATATATATATTCGGTTCCATCTTCATGTTATGCAATGCAAGTTTCGTTTGAAAAAACAATTATAAGCTCAAGTATTTCAAGTTCCTATTTCGTTTATTCGGTTGGTTATTTTTCAATTCTTGTATTTTCGGTTTGAAGATGAAGTGGTGTGATGTTTGTGGTGACTTTAAGTATTTGTGTGATCATCTTTCTTCTCGGTCCGATTGGTCCTGTGAACCCGTTAACTGTGATACCAACATTGGTATCAGAGCCAAAGGTTCTGTGAAGATCGAGGACGAAGATCATGGTTCTGGAAATCGTCTGAGGGATAAAGGGAAGTTGGTTGCTGCCGAGTTCGGTGATGCTAGGATGAACGTTGAAAAGTGCGGCCAGGGCAGCGGAAAAGGTAAACAGTACGCGCAAGGGAAGCCATCCAGTCGCTAGTGGAAATCACCCATTAAAAACTTTCCCAAGAAGCTGGTTCCAAGGGGTTTCGAGAAAAAGTTTGGCTGGAAGGGAAGTACACCGGTCGGGAGACCGAGGACGGCCGGGATTCGCTGTTTTACATGCAAACAATTTGGCCACATCGCTTCTATATGTCCAAGTAAGTACATTAACCTAAGCCCGTTAACCGTAGAAAATGATTATTTGGTTAGTGATACTTGCGGAGGATGTTGGGATTCGATTTGGGTAGTGGATCCAAGTTTTAAGACGCACATGACGGGCAATAGGAGCGTTTTCAAAGGTTTTAAGAGGCATTTTTGGTGTGCGACGAATGATAAGAAAAAAGAATTTTCATTCGTTCATTAGGTTGGTGAAGTAAAGATTCCGGTGGATGGGAAATGTAAAACCATACCGTGTGTAAGTTTCGTTCCTAGTCTCAAGAAAAATGTTTTAAGCCTAGAGCAATTATTGTTTCAAGGAATTGAAACAGTCACCACCGGTGACACTTGTGTTTCAAAGAAAATGTTCGGTAGTCGTGTGAAAGAGTTTGACGTTTTTTAGAATAAGTCGGAGATAGAATTAGAAGAGGAGTATCTAGACAAATTCTATGAGGGTCTAGATGTCGAAAATGGGCACCGCAAAGAAAAAGAATAACTCAAGGAATATGTCGAGGGGTATTACGAGAAAGAATTCGAGAAGGAAAGAGAGAAAAATAGAAGGAAGAACGGTGAAGGAACTTCGGGTACTAAAAAGAAGGAGACCGTTCACTCGAAGAAGGCAAAAGTCGGATTCATTATTTACTACGAAGGTTTAAAGGATAATCCATTGCAATCTCAAGAGGGGTTACGTCAAAAGGCGGAGGTTTTTCCCAAGACGAGGAGGATGTCACTGAAAATGACATGATTATAGAAAGTTGTTTAGAAACGTTGGATTCGATATTGCTACATGAAGAGTTGGCCGGGCATGAAAGGTTTTATGGTGCCACATTCGAGGAAATTCTCTTATGGTTTATACCATGTTTCCTCGGGATTTTCAAGAAAAACACTATGCCACCAACATTGGTTGACGGTAGGGAAATAAGTTTAGTGTTGCTACACCGAGTGGTAACCGCCAAAGGTGGAATAAAGAAGGTAAATTAAAGATGATCTTTGGGACGAACTAGCATTCGAGTGTGATTTTGCACCGGATGACGTGCATGTAGTAAAGGTTGCCTACATTTACTACATAGAGTTAATCGAGTGGTATTTCGATTTGATGAAGAAAAAGCAAAACAATAATGCACCGGACGCGAATGAAGCAAGCCGATAATCATGCACTTCCGATGATCCGAATTTGGGCCCCGCGGTTCTGATGTCTACTAGTTTTTTTATTTGGGTTGAACATTTGTTTTAATTCTAATTGGGCCATAGGCCAACATTATGTTATTGGGTCAAAACACTAGAAGTCCATTAGGTTTCATGTTTGGGTCGCATGAAGTTTGGGTCGTGTTGTGCGAATCGGTGTGAGTAGGGGATGTATAACCGCATGAAGACCTAACAGGGAACAGACGTATCCCTCTGCAAATCATTGTGATGCTTCACTCACACCCATTCAATCAGTATATATATTCGGTTCCATCGTCATGTTATGTAATGCAAGTTTCATTTGGAAAAAACAATTGCAAGTTCAAGTATTTGAAGTTCCTGTTTTAGTTAATTCGGTTAGTTATTTTTCGATTCTTGTATATTCAGTTTGAAGATGAGTGGTGTGATGTTTGTGGTGACTTTAAGTATTTGTGTGATCATCTTTCTTCTCAGTCCGATTGGTCCTGGGAACCCGTTAACTGTGATACCAACATACTAAACTTAACTACGAAACTAATTCTATTTTGAACGATGCTTACTTTTCTATACAATGTAAATCATATAAAGAACAAACATTAGCATGAGACTAGTAGCAAAAAGGACAGATATTACAAGGATTCTATTAGTACAAGAAGCATTTGGTTACACACATGTTTCCTCGGGATTTTCAAGAAGAACACTATGCCACCAACATTGGTTGACGGTAGGGAAATAAGTTTAGTCTTGCTACACCGAGTGGTAACCGCCAAAGGTGGAATAAAGAAGGTGATTAAAGATGATCTTTGGGATGAACTAGCATTCGAGTGTGATTTTGCACCGGATGACGCGCATGTAGTAAAGGTTGCCTACATTTACTACATAGAGTTAATCGAGTGGTATTTCAATTTGATGAAGAAAAAACAAGACAATAATGCACCGGAAGCGAATGAAGCAAGCTTGAAGAAGGCACAAGAAGAAGCGGTCGAAAGCGAAGAAGAGCCGGACTTGGTGATAACCATTGAAGTCACCGGCAACAACGATGATTAAAGAAAGCAAGCTCATCACGGATGTTCATGCTTAGGAGGGAGATTCAAGCCGATAATCATGCACTTTCGATGATCCGAATTTGGGCCGCTCGGTTCTGATGTCTTCTAGTTTTTTTATTTGGGTTGAACATTTGTTTTAATTCTAATTGGGCCATAGGCCAACATTATGTTATTGGGTCAAAACATTAGAAGTCCATTAGGTTTCATGTTTGGGTCGCATGAAGTTTGGGTCGTGTTGTGCGAATCGGTGTGAGTAGGGGATGTATAACCGCATGAAGACTTAACAGGGAACAGACGTATCCCTCTGCAAATCATTGTGATGCTTCACTCACAGCCATTCAATCAGTATATATATTCGGTTCCATCATCTTGTTATGTAATGCAAGTTTCATTTTAAAAAACAATTGCAAGTTCAAGTATTTGAAGTTCCTATTTTGTTAATTCGGTTAGTTATTTTTTCGATTCTTGTATATTCAGTTTGAAGATGAGTGGTGTGATGTTTGTGGTGACTTTAAGTATTTGTGTGATCATCTTTCTTCTCAGTCCGATTGGTCCTGGGAACCCGTTAACAGTGATACCAACATACTAAACTTAACTACGAAACTAATTCTATTTTGAACGATGCTTACTTTTCTATACAATGTAAATCGTATAAAGAACAAACATTATGTCACGGCCCCAGCCCCGGTTTGACCCGGTCAGTTGCCGCGGGACAGGAACCCGTGGTATTTATTAATTGATGCGACATCGGAAGATTCAACAGTGTCACACCCCGATATTTCCACGTATTACTGGTGGGCCCGGTGGGGAGTATCGTGACGTAGTTGTTATCATCATAGTCAAACAACACAAGTTTAAATGCACAGCAGAAGCAAAAGATAGATTTATTTCAACTGAATAAAATTGTAATATTAAGTATCACAACGTAGTTGAAAGGGATCCACAGGCGGATCAAATAAAAACAGAAAACATAGTTCATCAGACTTAAAATGCATCCAAGCTTGCGAGACTCTTATTGATGCTAAGGAGAGGCCAGCCTATTTCGAGTAGTACCTGCACTTAACCTTTTTGGGAAAATACGTCAGTTTACACTAGTAAATACAATTAACTGACTCATTTTGAAAATGTTTAGAAAATTGATTTGAATGCTCGAGGCACAAAATATTTTATAACTTGGGATAATTATTTATATATAAACTTGTAAAATAATTATATGTTCGTTATACGTTCAGTAGCCCGGATTGACACCGGGTTAAAGATTAATTGACACACCACATGACATAATCCCGCGGCGGGTTATTCCCAAAACCGGCGGTTATACCTTATTATTTATTTATGCACTGTCGGGTGTACGCCTACACCCCGTGCTTAGGTCGTGGCCATTTCGTAAAATGATTCCAAGGATATCCGGGACATGGTCATTAACCCCCCAAAGGCTTTAATCAAACAAAACAATTTAAACGGGACATTTCAATAATTTAATCTTCATACAATTAAAAATTCAAAGCCCGACCAAGCGGTATTTTATATACCGTACCCCAAGCCCGTATAGGGAAAATAAGTTAAAAGTATTTACCTTTGCAAGTATTAATCACAAATAGCAAGTGCGTGTAGCTTTTACCGGGTCTCCTATTCTGGAACAAAGGCTTTTAATAACCTATTAGATTCCTAACGGGTCTTTAATTAAGCCTAAACTTAGACCGGTTAGTTTTAAAGGAAGATACGGTTCTAACGCACGATTAAGCGAAGACCAGAATAGAATGTGATTTAGACCCGACAAGTTTGAAGACTTGTATAATATAGGTAAACTAAACACATTCTGGATTTTGAGACAAAAATGATAAGGTTTGACCCGTGTCGGTCAATTTACGCAAACTAGTTACATAAACTGAACCGAACGCGTAAGATGCGTAACGGGTAACCATATGAGTCATATATAGGTTTCCTAAGTTAATATGCCTTAAATATGTTGTGACATCAGTAAGATATCTTCTAATATGCCCGAAATGGATTTAAACTCAAACTATGCCCCGTAGGGGCATTTTGGTCATTTTAAAGGTTATAAAAGAGATTTAATATAAATCTGAGTTACAGATCTAATATAATAAGTAAAATACTTATTTTTATAAGTTATAACAGAAGAGTATTATAAATATGTGAAATTTATCTTTTATAACTAAACTATGCACCTTAGGGGCATTTTGGTAATTTCACATAGGCTTAAAAGGTCAAAACTGGAAATCTGAGTTTAAAACTTTTTCTTACTGTTAATATATAAAAATTTACTGAAAATATCAGTAGGCATCAAACCTTATAAGTTTAAAATAGTTTTAATACATACTATGTGTTAAAAACGCTTAAAAAGGCTATTTTGAGCTATTTCCGGATTTTTTTAAGGAAAGCTGATATTTTTATTATTTCAAAAGGCTCAAAATGTTTTATTTATCATATTAGATCAGTAGAAAAAGGTTTGGTATCAAAATAATTTATAAAACTCATGTTATAGCCCAAAATGGCAAAACCGGCAATTACCGAATCAAGCTTAGAACTCTATGTTATGCTCAGCCTAAAAATAAATAAAAATCTTCAAAAATCCCAAAATATTATCTTATATCGTAGGTAAAAATTTTGGTATTAAAAATCGGGTTTAGATAGGCTATACGCTAATTACGCCGTTTAATTAATAAAAAACTTCTTATTTACGCTAATGAGCATAACTCCTAATCTAGACCTCAAACTGATGTCAAATTTTAGGGATAAGTCTATAAACCAGTAATGAAGGTTTCTACTCTTTTACTTTATCAAAAATCACATTTTAAAGTCATAAGGGCATAATGGTCAACATTTAAGCATTGAACGGAAACATGCATATGAATCGGATAACTAATGAACCAAGTTGTATAATCACAGAGGGTTATACTAACATGAAACCTGGTCCAAATAAAGCTCTAAGGCAATTCTAAAACATGCTACATTGGGTCAGAACTGATAGTCAAAGCAAAAGTCAAATTATGCGACTTTCGGTTCCGAACCAAGCCTAAACTGAAAATTATCGGGTTGAACATGTTTAGACATGTTCTTACATTAATTACCAAGTTATATTAATGATAAAACAGGTTGCATGGCTCATAGGTATTTTTAATTCGAGATTTGACTGGATAATTATTTTTAATGATAAAACTGATAGTCAAAGCAAAAGTCAAATTATGCATTAATTTGAAAATAAGCTTTCTGTTGACTTTTTAAGATTAACTTTGACCCGACAATTGACCTAGTTAGAGTAGGAATCAGGGGGTACCCTTTTAAGGGTTTATTACCCTCATAATTACCAACTCATAGGTATTTTTAATTCGAGATTTGACTGGACAATTATTGATTAATCTCGAAGTCAAACTTTCATTACGATAAGTTTGACTTATGGTCATTAAACTAATTAAAACTGAATTTAGGAAGTTAAGGACACTTACAACAGTCCTAAGTATGATCTAAAAGCTGATGGAAGTCTGCTAGAAGTCCCAAGAGTTCCAGAGCAATGCTTGAAGTGAAATTGAAATGAGCAAGGAAATGTTGCAACATTGAAGTCCTTATATAGCCAAGAACAAGTTATAAGATCTTGCCACAAAAGTCTAGGACCGATCCCAGATGTATCCATGTGTCCCTATAATGCCAAAAACCAGTTGCAAAGCCCCTGAATTCGAAAACCACTCTCCTAAGGCGGTGCAACAGGCTGAACAGGCAACTGTCCATTTTCTGCTGCCAGCGACGGTCTTACGGACCGTAAGCAAGAAGGCTTGCGGTCCGTATCCACCTCTTACGGACCGTAAGTCTATACAGATGCGGTCCGTAACCGACCTTGAATTGTATCGCCCAGTTGCAGTGCTTGCGGACCGTAAGCCTAAGGCCATACGGTCCGTATCCGACGACCATAAAACAAAAACTTGTATACCTTCAAGCTTTGACCATGAAATCTTTCTTAATTCGAATCTTGGGCCTTTAGCAACAGAATGGGACCACTTGATCAGTTCTGTAAAGCTATGCATGCCTTGCCATGCACTTATGTTGCCTTGGACTTTTTGAAAAGGGTCTTGAATGTAGAATTTGTCGTAGCACTCACATAGGATCCATTCATTGAGATTTAAATTAATTAACACTAAAGACAACCGGATTTGAATATATATATCAGATGTTTATAAAATAGTTTAGGGTTTTGGGTCCATAACTAGGTCGTTCTGAGGTATTAATTAACATGTCGATACTTTAAATCCTACCATACATCTTTCAACTTGATCCGGGTTTATGACATGTTTGCTTTACGTGACACGTGTCGATACATTATTAGACATAAATTTTTGAGGTGTTATAAACAGGATCTTTTAAAACTTGAAAATGCCCAGTTATTTTATTTCTTAATTCGGGATAAACCCCGTAATTTACAATAGAGGAATTTTACTAGGAAATTCCCTGGTTTTCAAAACATGTTTATTCATTTTATTGAGCCACCTCTTCAAGCTTGTTAGTGCTCCGTAGCACGTTTTCCTTGATTTACAGCAGGTCGCCTGAAACATGTTTTAAAAATATTTTATCAGCGGGGAAATACTGGTGAATCATTCATTTTGCACAAAATGAAACATAGTTATAAATTACAGCATAAGAGCGATTACAATGGCTTTTATCTTATTTTTATCTGGCGCCGTGTCACCTGGTGATGATGGTCATACCACTATTAGGTCCTTCCCCAAGTAGTGATGATTATCACTGTTAGGATTTATTAGCCTAACCGTGAGAATTTAGTAATGTGCACAATACCCCACTAGCCAGTGATTCAAGATAACCACGACTTAATCCCTGTAATTATAACTTTGGAAATAATTTGGAGTATTGTAAAACACTTTTGATAAAAGAGAATGACTCACATTGCAGATTTAAACGGGCAGAGTTTAGCCTACTGATTAGCCTTGTAACCTAATTTAAATAACAATGCACACGAACTAGGTCAGTAACTAATACGGCATTTACGATAACTCACGAGACTAAAACCCTCACAACGAATGACAAAGTGCTATACTTAAACATCCGTCGAATTCACGACTAATGACAAAGTATTTTCCTAATGTGGGCAGCACTTAAACATCCATTGGATAGTTTCAATCAATCGGACATTGAATCGTAGCAGCGATCAAGTTAATACCCTGTATCGTAGTAGCGTCTCGCTATATTAATTGTAATTTCGACTTTTGAGCAGCCAAACTTCGTTTTTGAGTTTTGGTTTCGACATCAGTGAACTGCTCATGACCCAACCTATTTATAGCAGAAATTTGGGTCTCACGCGGCCCGCGTGAGCCCTTGCTCGATCCTTACGCGGCCCGCGAGGAACCCTTGTCGTAGACTAGGGCTAGCGTGTCATCAGTAGTGCTGCCACGTGTACGCCACGTGGCCTGGGAACACATATCCGGTCAACCACATGTTGACGCAGCCCGCATAAGGGCCCTCTTGTTCTTTACGCAGCCCACGAGAAGGTATAAAATATGATTTTCTTGATTTTTGATATGGATTAGGGTTTCAGGGGTCCGATTCTATTGAAATAAGTGAGGATACTTTCGCTTCATTTCCGAGATTTATTGAAATAAGTGAGGGTACTTTCGCTTCATTTCCGATTCTAGCTCCCAAGTATACTTGGGTCCTCTCTTGGAATCCCATTTGACTTTGACTAGCACTAGTCGCTTGTGTTTGAGAAACTTGATCTTTTTGTCTTCTATTTTTAGTGGCTTCTCAACAAATTTTAACTTTTCATTCACCTCTACATCTTGAAGAGGTACTACCAGGGACTCGTCAGACAGACATTTCTTGAGATTGGATACATGAAACACGTCATGTACTCCAGCTAGCTCCTCTGGTAGTTGTAAGCGATAGGCAACAGGTCCTATTCGTTGGATGACTTGGAATGATCCTACGTACCTTGGGCTCAACTTTCCTTTCTTACCGAACCGAACTACTCCTTTCCAAGGAGAAACTTTTAATAGTACTTTGTCTCCCACTTGGAATTCTAACGGCTTGCGTCTATTATTGGCATAACCCTTCTGGCGATCTCGAGCCGTCTTTAACCTTTCCTTTATTTGAGTAATTTTGTCGGTAGTTTCTTGTACTATTTAAGGACCTGATAATTGACTTTCTCCTATTTCTGCCCAACAGATTGGAGTTCTGCATTTCCGTCCATACAGTGCTTCGAATGGGGCAGCTTCGATGCTTGAATGATAACTATTATTATAGGAGAATTCAATTAAGGGTAGGTGGTCATCCCAGTTTCCACCAAAATCTATCACACATGCCCTAAGCATGTCCTCCAGGGTTTGGATTGTCCTTTCACTTTGTCCGTCTGTTTGCGGATGGTATGCCGTGCTTAGATTTAGTCGGGTTCCCATTGCTTCCTAGAAACTTGTCCAGAAATGGGAAGTGAAACGACTATCCCTATCTGATACAATGGAGAGTGGAACTCCATGTAAGGATACAACTTCATCTACATACAACTTGGCTAACCTTTCCATGCTAAAGGTTTCTTTTATGGCTAGAAAATGAGCTGATTTGGTTAATCGATCCACAATTACCCAAATTGCATCATTACCTTTTCTAGTTTTGGGTAACTTAGTAACAAAATCCATGGTTATAAGTTCCCATTTCTATACAGGCATTTCTAATTGTTATAGTAGACCTGAAGGTTTCTGGTGTTCTTCCTTAACTTGTGAACAAGTTAGACATTTAGAAACATATCTAGCTATGTCGTTTTTCATTCCTATCCACCAGAAATTATTTCTTAAATCTTGGTACATCTTATTGTTACCAGGATGCATGGTATACCTAGGCTTATGGGCTTCTTCTAAAATCTTATTTCTTAATTCTCTCTGCTTAGGTACCCAAATTCTTTTCTTATGGAGTCTCCAAATTCAATCACTTCCTTGCTCTAATTCCTTTATTCTTCCTTTCATCCCTTCAGCATCGTCATTGATTGTTGTTCCTTGAATGTTCTTTAGTTGTTCCATTAAATCTAACTGTAGATTTAATCTGAGAGCACGAACTCGTCGTTGTTTCTCATGGTACTTACGACTTAAGGCATCTGCAACTACATTTGCCTTTCCTTCGTGATATTGAATATCACAGTCGTAATCACTTAAAATCTCCATCCATCTTCTTTGCCTCATGTTTAATTCTTTTTGCCCGAATATGTATCTTAAACTCTTATGATCTGTGTAGATAGTAAACTTACTTCCATACAGATACTGTCTCCAAATATTAAGGGCAAAAATTATGGCTCCTAATTCTAAGTCATGAGTCGTATAGTTCTCCTCGTGCTTCTTTAATTGTCTTGAGGCATATACAATTACCTTCTTGCGTTGCATTAACACAGATCCTAATCCTAGCTTAGAAGCATAGCAGTAAACTTCAAAATCCTCTGTTCCTTCTGGCAAAGCTAGAATTGGGGCGTTTGTTAACTTTTGCTTCAAAATCTTAAAGGCCTCTTCTTGCTTAGGTCCCCATTCAAACTTAACTGCCTTACATGTT
Organism: Helianthus tuberosus; assembly: GCA_030545235.1. Taxonomy (NCBI): domain Eukaryota; kingdom Viridiplantae; phylum Streptophyta; class Magnoliopsida; order Asterales; family Asteraceae; genus Helianthus; species Helianthus tuberosus. Next base: position 13,379,796 of record CM060409.1, on the reverse strand, counting down.
AGCTTAGTTAATGGCACAGCTATTTTGGAAAAAACCTTAATAAATCTTCTATAGTATCCGGCTAATCCTATAAAACTTCTAATTTCCATAGCTGACTGTGGAACCTTCCATTTAGTAATTGCCTCTATTTTAGCAGGATCTACATGAATACCTTCATGATTCACCATATGACCTAAAAATTGCACCTCCTGTAGCCAAAATTTACATTTCGAGAATTTGGCGTAAAACTTTTCTTTTCTTAACAAAGTTAAGAGTGCATGCAGGTGCTGACAGTGTTCATTCTGACTTTTGGAATAAATAAGTATATCGTCGATGAAGACAATTACAAATTTATCCAAATACGGTTTACAGATCCGATTCATCTTGTCCATAAATGCTGCAGGAGCATTTGTTAACCCAAAGGGCATGACTGTAAACTCGTAATGACCATACCTAGTTCTAAAAGTAGTTTTAGGTATGTCTTCTTCTTGTACCTTCAACTGATGGTATCCTGAGCGTAAATCTATCTTAGAAAAGTATCTAGCTCCTTGTAATTGACCAAAAAGATCATCAATTCTAGGTAATGGGTATCAATTCTTAATTGTAACCTTATTTAATTCCCTATAATCGATACACATTCTCATTGACCCATCTTTCTTCTTTACGAACAACACTAGAGCTCCCCATGGGGATGAACTAGGTTGTATGAATCCTTTGCTCAGTAATTCATCTAACTGCTTTTTCAATTCTAACATTTCGGTGGGTGCTAACCGATAAGGTGCCTTGGCTATCGGTGTAGTTCCAGGAATTAGATGAATTATAAATTCTACTTCCCTATCAGGTGGTAATCCAGGTAGTTCTTCTGGGAATACCTCTGGGTATTCTGATACTACTGAAATTTTTTTGAGTTCCTTACCCTTAGTGTTAATGATTACTGAAATCATATACACTACTTCTTGTTTTCTTGAATAACTAGCCAACTTCATTACTGAAATGAATTTCAGTGGCTTTCGTGGCTTATCTCCTATAATTACCACTAATTCTCCTGTGGGTGTATGAATTTCTATGGAATTCTTATCACAAAGAATTCGAGCATGGTTGGCTACCAACCAATCCATTCCTAATACCACGTCGAATCCTGCTAAATCCATAGGTAATAGGTTTGCAGAAAATTTATGACCTAAGAGTTCTATCTTTCCTTCTCACAAAACTTTATCTATGTTAACAGAATTTCCATCTGCCGTTTTGACTGTAAAAATCTGCCTAAGGTTGGTTAGGGGTAAATTAAGAGCTTGGCAGAATGAAGTATTTATAAAACTTTAGTTTGCACCAGAGTCAAATAATACTTTTGCATAAACATCGTGAACTAGGAACGTACCAGCTATCACATCAGGGATTAGCTCTGCTTCCTGAGTAGTTAGTTGGAAGGCTCTTGCGTTCTTCTTGGTAGTTCCTTTTGCAGGTTTAGCTTTGTTATCAGCTGGTTTGGCCAATTTAGGGCAGTCTGGCCTAAAATGTCCAGCTTCTCCGGTGTTATAGCAGATTGTTGCTTTCTTCTTTATGCAATCTTCTTCTTGGTGCCCCGGAATTTTGCAAAAATTGCAATACCCTTTGCATCTTCCAAAATGCTTCTTTTTGCAGGCATTGCAAAACGGAATAGTGGAGGATTGCCCAGTTCCCTTTCTCTTGAAATTGCTACGGTTACCCATACGGAAACCCTGGGTAATCTTTTGGGCCACTTCCTTTTTCCGGGTTTCTTCTCTTGTACGCACCAGTCCGTCAGTTAGGGTGTTAGCTAATTCCACAGCATCGTCAATAGTGCGTGGTCTCGCAGCTTTGACGATATCTCGAATTTCGCCAATCAATCCCCAAATATAGCGGGAAATAAGCACCGGTTCTGGTGAAGCCAGGGTTGGTACCACTCTCGCATATTCAAAGAATATCGAAGTATACCCTCGACAGTCTACATCCACCATCCGGTGGTTCAGAAATTTATTTGCCATTTGTTCTTTTTCATACTCGGGACAGAATTTTCTTTCTACTAGCTGCTTAAATTCTTCCCAACTCATGGCATAGGCCAAATTTCTTCCTTTAGCTTGAAGTACCGTATTCCACCATTCTAGCGCCCCTTCTTTAAAAAGACGACGCGTACATGACCTTGTCTTCCTCGACACATTTACTTATCATAATTACTGCTTCAGTTTTCTCCAACCAACGCAGCGCCGCAGTCGCCCCTTCATTGCCTGCAAATTCAACTGGTTTACAGGCAAGAAATTCCTTGTAAGTGCAACCAGGCGTTGCGGCTTTCATTCTTTTTAGACTCGGGGCTTGCAATATATGATCGTTATTGTTATTGTTGCCGCCTCCGTTTACACTATTACTAAAATTGTCACCGTGTGTGCGTTTGCTAGGAATAATTTGTTGAGGTTCAACTGGATTTTGAGCAGCAGCAAGTATTGCTGGAATAGCATTGGCTATTCCCTGAGCAACGATATTCTCGATATCTTGCCTATTTAGAAATTGATCTTCATTGTTATGCTCAGATTGATTAACTTCATTATCAGGTTCATTACCAGCATGTGCCATCTGGTAATTAATTTATATAAGTAATTAGTATAAAATAATTAATAACCAAATATAACAAAATAATTGCACATAATCACGTAAACAAATATAGCCAAAATTGTCGATCTTTCGACGTCTATTTTTATATATTTTATAATATGCTTCCGTACACACCTGTTATCTTACAAAAGTTTTATTCAAGGTATTTCACATAATTATATTTTTATTATTTTATTAAACACATGCTTCCACCACATACTATCTCCTCAGCTGGCAATTTTTAGAAACGACGTTCCCTCTCGTCGTATTTCCAGGAGATCTGTTCTCCCACCTCCCGGATTCTATTCCCAGCATCCACCAGCTCCTCGCCAAAATGGCAGAGTTCATCCAAATTCTCATTGCTCATTGGTGGGTTTGGGGCAGGCTCTGGATCAAACTGAGGGAAAAAGGTATAAGGGTCATTAAGGAGGTTCTGAAACTGCCAGTCATTGGTCCACCATTCTTCCATTTCTCCTAGAGGTCGGGCATTGACAAGAGGATCTGGAATGGCTGGTTCTAAGTTTACTGGAAGCTGGGTTTCGGCAGGATAAGTGAAAAGGTTTTCATTGACAGGCTTAAGGATATCACAATTTGCTAGTATGTAATCTAGCTCTTCCTGCAACAGCATTTCCTTAGCTTGCTTGGAGCTTTCTCCAATTTCTTGCTTGGAGCTTTCCCCAATCTCTATTCCTTTCCTTTTATTCATTGGTTCCTCCGTCTTGGCAACTTTCCGAGTTACTGGTTTCCTCCTGCGCACACCCCTCCAGCCCACAATTCTTCTTCTTTTCTTTGGCTTGGGTTTCTCCGGTGGCTGGGCTTGAAATTCCATAGGCTCGTCCACGTCAGCACAATAACCAGTAAAGTCTTTGGAAACTTCCACATTAACAGGATAGAGATTGAGATTTTCAAGAGCTTCAGACAATTCATTCATGCTGTTTTAGCATTTATGAAGAAACACACAAAATTTTAGGTTAAAATTTTATAAATCAAGTTTTCATATAATCACTGAATGGAAAACAGAAGATTTACTTTTTAATTACAAACATCTAATAAACCATTTTATTGAAACGAAATATTTATTTTTAGTACAACCAAAATTCGAAATATACTAGTGATTATTTATTATATTTAAAGTTTCTGGTTTGTAGTTGATATTGGTACTGATGGTTTAATCAAAAGTTAGCATTTACTGCTACAGTGGCTAACATGTAGAGATTTGCCCACTGTTCATCTAACTCATCTTCCCATGGTGGGTTATTGCCTATTTCCTGAGTTTCCTTATTACTCATCACTCCTTTTGGTTGTGACTTCTTTATTTTCTCTTGACTTTTTCTAATAATTCAACTTCTTTTATTAGGGGTAAGTGGTTTCTCAAACTGTGCCTTTAAGGACAAATATTCCTTCCTCAGTTTCTGCTGAGTATCTTGAGGAATTTGATTGGGATGAGGATCCCTTATCTTTTGGTACACTATCTAATTGACGATAGATGTCCGAAAGTCTTTGTTTACCCATACTGTAACTAACAAGTAGACAGTTAATAGAACACATAATCACAATATGGAAATCAGTAAAATTAAGTATTTTTTAAATACTTAATAGGCTTAAATCAGTGGCTCTGATACCACCTTTTCCTGTCACGGCCCCAGCCCCAGTTTGACCCGGTCAGGAGCCGCGGGACAGGAACCCATGGTATTTATTAATTGATGCGATAGCGGAAGATTCAACAGGATCTTTTAAAACTTGAAAATTCCCGGTTATTTTATTTCATAATTCGGGATAAACCCCTTAATTTACAATAGAGGAATTTTACTAGGAAATTCCCTGGTTTTCAAAACTTGTTTATTCATTTTATTGAGCCACCTCTTCAAGCTTGTTAGTGCTCCGTAGCACGTTTTCCTTGATTTATAGCAGGTCGCCTGAAACATGTTTTAAAAATATTTTATCAACGGGGAAATACTGGGGAATCATTCATTTTGCATAAAACGACAAATAGTTATAAATTACAGCATAAGAGCGATTACAATGGCTTTTATCTTATTTTTATCTGGTGCCGTGTCACCTGGTGACGATGGTCATACCACTATTGGGTCCTTCCCCAAGTAGTGATGATTATCACTGTTAGGATTTATTAGCCTAATCGTGAGAATTTAGTAATGTGCACAATACCCCACTAGCCAGTGATTCAAGATAACCACGACTTAATCCCTGTAATTATAACTTTGAAAATAATTTGGAGTATTGTAAAACACTTTTGATAAAAGAGAATGACTCATATTGCAGAATTAAACGGGCAGAGTTTAGCCCACTGATTAGCCTTGTAACCTAATTTAAATAACAATGCACACGAACTAGGTCAGTAACTAATACATCATTTACGATAACTCACGAGGCTAAAACCCTCACAACGAATGACAAAGTGCTATACTTAAACATCCTTCGAATTCACGACTAATGACAAAGTATGGCCCTAATGTGGGCAGCACTTAAACACCCATTGAATAGTTTCAATCGATCGGACATTGAATCGTAGCAGCCATCGAGTTAATACCCTGTATCATAGCAGCACCTCGCTATATTAATTGTAATTTCGACTTTTGAGCAGCCAAACTTCGTTTTTGAGTTTTGGTTTCGACATCAGTGAACTGCTCATGACCCAACCTGTTTATAGCAAAAATTTGGCTCTCACGCTGCCCGCGTGAGCCCTTGCTCGATCCTTACGCGGCCCGCGAGGAACCCTAGTCGTAGACTAGGGCTAGCGTGTCATCAGTAGTGCTGCACGTGTACGCCAGTGGCCTGGGAACGCTTATCCGGTCAACCACATGTTGACGCGGCCCGTGTAAGGGCCCTCTTGTTCTTTACGCGGCCCGCGAGAGTGTATAAAATATGATTTTCTTGATTTTTTATATGGATTAGGGTTTCTGGGGTCCGGGTTTCTACTTACGAGTCGTTTTGGGACATTTTTGAAGGTCCTTACACCTTAGCATGAGACTAGTAGCAAAAAGGACAAATATTACAAGGATTCTAATAGTACAAGAAGCATTTGGTTACACATATGTTTCCTCGGGATTTTCTAGAAGAACACTATGCCACCAACATTGGTTGACGGTAGGGAAATAAGTTTAATCTTGCTACACCGAGTGGTAACGGCCAAAGGTGGAATAAAGAAGGTGATTAAAGATGATCTTTTGGACGAACTAGCATTCGAGTGTGATTTTGCACCGGATAACGCGCATGTAGTAAATGTTGACTACATTTACTACATAGAGTTAATCGAGTGGTATTTCGATTTGATGAAGAAAAAGCAAGACAATAATGCACCGGACGCGAATGAAGCAAGATTGAAGAAGGCACATGAAGAAGCGGTCGAAAGCGAAGAAGAGTCGGACTTGGTGATAACCATTGAAGTCACCGGCAACAACGATGATTAAAGAAAGCAAGCTCATCACGGATGTTCATGCTTAGGAGGGAGATTCAAGCCGATAATTATGCACTTCCGATGATCCAAATTTGGGCCGCTCGGTTCTGATGTCTACTAGTTTTTTTATTTGGGTTGAACATTTGTTTTAATTCTAATTGGGCCATAGGCCAACATTATGTTATTGGGTCAAAACATTAGAAGTCCATTAGGTTTCATGTTTGGGTCGCATGAAGTTTGGGTCGTGTTGTGCGAATCGGTGTGAGTAGGGGATGTATAACCGCATGAAGACTTAACAGGGAACAGACGTATCCCTCTGCAAATCATTGTGATGCTTCACTCACACCCATTCAATCAGTATATATATTCGGTTCCATCGTCATGTTATGTAATGCAAGTTTCATTTGAAAAAACAATTGCAAGTTCAAGTATTTGAAGTTCCTGTTTTGTTAATTCGGTTAGTTATTTTTTCGATTCTTGTATATTCAGTTTGAAGATGAGTGGTGTGATGTGTGTGGTGACTTTAAGTATTTGTGTGATCATCTTTCTTCTCAGTCCGATTGGTCCTGGGAACCGTTAACTGTGATACCAACATACTAAACTTAACCACGAAACTAATTCTATTTTGAACGATGCTTACTTTTCTATACAATGTAAATCGTATAAAAAACAAACATTAGCATGAGACTAGTAGCAAAAAGGACAGATATTACAAGGATTCTATTAGTACAAGAAGCATTTGGTTACACACATGTTTCCTCGGGATTTTCAAGAAGAATACTATGCCACCAACATTGGTTGACGGTAGGGAAATAAGTTTAGTCTTGCTACACCGAGTGGTAACTGCCAAAGGTGGAATAAAGAAGGTGATTAAAGACGATCTTTGGGACGAACTAGCATTCGAGTGTGATTTTGCACCGGATGACGTGCATGTAGTAAAGGTTGCCTACATTTACTACATAGAGGGTAATCGACTGGTATTTCAATTTGATGAAGAAAAAGCAAGACAATAATGCACCGGACGCGAATGAAGCAAGCTTGAAGAAGGCACAAGAAGAAGCGGTCGAAAGCGAAGAAGAGCCGGACTTGGTGATAACCATTGAAGTCACCGGCAACAACGATGATTAAAGAAAGCAAGCTCATCACGGATGTTCATGCTTAGGAGGGAGATTCAAGCCGATAATCATGCACTTTCGATGATCCGAATTTGGGCCGCTCGGTTCTGATGTCTTCTAGTTTTTTTATTTGGGTTGAACATTTGTTTTAATTCTAATTGGGCCATAGGCCAACATTATGTTATTGGGTCAAAACATTAGAAGTCCATTAGGTTTCATGTTTGGGTCGCATGAAGTTTGGGTCGTGTTGTGCGAATCGGTGTGAGTAGGGGATGTATAACCGCATGAAGACTTAACAGGGAACAGACGTATCCCTCTGCAAATCATTGTGATGCTTCACTCACAGCCATTCAATCAGTATATATATTCGGTTCCATCATCTTGTTATGTAATGCAAGTTTCATTTTAAAAAACAATTGCAAGTTTAAGTATTTGAAGTTCCTGTTTTGTTAATTCGGTTAGTTATTTTTTCGATTCTTGTATATTCAGTTTGAAGATGAGTGGTGTGATGATTGTAGTGACTTTAAGTATTTGTGTGATCATCTTTCTTCTCAGTCCGATTGGTCCTGGGAACCCGTTAACTGTGATACCAACATACTAAACTTAACTACGAAACTAATTCTATTTTGAAGGATGCTTACTTTTCTATACAATGTAAATCGTATAAAGAACAAACATTAGCATGAGACTAGTAGCAAAAAGGACAGATATTACAAGGATTCTACTAGTACAAGAAGCATTTGGTTACACACATTTGGCCAGTCAATCAATTGAAGAGAAATTTCACATATCTATTTACAGAAAAACTGTTGGAAATATAAATTTAACTATGTTTTATTCGTATTTGTTTGTATTTTTATGTACATAATTGTCAACATTAGAACATTATTTAGGATGTTATTAAGAATTAAAAGATGGTTATGAAGTGGCGAATTTGGAAGTCGTTATCAGGCGCTTTTCTGACATTTTTGGCGCTAAATATGTAAAAACCCGTACTCTCGATCCCAATCATCGAGAGCAGGTTATCTTACTGTGTTAATATTATTATTGTTGTTATTGTTATTATTAATTTCACTACTACTATTATTATTATTTATTTATTTATTAAATAATAGTGACCCGCGACGGGGGAAACGCACCGTTTGAGCGATAACCCGAACCAAATGTATTTAACGTAACACGCCCCTATACATACATATATATATATATATATATATATATATTTACTTGTCTACCGTTATAATTTAGTATTAAGCTATCGAGACACCAGATATTTTACGGATCCATATGCACGGGCCCCAAGCCCAACCCAATTCCCTAAACCTAAAACCCTACCCTATAAATATGTCCTTAACCCCATTTAACCTTCTTTCAAAACACTACATGCTCCTCATCTTTCTTCAGCCGACACCCACAAATTCTTTCCTCCTCCGATGAGACTTTTCTTGTGAATAACTGGACTCCGGCGACTCCCCCGGCCGTTCATTCTCCGTCAACAACCATCCACACACACACGCACATCCCCTCCTCCCTCTATTACACACACTCCTCTCCATCTCTTAAATAAATCCGGCAACGGAGGAGCTCCGGTCGTCGTTCTGACAGTAACACCAACAAACACCCCCTAAATTTCTTCCTTATACCCTTTTAACACCCCTGTTCGTATATACACACACCCGATTACGGTGTGATTCGACGAGATCAGAAGAGAAAAATATAGGGAGGGCGGCGGAGTGAAAGGATGACGAGAGAGAGAGGCGGTGGTGATCGTACAGCAGCAACGGCAGCGGCGCCGCCGTCTGCGGCGCTTGCTGTGCTCTTCCGGAGATCAGATTCAGGTGGTGCTCGGGTTTGAGAAGGCAGCCATGGTTATTGTGGTGATTTCGATTAGCGACCAAGGTGGTGAGCTCGGTTTGGGGTCTCGATCCAAGAAGAAAACAGCAGCAGCACACACTCATCTTCGCTCGCACAAAACTTGTCCGAAAGTATGTTGTCATGACGGGTAGTCCGTAGGACGACCCTTAAGTGCTATAATGGTTTTTTAATCCTACATTAATCTAGTAATTGTCAAGAATTAGATGACTACGTTTGCTTGTGTTTCAGGTACATTCGGAGCTTAAAAGTGTGGAAATGAAGCTTCGAATAGGCGTGGCTGGATTGGAGATTGAAAGATGGAGAATAAATGAAAAAAATCAATTATTGGAGTTGAAAAATTAAGAATATAACATGATAGAGGATGAAATTACGAGAATGTGGGCGAAAACGACAAAGAAAACCGAGTTGAAACGAGAAAGTTATGAAGAAAACAAAATTGCCTAGCTGTGGCCACCATAGTTTACGGGGGCTACCGTAAGCTACGGTAGACCCTGACCAAAAATGTGTCGTAAGACAGTTTTCAACTACCGTAGGCCACTTTAAAGCCACCGTAAGCTACGATGACCACCGTAGCTTATGGTGGAGCCTTACTGGAAATGTGTAACTCCTTTTTTATGGTTGGTGGGTGTGACTTTTGAACTATCCAATCATTGTTTTTGGTCTAGAGGAGTCTGGGGGCGAATTTTGGGTGACAAGAACACTATTTTGGGGTTGTTAATCATTGCTTTTCATTATTCGATTCATATGAACATTAGAATTGAAGTGATTACGAAACGAGTTATGTGTGACTAAGTTTCGTATGTTCTCCTCTGGATAGTAAGGTTTGGATTTGAATGTTTTATAATTGTTTATGTTATTTCTGAGACAGTGTTTAATCTTTTTGATTATATTGCTATGGTCTTTATGAGTTTGATTTGTAATTGTTGATCTTCGTGTTCTGAACCATCAGTTCTTGGTGCCGTTGGCAATCGAGATTTATTGGGAGGGATTCGGGGTTGGCTATATTGAACTGGTCATCGAGTGACTACTTTGCGTTATTTTAATCCAAGTACTCAGTCCCATTTTATCACAATCAAACACAAATTCATGAACTATGTCTATGTAGTTCATCTCAGATTAAACTCTCATTTTAACATTCGTAGGAACCTGAAACCGGGAGAGAATGTGTTTTCTCATTCCTAAACCAAAACTTTGATAATTGCTTTTTAATTTATTTTAGTTAATCAAACCAAACAACCAAATCTCTGAATTTACATTTCTTGCAACTTAGTTAAATTTGGTCATTTAGATAAACTATTTAGATAACGCATATTCCACAAACTCCCTGTGTTCGATACCCACTTACCGCTAGCTATCTTGTAGTATTTGGATTAAATTTGAGTGAGACTTCGACCTCACGTCAGCTCACCCTAAATTTTCTTACATTCCGAGATTCTTGAGTAGATGCACTTGTTAACTGCTTTGGTATTTAAAGAGTTTTGGTTATGAATTAGTGTAATTTGCTAAACATATGATTCTAAGATGTGTTCATCTTGTATTCCTTTTGTCATCAGTGCCTTGCTTTCTTGTGATTTTGATTGTAAATGAAAGTGTATATTGAAGGTTAATAGGAGCTGCGATGAATAATGGTTAATTGTTATAGTGATTAAAAAAATGGCCGAAATGAAATTGATAAGCTACTTTTGTATTTTGTATGGTCTATAATGTTTAGTCTTGTGCCTTCAATGAATAGTCTTGTATTCTGTTCTCCTTGATTGTCTGTTAAGAGGTTATGGTAATAGAATTGTAAATGTTGAATGAGAAAATGGTACATATGATTAATGATAAACTACTAGTCTAGATTTATACTTGTATTTGTTGATTTGGGTTATTTGGGGTTTTATATAAGTATGGCCGTGAGGATATATTTGACGATAAGAATGTTAAATTCAGAATTAAGAGATTGTACGATGAATCTTGGTGATTTTTGAGTTTGACGATATATGATTTAAAATAGTTATGGTTGAAATTGGTGATAGGATGTTAGATCGATAGGATTTTCATTGATGGTATTAAAACATAGATATGTTTATATATGATCATTAGAATCTTGCATGATGTTAGTAATTAATGGTGATAATAAGAACTGTTAGTATAATCCTGAAAGGGTACTCATGATAGTTGCTATTTATGTGCCTTAAAAACAATAAAGAAAACTTGGTTAATAATCCTTTTGATAACTCTAGAAAACTTGAGGGACTAAAAGGGTTAAATGAGGGAAATGGTTTTAATTTAATAAAAATCAAAACACCAAAACACACACTTATGTGTTTGTTCTGGTCGTGAGTTTCACAGGAGCCAAAGAGAGCTCTTTCACTTGAACCCTAGCTTACATAAACCAACCAAATCAAAGAGGAAAATCAAGTCTAAATCGAAAACCAAGCTGAAACTAGTGATCACCCAAGTAAGGGGATCACAAGGTATGTCAAATTTCATCTTTTGGTGATGTTTTGAATTCTTGATGATTTCTCATAAATGAAATTATTGCTTGAATGTTTGATGTAAGAGTGAAATTATGATGAATCCATGTCTTGGAGCAAACCCTAGTCAAAAGTTTGATGAATTAGTGATGAAAATTGCGAAATTAATAATCACCCATACATGTCTCAAGTGGGTATTTTAACTAGGTGATGAACACTAGAATTATGTTCATTAATTTGGTGTTATTTGATTTTCATGAAGCAAGTCTAGGTGTTGTTATGCATACTAGACATATGAGCTTGTAAATAATGTTTAATCATGGTTAAATAACTAGTCATGAACTTGATTGTTGATGTATAAAAATTATGCCCACAAGGTATTTGTTAAAATGCCTAAACGAACGCTAATATGTTGAAATTTTGAGTAAAACGCGTAATTGAATAATATGGTGAATTACGTGAAACGTGAAATGATATGAGTTCTAAACATGTCGTTGGTTGAACTCTATAGGCAAGGCGATTGAATCTTCAAGCGGACAAGTCGGAGCGTACGCGCGCTTGAAGGAAAAGCTTTGAAAGGTACTTAACTTGTAGTTTCCTTACACTGTGAAAATACATCGATATTAATTATGATCATGTGGTTATAGCGTAACGTATGAGTTTGGTATGTTATTGAAGTAACGAAGCACACTCGACAACCAAACGGGTCAAAATAAATGGTTAGAAAGTGTTTGGTATGTCATTGAAGTGATGGTTTTCACTCGACAACAAAACGGGTCGAATTGATGTTTAAAATGATAGTGTTGTGAAGTGACTTGAGTGTCACACGATAAATTAGTATAATAAGTGCGTAATCCGAGAAACGGACACGCCAAAACTTGATATAATGAACCCTTGGATTTCGGTCAATAACTTAGAAACATGATTTCATTGGTCTTGATTAAATGTGCATGCTTAAATTGTAGACAATAAACATGATGTTAATGCGTGTGCAAACCATGTGATGGGAGCGAAAACGCTGATGTTTGACAAGCCCGGGAATGGGTAAAAAGGACTAGAAACAATCATTGCTAATAAACATGTAAAATGTTGATAAATGAAACGGGTCAAATAATGGCAATAAGGGATATGTAAGCCATTTGCTTATAAATCAGCTTTTGATGTGAATCAAGATGATATATGGATCAGTAATTTCATTACGGACGTGTAGAAACAAGAATCACGTAAAACGGATAAGTAGATTAAAAGTTATGAAATTTTCAAGTTAGAATTTTGGATGAAAACATAGCTGGGCATTTTGCAGCTGAAAGGACCTTTCTGAAAAGACCTTTCTGAAAGGACTTTCTGTCGAAATCAGGTTGTCGCGCTACGCGACCAATAACCCAACTCGCCGCCGCGTCACGCGGCCAGTGTTGCGGCCGCGACAGAATACCGACCAAGCTCTCGCGGCCCGCGAGAGCTGAAAAAGCTGGCAATTTGTTTGATTGTGTTAGTTTGACTCATGGAACTTGTTTTAACTTGTTATTAATTTATCAAAACTAACTTTTATGTTGGTTTTGATTTTAGGTGAATGTTATAAGCCTCCGGATGAAAATCAAGCGAAGAACACGAACTGAATACACGTTTAAATGAAGCTTCCACAATTGATCTTGTTTTGTTTATAAAAAGTGAAATGTGTAAACACTTTTAACTTAGTTTTTGAATGTTTTAAACATGTATGAATGTTTGGATGAAAAAGTTTTTGTTAAGTCATGTTTTTGATATAAAATGCATATTATAATGATATATTTATGTTAAAAGGGGAATGGGTCTTACACCATGCCTGGTACACCTCAGCAGAATGGTGTCACTAAACAAAAAAACCGTACCCTTATGAACATGGTGCACAGTATGTTAGCCAACAATAATTTACCGTTATTTCTATGGACTGAAGCATTAAAAGCAGCTGTTCATATACTCAATAGAGTTTTTTCTAAGTCTATCCCTAAAACTCCTTATGAACTTTGGACATGAAAGAAACCGAGTCTTAAATATATGAAAGTTTGGGGCTACATTGCTGAAGCAAAACTTTATAATCCCTTCCTAAGGAAACTTGACCCTAAAATAGTTACCTGTTTCTTTATCAGGTATCCTGATCACTCAAAGGGTTCTCGTTTCTATTGTCCTTTCCATGTCACCCGTATTATTGAAACCAAGCGTGCTGCGTTCCTATAGGATTTTAAGGTCAGTAAGAGCAGTACCAACCCTTAAGAAGAATTTCAAGAAGTACAAGACGCAGGGGGGGGGAGACTCGTCTCTTACCATTACTTCGTTTACTCCTCTTGTATTCATTGCAACGACTGCACCTAAAGCTACTGCACCAACTCCAAATTTACATCCACAATCAAAACCCATTATACCTCATAACGAAGGCACATCAAACACTCAAAACCAAGACAACGCTGAACCTGATAATCAATTCAGGAGGTCATCCAGGCCAAGAATGCCTACTAATTGGGATGATTGATAGAATCACCCAACAGTGTCAAACCCGTAGGATGTAAATGGGTGTTCTAAATAAAACTGGATCTGAGTGGGAACGTTGAACGCTACAAAGCGAGATTGGTTGCAAAGGGCTACACTCAGAAAGAGGGAATTGATTATCAAGAGACGTTTTCTCCTGTTTCCCGTAAAGATTCATTAAGGATCATTATGGCCCTAGTACCTCATTTTGATTTAGAGCTGTATCAGATGGACGTTAAAACCGCTTTCCTTAACGGAGACTTAGACGAAGATGTTTACATGAAACAACCTGAAGGCTTTAAACCTGAAGGTAAGGAGCATCTAGTCTATAAGTAGAAGAAATCCATTTTCGGGTTAAAACAAGAATCACGTCAATGGTATCTCAAGTTTGATGAAGTCACGAAGAAACAAGGTTTTATGAAGAATCATCAATGCACCTACCACAAGATGAGTGGGAGCAACTTTACTATACTTGTCCTTTATGTAGATGATATTCTATTGGCAAGTAATAGTTTAGACATGTTGCATGAGTCGAAGCGGTTACTCTCGCATAACATCGACATGAAGGATCTCGATGATGCTTCTTACGTCATTGGCATCGAAATTCACCAAGACAGATACAAAGGGATCTTAGGATTGCCTCAAAAGGCTTACATAGATCGTGTCCTTACATGTTACAACATGCAACAGTGCAAACCATCAGTCGCTCCAGTAGTTAAAAGGAGATCTTTTCGGTTCATTCCAGTGTCCGACAACAGAGGTTGAAAAGGAGCAAATGAGAAAGATACCTTACGCGTCAGTAGTCGGGAGCCTGATGTATACTCAAGTCTGTACTCGCTCAGATATCGCTTATATTGTTGGAATGCTAGGCCGTTATCAGACTAATCATAGCCTAGATCACTGGAAAGCAGCTAAGAAAGCACTTCGATATCTGCAAGGGATGAAAGACTATAAACTGACTTATTGAAGAAGTGATCATTTAGAAGTGGTAAGGTGTTCTGATTCTGACTTTGCCAAATACAAAGATGACAGGAAATCCACTTCGGGCTATATCTTTATGTTAGCAGGCGGACCCATTTCACTGGACTCAAAATCGTTAATTCCATTTCTAGACCATTGAAGCTTTACTGTGATAACTCAGCTGGCATTAGTTTTTCGAACATTAACAGTTCTACTGGAGCTGGTTTATATCTGTATACAAAATATCTATTCGTACGTGAACGAGTTGAGAAAAATAATCTTTGTATTGAGTTTATTAGTACCAAAGATATGCTTGCGGATCCGATGACTAAAGGTCTCCCACCTAAAGTTTACGAAGAACATGTTCGGAATATGGGATTTACTAAAGACTTTATTTAGCATATTGTACTAGCTTATGTTTTAATGAAATTTTCTCAGTTTGATTTTGTATGTCTCTAAGAATATGTTCAACCGGTATAATGACATATAGAAAAATAAAGTTACCAATCAAACAAAGGGCTTATGCGTATTTTGATCATAACAATTAGATTTTAAATTGAGGCTATAGTATGACTAATGGGGGTCCTGAGTTGGATAACGATTCAACGGCTGTATTTCTCTGCAACAGTTCTTGGTTTAGAGCCAAAATAAGTGTTAACTCCTGATCAGGCTTATCTAATACTCATAGTAAATGATTACTTGGCTAAGTGGGAGAATGTAAGATTAAATATATTACGGAGTTGTATTTAATCTAGTAGCCATTATAATCATTTACATAATATAGATCACACTATATAACAACCTATCAAATAATTAGTTAGTAATGGTTGATGGACCATATTACCCTTATTAACTAATTAGGTTTCCTCTTGGGTGCATGTATAAGGAGACTAATGTAGAGGTTAAAACATTACACAACCTAATTAATCAATAACATTAATCGGCCTCTTTCTCTCCTCAACTGATTACCCTTTATCGGTTCAACATCACCATCATTAGATTGCACCCTAAGAAGGAGCCAGATCATCTTAACAAGCATGTCGAACTCGATGGCTGCATCGCTTACTGGATTCTCTGTTGGCCTGTCTGCAATCACGGGTATGTATTCATGTTTTCCATTATATTTAAACAGAACTGATAACATTTTGATGTTAAAACTTATATAAAATAAGAAGTTGATGTCTAATGCGTATATTCACGTTGATATCTATATGAATATGGTTAGGTAAGAAAAAGAGTAAATTACAAGTTTTGTCATTTATGTTTACATCAAATTACAGGCGTTGTCCTTTTGAGCAAAAGTTTACAGGCGGTGTCCTTAACCTTCCAAAATCTTGCAAGTTTTGTCCTTTAGGCCAAACCTGCTTTGAAATCTCATTTAATTCTTGTCATGTGCAATGCACATGAAGGTACAATGGTCTTTTTCCCTCTCAACCCTTTCTATTTCCCCATTTATAACCCTCACCAACCCCTCAATTCATAATGCATAAATGGGTTGAAAAACCAAATCAACCAGAAACCATACCTGTTGATTTAGTTCTACATAGTCACATGAGGACTGTAGAGCTAAACAAATCTACGAAGATTGCTTCGTCCTATTGACAGCAACTAAGCCTTTGACTTGACACAATCATAGTACATAAAAATGTTGACTTGAAGCAAGCTCACCAGAGTTGACATCCACCGTATTCCTTCCTGCATCAGCATGTGGGGAGAATTAGTCCAAGATTCTACTAGTCGATCGTATCTCATCCTACACGATGCTCCCATCTATAAAAACCCCTAAATCACTCCTCAATGGAATTATCTATAATAAGCCGACTTCATAAATAGCCATAGTTGGAAAAATCAAATCTAGGATTACTTTGTATGAACATTTTACTGATTCGACCCACTTATGAATTATGAATTAAGGGGTTGGTAAGGGTTATAAATGGGGAAGTAGAAAGGGTTAAGAGGGAAAAAGACCATTGTACCCTCATGTGCATTGCACAAGACAAGAATTAACAGAGATTTCTAACTAGGTTTAGCCTAAAGGACAAAACTTGTAAGATTTTAGAAGTTTAAGGAGACCGCCTGTAAACTTTTGGCCAAAAGGACAGCACCCGCAATTTGATTAACATAAAGGACAAAACTTGTAATTTACTCTACGAAAAAAACTATTATCGTGATCATTGATGGAGTTTGATCGGCACATACTTGAAGTAATTTTAATCAAACAAAATAATTAATTACTATAGTATAAATTAGTGTCATGGCCCCCGACCCGGTTTGACCCGTTTCAGGAGCCGCTGGACAGAAATCCCGTGGTATTTAATTAATTGAGTTTAACAGCGGAAGTTTATTATCAGGATCTTTTTAAAACTGAAATATTTCCCGATTATTTTATTCCACAACTCGGGATAAAACCCCGGTAATTTACAATCATTTGATTTCACGAAGAAATCTTTTATTTTACAAAACATGTTTCTTTATTTTATCCTGAGCCACTTCCTTAAGCTTGTAGTGCTTCACGGCACTTTTCCTAGATCATAACAGATCACCTGAAACATGTTTGAAAAAGGTTTTGTCAGCGGGAAATACTGAGTGAATCATTCTATTTACATAAAATGATGCATAGTTATTAATTACAGCATAAGAGCGATTACAATGTCTTCTATCTTATTTTTATCTGGCGCCATGTCACAATGGTGACATGTCACAATGGTGACGATGGTCATACCACTATTAGGTCAATGAACCTAAATAGTGATGATTATCCCTAGTAGGTCAATGAACCTAACTGGGAGAAAATTAGTAATGTGCACAATACCCCACTAGCCAGTGATTCAAGATATCCACGACTTAGTCCCTGTAATTATAACTTTTGAAAATAATTTGAGGTATTGTAAAATAGTTGATAAAAAGAGAATGACTCACATTGCAGATTTAATTTTGAGTAGAGTCTAGCCTACTGATTAGCCTTTTAACCTAAATTTATAACAGGCACACAATTCGGTCAGTAACTTAATACAGCATTTACGATAACTCACGAGATCAAACCCTCACATCGAATGACAAAGTGCGATACTTAAACATCCGTCGAATTAACGACGAATGACAAAGCATAAACCCTAATGTGGGCAGCACTTAAACATCCATTGGATAGTTTAATCGATCGGACATTGAATCGTAGCAGCGATCGAGTTATTACCCTGTATTGCGGCGTCGATTAGTGATCCGTGTGTGTTAATTGTGGTAAACAGAACGTAACTCAGTGCCTAAAACGAATTTCTTCGTCGAACGTACGCAGAATATCAAGTGCCAATGTCTGCTATTTATAGCCAAAATTTGACATTGCTTACGGACCGTAAGACTTATCCCTTACGGTCCGTAAGGGACACCTAATGGTCATAGGGTTGCCACGTGTGGGACTAGGCCTGCTGAGTTGATGAAATTGAAAAATTCGAATTTGACAGCACATAATTTAGATAATCGTAACTAGGGTTTACCCCCCCTGAGTTTTAGGGGCCCTGATCCTGATTCTGATTGTTCTGAAAATTTTAGGGTTTGTGCAGAATCACTTGGGTGTCTTAATTAGGGTTTCCAATTGGATAATTTAAAATAATAATTAAGACTTTTTTATAGGAGTTGTTACATTCTCCCCACCTTAATAAAAATCTCGTCCTTGAGATTTACTGGAATAATTGAGGATACTTTCGCTTCTTTTCTGATTCCAGTTCCTAAGTGTATTAGGGTCCTATCTTTGAATCCCACTTGACTTTAACAAGCACTAGTCGTTTGTGCTTGAGAAACTTCACTTTTCTGTCTTCTATCTGAAGAGGTTTCTCTACAAATTTTAATTTTTCGTTTACCTTTATATCTTGGAGAGGTACTACCAAAGATTCGTCTGATAGACATTTCTTGAGATTGGATACATGAAATACATCATGTACTCCAGCTAATTCTTCTGGTAGTTGTAAACGATAAGCAACTGGTCCTATACGTTGGATCACTGGAAATGGTCCTACGTACCTTGGACTTAGCTTTCCTTTCTTACCGAATCTAACAACTCCTCTCCAAGGAGATACTTTCAATAGCATTTCGTCTATTATCTGTATAACTCTTCTGGCGATCTCTAGCCGTCTTCTGCCTTTCCTTCGTGATACTGAATATCACAGTTGTAGTCACTTAGGATTTTCATCCATCTCCTTTACCTCATGTATAATTCTTTTTGCCCAAATATATATCTTAAATTCTTATGATCCGTATAGACAGTAAACTTACTTCCATACAGATAATGTCTCCAAATCTTAAGGGCAAAAATTATGGCTCCTAATTCTAAGTCATGAGTGGTATAGTTTTCTTCGTGTATTTTTTTCAATTGCCTTGATGCATACGCAATTACCTTTTTGCGTTGCATTAACACACATCCAAATCCTAGCTTTGAAGCATCACCGTATACTTTAAAATTTTCTGTTCCTTCTGGTAAGGCTAGGATTGGGGCATTTGTTAATTTATGCTTTAAGATCCTAAAGGCTTCTTCTTGTTTAGGTCCCCATTCAAACTTAACTGTTTTACAGGTTAGCTTAGTTAATGGTATAGCTATCTTGGAAAAATCCTTAATAAACCGTCTATAGTATCCGGCTAAACCTACCAAACTCCTAATTTCCATTGCGGATTGCGGAACCTTCCATTTGGTAATTGCTGCTATCTTAGCAGGATCTACGTGAATACCTTCATGATTCACCATATGACCTAGAAATTGCACTGCTGGCAGCCAAAATTCATACTTCAAGAATTTGGCGTAAAGCTTCTCTTTTCTTAACAAAGTTAAGAGTGCATGCAAGTGCTGACAATGTTCTTCCTGACTTTTGGAGTAAATAAGTATATCGTCGATGAAGACAATTACAAATTTATCCAAATATGGTTTACAGATCCTATTCATCATGTCCATGAATGCTGCAGGTGCATTCGTTAATCCGAAGGGCATGATTGTAAACTCGTAATGACCATACCTAGTCCTGAAAGCAGTTTTAGGTATGTCTTCCTCTTGTACTTTCAATTGATGATATCCGGAACGTAAGTCGATCTTAGAAAAATATCTATCTCCCTAGAATTGATCGAATAGATCATCAATTCTAGGTAATGGGTATCGATTCTTAATTGTAACCTTATTCAATTCCCTATAATCAATAGACATTCTCATCGAACCATCCTTTTTTTCTTAACAAACAACATTGGTGCCCCCCACGGGGATAAACTAGGTTGTATGAAACCTTTACTTAATAATTCATCTAATTGCTTTTTCAGTTTTAATATTTCTGTGGGTGCTAACCGATAAGGTGCCTTGGCTATCGGTATAGTTCCTGGAATTAGATGAATCCTAAATTCTACCTCCCTATCTGGTGGTAACCCTGGTAACTCTTCTGGGAATACATCTGGGTATTCTGAAACTACAAAAATTTCCTTAAGTTCTTTATCTTTAGTATTAATGATTACTGAAATCATATATACTATTCCTTGCTTTCGTTCATAATTAGCAACTTTCATTACTGATATGAACTTTATGGGTTTACATGGCTTATCTCCTGTAATCATTATTACTTCTCCAGTGGGTGCACAAATTTCTATGGAATTCTTATAACAGATAATTCGAGCATGGTTGTTTACTAACCAATCCATTCCTAACACAACATCGAATTCAACTAATTTCATAGATAATAGGGTTGCAGAAAATTTATGACTTAAAAGTTCCTTATTTATTTTAACTGAATTCCCATCTGCCGTTTCTACTGTAGAAATTTGCCTAATGCTGGTTAAAGGTAAGTTAAGAGTTTGGCAGAATGAAGTATTTATAAAACTTTGGTTTGCACCAGAGTCAAATAATACTTTTGTGTAAACGTTGTGAACTAAGAACGTACCAGCTATCACATCTGGAATGAGCTCTGCTTCCTGAGCAGTCAGTTGGAAGGCTCTAACATTCCTTTTTGCTCCTTCTGCAGGTTTGGTTTTATTGTTAGATGGTTTGTTCAGTTTTGGACAATCTGGCCTAAGATGTCCAGCTTCTCCACAGTTGTAGCAGACTGAAAATTGCTTCCTCCTGTAGTCTTCTTCTTGATGCCCCGGAATTTTGCAAAAATTGCAATATCCTTTGCATCTTCCAAAATGCTTCCTTTTGCAAGAATTGCAAAATGGGCTAGTGGAAGATTGCCCATTCCCTCTTCTCTTGAAATTGTTATGGTTACCCGGACAGAATCCTTGGGTAATCTTTTGGGCTACTTCCTTCCTTCTATTTTCTTCTCTTGTCCGTACTAGTTCGTCAGTCAGAGTATTGGCTAAATCCACCGCATCATCAATCGTGCGAGGTTTCGCAGCCTTGACGATATTACGGATTTCGACAATCAATCCCCAAATATAACGAGAAATAAGTACCGGCTCTGGCGAAGCCAGGGTTGGTACCACTCGAGCATACTCGAAGAATATCGAAGTATACCCTCGACAATCTACATCCACCATCCGGTGGGTTAGAAACTTATTTGTCATTTGTTCCTTTTCATACTCGGGACATACTTTTCTTTCTACAAAGCTCTTAAATTCTTCCCAGTTCATAGCATACGCCATCCTTCTTCCTTTTGCTTGTAACACCGTATTCCACCATTCTAGCGCCCCTTCTTTGAAAAGGTTTGACGCGTACATGACCTGATCATCCTGAGCACATTTACTTATGGCAATTACTGCCTCGGTTTTCTCTAACCAACGCAGTCCCGCAGTCGCTCCTTCATTGCCTGCAAATTCAGTGGGTTTACAAGCAAGAAATTCTTTGTAAGTGCAACCAGGCGTTGCAGCTTTCATTTTCTTAGGGGGAGGAGCTTGCCGTGGTTCATTCTCATGATTAGTATGATTATTGCCTCCGTTTACGCTATTACTTCTTAGGGGGAGGAGCTTGCCGTGGTTCATTCTCATGATTAGTATGATTATTGCCTCCGTTTACGCTATTACTAAAGTTATCTTCAGAAATACGTTTGCTAGGAACGATTTATTGCGGTTCGATTGGATTTTTAACAGCAGCAACGATTGCTGGAATAGCGTTGGCTATCCCTTGAGCAACTATTGCTGGAATAGCGTTGGCTATCCCTTGAGCAACGATATTTTCTATATCCTGCCTAGTCATATATTGATCCCCCGGTTGTTGCTCAGATTGATTAACCTCATTAACTGGTTCATTATTAGCGTTTTCCATCTGATAATTAGTATATATATTTTATTAGTATTGATTAAATAACAATTATACACAAAACAATTATATAATTTCACATATAATTAAAACTATCGATTTCTTGATTTCCATTTTTATATTTAATAATATGCATCAATACACACCATTACTGATTTTAAAATTTTATAACAAAATTTCATAGAAAACCTTTAAATATTATTTCATATTGGGTAACTACGAAACAACCGAATATGAAAACATACTAGGTTTTATTTGTAAATTTATTTATTTACTGAAGCAGGTTTCTGGCTTATATTTAATAAGGGTGCTAAAACTTGAATCAAAATATTTAAAGATTTGTATTTACTGCTACAGTGGCTAGCATATAAAGATCTACCCATACTGTACAAAATTAGTCAGATAATAAAACACATAATCACAAAATAGCAATTAATAAAAATTAAGTATTTTCTAAATACTTAATTGGCTTAAATCAGTGGCTCGATCAGTGGCTCTGATACCACCTTTTTCTGTCACGGCCCCCGACCCGGTTTGACCCGTTTCAGGAGCCGCTGGACAGAAATCCCGTGGTATTAAATTAATTGAGTTTAACAGCGGAAGTTTATTCTCAGGATCTTTTTAAAACTGAAATATTTCCCGATTATTTTATTCCACAACTCGGGATAAAACCCCGGTAATTTACAATCATTTGATTTCACGAAGAAATCTTTTATTTTACAAAACATGTTTCTTTATTTTATCCTGAGCCACTTCCTTAAGCTTGTAGGCACTTTTCCTGGATCATAACAGATCACCTGAAACATGTTTGAAAAAGGTTTTGTCAGCGGGAAATACTGAGTGAATCATTCTATTTACATAAAATGATGCATAGTTATTAATTACAGCATAAGAGCGATTACAATGGCTTCTATCTTATTTTTATCTGGCGCCGTGTCACAATAGTGACATGTGACAATGGTGACGATGGTCATACCACTATTAGGTCAATGAACCAAAATAGTGATGATTATCCCTAGTAGGTCAATGAACCTAACTGGGAGACAATTAGTAATGTGCACAATACCCCACTAGCCAGTGATTCAAGATATCCACGACTTAGTCCCTGTAATTATAACTTTTGAAAATAATTTGAGGTATTGTAAAATAGTTGATAAAAAGAGAATAACTCACATTGCAGATTTAATTTTGAGCAGAGTCTAGCCTACTGATTAGCCTTTTAACCTAAATTAATAACAGGCACACAATTCGGTCAGTAACTTAATACACCATTTACGATAACTCACGAGATCAAACCCTCACATCGAATGACAAAGTGCGATACTTAAACATCCATCGAATTAACGACGAATGACAAAGCATAAACCCTAATGTGGGCAGCACTTAAACATCCATTGGATAGTTTAATTGATCGGACATTGAATCGTAGCAGTGATCGAGTTATTACCCTGTATTGCGGCGTCGATTAGTGATCCGTGTGTGTTAATTGTGGTAAACAGAACGTAACTCAGTGCCTAAAACGAATTTCTTCGTCGAACGTACGCAGAATATCAAGTGCCAATGTCTGCTATTTATAGCCAAAATTTGACATTGCTTACGGACCGTAAGACTTATCCCTTACGGTCCGTAAGGGACACCTAATGGTCATAGGGTTGCCACGTGTGGGACTAGGCCTGCTGAGTTGATGAAATTGAAAAATTCGAATTTGACAGCACATAATTTAGATAATCGTAACTAGGGTTTAACCCCCTGAGTTTTAGGGGCCCTGATCCTGATTCTGATTATTCTGAAAATTTTAGGGTTTGTGCAGAATCACTTGGGTGTCTTAATTAGGGTTTCCTATTGGATAATTTAAAATAATAATTAAGACTTTTTGATAGGAGTTGTTACAATTAGGTACGATATCCGTGTAATATACAAGTCAAATAAAAAAATTAAGCACAGAAAAATAAATAAACAATTGGGAATTTTAAAAGAAGCGAGTCACGAGTCATGGATAGAATAGGTTAGTAAAAAGGGAAAAAATAATGTTAAGGTCATAGAATTGTGCTAGGTGACACCACATTTTGTTAATTATTGAATTTTTTTTTTTCATTCATACTTGCCAAGTTACATCAAAATAGAAGGTAACTTGATTAAGTACTTTGATTCTCCTTACTAGGGGTGTTCATGATTCATTTCGAATTAGAAAAATTCGATTAAATTCGATTCGATTATCAAGAATTCATTTCGATTATAAGAATTGGAATTCGATTCAATTCGAGTTAAGTAAATCGAATACGAATCGAATACAAATTTATATTTTCAAATTCGATTCGATTCGAAATTCGAATAAAAATTATACATTTTTATTTATTATTTTTATATGTAATACATATATAACTTTTATTGGCTATACTATGAATTATTTTCAAAATTTATTCAAAGTATTAAAGTTACCTATTACCAAACCCATAGCTAAAACCTAAGTAACATATCTATCAATAGATTTCTAACCCTAAAAATATTAACTTGTAATGCGGAGTGGTTATTTCTGACTTTTCGTTTTGAAAGTTAGACTTATGATATTTTATTTGAAACTTTTAATTGTTATATCTTGTTTTATGGCTGCTTTAAAATTTATGTTTCATTTTGATAGTTTTTTTACATGTTTTAAAAGAATCTGAATCAAATCGAATTTATTCGAATTCGATTCAAATTCGAATTTTTAATCGAATATGAATTGGGTTTTTTATTCGAATATGAATCGAATTGGGTAGGTTTTAATCGAATTCGAATTCAAGGGAAAATAAAAATTATTCGAATAATTTGAAAATTCGATATTCGATTCGATGAACACCCTTACTCCTTACTTTACTATACACAAATTAATACCTCATCTAGTCCACATATAGTTTTGCAACCACTGTTAAGTTAATAGAAACGGGGTATTCAAATAGAGCTTTAGTAGGAAGAAATCTCTAATATATACATTAGAGGTCGGTCAATCATGAAAAATGGTTGTAAAAACAAAGTAATTAACTAAAAGGATTAGTTTGAAAAAGAAATCATAATCAAAATAGATGAAGTGAAGAACCTTACATAGAACGTGTATATATATATATATATATAATGGAAGTATCTATAGAAAACTCTTATAATTTAGAAAACTTGGGAAACTCTAACCTCCCGATTTAAAAAAAAAATTACACATGTTATATACATGTTTTTAAGGGTTTTGTGCAAATAAAATCAAAAAAGCGTCGAGTGGATATTTTTTAAAAAAATAAACAAATTTATGGGGTAACGTATGTCAGACGAATGTAACATATGTTATACCAAAATTTGTTAATTTTTTTAAAAAATATCAACTCGGCGCTTTTTTGATTTTTTCCCCAAAACCCTTAAAAACATGTATATAACATGTGTAAATTTTTTCAAAAAAAAAAAAAACAAAAATTCGGGAGCTTTGAGTTTCCCGGGTTTTCTAACCACAAGTGGGTTTTCTATACATCCTTCCCCTATATATATATATATATATATAAAAGGATTGGGTAAAATGAGAACCATCTTTAGTTGTGAGAACCGTAGGAACCAATATTAACTATTTATCAAATGTGTTTTGATGGATGAGATTAGTAGACTATAAAGCTGGGTAATGATTGTGCTTTAATTAATGAGATTTTGTTTTTAGTAAGATGAGGGCTAGTTGGTCTTTTACTATGAACATTTAATTCTCTATAAAATATGTTATGCGAACGAAATTTACACCAAACCAAAATATGGAGAAAAATAAGCACGTTGCTCGTATCTTATGACGGATTTAAACAATTATTTTCTATAAAACTTTGAAATTTGTAAGGTTATTTTTAAAGCAACCGGTTATTTTAGACGTGTTATAAAACGTTCCACGTACACTCATCTCAAAATACCATATCCCGGCATGTTTTTTTATGTATGTTTAAACCGGCCGTCGTAACAGACGACGTGCATGCTTATTTTTCACCGTATTTTCTTGCAATTTCATTCAAATAAGATATAATAATTGTAAAAGTGATAAAAATAACTTAATCACACTAAGGGTTTTATGTAAAAACATAATATAACAAACTACATTAAAGTAAATAATTTAATGAAAAGAATGAAAATAAATAAACTATAAAAATAAATATTTTATAAAAATGTTAATTGATGAATTAAGAAAATTTTAAAGCAATCGGTAAAACAATAGTGATAAATTTAATAAAACAAAAGGAAAGAAAATGAACAAAATAAAATTAAAGAAAAGAATTTAAGTAAATTACAGGTTATATATGCCTTATAAATAAACTTCGGATTATATTCTTTGAGCAAATTGGTAATTTTACCTTAAGTTAACTGAATGTTAACATTAGTTAACTTAAAGGACAAAGAGCGTGCACAATTTAGAAAATAAAGGACATTTTGCGTTATTTTAAAGAAAAAATATAAAGAGTGCAATTTAGTATATAAATAATGGATAATTTGTGTAATTCACTCTAAATATAATGACCTTTTAAAATATAATCTATAATTGTAACTAATATAAGTAGACTTGTAAATATATATATATATAGGAAGGTTAACGTACATTACGGCTTAACGTACATCACGTACGACAGTTAATTACGCACGTTCATTTTAAAATCACGCACGTTATAACTCAAAAATCCAAAATCACGCATGTTGAAGCAGAATAATCACGCATATTGAAAACATTAATCACGCATGTTATAGAACAAATCACGCACGTTGTTGTACGAGAAGTACGTTAAGCCGTAATGTACGATATAGTTTTTCTATATATATATATTACGAAATCAATATAGACTAAATTGTCTTTTCTTGTTTAAATAAATTAATACAATAATTATTACCTTTTTTGTATTGTAATTATTATTATATTAATGAAATCTTGAATGATAATTAAACATTATTTCCATATTTAAAATATTTGCATATCTTATAAATAACGAATAATTTGATGTTTATCAAATGATTATTAATAAAAGTCAAACACAATTACTATCAAAAGTTGGATTGTACTTAAAAGAATTGGTTTTTGCTTATGACAAATGTGCATGACACTAGCAAAAATAAAAAGAAGACATAAAGTCAAGTTACTAATATTAAACAAAGATGAAAAATATTACAAATAAGACGACAAATATCGTGTACAAAAAAATATTAGAGATTTATAGATTGCTTATATGTTTGTTACTTACCAATGAGGTTGGTGACCCATCTAAAAAAGATAAAAGCCCTTAGGTACATTTAGATTTGAAGGTCTTAAATTCTAGACTTTAAGTACAACATACAACAGAAATAATAAAGAACAAACTGTTAGTGCAGTATGTCTATCGCCTCCGTCATCTCAAGACCGTAGCAGAAATAGTTTATTTCTAGGCTTTTATTGTAATATCTTGTTTAGAAAGGCAAGGTGGCATATTTGTAAATAAGGAGATCCTCCTTATACCTTGGCCTATAAATAGATCTCTTAGGGTTAGAGATTGAGACTTTTGCTCATTTGGATATTTGGAGAGCTTGGTGCTTAGAGAGAGAAAGTAGAGAGAGAAAGTGCTCTAGGTGATTCACGTGACTTTGTACTTTTCAGATCTTTTATCGAATCACAGATTTAGTACGTTCTCGTGTTCGGTCCACGCACGTGTACGGATTCCGCACGTCACACGTGTCGATACGCAATCGTTTGGGAGTCAAAACCGGTCCTAACAAGTGGTATCAGAGCAGGAGGTCGATTGCACAGATCAAACACACTGATTCGTACCGAATAACATCGGATTCAGAGTCAATTTCATCCAGATTTGTCAAAATTCTTCATTTTTACATCTTCTTCACGTTTTTATTTGAAAAAGGCCAAATTAAACGACTTTTTACGGTTAAAAATTGCTGATTTTTGGATATGTTGTGCGAAAACATTTGATCTATAAGCCTACAAATTTTCAGAACTTAATTCGAAGCCGTTTAAGAGAAATTTAGAAATTTGTGGTTCGATAGTTTGTGAAAATATGTTGAATGTTGCTGCTGTTATACTTTCTATTCACCGCTCGGATGGCAATCCGAGCGGATAACCATCCGATTATAATTACACATATCATTTCTTTTAAAAAATTGACTTCTTTGACCTACTCGCTCGGACAGCAATCCGAGGCACTGAACTTCAGTTAAAAAAAAATTGACTTTTGTTGACTGTCACCCACTCGGATTACCATCCGGTCGGACGGCAATCCGAGTCAAAAGCATTTCACCCAAGCAAGTTATTAAGTCAACATTTTCAGGTTTGTCAGTCAACTTTATCAGCTTTAGTTAATCAACATCTCTGCAATACATGTGATTCATTAATTGCATTCGGTGATCTTGTGTATTACATTACAGTTATCATCAAGTATTGCTTTCATTTTATTAACACATCACGTGATCTCCTGAATTCATATATTACATTTAAAGTTTGTTGGCCGTTGATTCATACATTGCATGCGATATTGTCAGTACATGTGCTTTGATTGAAAATTATATCACTTTGCTGTGTCACTCGATCGGACAGCAATCCGAGCGAGTTGCCAACCTTCTCACACTTTGACTTTAGTTGACCTATCCGTGCGGATTACTATCCGAGCGGATAGCAATCCGTGTTGACCTTAGTTGACCTATCCGTGCGGATTACTATCCGAGCGGATTACTATCCGAGCGGATAGCGATCCGAGTCATAGCATTACACTTGTTCATGTCACTTAGTCAACATTAATCAGTTTTGTCAGCACCGCTTATCGAAACGTGAAATTAATCAAGTTTAGAGTGAACATGCATGTGAGATATTAATTGAAAATTCTGTTTACATAGATTGTCGGGCATTAAATATTTCTGAATTGAGATTGCATGTGTTATATTGTCAGTAGCATGTGAAGTCATTATTTGTTGCATGTGAACTGACATTGTGCATATTGAAATTTGTGAAGTCATCGGATATTAAAGGATGTCGGCCATTTGTTTGTTAAGTACATGTACTAATTGTCGTTTTGTAGTTTGACTGTTTGCATGTGATATTATCTTGAAAGTTAAAGCTCATTCATTAAGGTCAAGAAGTCAACAAGTAATCCGGTCGGATAACCCACCCGATCGGATAACAGTTTTGTCGGTTAGTGCCATACAATCCGGTCGGATAACACACTCGAGGTCAAAGAAGTCAATAAGTAATCCGAACGGATACTATCTCACCCGAACGGATACAATCTCACCCGAACGGATAGCTATCTCACCCGAACGGATAATATCTCACCCGAACGGATAGCTATCTCACCCGAACGGACAGCGTTATCATGAGATTATTTTCACTGTTGACTTACTCGATCGGATACCCGTCCGACTCATTGGTTTGAAATTGTTTAAACTGATTGTGCTTGTCTGTTTGTGATTTAGGAAACTCAAGACATTCAAATCATGGCTGAAGAGTTCTACAACACGTTCTATAACGCGTTCACATCAGAATCTTCTGAGACCACAACTGTTACACCAAAAACGATAACAAAAGCGATCAATGAGAATATCAAACATGATAACTTCTATGGGACACATTCAAAACCACCAACTCTGGAAAGCATTGAAGACTATACATGGTGGAAAGAACGTTTCATCAACTGGGCAAAAGCGTATGCTCATGAAAGCTGGTTCTGTCTAGAGTTTGGATACGAAAGGCCAAAGAATGACAAAGGAGAGGAAATACCTTTGAAGAAATTAGGTCATGAGGACAAAAATGAATTCTCGCCTGAACAGAGAATGATTGCTTTGATCCAGTCGGCTATTCGAAATGACATTTTTTCATTACTTAACCATGATGGGTCATCGAAATCGGTTTGGGAAGCTTTACGAGTTAAAGCTGAGGGGGGTAAACAGATTAAAAAGAACAAAATTGCCCTGTTAAAGAAAGAATTTGATCTGTTTGATAGTATTAAAGGAGAAACTGTAAGGCAAATGATAGAAAGATTTTGTCACCTAAAAATTGAACTCGAAAGGTTTGAAATTGTGAAAACAAGAGAGGAAATTATTGACAAAGTCATAGAAGCATTACCACGAGCTGATCAGTGGCAAACGTTTGTTTTTATTTTTTTTTAAAATGATGCTTTGTATGAAACAATTTCTCTTGATACATTATTTGAAAAGATTGAAACTCATGAGCTTGATTTGCAGAAACAGAACAAGATGAGTAGTTCTTCACATCAACAGAATGTTGGTCTCTACAACAAAGGTAATTCACCTTCGGTGAAAGCTGGAGAATCACCAAGGACAGCATTCAGTGGTGAAAGGACAAAAGAACCTCAGAAAAGCTCATCAAGTTACGATCCGGGTTATCATTCATCTGATTCAAAAGCTAGTTCTGAAGAATCAGAGGAGATACTGTGCAATATTGCTCTCAAGTTGAAGAATTCCCCGAAAATGAGCATCAATGCAGCTAAGCAGTAAATGAGCTTTCTTGCATCTGTTTTGGAATCGTATGAAGGTCTAGTTGCAGGCAAAATTGGAAACTCAGAGTTAACCAAAGAAGACTATGACCAGATTGATCCGGAAGAGATGTAACTCATTGACATACGCTGGTGTTTGGCAAGCTGCATCCGCAGAGCTCAGAGATATATGGAAATTACTGGGAAGCAATCTCTCGGTGGTCCGTCAACAAAGCTGGGATTCGACAACTCCAAAGTGACCTGCTTCAGATGTAAGCAAAAAGGTCACTTCAAAAGAGAATGCAAAAACTCTGAAGTTGACGAAACTGAGAAACCTTTCAATGATGATTATTACCGAAAGGCGATTTACCACCGTAGCACAGAAGAGCCGAAAAAGATCGAAAATAATCCCAAATAGAAATCAAGAGAATATGAAGTAATCCATAATGATGAAGGATATGATTGGAGTCAAATTTGTCCAGAAGAAGATCGTGTCGATATTCGAAAAACAGCTCAATGCAAACCTGTAACAACCCTCATTAAAAGTCCTATTCATTTTATTATTTTATCCAATAGGAAACCCTAATTGAGACACCTAAGTGATTCTTCACAAACCCTACAAATTCCAGAACAATCAGAATCAGGACCAGGGCCCCTAAAACTCAGGGGGGTATTCCCTACTCGACGATTATCCTCACAAATTGATGTCTAAATTGAATTTTACGAAAATGTCGACTTAGCAAGCCTACTCCACACGTGGCTACCCTATAGTGAAAATGCAACCCTTACGGACCGTAAGGGAGGAGTCTTACGGTCCGTAAGCATGACAAAATTCGTATATAAATAGCAGACATTGGCACTTGATTTCTGGCGATTGAACGACGATAAAATTCAAATTGTACGCAGAGATATCATCCAAATACTCTAAAAACACACACGAATCACTAATTAGTATAGCAGGGTGCTGCTACGATACCGGGTATTAACTCGATTGCTGCTACGATTCAATGTCCGATCGATGTAAACTATCCGATGGATGTTTAAGCGCTATCCTTTGTCATTAGTCTTGATTCCGACAGGATGTTTAAGTACCACCCGAACTCGGGGAATACTCTGTCATTCGTTGTGAATCCGATGGATGTTTAAGTGATTGCACTTTTTCATTCGTTGTGAGGGTTTTAATCTCGTGAGTTATCGTAAATGTTGTATTAAGTTACCTACCTAGTTCATGTGTACTAGGTTACAAGGCTAAATCAATAGGCTAAGCTCTGCCTGTATAAATCTGCAATATATCAAGGCTTATCTGTAGACTAAACTTTGGCTGTATGAATCTGCATGATTATAATGTGAGTCATTCTTTTTTTATCAAATTTAATTTCAAAAGCATGTTTATTTTCAAGGTTATAATTATAGGGATTAAGTCTTTGTAATCACCAAATTACAGCCGGTATGTGGGGTATTGTGCACAATATTAATTTCTCACAGGTTAGGCAAATAAGCCCTAACAGTGAAGTATCACAGGGTTAGGCTAATAAGCCCTAACACAGGTTAGGCAAATAAGCCCTAACAGTGATATACGTCATCATTGGGGCAGCCAATGGTGATATGACCACAGTCACCGAAACGGGTCGATGACAAATACTGTGGGTAGTTGGTTGATATAGAAAACAATGTAATCACCCTTAATACTGTAAATTATAACAAACAGGTCTTTTTATTAAATAGAATGATTCACTCAGTATTTCCCGCTGACAAAACATTTTTAAAACGCGTTTCAGGTAATTACAGTAGATTGGAGTAAGAGATGGATACGGCACTGAAAGGCATCAATGAGTGGCTTATTTTATTAATTAAAATCAAATTAAGAAATATTGTTTTATGTAATCAAATTTATCCTTATTAAAGCTACCTTTGTAAAACATGGATTTATTCCATCTATTTAATAAATAAAATCCGGTGTTTTCTAAACTCTGATATTTTTCCTAACTCACGGTCCTGATAAAATTTCCGCTGCAATACGTTTTCAAAATAATCATTGGTACCACTGGGCTGTTCGCGACTCCCGATTCCGTCCAGGGTGGGTCGGGGGACGTGACAGAATGTGGTATCAGAGCCACTGATTAAAGCCTTTAGGTGTTGTGACAATAATACCTAAGTTTGTATAAAAGAGTTAGGAGATTGCTATTAACTGGTAGCACACATTATAGCATTTAGACTAGAACTTAAGAAAAGTTGCCTTAGTATCAGCTTCGAGATAAGCTAAGTACTTGTGTAAATAAAGTATGATGGGTTTTGATATACCATAAGAATGGTAATTAGAATATTGCAAGATATGATAAATAAGCAAGAATTAATAGTAATTACTACTTATTGATATTACTTGGTCTAGAATAAGATATGTTACGGGAATACCAATTTCCATAATTCTGGATAAAAGCCTAATAAAAGAGGCACTTTAAAAATACTATTTATGGGAAATTTTCTCCGGCAAGACTGGATATGGTGTAGCACTACTAGAAAAATTAAAATTTCTGACACCATTTTCCGTAGAAAATGCATCACAACTCACGATTTTCTACGAATTTGTGACGAAATGCATATGTAGGAAAACCACTCGTAGGAAACTGGTTTCTTACGCATTTTCTACGCATTTTCCTACCCATTTCTGACAGAAAAGGGCTGTCACAAATTGCTACACATTTTCTACGCATTTTCCTACCCATTTAACAGAAGTTAATTTTTAATTTTTGCTACACAATTGTCACGAAATTTAATTTTCTACGAATTTGTGACGAAATGCATATGTAGTTAAACCACTCGTAGGAAACTGGCTTCTTTACGCATTTTTTACGCATTTTCCTACCTATTTCTGACAGAAAAGGGCTGTCACAAATTGCTACACATTTTCTACGCATTTTCCTACCCATTTAACGGAAGTTAATTTTTTATTTTTGCTACACAATTGTCACGAAATTTAATGTTTTTTCTAGTTTTATTCTATTTATAAAACATCCGAGAGATCGAATACAAAAGCAAATAAAACTAAAAACTATAAAAATTCAATAACATTAATCATAAATTTATACAAATTTACAAACAAATCTGAATCGCATTCCCAAATCGAAATCTAAATCTAAATCTGAATCGCATTCACAAATTTACAAACATAAATTTATCTTGGGCGAACCCAAATCTGAATCGCATTCCCAATCGAAATCTAAATCCAAATAGCAACTTAGATTCATTCTCATATCCGACACACGGATGGTTGAAGTGGAGGTGCCAAGCAACATGTCAACAACTTCTCCATTGATGCCGCAAACAGGACATCAATAACAGCAATATTGAAGTTTCTCCGTGAAGTTTGTCGGTCGGAGATAAAGACCGCCGCCGTGAGCCGGAAAAGGGGGAGTCGAAGGGGCCTGCTAGCAAAAAGTGACCTCACAAATCAGAATTAACTTCAAGAATTCTTACATCACTCAAATGGAAGTTAAGCAGTTCATGATACATCAGATCTTCGGTCATCAAAATAAATCAATAATAAACGCACTAATTAAACAATTTGACCACAAATATCAACGTTAGTAACAAGCACTACGCCAAAATAGGGATACAGCCACACACAAAAAGTGTGACTATATGTCTTTTGCCACACATATCTTTTTCATGTCAAGTGTGACCAAAGCTCGAGTCATCGTATGTATCATACGTCCACACACACCTTTTAGTGGCCTTAGAACTTAAAAGTGTGACTAAAGGGTACCAACATTTTTTCTTAGATCTAGCATTTCCTCTATTAAGTGTGGCTAAAGGGTTGCACCAGCCACATAAATTTAATTTAAGTGTGTCTGTTTCTATTATATAGTCACATATATTTACTAAAAACTATGTTTTAACCACATCAATTAAAAAAATGTGTGACAAAAAGGGTTGTTGTAATCAAACATTTTGTCTATTAAGAATGCTAAAAGGTAGCAACGGTCACATGAATTTACTGTAGGTGTGGCCGGTTTTATTATATAGTCACATGAACTTATTGTAAGTGTGGCTATTGTCTAGCTTTTGGTCATATGCATTTGTTTTTCCAATGACATTTGTTATTAGTTCGTCACTCAATAGAAACAAAGTAATGATGGTGTGACTATTGTATAACATTTGGTCACACGTATTTGTTTTTTCTATGACATTTGCTATCTTTCCGTCACATAAACAAAAAACAAAGTGATGAAAGTGTGACTAATGGTTATTTATAGCCACATTAATTTTTTTAATTATAAGTGTGGCTATTTTCAAACATTTAGTCACATATAACTTTCTTTTCCCATGACGTTTGGTATTATTCTGTCACACAACAAAAAACAAAGTAACTATGGCATGGCAAGTGGTTATTTATACCCACACGAAATTTTGTAATTTAAAGTGTGGCTATTGCATAAGCTTTGGTCACACATAATTTTCTTTTCTCATGACGTTTGATATCATTCCGTCACACAAATAAGAAACAAAGTGACTATGGTGTGGCTATTGTCAAACCTTTGGTCACACGTATTTTTTGTGGTTCGTGTAATTACCCATTTATTTTTAATTTTTTATCAAATAAAACTACAATAAACATGAGAAAACTAAAAACCAAATGCTATTAACAATAATAACCCAAAATCCATACATAAGTTTTCAATTTATATACTAATACTAATTAAAACATTAACTTCTAATCAAAACCTATCTACAAATGTTACACATAAAAATGACTTTACACATAAACTATAAACTATTTCGAGACTATTTTCTTCAAGTCCATATACTCACTGTTTTAGACCTTAAAGTGCTGCAAATTTGCATCCATGGGTTCGTGGGCACATTACCGCTGTTGTGGTGGGGAGTAAACTTGTAACTGGTGACCAGTTCTGATGTTGTATAATCCTCCCAAGTGTTTTATTCATGCTACTTGTAGACCCCATGCTATGGTAATTTGCACATCTAACAGATGTTGATCCTACTAGACTCAGATAAAGGGCTTGAATACATACTTGTCAACATATATATGCTTGACCCGTCTATAGTTGGAACACTTGTCTTCCACGTCATCTTAATTAATATCCAAATCAAATCTTGGATCAACCTGTAGGATAGACCAAGAATCAATAGTACCCATAATAAACTAGTTGGCAAATAAATCAAAAACGCATCACAAGAAAAAACCAAAACAAAAATAGTAGGTTCACATGCTTTTACCGATGTAGCAGAAGATATCCAGCCGGTTGTTCTACATTACCATCAAAAAGCTTCAGAGCTTGTATAACTGCATCTCTGCCGAACCCGAGTTCAACAAGCTTCCCGAATTGGGCTTCAAATTCAGCTCCCTGAAGTCATAAACAAACATAAACAGAGTAAGTAAGTAATTTATTTTCTGATCACATTACATTTGAATTTATGTTTAATTCAAGTCATTATAAACACTAAAAAATAATTAAACAAATCGGAAAGCTATGTAATACTTATCTTACATCGACTAACTACATATACAATTGACAAGCGTAACTGAAAATTTATATGGTTCACGATACTATCATAGCTAGCTTCTTGTTTGTCCCACAAGACAAGAGATGACTCCATGATTTGTTGCTCAATTAACCAAGTGATAAACGCGGCTGTGACATTATTTTGTAGTAATATTTAATTATATATTTTTCACATATATATAATCGTAAAACTTATAGTTTTACCAACAAGGTTCGTGTCACATATCACCCCATCATCACATATCACCCGAAGAAGAAGCTCAAGTTGCAATGGATTGGTAACCATCTTCACTTTGCTTTTTCCTATGATAAGCAACTAAAACAGTAGCACAAATTGTCAATCCAAAAACAGCTAAACCCAAAAAGAAAATTGGCACTTTTAATGCTTCTTCATACACCTACAACCAATACATACGAAAGTTAAAAAACATTTTTTTACCACAAAATCACATTGTACACACACATACATGTTAAGACTTCCATGAAAAAAGATGCAATTTGACTACCATATATGATCAATATTATTTTATTTCTTATGAAATTTTATAACCTTATAGGCTTATATTGATTATTAGGATACGGCTATGCAGTTAATGCGGAAAAATATCGGTTATCGGTCAAGGACCGATATATGAGATATCGTTTATCGCGGTGAGATATCGGTGAGATATCGGTAATTTCTAATATCATGCATAAATATATATATTTATATTTATATTCATATCTAGAGCCTATATATATACTAGAAGTCTAATATCATGCATAAATATATATATTGGGCTGTCCAAATAATTTACACTCCAAATATTGGGCTGTCCAGTTAGTTTTAAAAGGCCCATTACAACACAAAATAGATTAAAATTAGGTTTTCTTCACAACTTTGCTTGCAGCCGTTCATAGATTAGAATTAGGTCTTCTTCTTCGTCACTTTTCTTGCAGCCGTGCAGATGCAGTCAACTCTTTCAGTGATTTTACACTCCAAATCCGGCAACTTTACACTCCATTTAGTAAGAAATTCGCCGTACCATAACAAATCGGAGCACCAAACCTTAACAAATCGGAACCTCAGGTAACTATGGCTGAAATCCAGAATTTTTTTATACAAAATTGGCCCAGCCGAGATATCGCGAGACAAACCGATACGATTTTCCAAGATATCGGCCGATATTTCGGCGTTGACCACCGATATTCTCGTTGACCGAGATTTGACCGATATCGGAAACCGATATTTTGCTGAGAGGCCGATAACCGAGATATCGCCGAGATATCACCGAGATATCGCCGAGATTAACTGCATAGGGATACGGAGAACGTTGGTGTTACATGTGTAGTGAATCCCATGTTACTTAAATTTGAGAAGCTAAATTTGACCTCAAAGTAAGACTACATCATAATTTATGGGACAAAACGTCCTCTATTCCACAAACAATCAAAGCATTTAACTTAGAATATCAAATATATTCAAATAATATATAATTAAACATAAATCCCTGAAAGTCATTAATATTATGCTGCAGAATCATTTTCTTGGAAAAGGAATGATGAATAAAGGGTAAAAAACTTACTTGAACCAGATAATTCGATTCTGTAGTAGTCTCAGCAACAAGAATATAGAAGAGCCCCATAACTCCAATATGGCTATATTCACTACTGTAGTTAGACTCCAACATTAGCGTTTCACCTTTAGATATCTTCACAGAATCTGGTTTTCAATTAGAATGGATTTCTAACTATTAGAAGTGCAAATCTAAATTAGTGACTACAAAACTGAAATAACTACCTTTCTATATAGAGCAAAACCGATGCCGCCACTGTGCTGGTGTGCGACACCGTATACATCACCAAAAATTGGGAACCTCACACTTGTCCTTCTGCTACTGGTGTAGTGTAGTAAATAGTAGCAATTTTAGTGGTAGATTGTTCAACATCATACTCGATCTATATATTAACCGTTTATTTATTTGCCAAGATAACAAAAGGCTTCTAATTTTTACTAAAGAGCTTCTAATTATCGGTAAGTCTTTGTGTCAAAGGATGATAACAAAGTTACAAAACACTTATAAAATTTAGTAAAAAGATGAGGCGTCAAGTGAACTTACAAGGCAATCATGGATTCCTGTTTTCTCCCAAGTATCAGTGACATCAAATATGAAGATTTTAACAGGTACAATGGAGTCACTCCAATCAACCAACTTAACGGTGTACTTCAAGTAAAGATTTCTTTTAACACTTTCAAGCCCATTTTTCACTTGGCATTGTGCTTCGTCATAGCAACAATACAACCCTCCCACATAATTTGGATCTATAGGTCGACCATACTTGTCATTCGTCACATTATACAAGTAAGTTGTTCAATATTCTTTCTTTGGCCTTTTCATGTCAAGACTCGAGTCATGAGATTGCAAAAAACTTGCATATACTTCAGGAAACAAGAATTATATTACATATATGTTCTTGTTTATATTTCAATAAAGAATTGTCGGATAAGAGTTATTAAGAATATCCTGTGTTAGATCAGCAAAACTAATGCTTCAAGATTATCCTAACAACATTTTAAAAACTTAAAATATAAAAGTAGTTCACGAGTTCTTGAAGTCACCTAGGAACAAGAATCAAACCACCATACATTCATAATTAAAGTAACTTTATAATTTACAACATTTGATCTACTGAAAACATTCAAGAATTCAATCTCATAAGTAAAAACTATCAAAAGTTATGAATGAAAGTCGTACCTAAGAAGAAGTTCTTGAATATTGCAGGCGATATGATGAAAACTACTAAAAGACAAGTCTTAAAAATAACTGGCACTCATTGGGAGGTCTAGCAAATGTTGTCTTAACAGGGTCCGCGCTAGAGAGCCCCCTCGTACATTGATCCCCAACTTAAACCTCTCAATGAGAAACCCCTATCACCCAGACTCGAACTTGAGACCTGGAGGGGAAAACTCACCCGGGGCCATCAAAGGTGGAACTTAAATACCCGTGGCCACCACTAGAGCACTAGTTTTGCATCTATACACAAATACCACAATCTTTATATTACTTTAGAATCCAAAATCTATTTTGTAACTTAAGCTTTCTGACCTATCATAAAAAAAGAGGTGAGAAAAAACCAATCGAGACACGCCATGCCGCCTATATGCAGCAGGCTAATCGATCACGTTTGGTTCTTGGATTTCAAAATTTTTGGATTCGGATAAGCCAAGAACTGCTGGTGACCATAATTGAACTATAAAAAAGGATGATCAAAATGCTATCAAATAACCAAAACGTATGACGAAAATCACCTAAAATTTTCAAAATTCAGCGTCTTTTCATGACAGAATTCTTCGCCAACTTCACTAACTGTTCAAGGGATACAAGAGACAAGCATTATTTATCCACTATAAGAAATGCAACAACACAACTTAAAAGCAGGTTCAAAATGTACTTGTCATGTATGCTAGCAATTTTACACGTTTTAGGATTCTATCAGTATATGAGGATTTGGTGAGAGTCCAATAATATTCAACTCAAAAGTAAAAAAATCACTTGGTAAGAGTCCAGTATATCATATATTGTTGGAATATTTGATAGTCTATACTAGACTTGGTTTGCCTAACTTTTGGTACTTTTGACCTCACTGTGAAAAAAATCAACAATATACCAATATCAAATATAAAACTACAGTGCCCTAAAGTAGTTAATTTAGCCAAAAAAAAAAACACCAAATTAAACATCACATACAAAACATCAAACAAGAAAGCAACATATTCACATATTGTGGAATAGGTGTTATTGTGATGGGCACTATATTTGCTTTTAATCAGTTGAATAATCACTTGTCAAATGCAATATTCATCGACCGAATCATCTAAGAACACTTCAGTTAATAATAATCCATTAAATCGCAATAAGTACAAACCTGTGAAGATCGAAATATAGAAGAAGAAGAAGAAGAAGAAGTGTACGATTGAAGGTGACTGTTTCGTAGTGAGTGTGGCGCCTCAGGTCGCTCAAAGCCGTATTGATGTCGAAACCTTCGAATCCAAACCATCATTCAACACCGTCGATTTTTCTTTTGCTGGAATTGATTTTAAATGGAGAACGATTGAACTACAACACCATGTGAAGATCTTGCCAGAGAAGATGATGGTTGGACGTTCGGTTTCAGATCGGTCATTGTGCTTTTGGTGCGAGTAGTATTTGGTGATCGATTTTGGGGGTGATTTGATTAGAAAATTGGAACGGTGAATTTGCAAACTTGTGGGATGAGAGCTATAGGGTTATGGATTTGTTTTCTTTTAGAAAATTTTGGGGGGAGCTCAAATTTTTGGATTGGGTTGAGAGGGAAATTTCTAGGGGTGAAAATGTTAGGAAGAAAAGAACACTATTTTCTAAAATTTTAATAACTAGGATTGCGACCCGCCGCATTTGCGGCGGGGATTATTTAGTTATAACTAAGTCAATCTAGGACCCGCACGTTAGGTTAAACCTGTCAAACGGAGAAAAAATAGTCGATGTAAAAACGTTCACCCACACACGCACATTGCGTCGTGTTAACTCGCAAAATTTAGAACGAAACGTAAAAACGTTAAACCAAAGACCCACGTTGTGATGTGTTAAGCCACAAAATTTAGAACCAAGCATAAAGTGAAAAATTTGCGTAAAATGAAAACTATAAAGGACCAAAGTTGAAAGTAAAAAAACTTATGAGGATAGATTGCAAAAGATAAAAAGTTTTGGGTTAAAAGTAAAACAAATAGTTTTGAGTTAAAAGTAATTTATGAAATACTTTTGGGTGAAAAGTAAAAAAAAAAATCATTTTTTTTTGGAAAACCCCAAACCCAACGTGATGACAACCATATGCATAACCATTTTCTCTTTGAAAACCCCCCAAAGCACACCCCGCGTTGTGGTAGGGCGTAAAACGGTGTCAAATAGTACTAATGTCACACAACCGTCATCGACCACCAACACTGACTCGACCTAGGATATGCGTGTTGCGACGAACCTGTCAAACATGGAAAAATAGAGGTAAAAACGTTGAACCACACATGCACGTTGCGTCGTATTAACTCGAAAAATTTAGAACTATACGTAAAACGAAAATTTACGAAAGATGAAAAGTATAAGTGACAAAAGTTGTGAAGTTAAATTGCAAATAATGAAAAGTTTTGGGTTAAAGTTAAAAAAACAAATTATATAGGGTTAAAATTGTAAAAGGTAAAAACCTTTGGGTTAAAATTAAAAAATAAACTTTTTTTTTTTAAAATACCCAAAGCACAATCTACAAGTGATGATGCAAAAAGAAGTTACAAACTTATATATGGAAAAATAAATAAAATTACAAAAATTATATTGAAATTATACATACACTATTTTCTATTAATACCCAATATGGTCCATTAAAATATAATATATATAGTCTATTATTTTCTATGTGATCAATTAAGCCTCAATATAGTCCATTAAAACATGCATGATCTACAATTGTTCATTGTGATCTATTAAGACCCAATATGGTCTATTAAAAAAATGTATCATCTACTATTGTCCTTGTGATCTATTAAGACCCAATATGGTCTATTAAGACATGTATGATCGATTATTTCCCATTATGATCCATTAAGGCTCAATATGGGTCGTTAAAACATATACGGTATCTACTATTGTTCATTGGATCCATTAAGGTCGATTAAGACATGTATGATCTACTACCGTTCATTGTGATATATTAAGACATGTGTGATCTACTATTGTCCATTGTCATCCATTAAGGCCCAATATGGTTCAAAAACACATATGTGATCCATTATTAGCCATTGTGTTATATTAAAGCCCAATATTGTCCATTAAGACATGTATGACCTACTAATGGCCAATGTGATCCTTTAAGGCCCAATATGGTCCATTAAGACATGTATAATCATCTACAATTGCCCGTTGCGATCCATTTAATCCTAATATGGTCGATTAAGACATCTATGATCCACTATTGCCCATTGTGATCCTTTAAGGCCTAATATGATTCATTAACATATAGATGATCCACTATTTGCCATTGTGATCCATTATGACCCAATATGGTCCGTTAAAACATATGCGAATAAGTATTGTCCATCGTGATCCGTTAAGACATTTATGATGTAACATTGTCCGTTGTGATCCACTAAGGCACAATATGATCCATTAAGACACTTATGATGTAGCATTGTCTGTTGTGATCCATTAAGGCCCAATATGGTTCACTGTTGGCCATTGTGATTCATTAAGAGTCAATATGGTCCAATAACACATATATGATTAGGGATGATCTCGGTACTAGTACCGAAAGTAATGGTATCGAAAATACTAGTACCAAAAATCGCCAAATATGGGTACCTATACCTAATATGTTTGATGCGTTATTGTATGGAACCGGGACGGGAACGATTTTTTAAGAGTAAATGTGGGTAAAATACTGGTACTGTACCAAACCGAAAGTACTGGTGCCAAAAACGCCAAAAAAGTAGGTACCGAATCGATACCGGAAGCAATTATGTACGGGAAATTCGGTACCGATACTAATGTGTATACACTAAAAATGTATATAAACGTAACAAATATGCATACATTAACGTATTATTTAGAAGAAAACGAGCAATAAAAGTATGATTTTGAATATATAATGTTTAGAAACAGTTTGAAATTTTAAATATGTAGTAATATTTTTTTATAGTAGAGTGAAATGACAAAATCATCCCTAGGGTTTGGTCAATTTTGCCAGATCCATCCAAAAAAGTTTTGTTTTCTCACCTGTACCATTGAGGTTTATAAATTGTTGACAAAATCCATCCAAATCTTTAACACCATTAAAATTTAATGTTAAATGAGGGATATTCTTGTCATTCTCTTTATTTATTTAATACATCTTTTTCTTATTATTTCCTATTATTATTTTATAATAATAATATTAAACATATATAAGTTTATAAAATTAATATATCAATAAAAAAATTAATAATAATAATAATAATAATAAACATATATAAGTTTATAAAATTAACATATCAATAAACAAAACTAAAAAGTTATAAACATTGTCAGAAATACATTAAACCGTAAAATTCCACTACATTGCATCATATGGATCAAATTTTTGATTAAAAAAGTATCCTCATTATAAAGATGGCCATTTGCTGTACAGGTACATTTCCAAGTAAAAACTTTATACAAAAGGCCACTACTGTAAAGATGGTTGGAAGTACATTGATCGTACATTAAGGTTAGTGATCATGTGCAAAGCTTTTAAGGAGTGGGAGGGGGTGGCCGACCTTTCGAACTTTTCGCTCAGTAGTGGAGAGTATCTTGTTTTTGTATAGAAATTTTTGGGTATATACGTTTTTGACCCCCTTGTAGACATTTTTAGGTCGGTTAATTTCAGTTCCGTCGGTCGAAAATCTCAAGCTTCGCCA
The DNA here is from genome assembly GCA_030545235.1 of Helianthus tuberosus. Taxonomy (NCBI): domain Eukaryota; kingdom Viridiplantae; phylum Streptophyta; class Magnoliopsida; order Asterales; family Asteraceae; genus Helianthus; species Helianthus tuberosus. The sequence goes on along the minus strand of CM060409.1, from coordinate 13,336,261 downwards.
TTGTTAGTGACATCAGTAGCTAACAACTTGGAGCAACGTAGGATGTTATATATAATATTAATAAGTAGTACCGTTACTCTGTTATATATAATTTTCTTTAGGGAAATTGGTTTTTAATAAACCAACCTTTGCCAAATTGGTAATTAATAATCCCACCTACAGACTTGGTGTCTAATAATCCTACGTTTCATTATGTTGGTACTCAATAGACCTCCGTTAGTTTTTTTTTAACTCAAGTTAGTTTTTAAGTTTTATTTATTACACAAACAGTCCCTGTAGTTATAATTTACTAGTTTTAAGTTTTATTTATTACACAAACAGTCCCTGTAGTTATAAAAAATTCAAAAAAATTCAAAAAAATTCAAAAAAATTCAAAAAAATTATAAAAAAATCAAAAAAATTCTAAAAAAATAAAAAAAATCATAAAACTTCAAAAAAATCAAAAAAACTCTAAAAATCATACCGTTTCGAGCCGGACCGTTTCGACCCGGACCGTTTCGACCCGTACCGTTTCGACCCGGACCGTTTAGACCCGGACCGTTTTCGACCCGGACCGTTTTCGACCCGTACCGTTTAGACCCGGACCGTTTTCGACCCGTACCGTTTAGACCCGGACCGTTTCGACGCGTACCGTTTCGACGCGTACCGTTTAGGTGATACACACCTCAAAATTCAACATCCCTAACTTGAATCTACAAAGAAAAACACCTGCTTCTAATGTCTGTCATCCTCTTCTTTCTCTTTGTGATACCAAACCACCACCACCACCGCACCACCACCACCACCACCGCCACCACCACCGCCACCACCACCGCACCACCACCACCACCACCACCGCACCACCACCACCACCACCACCGAACCACTAACGAAGAACCTTACACCACCTGTAATAATAATAAGATAGAGAAGAAACGGCAGAGGGCGGAGCCTACCGGCGACGGCTGAAGATGTATCGCAGAGATTCGATATAAATATCGTTAGTGGTTCGGTGGTGGTGGTGGTGGTGGTGCGGTGGTGGTGGCGGTGGTGGTGGTGGTGGTGCGGTGGTGGTGGCGGTGGTGGTGGCGGTGGTGGTGGTGGTGGTGCGGTGGTGGTGGTGGTTTGGTATCACAAAGAGAAAGAAGAGGATGACAGACATTAGAAGCAGGTGTTTTTCTTTGTAGATTCAAGTTAGGGATGTTGAATTTTGAGGTGTGTATCACCTAAACGGTACGCGTCGAAACGGTACGCGTCGAAACGGTCCGGGTCTAAACGGTACGGGTCGAAAACGGTCCGGGTCTAAACGGTCCGGGTCGAAAACGGTCCGGGTCGAAAACGGTCCGGGTCTAAACGGTCCGGGTCGAAACGGTACGGGTCGAAACGGTCCGGGTCGAAACGGTCCGGGTCGAAACGGTATGATTTTTAGAGTTTTTTTGATTTTTTTGAATTTTTATGATTTTTTTGATTTTTTTAGAATTTTTTTGATTTTTTTAGAATTTTTTTGATTTTTTTTGAATTTTTTTTTGAATTTTTTTGAATTTTTTTTATTTTTATGAATTTTTTATAACTACAGGGACTGTTTGTGTAATAAATAAAACTTAAAACTAGTAAATTATAACTACAGGGACTGTTTGTGTAATAAATAAAACTTAAAAACTAACTTGAGTTAAAAAAAACTAACGGAGGTCTATTGAGTACCAACATAATGAAACGTAGGATTATTAGACACCAAGTCTGTAGGTGGGATTATTAATTACCAATTTGGCAAAGGTTGGTTTATTAAAAACCAATTTCCCTTTTCTTTATATACAATAAATATAAATAAAATAGTAATGATTTTTAATTTTATTTTTCCGACCATAACTATAACTTTTTAGTATTGTTTATTAGTATATTAATTTAATAACTTATATATGTTTAAAATTATTATTGTTAATATTATTATTATTAATATTATTATTTATAAAATAATGCGTAAATAAAATAATAATAATAAATAATAAAAAAGTTAGAAATATTAAATAAATAAACAGAATGACAAGAATAGCGCTCATGAATTTTAATAGTGTTAGATATTTGGATGGATTTGTCAACGATTTATATACCTCGGTGCTCCATGTGAGAAAAAGAAACTTTTTTGGATGGATCTGGTAAAATTGATCAAACCCCATGGACGAATTTAGCAGTTTACTCTTTATAATATTAAATTATGTAATTTTTAAATTGGAATATTATTTGAGCGGGAAGTTTTAGATTAGAATGAAATATTTTGGGGGAAATTTTTAGGATGAAATATTTTTGTGGGAAGTTTAAGTTTTAGGATGAGATATTTTGTTGGGAATTTTTAAAGATATAGTAAGTCTAACATTTGGTCACATATTTTTTCCATGTCATTTGATATTATTTCGTCACACAAAATAAACAAAGGGACGTTGGTGTGACGAATGTGTATGTGAAGCCATATGAAATTTTTAATTTTAAGTGTGTATATTATCTAACACTTGGTCACACAAAATAAGATACGACTATGTGTAGCCACATGTATTAGCTTTTAGCCATGTTATCAAACATAAAACATGGTTATAGATCACATTTGGCTACTTTTTTTTAGTGTGACTATTTTTTTAACGTGTGGTTATAGATCTCGTACATGTGTTTTTAGTCACATGAAACAAATACTATGGTCATAGATCATATTTGACCACACTTTTATAGTGTGACTAATAAATGTCACAATTTTTTTTTCTTAAAGTGTGGCTAAAGGCTTTGAATACATGTGTTATTGGTCACGTGAAAACAAATAATGTGGTTGTAGATCGTATTTGGTCACAGTTTGGTAGTGTGACTAATAAATGTCACAGTTTTTTCTTAAAGTGTGGCTAAAGGTTTCAAATACACGTGTGTTTGGTGACATGAAACAAAATCATGTGACCATAGATCAGATTTGATTTGGCCACACATTTTGAGTTGTGGCTAATAAGTGTCACACTCTTTCTTAAAAGTGTGGCTAAAGGTTCTGAACCGGTATACAATGGTCACATTAATAATAAAACATGTGGCTAAATGAGTTTTAAAATATTATGATTGACCTTTAGCCACACATTTTTTCAAAAGTGTGGCAGGACGGTTTTGCCAAAAGTGTGGCCGTAGCCCATTTTTGACGTAGTGAAGGGTTTGACAACAAGAACAAAATATGAGAATTAACCCTAGCCACTAATCTATAATGGACAACCGTTATAACCGGACCTCTGAGAGCTAGGGTTCTGAAATCGAAGATCGAAGATCTGTCACAACTCTCACAGAAGATCGAAGAAGATCTGTCACAACTCTCACAGAAAATCGAAGAAGATCGAAGATCTGTCACAACTCCCACAGAAAATCGAAGATCGAAGAAGATCTGTCACAACTCTCACAGAAGATCGAAGATCGATTGGCAGTGTTGGTGTGGTGAAAGCTCGAAATCGGAAGAGTTTTGAGGAGATGGAGAAGATAAGATGCAGGAGATGCGTAAAGTTGAACTGAACTGAAAATTAGGTGGGTTTAAGGACCTCACAAATCGGAAGAGTTTGGAGGAGATTGGCAGTGTTCGGTTTAGCAAAAAGTGACCTCACAAATCGGAAGAGTTTTGATATATGTGGGTTTAGGGATTTTGTGTTTCTAGAGGTATTTTTAAACCGTTGGATTGAAAATTAGGTGAGCAATGGACCGTAGGATGGTGATCCGTGTGAAGTTTAACTAAAGCTTTTGATTGGCTTAATTATGTGTAAAACATTATGCCTCCATTATCCTTTTCATAAGTTAGAAAATTGGAATCTATTACTTGTATTATTATTAACTAGTTAATTAATGAAAAAATATTATTATTATTAATATGGTGGCACATAAATTTGTTTTTATAAATCACATTAAAAGTGTAATATCCGCCTCCCGTGGCCCAGCGGGGCTGACGGGGGATTGTCTTCAACATGAACCCGGTGACCTAAGGTCCTGTACATTGAAAGTCACCTTCAAAAAAAACATTAAAAGTGTAATTATATCAATTACTTGTATTATTATTAACTAGTTAATTAATGAAAAAATATTATTATTATTATTATTATTATTATATGTATTATAGTTATATAATAATTAGGGTTGCATACGAACCAAACGTTCGGCGAACAATTTATAAAAGAACATGAACAGAGGTAACGTTCGCCTTAAACACTATTTATTATCGTTCTAATGCTTGTTTTGCGAGAAATTAAGAGCCATAAATTACCGATTGTCACAGCATTTTGATTGGATCACGTGTTTATATTTGAAAGTGATTTATTTACCACATGCCTCCATCACGTGTTTATATGATAATAATAAAATATGGTAATAATAAAACTAGTTGCCTCCACTGAGTCTGAACCAAGCCACTACCACTACTGCCGTCTTTGACCGGCTGAGTTGAAGAAGCTTGATATTGACCAGGTTAACAATACATATGTATAACACGGGTATACACAGATTGACCCGCGTTAAATCTGACCTAAACCGAACCGTGACCCGAGCCGAAACAAAACCGGAACCATCATGAAGCTAATGTCATCTATTTTAACCAAACCTGAATCGATCCGGAAGTATCCGAACCACCAACAGCAAATCGTCTTCACCATCAAAACCAAACCGTTAAAGTAGCCGGGAAAAACGTCGAAGGAACGGTTCCTACACAATAAATTTTCCATCACAAATGCGTATCTAGTTGCTACACATTTCCTACACAATATGGTAATAAATTTTCCATCACAAATGCGTAGCAAGTTGCTACACATTTCCTACACAATAAATTTTCCATCACAAATTCGTAGCTAGTTGCTACACATTTCCTACACAATATGGTAATAAATTTTCCATCACAAATGCGTAGCAAGTTGCTACACATTTCCTGCACAATAAATTTTCCATCACAAAATCGTAACAAGTTGCTACGCATTTCTGACGCAACAATTAATATTTAAATGAATTTAACATATAAATCTAATTCCAACAAATAAATAATGGTTCCGTCGGAAATGCGTAGCAAGTTGCTACGCATTTCCGACACAATACTTAGAATTAGTATATTTGTCACTATTGTGTCACAAATTGCCCAAAAAAATCAAGTTCTTTTTTCCGTAGGAAATGCGTAGTAAATGTGTCAGAATTTGCGACGCATTTTTTTGCGTAGGAAATTTCCGTAGCAAAATGACCACTTTTCTAGTAGTGTAGCAGACTCTCCAGTTTGTCCGGATATACTGAGGTTACCTCTCCGGCGCGAACCGGATAAGACAGGGTATGTAATATGTCAAACGAGTGACAAGAATTCCCTAAATAAGTATCATGATCAGATATCTGACTGGTTTTTGGAAATATATATCTGTTAAATACATTAACCTGATAGATGGTATGTTTATTTCAGCATGTGAAATATAGGATTATATAGATATATATATATCTATAAGAAATTCCAAAAATTAATTTGGAATAAAGCACAAGCATATGTGTTTAGATTTCTTTATCAAGAATCTATTTTCCGATATCAAACATTATTTCGTTTGATCATCTGTCTCGTAGCTCGTGTGATAAAATGGAAACCCTTTAAGTTGGAATGCCATCAAAAGTATAAAGAATTTCCAATGCATTACTATAGACTATTAATGCAAGTAAGAAATATGTAAAGTTATGATAATGTACAAGAAAACACATGAAAATTTAATTATACGTCCACAGACGTTGAAGTATAGCACACGCGACTTCCAAAGTAAGACCTTTGGAAAATATAATTTAGATACGATAATACCAATACTAATTCCGTCAGTAGAAAAACTATTAATAAAAAAGAAGCACTTTGCCATATGATCCTACAACCGACATAAATCTCGCTGAGGTACGTTATAACAAGATTTCACAATCATTGGTGCACAGGCTAATCAGAGTCATAATTATTATCACTGCAAAAGGAGTCACATACCTTTGCAAATTCCCTATTTTATTTTATTCACATTCCCTGATAATTTCACTTAACAACGGTTATCACACAAAATTCCAGATAAAAGTTCTTATATTTCTTTCGTTGAAATTCTGACTTTTGCATATAATAAATTAACTTTTGTGTTTCTACTTCCCCTAATAGTCATCATACCATGAGGATTTTCTTTCATAGTAGCAAATATTGATCTATTTCATTTCTTGGTAAATCCACACGTTACACATGCACTGTTTGTTACACATGTGGTTCGTGTGATTTGTGAAGACCACTAGAGGGCTTCATTCCGATTTGTTATTTTATCCAAAACTCAAATACCATTCCGCTTTTATATTGTGAACCGCATTATTGCAAAACAATAACTCCTTGATATCGAGTCAATGAATTTCTTGAAAAAAATTAATTTTCTTTGGCATACATAGTTTCTATAGTAACCATGTCCGAACTTTCTTATTAAAACTTGTTTTGTTTAAATCAAGTTCAAATTATTTGACTTGCTCACATTACATATTCGTTTCAAGATCCCATATGATGGATGGAAGCTATCATATTCAAAATAGTCCCAACAAGCACTTCATTTGTTTTGAACCATAATAGGCTTGTTTAGTCTTCGACTTCATTGAATCATTTCTTTGATCACGATCACCTTGTACTGACGTTTTCATAAAAATTTAAAACTTGCACTAATCTTGTTTATATATATCATTTACGGATTTAATTATTTATATATTTATAAAAGCCATCTTAACACAAATCGTGTGCTAAGATAATGATACACAAATTCTTGTCATATTTCAGTGTATCTCTTAATGATTCTTACAACATCAATCTAGCCTTTCGTGATCTTCAATTGAAAAACATTATATAAAATTAACTATATATGGAAACTTACATAAGTGATTACCTAATTTACAAAATAGTATTACTATATTCTTATTAAACCATTGAGGTGAAGAATTTATATTTTTATATATATGTATAAAAAAAATTATGTTTGAGTTATACTCTCATTTAAGTGTATGTTTAGATAATTATTACTAATATCAGTTTTATTATTAGTAATAAAATATTAATAGTAATAGTGTTAGCATTATTTTAAAATACTAGGGTTATTGTCAAGGGCAGATATTGAATAGCCTAGCCTTAGTTAGGCATGGATTGGCCACCTATGCTTAAACAAGGCAGCACTAACCAATATCCAACCATGATAATGACTAGTTAATATATATAAATTAAGTCATTATACTTATTTAGAAAATTTTAATTATATATAAAAATATTTTACTTTGAACTGTAAAGAAAAGACATATTTTCATAAAACCATACAAGAATTAAAAGGACAAATAAAACTATATAAATAATAGTCTATCACATGTTTTGTGGTAACTATGTACAGTAACGCTCTGGCAAGAAAATGACCATATAAGAATAATATGGTAGTTATCAACTACGTTGGGTTAGGGGAACATGGTAATATATAAGAATAGTCCTCGTTTTCATTTATTTACAACATTTGTAAACACATTCACAACGTTATATGGTTTCAAAATAAAAAATAAGTAATCACATAGAATCAACCCATTAAGTGTTACATATTTCCAAAATATTTTTACAAATACTTTTGTACAATAAATATTTTTACACCTTTAATTATAACTTTCATTTAACGTTATAAATAATAGTGATTGCTTTTACAAAATAATAAATATTTTGTAATAACTTCATTGCGGTATTTTGTAATATATATTACATAGTAAATATAAGTTATTTTACATAGTATAGTAAAATACTAAAATAATATTTATTTAAAAGTGGTGATCATTTACATATAGTAAAAATGTGTAACAAATAAATTACATAGTATTTATATTTGATATGTAAGATACGATTCAGATATGGACACAAATAATATATTACATTTGCTTTACAAATATAATAATGGTTGGTCATGCCAAAACAACTTATTTTTATTATATTTCAATCTCTAGGATATAGTATGAAAAATATGATCACTAATAGTGTACTATCACATTGTTTCACAATTAAAACAACTTGGAACTTTAAATAATGATACACTAACTTTATTGTCTTTTGGTGTATCTTTGCAATTCACTCATCTCAGCACATTGATTTTCTCATATCATAATTTAATATTTGACAAATCATTTTTCATGCCTTTATTTCATTTAGAACCTGTCAATTCTAAGTCTTCCTCAATTGCCAATCAAAATAAGCTTTCTTTTGACAAAGAATTTTTATTAATTTTAAAAGTCCTTCACAGTCATTTTAAAATCTATTGATCATATATCTTTTGGCTTGAACCTAGTCATCTTGGAAATTATATCATTTCATCTCATTTGTTTATCCTCGATTTCTTGAACTAATTCATTTAAACCATTGAATCCTACCTATTGTACAACTTGTATTCACAAAATTTGATATTTTAAAAATTCTGTGTCATCTACCTTAATACTGTTTGTAAAATATGACATAAATCTAAAAGAAATATCATAATCCAAATCTCGAGGACGAGATTTTTATTAAGGTAGGGAGAATGTAACAACCCTCATTAAAAGTCCTATTCATTTTATTATTTTATCCAATAGGAAACCCTAATTGAGACACCCAAGTGATTCTGCACAAACCCTACAAATTTCAGAACAATCAGAATCAGGATCAGGGCCCCTAAAACTCGGGGGGGGGGGGGGGTATTCCCTACTCGACGATTATCCTCACAAATTGCTGTCTAAATTGAATTTTACGAAAACGTCGACTCAGCAAGCCTACTCCCACACGTGGCTACCCTATAGTGAAAATGCAACCCTTACGGACCGTAAGGGAGGAGTCTTACGGTCCGTAAGCATGACAAAATTCGTATATAAATAGCAGACATTGGCCCTTGATTTCTGGCGATTGAACGACGATAAAATTCAAATTGTACGCAGAGATATCGTCCAAATACTCTAAAAACACACACGAATCACTAATTAGTATAGCAGGGTGCTGCTACGATACCGGGTATTAACTCGATTGCTGCTACGATTCAATGTCCGATCGATGGAAACTATCCGATGGATGTTTAAGCGCTATCCTTTGTCATTAGTCGTGATTCCGACAGGATGTTTAAGTACCACCCGAACTCGGGGAATACTCTGTCATTCGTTGTGAATCCGATGGATGTTTAAGTGATTGCACTTTGTCATTCGTTGTGAGGGTTTTAATCTCGTGAGTTATCGTAAATGCTGTATTAAGTTACCTACCTAGTTCGTGTGCACTAGGTTACAAGGCTAAATCAATAGGCTAAGCTATGCCTGTATAAATCTGCAATATATCAAGGCTTATCTGTAGACTAAACTTTGGTTGTATGAATCTGCATGATTATAATGTGAGTCATTCTCTTTTTATCAAATTTAATTTCAAAAGCATGTTTATTTTCAAGGTTTTAATTACAGGGATTAAGTCTTTGTAATCACCAAATTACAGCCGGTATGTGGGGTATTGTGCACAATATTAATTTCTCACAGGGTTAGGCTAATAAGCCCTAACACAGGTTAGGCAAATAAGCCCTAACAGTGAAGTATTACAGGGTTAGGCTAATAAGCCCTAACACAGGTTAGGCAAATAAGCCCTAACAGTGATATACGTCATCATTGGGGCAGCCAATGGTGATATGACCACAGTCACCGAAACGGGTCGATGACAAATACTGTGGGTAGTTGGTTGATATAGAAATAATGTAATCACCCTTAATACTGTAAATTATAACAAACATGTCTTTTTATTAAATAGAATGATTCACTCAGTATTTCTCGCTGACAAAACCTTTTTAAAACGCGTTTCATGTAATTACAGTAGATTGGAGTAAGAGATGGATACGGCACTGAAAGGCATCAAGAAGTGGCTTATTTTATTAATTAAAATCAAATTAAGAAATATTGTTTTATGTAATCAAATTTATCCTTATTAAAGCAACCTTTGTAAAACATGGATTTATTCCATCTATTTAATAAATAAAATCCAGTGTTTTCTAAACTCTGATATTTTTCCTAACTCACGGTCCTGATAAAATTTCCGCTGCAATATGTTTTCAAAATAATCACCGGTACCACTGGGCTGTTCGCGACTCCCGATTCCGTCCAGGGTGGGTCGGGGGCCGTGACAAAACCTATATCAAAGAACAACCATTAAGCTTTTGTTGCTGAAATCAAAGATGAAAACAAAGAAGAAAATGTTGTTGCTGAGGACAAAGAGAAAACCAGAGAAGAGATTCTAAGTGAGAAAACTTACAGAGAAAGAAACATTGCTTGGAACAGGATGGAGATGATGCAAGAAGAATATGAAAGTGCAGTGGCCAACAAGAGATGGGATAAGAAGCGAGAATGCTACATCAACAGGAATGTTTGTTGGTACACTTTATGTGGACGCGACTCGACTCGGTTCGGGTCGACTTGGTTAGGTCCGGCTCAAGCCCGAAGACACGACATTCCTCCGTCGTGCGCCCCAGAGTTCGACACGCGAAGCACGCAGCGCCGCAAGCCTTTCCCGCAAACACATCACCTTGACATCACCTTAGTGATGTCATGATGATGTCACAAGCTTTGTCTTATGTTGAAATAATGAAAGATTGTAAACGAAAACTTGTCCGGGCCATAATTCCTTCATTGGGCCGAAGACTTGTGATGGGCCTTAGACTTCACTTGGGCTTCAACAACAAACGACGAAACAGATTATAGAATTAATATGTATGTCGACGAAACAGAATGTGTTTCGTCGACTTTAGTGTTTCGTCGTGCCTTTATGCGTTTCGTCAGTCTGTGTCTGTGTCTAGTATAAATACCCCTCTCAGTTTCACTTTGAAACAGAGATGAGAGCATACCCTTAAAGAAACTCTGTCAAAACTGTGTTTGTATCAGTTTGTTGTAATCGGTTCTCATCCCGTTTATTCAATAGAGTGTGTTTCATTGGTTAATCCGTGTTCTTTATTAACTGTGTTTGGTTTGCACCGTCACGGGGATTCCGCACCCGTTACCGTGTTTGTGATAAACAAGGATAGGTTTTCGTTATCGATCCTCACCGGACAAACGGGACCTACAATGGTGAACCTGTTGTTCCCAAGAAAGACATAATCTTTGATGATGTTCTTCTAGAAATTCCTCTGTCTGTCGTATACTACACTAATGTTTTAAAAGACGACACATATGTGAAGAAGTTTGAAAGACGTTTAAGAGATGTTATGATTTCAAGCTTGAAGAAAAGTGATGAAGAGAGAATGAAGAAGAATGTTGAGTGTATGGTTGAAGAGTTGAAAAAGGTAGCTGAAGAGGTAAAGGTTGAAGCTATGAAAGTTGAGGAAGAAGTGAAGGTAGATGAAGTTGTGAATGTAGAAGTTGTGAAAGAAGCTGTTACCGATAAAAAGCTGGTTGGAGAAGATGTGAAGAAAGAAGAAGAAGAAGTGAAGAATGAGAGTTTAGTTGTTGGTGATGTTGGTGATGAGGTTGGTATTGAAGGAAAGCAGAGTGATGTTGTTTAGAAGCAGACAGAAGTTGCTGCAAACACCAAAGTGCCAATCACTGAGGTAAATTCTAACTCTGAAATCTTGAAAATTGTTGAACAGTGCAAGAAATACATGGAACCATGCAGTGCTTGTACTGAAAAAGACAAACAATTCAAAATAAGAAATCTTGAATTCAATAAAATTGAAGAAATTTTAAAAAATAAATGCAAAGAAATGTTAGAAAATGAAAAGATTTTGAAAGATAATGATGAAAAACTTTTTGAAAAATGTAAAAAGTTAGAAAAAGAAAATGAAGTTTCAAAAGAAAATGTTTTGAAAAAGACAGAAGAATGTGATCAAAAGGAAATTGTTTGTCAAGAAATGAAGAAAGAATACGATTCTATAAAATTAGCATATCACATTACAAAAGAATCATATGAAAGAGTGAAGGACGAAATGAAATTTTCTCAATCAAGAATGAATTACTTATCTGAAACAACTAAAGAGCTTAAATGAATGTATGAAATAAAACAAGGTGTTGTTAATTCCTATATTGAGGATGTTGCTAAGCTAAAGCGACATGTTGCTGATTTAGAACAGGACAATAACAAGTTAAAAATTTATCACGTGTCGTCATATGTGCTTGAACGTATTTTCAATATAAAACCGGGAGATGGTGTATCTGAGCAAAACAAAAAAGGCATTGGCTCAGAATTTCATCAAGTTCCACCACCGAAAAAGTTTGCATTTTATGATGATGAAAAGGTCAAAAAAGCTTTCAACATGGTAGATTAATTGCCAGATAACATTGACATAACCTATTCCAAATCTGATGATTCTAGTGATTCAGAGGTGGTAGGTAAGGTCGTTGAAAGTGTGTTGAAAGAAGAGTCAGTTGATACAGGTAAATCTGAATCACATGATGAAAATAAAGGTAGTTTTCATGATGGATATTTGAAAAACTCAAAATCTGAGAAAAATTTGAATGATGATTCAAAAGGATTGGTTTATACCATGATTGGATCGGACAAATTATTTCTAGATGTTGTATTCCCGATTAAGAATGTGATTTCAGAAAAGGTTGATAAAGTTTTCAAAATGGTTGAAATTGAAAAATCTGAGATTCCAAAGCTTGCTGGTAAAGGTCACAAATCTTTTTATAACAAACCTGGTTTCAAGAAGAAAAACATGAAGGCTGGGTTGGGTTATAAGAAGAAACAAAGTTGGAAAAGAAATGAAAGTCCAAATTATCAGACAAAGATGAATTTTGTTCAAGGAAAAAGTTTTGAAAACAAAAGTTGGAAAAACACTGTTGATACAACAAAACCAAACCAGTTTTGGAAACCAAAAGTTGTTGTTCAAAAAGAAAATGTTCAAAAAGATTCACATTTTTACAAACGAGGTACTCCTAAAGGTCAAACATGGTCTGTTAAAAAACAAATGGCTTCGGTAAATGATGAAAAAGTTGAAGTTAAAATTGAAAAAGTCTTTGTGCACAATGACAAAGATTTTTCGAAGTTAACTGATGCATATTGTGTTGAAATGCCTAAGGTCAAACAGACCTGGGCTAAATTGTTCAAGTAATTGAATATTTTGAATGTGCAGGTGCTTCCGAAGACAACTGAATGTCATCAAAAAGAGTGTCGGAGCAGCCTGGCACAAGAAGAGGAGGCTGCTGATCCCTGCGATGGTTAAACAGGGAGTTTGTTTGGTTTCTGTACATAAATAAACAATATTTCAAAACCCTTAAAATTGAAAATTTAAAAACCAAAAATATGTTTTTATTTTTGTCAAAATCTTGAATAATAAAAAATATTTTTGTTTTTAAATTTTGTCAAAAATTAAAAAATTTCAAAAATATGTTGATACCCTCACGGCTGAACAAGCATGATTAATTTCACAAGATTGAAAAACGGTTTTCAAACTGTAAATATCAATGTGTTGTAAATCATGGGGGTACATTATTTTTCTGCAAATCAGTGCATGAGAAGCAGAAAATGGATGGCGAGACAAAGCTATCAGTATCGGTTTGTCAAATTTTCTTTAAATGGTTTTGCATTTTAGGGGGAGTAATATTGTTAGAAAATCCAAAACCATTTGAAAATTTGAAAAAGTCAAAAACATGATAAAATTCAAAAATGAGTTTTGTGTAAAAAGAGGAAATGATAGTACATCAGTAGACAGTTACAATATGCTAAAGAAATGTAATGATTATATAGCATTAAACAGTCTCACTGATGATATGCCGATAGGTTTTTATACATTTAGTAAACTCTTTCGGGATATAAACCTAAATTCAAACTTGCTTATTTCGTGGGGAACACTACTTGGATATATAGGTAACCCCTGAAATCTCATATGAAGGACCCCTCTTTCTGAGATACTAGGTCTTTATGCTTAGTGATATCTGGGGTATTATCCCGGGACTTCTGATTTTGCGGAAGCAATGGCCTAGTCCCCGTATAATACTTTCTGCTTGCTTGAATCATAGCATCGTCCTCAGCATAAAAAATGATGAAACATTGAAAAAATATGTAAATCATGTGCTGTTGAAGAAAAGAGCCTCTAAAGGGGACACATCAAAAGTCAAACCTGAGCTCTCTGCTGAACGAACGGAAGTTCTGACTTGAGCTATTATGGTTTCATAATTTATTCCCCTTACAGATATCGTCTAGGTATACTCACCTGTAAGACTGAATATTGGGATCTGGATACGGGAGTATATTCAAGAGGTGGGACAAATGAATGAGTTTAAGTTCTTAATACACCTAATTCGTATCCTGAATCAGTTGAAATTTGTGTGAAAATTTAAGTGGATCAGTATATTGACAATCTAAGTGAATTGTTTAATTCTTAATGTGTAACTAAGCTCAACGGTACTTGTGACTTGTCAAAAACTGATATGATCCTCTAACGCAAACTCAAACAAAAACATTGTGTGTAAATATGTTTGTAAATATTTCTTTACTGCTTTACATTCAGAAAATTCCAAAAAGATTTTGATTCTACTTTATTTTCGACAACCGATGTTCGAATGCTAAGTTTCAAAATCTAAGTATGTTGATCGTGTTTCTGAAAATAAAACAAGTTCATTAATTTGAAACTTGAAAATTAAAAAATAAAAAATAAAAAATAAACAGTTTGTAATATCTCCAAGGTCATTAATTTGGACATGGATGATTAACTATGAGGGTTTTGGATGCTTAAATTGTTAAAATCTATAAAGGAGTCAGTTTTCGATTTTGGATACTTAATATTGCCAAATCTTTGAAGATTCTTGATAGGGGAAGAGAATCAAGTATTTCTGGATATATTCATATTATTATATCTTTAGAGCCAGGATCTTGATTTAAAAAGTTTAAAAGAGCCAGGTCACAATTCCTGGATAATTGAATGTTTAAAATGCTTTTACTTATAATTGTTTGAGTGATTGCAGATGTTGTTCCAGACTATGATCCCGATAGCCGAGTCTAAGGGGGAGTCTGAAGACGAGCTCAACGCAAGGGGAAGCGTGAAAGGAGCCAGGTATCTTTCCCGGAAGGGCTTGTAACCAGAAAGCCAGGTGTCGATCCTAAAGCACGGAAGCTTGACGAAAGGGGGAGCCTGAAGAGTCTACCGAAAGGAAAAAGCTGAAGCTGAAGACAGATCCACGGGGATTCTGTTCAAGCTAGAGAAAGAAAGACCAGACACTACGAGTCTGACTAAATGTTTGAGATTGACTGCGGCAATATCCAAGGGGGAGTCTGTTAGTGCAGTATGTCTACCGCCTCCGTCATCTCAAGACCGTAGCAGAAATAGTTTATTTCTAGGCTTTTATTGTAATATCTTGTTTAGAAAGGCAAGGTGGCATATTTGTAAATAAGGAGATCCTCCTTATACCTTGGCCTATAAATAGATCTCTTAGGGTTAGAGATTGAGACTTTTGCTCATTTGGATATTTGGAGAGCTTGGTGCTTAGAGAGAGAAAGTAGAGAGAGAAAGTGCTCTAGGTGATTCACGTGACTTTGTACTTTTCAGATCTTTTATCGAATCACAGATTTAGTACGTTCTCGTGTTCGGTCCACGCACGTGTACGGATTCCGCACGTCACACGTGTCGATACGCAATCGTTTGAGAGTCAAAACCGGTCCTAACACAAACAAAATTTATATTGTAATTTAACTTTTTCTCATATTTAATCCATCATTTCGTTTTATTATTAAATGAATTATATTATATAAAGTAAAATATATTATATAAAACGACATGTGAATTTTTTGTATTTATTTGTTAATGAGGAGCAACTTCGTGTTAGAGAGTATGGTTGTTAAAATATGTTAATAATCATAACACGGGAACAATTGTGAGTAAAGTAGCATCTATATTTATGTGTAATTTACCAAATCAATGGATTTACAAGCTCGTGTAACATCCGAGATCTTAAACTAGTATAATATATATTAAATAACATCACACTAACTACATTAATCTTATGTCCTTTTTGTTTTGCACCCAAAATTATCTTTTTTACACTTTAGTCATATGAAATCTAGACATTTTATTTTTATAAACCAAATAGGAAATTAAATAATTATAAACTTTAAACTCATATTTTTTTCCTATGCTTTTATCAAATACGTTAAACAATTTGTGTGTTATATTTTCTATACTTATTTTAGTTTTACAATAGTTATAGTTTTATCTGATTCTTTTTGTTGAATTTGTTTATTAGTTGTAACAAATTTAGATATGTCAAGGTTTTACTCGAGTTTAATTGCCGAATAACTTTTGGTTATTTGCAAATATACTACCACATGTGTTTTTATCTACATTTTGTCATGGGTGTTTCTTTATCTAACGGTTTTAATCGAGTTTAATTTACAACATGACATTCCGCCGTAACGCACGGGATATTTTACTAGCAAGAATATAAAATTGTGTATCAATCCGTATTAGAGATGTACATATTGATATAGCTAGGTTCTATTAAAACAAATTGTGTTAGTTTCCTTCTTTTTGTTGTTAATCTCCATAGATTTTTCTCAGTTTTAGGATTTCAGTTATCTGTTATTCATCCAAACAAATACACATTAGTTTCGATATTAATTTCGCACATGGTTTTAGTTAATAGCAGGGGCGGTTCTTAGAAGGCCGGGGCAAGTTTTTCGGCCGTAGTGTTAATTTTCCGCATTTCGATCAAAATTTTGTATATATGCTATGTTTGGCCTGGGCATTTTTTAGTGGCCTGGAATGTCAATACCGGTCCTAACGAGTTCACAAAGTCTTTGGAGGGATACAAGTCGGATCCTACGGGGTAATAGGCGAAATTTCTTTATCAACTAGAATATGCAAAGAAGAAAGCTTTTTGTTTATTGTCATATTCTCGCATTTGGTAACGAATGAATGAACCTAGAATGTCAATACCGGTCCTAACGAGTTCACAAAGTCTTTGGAGGGATACAAGTCGGATCCTACGGGGTACTAGGGGATGTTCTTATTAGACTAGAATATGCTAAGAAGAAAGTCGTTTTCATGATTTTTCGAACAACCGAGAACATTCAGTGAAGATTGACGACAATTCCGCTCAGTGGAGGGAATTGGTGAACATTTGAAGATAAATTCTACTCAGTGGAGAGAATTCGTTCTGTGAAATTGACGACAGTTTCTTTAAAGTGGAGGGAATCTGTTAAGGTTTAGAGATCTTACCAAAGAAATGGGGGGATAAAAATTTTCATATGTTGAATTTGTTCGGTAAATTTCCAAACGCAATCACAGGTGGTAGAGTTTGTGATTTTCTGGTGATACTAACGGTTCGGCGTGGAATGTTTTGCACAGACACATATTTGAGGATTTTAATTAATTCTCCAGCCAGCGTGAAGGGTTTTGCATGGAAATATACAGGTATCTAAAGTCGATAGTAGTTTCAAAGCGCTGTTCACTGAAGACCTGGGGGAATCTTTATGAAAACTGATAGTTCAAAGCTTAAGACATGCTGGATTCGGTTTTGGGTTTGATGTTACTTTGGGATTTTACGGGGATCTGGGGGTAACTCAATTTGTTGAGTTTGCAAACGATGTACTTGGTCAAGCTGACTTCCTGAGTACTGATGCTAAGATCCGTAGTGCATTACGTGGTAAACTTCACAAAGGCGAGACAATGAGATCTGGATGTAGTTCAACTAAACGTGCTGTTTGGTTGAGCTTGCAAGGGATACACTTGGTCTAGCTGACTTTCTTGAGTGTTGATGCTGAAGATTAAAGTGCATTACTTGGTCGTTTCCAAAAAGACGGTTTACAGAAGACAGTTCACCAGAAATCTCTACCAATGTAGTATGCTTGAATGAAATAGAGTTTGTCTTATGACAGATCAAGACTTGATGCAGTTTATAAAGAATGGAACCCTTATCAAATGCCGGTTGGAGTATTGGAAGATCAGCGGAAGATCGGTCAATTGAGCCTTTTGAGGAAATTGCACAACACCCAACACGGATACGCGTACTTTGAGGGGGAACTATTATACAAGGAGCGTCAAGATACTACTTACCTGGATCATCGGTCAAGGGGGGATTTGTTAACACAGAGAAGATAAATACTTGACTGAAGATCGATTGCAGTTGCATTTTCAGCATTCAACAGCAACGGATAAGGGGGAATTTGTTGATGCAGATTTTGTGTCCGATGCTTGTCGAATAGATTAGATTTATTTTATGCTGAATTTGTAATAGTTAGTGAAACGATCAAACGAATGTGTATTGACCCGCTCGTTTGAAGTGGTCAAACGAGAGGGTTATTTGTTTGACCATGTGTGTTTGCTAGACAAAGGGGGTGCGGCTATAAATAGCAACCCTTTTGTCAATTGCAAACTAGAGATTGAGAGACAGGGGAGCACATTTGAAAGAGTTCCCTGTGAGTTGTTTGGTTTGGGGGAGAGATCACCACTTGGTCTCTCCTCGGATGTGTATTCCTTTGGTATTAGTTCCGTTATCTTGTAATCGGGCCGATTTGTAATGTTTACTACCGGATTAATACAAAGAAGTTATTTGTTTGTCTCTAATCTCTCCCGTCTTGAACTAATCTCACACTAATCACGGTTTCGGTCCCGAAACACGGTCCTACAATTGGTATCAGAGCCATGGTACCCGATTTAGTAAATCTAACCATTTGCTAAGTCACATGTGCTCTAGATCTGTGATTTTAGTGATTTTTGTTCAAGATGTAAAAATGGCGAAACATGAAGAAAACCCAGATCTGGACCGTTTATGCGGATCTGAGCTGGAACGAAACACACCAGTGGGTTAGTTTTTCTATTTTACACCAAACAAATCAAGTTTTCATCATCAAATATCACTTTTGAAGTGATTTTCGTCAAATCTGGGAATGAACAGTGGCTGTGTTCTTGAGAAAGCGTGGGGGCTGTTAAAGAAAGCTAGGGTTTCTTCATAACATGTTGACGAAACCCCTGCACATGATGAAACCCCTGCACATAATCACTCCTGACGAAACCCTAACCTAGATGACGAAACCCCTGCACATAATCACTCCTGACGAAACCCTAACCTAGATGACGAAACCCCTGCACTGGTTGATAATTCAGCTGAATATGACGAAACCCCAGCTGTGATGAAACCCAATCTTGTCGAATATGACGAAACCCCTGAACAAGTTTCGTCGAGATCTTTCGTCGGCTGAATAAGTTTCGTTGGCTACAAGTATTCCGTCGACCTGCTGTTAATTAAGGATAAGATTGGGTTTTTAATAAGATGAGACAGATCGAATGGAAGATCTGTGTAATCTTGAAATCCCAGTGGCGGTTGTTGTTTGTGTGTTAGAGGGTAGAAGCAGATTGGACTGAATGTTAAATTTGAATTTGGGGTTTTGAGTTTGTTCATCGCAGAAAAATGAAGAAAGACAGATGTTTTAACGGCTGCACAAGTATGTTTTTTTTGGGGGTTTGGTGGTGGTTTATCAGAAGAGGTGAAAAGGAAATCGATTAGGGGTTAAAGATGTTTGGATATGATTGTATCACAGAAATAGAGAGAGAGAAGAAGGGTTTGGTTTGATGTCTGCTTGCTTGAGTATTCCAGAAAGAGGAAAGAGAAAGAGACAAAGTGGATGGGGATAAAAGTCACAAGCTAGGTTTTGGATTATAAAATTAAATGGGCCAATGACATCTGATTAGAATTTGAATTGAATTTAATTTGCAACTTTGGTGGGCCTTGAATGCATGTTGGAAATTTCTTTTGGGCCACTAATTTATGAAATTGTGTTGTATGGGCTGCTCTAAAAGGCTAGATATGCTGTCATATTTAAATGTGATGCAATTTTGGGCCTCTTGAAAGTTTGGTCTTGATCAACAAATTTTTCTACAAAAATATTTTAGTGGGTCAAGAATCTTAAGTGTTGAGTACGAGGTCGGGTGTTCGCGAAGTTGATGTGCACCTCGCTTCCAAATTTCAACGTCAAACTCGAACGGGTTTGGGAGCGCGCGAGATGATGAAGCTTGATGAAAACATGATTTTTATTTTGAATGTGGGGTAGTCACGGTTACCAATGCAAACGTCAAATTTGGTGACTTGACTACTATGGGCCAAAAACCGAAAACGGTATGTTTACTTCCGCACGTCAATGTTTATGATTGTTATCGGTTATTCGTAAATGTTCGAAAGCATTTTGTTTATTGTCATATTCTCGCATTTGAAAACGAACGTATGAACCTGGAATGTCAATACCGGTCCTAACGAGTTCACAAAGTCTTTGGAGGGATACAAGTCGGATCCTACGGGGTACTAGGAGAAATTTCTTAACTGACGAAACAAGGATTTTTCTAAATAACAAAGGGACCAAACTCTAGGAGGTTTCGTCAAACACAATTATGACAAAAATAACAAAGTGACGAAATTCTAGGAAGTTTCGTCAAACACAATTCTAAAAGTGAAGGGATGTTTCGTCAAAAATAATTTTGAAGAAATGTGAGGATGTTTCGTTGACTTATGTGTACAACCAAAGATGGAAGATATTTTCACCAATTAAAGAATATTATCCTTCTGACACATAAGGCTCTATTGTCAAACACACCTTACTGAAGGACCACTAATTTCAAACTTTCATCATTTTTGTGTCAACATTTTCAAACAACAATATTTTAATCAGTTTCAGTAACTCAAATAAATCAACAAAGCAGACTATAACTCAAAACCCAGATTATATGATGAACAATGAAGAACAACTTATGAACTCATTTGAGTTTATGAGTTTACCGGTGACCGATAAATTTTCCGAGCACAAATTTTGCAAAATGTTTCAATAAAAACCACAACCTAACATGTTTGCATGAGTTTTAACAATGGTTTTTCATAAAACAAACAACAAAATAACAAGGTTTTCACGATTTTCAAACTGTTTTTCCAGAAAGTTATGATCTTTAAACTCAAAATACAAGAAAAACACCTAAAAATCTTTAAAATCACAAGAAAACAACTTGGTTTTAAAAAGGAATCGAGCCAAAAGCTCTGATACCAAATGTAGGTCCACCCGGAGGATCGAGTTAAACCTCTATTCCCTGTTTTCCGACTAACCCGAGAGTGCGGAATCCAAACGGATAAGTTAAACCAAGTTCCAACACGTAAACGCCAAACACGAGACTCAACGATTAACACTCAATGTATTAATGCTTGAAACGGTTACAGTACAATGTTTACAAATATGCTCTGTAAACTCTCTCAGTGTGTGTCTGTTACAGTGTGTTCGCTCTTGTTCTCGTCTCATCTGTCTTTTCTGTTCTATGTGCTGCTTATATATAAGCAGCAACGACGAACATGATGTGGCCGACGAAACTTGAAGCATTTGACGAAACATCAGAAGCAGCCGACGAAAGTCTCAGACGAAACTTCAATGAGCCGACGAAACTTCAAGTTTGACGAAACTTTCATGGCGAAACTTGTGTTTGACGAAACTTGAGTTTCATCAACAAGTTTCGTCATTAGCATAACAAGGATTTTCGTCATGTCCATATACATGGTGTTTCGTCAACAAGCAAACATAGAGTTTCGTCAATCAGCATGTAACACTATGTTTCGTCGGACCTGGTGCATATGTTTTGTCAAAAGCAAGTCAACAGCAGTCTTGAGGATCAGCAGCAACAGAACATCTGCAGCTTGCAGATCAGCAACAATTAGCAGTAACAAGATTTGCAGACTTGAGGTGATCACGATTCGAGACACACGACGGAGGATGTCGAGTCTCGGTCTTTAACTTGAAGCGATGACGAACCGAACGAAGTCGCATCCATATATATACATCAACAGACCGAGCGACATGTTATTCCTTGTTGGATTATTCGGGTGTGTTTACGGTTCACGGGTTCAATTCGGAGCAGCAGTTTGCGGGTCAAGAGTAGATCTGTTTGAAGGGTAAAATGGTCAATTATGGTTGTTTTGTACATGGGAAAATGTTAGTGATTTTGCTGCACGTGTATGTAGATTTGGTAAAGGGTTTGACCGAGTATAATGCAAGTATACGTTGAGCAGAATAAGGATTCAATATTGCACCGGTTCTTTAGGATAGAATAATAGTTTATTCTTTTTCATTCCCATATGTAAGGCTATATATATAGCACGATTGTTTAATGAAAGATGTAACCCTTTCTTTGAATATTGAATAGCACAGCAAGTTTCTTTCTCATCTCTGCATATATTACATACATATATTCGTGAGTGTTGAATGTGTTGGTCCGGCTAGGGGAGGATCTAGTCGCCTAATCCTTGTTGTCAAACACACCCGGTTGTGCGGAATCCAACCGGAGATGCAAACCGAGATAGAACACGAAAAATACACGACACACAAAGTTCACCGATTAACACCTCTGTATTAATACGTATGAAAGGTTCAGTTACAAAGCAATGTTTACAAATATATTCTGCAAACTCTCTCTAGTGTGTGTGTGTTCTGTGTGCTCTCCTCTGTGTTCTATTGTTTTCTGTTATGTCTTCAGCCTTTATATAGTAACACAACACAGCAGCATCGACGAAACAGCTCTTGGCGAATCTGACTTGGCGAATCTGAAACAGTTTGACGAAACAAACCAAAACATGACGAATCAGCGACGAAAGTGAACATTTGTTGACGAAACAGGCTTGTTTCGTCAACCATATCCCTGTTTCCCCGATAATGGGCTTGGGCCCAAAGATGATTCGCCAAACAGTTACCAGCCCAAGTGTCTTATTTTGTAGATCTGCTTCAGCCCAGGGACTAGTGTGTAAGTCCTTTATGTCTTGGCCCGCTTGTAGTCTTCAATCACACGACGGAGGAATGTCGTGGTTCAAGCCGAGTCGCGTCGAGTCGAGTCGCGTCCACATCATGTATCAACAAACTCCCCCTTGGACGCTACTCGCGAGATTCGCCTTTTATGTCTTCCATATCGGAGGATCTCCAATGTCTTCACGTCTTGAAAGTAGAAAGTGTATCAACAAACTCCCCCTTAACATAAGCTCCCCCTTGAGTTATGCTTGTGAACGACTTGATCTTTACAACTTGAGATCCTTGTGGTGTTGATGATGGCCAGCGGCAACTCGATCATCTTCATCATTTGAGTGCCTTCACGTTGTGTCTTCATTCCGAGGCTTGTCATCGACCATGTTCTCCTTGCCTTTAGAATCTGCACATGCAAGAAATCTAAACGCGTAATGAGAACAACTGCTTGGAATATAGTAAACATAAACAAACGACACACGTGTGACTATCATTTAATCAAACACCGTCCGACAATATTCTGAAAGTTTAGAAAAATATTCAATTTTAATTCTTTAACTTTCAAAATGTGTTAACTTCGACCATTTATGAAGATGCAATTGTTTTCCGGCTTACGATCAGGATTTTGGGTAGGATAGACTCGAGTTCCAACATCAGTCAATCAAAAATAAACTAGAAGCAAAATCTTTTTGGATTTTATAAAGTTTATATTAAAACACACCTAAAATCTTTTTGAAGTTTTTCATTTTTCAAATGTAAAGACGGAAAACAGTAAATAAATATATACAGACATTCTTTTTGCGAGTTTCGAGGGTAAGAGAATCATATCAGTGTACGGTCAAGCCAAAACGCTCTTGTTGTTCTTTTAGTTAACATTTTAGATAAGCATCCTATAACAATTATCGGTATTGTTGTCCACTTAAGCTCAACTTATCATTTGTAATCATGGCGAGGGGATACGTTAAGGTATGATTTATACTTACCGACCGGTGTTCATCCACATCACGACACATTCCCGTATCAAGGTATGCACGAGGGTTCATCTTACCGGTGAGTATACCGATTATCATCTGTTTGACCGTATATGATGTGAGATTCTCACTTATTTTGATTTGAAAACAAGCCCTATGTGATAGAATCACTTATTGATGAGGAACTTGATTTTCGATGCATGAGGGCACAGGAGCAAGTCCGTGAACAGGTCAGTACTTTCGTACAGCAGAGAGACGAACTTGACTCCCGAATAAATGTGATATATTATCACTTATTTTGTTTGGACATGTGATTGTTGATCACTTATTGAGGTCGAATGCAATATGTACACGTATGTATAGTATCATGGAAGATCTAGACTTGCGTCCCCGTTATTTTTCGGTAAAAGATACAACCATGATACCCAGATGATAAGCAGCATAAAGACCGAATATCTCAGAACCTCGGCAATCTCTCAAACGAAATTTCGGTACTAAGACCATATGCCAATGAATGGTTCGCACCCAGTCTTCAGTCGATTTAAGTTTATATCACCCTGCACACTTTAAAATAATTGTGAGCCTACCGATACATCTTATATAGAGCTGCTTATCGCCTTTTCATTTAAGGTTTAAAGAGGTTTAGACAGACCACTGATGTACTATCATTTTCTCTTTTGCTCACCAGGAAACTCATTTTTGTTTTTCTATTGTTTTTGTGCTTTTGAAATTTTTCGATGTTTTTGGTTTTTCAAATTTGGATTTACTCCCCCTAAAATCAACAAACTAAGATAAAATTTAAAAACACAAAGGTATTTACAAAATTGACTTTCCGATGTTGGTTAACTCATGTTTTACCTCAATGCCGTTTACCAAAATTAATTTTTAATCTGAAAAGATTTATCGAATTTTGGAAGAATCAGTTGGCATGTCGGTAAGCGGTGCGGACCATGACAACATTGTCTGGCCAAAGAGTGCTGTACGAGATAACAATTTATAAAGTAGCTTAAATAACGACAAGTAAAGGAGAGATTAGAAATTTAAAACCGTATCCTGCAACTGCTTCGTGCATTGCAAGGAATCTGAGTGCTCTCCCAAACTGGATATCCACCCGGTGTGGATTTCAAAGTCGATTCTTTGTAGCTACTGAGAAGTCTCTTGACAGCAACAAGATCATAAACCTTTGGGTCCGGCTGGTCTTCCACATTGCACCAGCGAAGGTCTTTGTCTTTCTCTTTCAGAAGTAGTGTGCGGTTGTTCAATCCACGCCAAGGCATCCGCACACCCGGTGTAGTTTGATCAACCAACACATTTCTTCAATCACACCGTAGAGAAAAGTACCCTACACGTTCATCTTGTGGACTTTGAACTTCTTGTGGAAGAAAAATCCATGAATCTTCGAAAAGCTTCAGACGTGCTACAGGCGCGTACTTTTAGATTTGAATCTATCCCGGGGACCCGATCAAAGCTTGATTGTAAAAGGCTTTGCATTTTTTGTCGAAGCTTTTCAAACTCTTTCAACGGACAATTCTGTTTCTCTTTTCCTTTTCTTTTCTTCTCTCCATCAAAGGCAACAATTTCTTCTGTCGCCTATTTTGTGCATGGACACTCCACTATCAACAATCTTACGACTACTGAAAGTTCCTCCTGGAATATCCTACACACTCATTCAAAGATTAGACGGAGAGGGGGACCCAAGCCTTTGTGGACTTGGGTCGTCCTTGATCATCAATAAAAGTGATTTCAATCACTTGATGATTAGGAAACAGAACCTGTGGTGCTCCCCCCGACTGAATTACCTGTTTTGGTTTCCAAGCTGTTTGTCCTTTACCAGTATTTGTATTAATTGTTTTTGCATTTACTGGTTTTACCGTTTTAGGTTTTGCTTGAACAGGTTTTTCTTCTTTGACCTCTGATTTTAAGGCCTTTTCAATTACCTTTTGATTCTTTTGTTTTAACTTCTTTTCCCTTTCTTTCAAGACACGGGGGTCTTGTTTCGGGGAAACTGATCGTTTTTGGTAATTGGTTTCTTGGGGAGCCTTCAACTTTTGCAGGTATGGGCAGTATCTTACAATATGCCCAATTGTGCCACACTCAAAACACATTCTCCGCTCTACAAACCTCGGAGAAACATGTTGATGGCCAGACGGAGAACCAGACCATGAACTTTGTGATCTAGATGTACTTGTACCTAAATCACATCCGTTGGTGTGTTGGGTGTAATTATTCTGATCATTTCTTTTTAAAATTCTAACTTGTTTTACAAAATCAATGTTAGATTTATCCTGAAATGTTTCAAGTTTATCTGTACCCTTTGATCCAACAAAGTTCACTTTCGGTTCTCTTTTCTTAACAGAAGCTCTTTTGTTTTGCACCTTTTGCTGCTGAACTTTAGGTGCTTGAACATTCTTGTTCTGAGCCTTCTTACCCTGTACCTTATCTTTTCCAGAGTTGACTTGTTGTTTTCGCTCAATTGGTAGTTTTTGGTTTCCGAATTGTTTTCTAACTTGTTCACACGGAATTGGATCACATTGAGTGACGGTGACTTTGCCACTTTTGTTTCCCAAAAAATTATCAATACAACCTTAAAAAATTTGCTCAATTAAATCTTGATTTACATTTTTAATTGGAAAATATTTGTTAGAGTAGATTTTGTCATCTCCTTTGAGCGTGTACAACAGGTTATTCCCTTCACAACTAGATACAAGGGACTCCATTCCTTTTGACATTTCAGTCTTACTCGGTTCCACTGGTGGATCACATAAGATGTGATTCTCGATTGGAATATCTGTTGTAACCGAGTTAGACTGTTGATTCACAATTTTTACAGACTCATCATCCGATGAATCAGATTCATCATCCGAAGAATCAGTATCCTCAACAGTGGGAGGACTCTGTTCCTTAACACATGATGAATCCGTCACATTCTCAGACTCAGATTCAGATTGACCCGAGGATGATGTACCAGTTGTGAACCCGAGGCCTGCTGCAAAATCATCTAGATTGAGTGGCACAGTAGGTTCAAAACGGGGCATATCCTCGTCATCAGGCAATTTGGAGTAATTGTGATTCGTTGGGGGAGGACATGATTTGAATCCATTACACTTCCTATCCCCCTTTTTCTTCTGAACATCAATAATGTGATCCAAAACATAGCGGGAATTGGAATAGCTTTCCAATTTCTGCTTAATTGTCTCACATTCACATCGAGCTGTTGCTAACTCTACCATTTGCTTTTCAATTGTGTCAATTAGATCATTGTTAGCATGTTGTTTTCTCAAAACAGCCTTTTGTAATTCAGAAACATCATGTTTTAATGACGCAATTGTTGCTTTAAATTCCTTTTCATTTCTGGTTAAAAACAAGTTAGCTTCAGTTGCTTTAGAAAGATCTACAATCAATTCTTGATTGTGTTTGCGTGTGATTTCAAACTGAATTTCCTTTTCTGCATATTCTAAACACTTTGCACATTCATTGGAAGCAGAATTAGAGTCAGAGTTAGTATCACATACCTGACTTGATGAACTGTCGACATTAGCCATAAAGGCAGTCTGAGAAGAGAAAGATCCATCTTCAGTGAGAATCTTCTCCATTTCTTTTGATGTAGCATCAGCTTTCTTGACCAAGTCAGAATTTTGACATTTCATCTCCTTGGCACCATTCGATAAACTATCAGCTTCAGAATCCATTCCCTCCTTGACGTCCGATTCTGAACTGTAATCACTCACACCTGAGCTATCTTCATCAGTGCCACTACATCCTGAACTGTCATCTTTTCCTGAAGACTCACCATCATTGACATTCTTGACAATTTCAGCATAAAACGCAGTTCCTCCTTGATTTCCACCTCCACATTGTACAGACCAGTCACACCCCTCATCGGCTTTATTTGAGCTGGACGTGGATGTACTTGTTTGATTTATGAAAGGATTTTGGTTGCCTTGTTGAGGTTGGGCTTGAGGTGGTTTCCAAAAATAGGCAGTTGGATCAAATTTGGGTTGAGGTGTGGCAAGTGCTCGCATCCATGCAGTTTTGTCGAAATCTGGCTCAGATTGCGTAGCTGATGATTGTGGAGTCGAAGTCAATTGAGTCCACCACTCACCGTTTGTTCCCATTTTATAAAAATTAATATATTAAGTGAAAATTGATTTTTTTTTTTTTTAATTTTCACAAACTATATTAAAATGTTGAAGAGAAACAAACAGCCGAAAGATCTCTGATCGAAAGACCTGAAACACACAAACAGTTAAACAACTAGTGCAAACCTTCTGTTTAAAAATTACAACTTTGACGAAATAGAATGTTGACGAAACTGAATTTTTGTAAACACTTTTGGCGAAACAAAAGTTTTGGTTTGGGGTTTGGGCTTTTTGACGAAACTGAATTATGCTTGTTGGGCTTTCAAGTTTACGAAACAAAAAGGAATTTTTTTTGTTGTTGTTTGGGCTTTAAAACTGACGAAGGGAAACCCAATAAGGAGATCTTTGGGCTTCACAGTTTGACGAAACAGGGAGCTTTTCTTGGGCTTTCGGCGTAACAGAAATATTATATATTTTGGCGAAACAGAAATTTAAGCCCAATAACTAATTTAAGCCCACTGATGATGACGAAACAGAAATTCTAAGACACCTGTTTCGCCGAGAAGATATTTGGCGAAAAGAATCTGTTTCGTTGAATCTGTGTTTCGTCAAAAAGATGTCAGGGAGTTGGTAAAACTTTTCAACTCTATCCTCTACTGACACAACACAGAGTCACTTTCGGCTAAGGACATCCCCTTTCACCAAACAAGGTATGGCTGTGATTATTTTAATCTGATAACAACTTCCAACACACAAACACCTTATCACTTAAATTTTTAGGATCAAAAAGTGTAGACTGTGAAGAACAAAATGAAGAACACCATGAACCTCATGGAGATTTCGATAAACCGAAACTTCCCGAACACATGATTTTGCTTGCAATGTTTAATAAAAACCAATATTTAGCATGTAGACACGAGTTTAACAAGGTTTTTAACAAAACACAAAGCAAAACAACAAGATTAAACCCGATTTTTAGAATGTTTTTCCAGAAAATATGAATTTTTCAAACCCGAAAAACAGCAAGAACACCTCGGTTTTAACAAGGAGAAGAGCCAAGGCTCTGATACCACTTGTTGGTCCGGCTAGGGGAGGATCTAGTCGCCTAATCCTTGTTGTCAAACACACCCGGTTGTGCGGAATCCAACCGGAGATGCAAACCGAGATAGAACACGAAAAATACACGACACACAAAGTTCACCGATTAACACCTCTGTATTAATACGTATGAAAGGTTCAGTTACAAAGCAATGTTTACAAATATATTCTGCAAACTCTCTCTAGTGTGTGTGTGTTCTGTGTGCTCTCCTCTGTGTTCTATTGTTTTCTGTTATGTCTTCAGCCTTTATATAGTAACACAACACAGCAGCATCGACGAAACAGCTCTTGGCGAATCTGACTTGGCGAATCTGAAACAGTTTGACGAAACAAACCAAAACATGACGAATCAGCGACGAAAGTGAACATTTGTTGACGAAACAGGCTTGTTTCGTCAACCATATCCCTGTTTCCCCGATAATGGGCTTGGGCCCAAAGATGATTCGCCAAACAGTTACCAGCCCAAGTGTCTTATTTTGTAGATCTGCTTCAGCCCAGGGACTAGTGTGTAAGTCCTTTATGTCTTGGCCCGCTTGTAGTCTTCAATCACACGACGGAGGAATGTCGTGGTTCAAGCCGAGTCGCGTCGAGTCGAGTCGCGTCCACATCATGTATCAACAGAATGTAATCAGGGGCCTGTAACCAACATTTGGTATTAGAGCCTGGGGCTCGTCGAGAAGCGGGTTTCAAGATCGGAGGAAGCCTCCACCACCGGCGGGTGTGTCGGTCGGTGGAGGGCAAGCGTAAAAGAAGGTGTTGTTTCGGGGTTGTTTAACAACGGAAGACGGAGACGTTGTGGTGTTCGTGTCAGTCGTTGTCGCGGCCGAGAGTACCGTTCGGACGACAGGGGTGACGGGTGAACATCGGTGTGTCTCGTGGCTGTTAGTTGTGATTAAAGTGGAAGAAAAGGCTGTAGCGATCAGAGGTTACCGGTGTTCAGTGATCGGAGGTGACGGATCAGCAGTGATCGGAGAGAACTAGATGATCGCAGGTCGGTGGTTTTGAGGGTTACCGTTCTAGCGGATCAAGAGGGTAGCGGAGACGAGTCGATATTTAGGCCAAATCAGCGGGCTTGTTAACCTAGTTTGTTGATCGAAGAACGAAGAAGGGATCGTGTTTTTATTTGTCGGATACTCTTTCTCGTTGAGGAGAAGAATCACCAGGAGGTGTCGAGTTCTTGTGGCAGAAAAACCAACGGGTGTAGCGCGGTAGAAACGAAACAGCGGGGTAGCTGAGATATTCGTTTAGCGACTCGAAGACGATGCAGCGGGTGGCTGGCGTCTAGTTGGTGGTTGATACGCAAGGTGTGCTTATCAAGGAAGAGCTTGACAGAATAGTGAAATCACGATCAAGGGGTGAACGACTTTGGACGTGGTCGAGGTGAAGACCGGGTGTCCAGGATAGGTCGACTTATTGGAAGGCTTTGGGCGTGACCGTAGTTAAGGTCGGGTGTGTCCGTTAGATGTCATGGTGGTTTGAAATCGAGGTGATTCGGTGCTGCGGTGAAGGCGTAAACAAACACCGATTAAGGGGGTGATTGTTGGATTATTCGGGTGTGTTTACGGGTCACACGGTTCACGGGTTGCGGGTTCAATTCGGAGCAGCAGGTTGCGGGTCAAGAGTAGATCTGTTCGAAGGGTAAAATGGTCAATTATGGTTGTTTTGTACATGGGAAAATGTTAGTGATTTTGCTGCACGTGTATGTAGATTTGGTAAAGGGTTTGACCGAGTATAATGCAAGTATACGTTGAGCAGAATAAGGATTCAATATTGCACCGGTTCTTTAGGATAGAATAACAGTTTATTCTTTTTCATTCCCATATGTAAGGCTATATATATATAGATTGTTTAATGAAAGATGTAACCCTTTCTTTGAATATTGAATAGCACAGCAAGTTTCTTTCTCATCTCTGCATATATTACATACATATCTTCATGAGTGTTGAATGTAATCAGGGGCCTGTAACCAACAATTCCTGAAGTGCAAAGGGCAAACTGTATATATCAAATGTAAAAAAGACGAAAAACCTTCTTCATCGATCGATCTCTTCAGTTTCAAAATTGGAATTTCGAGTTAGATATCTGTAGTTCCTTAAGCTATATTATTTTGATTTGAAACATCATTTTCATTCTTTTTTGATGGTGTAAAGTAAAAAAAAAAAAATGCTATGCATATATCATGTAGCTGATTCATATATATATATATATATATATATATATTAAGTTTTTTTGGGTGTTTGATTGAATTATTTTAATTTTTTAAGATAGGCATGTCTATTATATTTTACCATCATGCTTAGTTAATAATGCATGTACTTTGACCCAATAATTTACTTTTTTGGGACACGTTTGAACTTTAGCCAACATGTTTTAAACTTTTAATGTACCAAAAGAATAATACGCATGCATATTTGAAAATTAGGCAGGGTACGTACGAATATGTCAAAGACGTAATACGAATGGTTACACCTTACATGTTACAACAATATGTTGATGTGACCTTGCAATTCCAAAAACT
Source organism: Helianthus tuberosus (assembly GCA_030545235.1). Classification (NCBI taxonomy): domain Eukaryota; kingdom Viridiplantae; phylum Streptophyta; class Magnoliopsida; order Asterales; family Asteraceae; genus Helianthus; species Helianthus tuberosus. The sequence continues at coordinate 13,304,899 of CM060409.1, read as the reverse complement.
ATATATTAATGAGCCATAATCTTGCAATGATGGATTAATCATTTTAACCATTGACATTATATTTTTTGTAGGTCCCTCGGAGGTTGAGGTTCAACCTAATCCTTGTTATGTCTAACACACTAGCAAGTGCGGAATCCAAGCTAGAATGCAAACCGGAGTTTATAAGAGAACACAAGCAACAAAGAGAAAGGTAGACACAAGATTCAACGATTAACACCAATGTATTAATACTATGAACGGATCAGTTACAGCACAAGGTTTACAAATGTTTTCTGTAAACTCTCTCAAACTCTCTCGTGTGTGTGTTCTTTCACACTTGTGTTCTCCAAGAAGTGAACATATTACATGGGTATATATACCCGTCACAGCTTGTCTGGTCGAAGGATCAGATAGACTGATCGAAAGATCATCTATCGATCTGAAACCTATCGAAGGATCACATATACATCGAAGGATGATATCCTTCGAAGTCCGACAACATCCATCGAAGGTTATCTTTCGAGCTCATCGAAGGATCTAAACAATCCTTCGATGACTCATCCTTCGACACACACACCTTACAAAACATGTGTTAACTGTTTGGCCAAGTCAAACCAGGAGGATGGTTGACTTGGTCAAACTTACATCGAACACACATAATAACAAACCTAAGACGTAACCCAAACTAACACAAGACATCGTTTTGTATCATGACAAAATACAGACACAAGTGCACCAACAAACTCCCCCTTGGCTGTAGCTTTGTCTCGATCTTCTTGTCTTCAAGTCTCTGACGTCCTTTCAACCGAGTCGAAACCAAGTCGAACTGAGCTGAGTCGAACCGAGCCGAGTCGTGTCCACAAAATATGTATCAACAAACTCCCCCTTGGACGCTACTCGTGAGGTTCAACATCGATTTCTTCCACGTCGGAGGATCTTCAAAGTCTTCACGCGTCGTAAGCAGAAAGTGTATCAACAAACTCCCCAATTAATTTAGGAAGTGTGTTAACAAACTCCCTCTTAGATTGAACTCTCCATTGAGTCATGCTCGTGAATCTTTTGACTTGTCAATTCTTCAGATCCTTGTGGTGTTGATGAAGGGTCAGCGGCAACTCGATCATTTTATCCTTTGAGTGCCTCCACTTCGTGTCTTCATTCCAAAGCTTGTCATCGAACATGTTCTCCTTGCCTTTAGCATCTGCACATGCAAGAAAGCTAAACGCATAATGAGAACAACCGCTTGGAATATAGTTAACATTTAAACAAATGACACATATGAGATCAAATCTCAATCAAACACCAACCGACAACAGTTTGAAAGTTTAGAAAATGATCAATTTTAAACCATTAACTTTCAAAACTTGTTAACTTCGACTGTTTATGAAGGTGCAATTGTTTTCCGGCTTACAATCAGGATTTTGGGTAGGATAGACCCGAGCTCCAACATCGGTCAATCAAAAATAAACTAGAAGCAAAATCTTTTTGGAGTTTTTCATTTTTCAAATGTAAAGACGGAAAGCAATAAATAAATATATACAAAGATGCAGAAACTGTAAGCAGTAAATAAATATTTACAGACATTCTTTTTGCGAGTTTCGAGGGTAAGAGAATCATATCAGTGTACGGTCATGTCAAAACGCTCTTGTTGTTCTTTTAGTTAACATTAAGATAAGCATCCTATAACAATTATCGGTATTGTTGTCCACATAAGCTCAACTTATCATTTGTAATCATGGCGAGGGGATACGTTAAGGTATGATTTATACTTACCGACCGGTGTTCATCCACATCACGACACATTCCCGTATCAAGGTATGCACGGGGGTTCATCTTACCGGTGAGTATACCGATTATCATCTGTTTGACCGTATATGATGTGAGATTCTCACTTATTTTGATTTGAAAACAAGCCCTATGTGATAGAATCACTTATTTATGAGGAACTTGTTTTTCATATGCATGAGGGCACAGGAGCAAGTCCGTGAACAGGTCAGTACTTTCGTACAGCAGAGAGACGAACTTGACTCCCGCAAAGAATTTGTGATATATAATCACTTATTTTGTTTGGACATGTGATTGTTGATCACTTATTGAGGTCGAATGCAATATGTACACGTATGTATAGTATCATGGAAGATCTAGACTTGCGTCCCCGTTATTTTTCGGTAAAAGAAACAACCATGATACCCAGATGATAAGCAGCATAAAGACCGAATATCTCAGAACCTCGGCAATCTCTCAAACGAAATTTCAGAACTAAGACCATATGCCAATGAGTGGTTCCCACCTGGTCTTCAGTCGATTTAAGTTTATATCATCCTGCACACTTTAAAATGATTGTGAGCCTACCGATACATTTTATATAGAGCTGCTTATCATATTTCATTTAAGGTTTAAAGAGGTTTAGACAGACCACTGATGTACTATCATTTTCTCTTTTGCTCGCCAGGAAACTCATTTTTGTTTTTCCAATGTTTTTGAGTTTTGAAATTTTTCGATGTTTTTGAATTTTCAAATTTTGGATTTACTCCCCCTAAAATCAACAAACTAAGATAAAATTTTAAAACACAAAGGTATTTACAAAAACGATTTCCCGATGTTGGTTAACTCATGTTTTACCTCAATGCCGTTTACCAAAATTAATTTTAATCAGAAATGATTTATCGAATTTTGGAAAAATCAGTTGGCATGTCGGTAAGCGGTGCGGACCATGACAACATTGTCTGGCCAAAGAGTGTTATACGAGATAATAATTCACAAAGCAGCTTAAATATCGACAAGTATATGAGAGATTAGAAATTTAAAACCGTATCCTGCAACTGCCTCGTGCATTGCAAGGAATCTGAGCGTTCTCCCAAACTGGATATCCACCCGGTGTGGATTTCAAAGACGATTTTTGTAGCTACTGAGAAGTCTCTTGACAGCAACAAGATCATAAACCTTTGGGTCCGGCTGGTCTTCCACATTGCACCAGCGAAGGTCTTTGTCTTTCTCTTTCAGAAGTAGTGTGCGGTTGTTCAATCCACGCCAAGGCAACCGCACACCCGGTTGGTTTGTTCAACAAACACATTTTCTTCAATCACACCGTGAAGAAATGTACACTGCACGTTCATCTTGTTAATTTGAACATCAAACGTGCTGCAGTTGCGTACATTTTGATTAAATCTATCCTGGGGACCGATCAAAGCCTTTAACAATCAAACTTTTGGAATGATTGCATTTTGTCGAAGCTTTTCAATTTCTTTCGACAGACAATTCTGTCTTCTTTTCTTTTTCTTCTCTCCATCACAGGCAACAACTTCTTTGTCGCCGATCTTGTGCATGGACACTCCACTATCAACAATCCTATGACTGTCGATAGTTCCTCCTGGAACATCTTGCACACTCACTCAGAGATTAGTTGGAGAGGGGGACCCAAGCCTTAACAGACTTGGGTCGTCCTTCATCATCGACAAAGGTGATTTCAACCTCGCGATGACCTGGAACTGGTGAGACTCCCCCTGAAACTTTATCCGTTTTAGGTCTCCAAGCTTGTTTTTGTTTACCGGATTGTGTATTATTTACAGATTTAGAAATCTCCGGTTGTAACGATTGTGACAAAATTGGTTTCCTTTTAACAGGTTCTGGTTTTAAAGCCTTTTCGATCACCTTCACATTTTTACGTCGCTGTTTTGTTTCCTGTTCTTTAACAGTGCGTTTATCATGTTTTGGAGAAACAGGACGACGTTGTGAGTGACCTTGTTCAGAGGGGGCTCTTTCAACAAAATTTGGTTTGGGCGAGTTTTTGCAGTCTTTAATGATGTGCCCAACCTTCCCACATTTGAAGCAAATTCTCCTTTCAACAAACTTAGGAGAACCGGTTCGACTTTCATGTGTTGAACCTGTAGACCCAGAGGTACTAGCTTCACACCCGTTTGTGTGCTGGGTGTAATTGTTTTGGCTGTTACGTTTTAAAATCTTGACTTGTTGAATAAAATCGGTGTTTGATTTATTTTCAAAAGTCTCAATTTTATCAGTACCCCTTGATGCTACAAACTTGATATCTTTGTTTTTCTTCTTGAAACGAGCACCTTTTGATTCAACCTTAGCCTTTTGCTTTAGAGCTCGTTGTTGTTGTTGTTTACCCTTAAAAGCGACAGGTTGTTGTTTAGTCGGTAACTTTTGGTTTCCAAATTGTTTCCTCACTTCAGCTTTTGGAATAGGATCACACTGAGTTACTGAAACTCTCGGGATCGCTTTTCCCAAAAACTTAGTTGTATTATCTTCAAACACTTTATCAATCAATGATTGATTGACGTTTTTGATTGGAAAATCTTTGTTTGAATAAATTTTGTTATCACCGACTAAAGTATACAACACGTTATCACTTTTAACAGTAGACACTGTCTCAGTGATATGATCTATCTCTTGTTTAGCACCAGTTGATTGCACAGCAGGAGTAGGAGGATCACACAGAATGTGATTCTCAAAAGGCACTTCTACTCCTTTTCTATCGTCAAGAGATTTATCCTCGTCACTCACATCTGATTCATCATCCGAAGAATCATAGTCCTCAATGGTTGGAGGACTTTGATTTGAAGCACATGATGACTTTTCCTTGCTATCAGATGAGCCCTCCGATGAATTGTCCGTTTTGAACCCTAAGCCAGTTGTAACTTCCTCATAATCAAGAGGTACAGTTGGCTCAAAACGCGGCATTTCCTCCTCATCGGGCAACTTGGTATAGTCGTGTCTCAAAGGGGGTGGACACTTCCTGTAACCAACGCCTTTAACGTTTCCCTTTAGTTGTTGAACGTCAATGATGTGATCAAGCACATATCGGGAGTTTGAGTAACTCTCCAATTTGAGCTTGATCGCCTCATGTTCACATTTCGCCACGGCTAGCTCTTTCTTTGTGTCCTCGATGATATTAATGTAGTTATTAATACCAATTTGTTTGTTACAAACAGTTTTTGTTAATTCGGAAACACTTTTCTTTTGGGTTTCAATAACTGTTTTAAATTCCTTTTCATTGCGAGCTAAGGCCATGTTTGCCTCCTTGCACTTTGACAGTTCAACAACTAAACTCTGATTGTGACTATGAATCGTATCACATTCAAGTTTCACTCTATCAAATTCATGTTTTAATTCTTCCAAAGCATGTTTAGCATTAGCACATTCATGTTTCAAATCAGCACAATCACTACATATGCTAGGAGTTTCAGATTGTACCTGACTTGTAGAAGCTGTGACATTAGCCATAAAGGCAGTCTGAGAAGAGAAAGATCCATCTTCAGTGAGAATCTTCTCCATTTCTTCTGATGTAGCATCAGCTTTCTTGATTAAGTCAGATTTTTGACATTTCATTTCCTTGGCACCATTCGACAAACTATCACCTTCAGAATCAGTTCTTTCATTCAGATTCGATTCTTTATCCGAACTGCCACTGTATCCCGAACTGTCATCTTTTCCTGAAGATTCACCATCGCTGACATTCTTGATGATTTCGGCATAAAACGCAGTTCTTGTTTGATCTCCACCTCCACATTGTACAGACCAGTCACACCTTTCATCAGCTTTATTTGAGTTGGACATGGATGTACTTGTTTGATTTATGAAAGGATTTTGGTTGCCTTGTTGAGGTTGGGCTTGAGGTGGTTTAGAAAAATAGGCATTTATATCAAATTGGGGTTGAGGTGTGGCAACTTGAGGTTTAGAAAAATAGGAAGCTGGATCAAATTGGGGTTGGGGTGGTTCAACTTGAGGTTTCGGTATCGTACTCGTCATATATTCGGCCAACGACATCTGTTTTTGAGCTGGTTGTGGATTCGTACTCCAATCCCAAGGGCTTGTGCAGCTCATATTTGACGTATGAATGATAACAACCTGATTAACACACTTGAAACAAACAGTTAAACAACTAGGATCGAAGGATCAATACTTGTTCGAAGGATCAACAGTGTTCGAAAGATCACTGTTGAATTTCGAACAATGATTTCGAAAGATTCTCCAATCGAAGGATCCTTATCTTTCGAAAAAGAACTGTAGACCGAAAGATGTATGCTTCGAAAAGATACCTTGGATCGAAGGATAAGTCACAGACTTCGAAGGATGTTCGAAGGATGATTATCTATCGAACTTCCTTTGATTGAAAGATGATCTTTCGACTTCGAAGGATATCCTTCGATCGGTACTGACACAGTTGACAAAAGAAGTGACAGGTTGGTGAAAAAGGTGATGGGTTGGTGAAATCTTTCGGCAGAAGGCAGAAGGTATGGTCAGACCATGCCTTTTAGCAAACTGTCACACCCCGACCACGTAGAACATACAAAACGTGGCGGAAACATCGGGGAGTGTTGTAACAGAATTAATGTTTCACAACCATGGATATTAAAGTTTCGTTTTATTGATTAAAAGTGTTACAATGTCTTAACAAACAAGGAATTACAACATAATTAACTAGTCTTGCATCTTTTATTGTCACTAAAGCCCAAGTCTGCCTATGTGTATCTTGATCATCTTATGCAACAGCTCCTGAAAAACACATGTGAAAATAGGTACGTCAGTATAAAAATGCCTGTGAGATACATAGGTTTTGTGAAAATAAGATTCATGACTTATGTTTGAGAAAATGTTTAGTCATGAACCTTGTTATTTGCTTTGTCTTTTAAATCATTTGAAAAACGATAAGATCAGATGATAAGTATAAATAAGTGTAAGGTTAAATGAATAACCAAGTAAAATGTGTTTGTATAAGATAAGTTGTTTATAAATCAATGTCTTGTGAAAAGTATGTTATTTGTATGAAATGTTCTATGTCTCAAACTGAAATGATTCAAATAACGTTACGACATGTAATACCATACAAACACTTATATATAGGAAGTACCAGCGGCGTATCCACCATGCTTGTATCATATTACACACGCATCGTTACTTAATCACTTAATCAAACCAAACCAAACTATCAAAGTGTTCATGTCAAGATGTAAATCATGTCAAAATGTCTATGTCAAATATCCATGTCAAATGTCTATGTCAAATATCCATGTCAAATGTCTATAATCTAAAAGTAGTCAAGTAATGTATAACCAAAATGATATGTATGGTAAGTAAAATTAAGACTACTTAAACCATAAGTAAAAATGTACAAAACAAAGTATTGAAGTAAAACTTGGTTTAAATCAAAGTTATGTTTTGTAGAATAATGCATGCTTTACTGATACAAACACTTATGCAGTATGTTAAACGCAAACATTCAAGCCTTGAGACAGTCGGATAACCCTTTCAGTCAAGGTTATCAAAAGAATTGTATTCGGATTCAGTCATTCCTTACATCCAAACAAACCCGGGATGTCAGGAATGGGATTTGTCAAGTCCTATGGTACCACTACTTATTACCGAGCGGCGTAGCAAATGTTAATGAATGTTATATAGACCCGTTAAACAAACCAAATGTCATACCAAAATGTAAGCATGAGATGAAGATAATGTACCTAGTATGCTAGAGTAAACATACAAGGTAGAGTTGTAAAACAATGTGTCCATATGTTACTGGAACATATGCAACAGAGATGCAATGTAAAATGATGTACTAAGTATGCTAAGTTAACATACAAAGCAGAAAAGTCATGTAAATCAATGTGCTTAGCATGTTATCAGTCAACATACATAGCAGAAAAGTCATGTAAATCAATGTGCTTAGCATGTTATCAGTCAACATACATAGCAGAAAAGTCATGTAAATCAATGTGCTTAGCATGTTATCAGTCAACATACATAGCAGAAAAGTAATGAAATCATGTACTATAATGTACTAACAAACATAGTCGGTATATGATGTGAAAACAGAAAAGCAGGAAAGTAACAAGTAGGCACATGTGTTCCACCCTAAAACAGTTTGGAAAACAGTAAAAGAGGGGTCTATGTACTCACTTGAGATTGCTCAGTTGTCTAAAGATAATCACCAAACAGTGCTAGAGATCTCGGAATCAAACGGCACCTAATATAGGTAACTATGTTAAATAACCGGACCTAAATCGGAAGACTGGGTAGCATTAGGGTTTGTAAACCAAACGAGTGTGGAGACTCGTGTGATATGGTTTATCAAAGCCTACATACTAAATGAAACTTAACCTAACTGCTTACGACCCATTACGACCCGTTTAGGTAGCTTATGCTACTTTAACACGTCGTTCGCGTGAAACGCGTTCAGATCGCCTAACTAGTCCTATGACAAGTGTTATATGCCTAAACATGTTACAAAATCAGTTATGTGACAAAAGTTTAGGTTACATATGCTTAATTACCAATTATACATGAAAAGGGTATTCTGGTAATTTACCTAAGGCATATAAACTACCTATCATACAACTACTTAAACGATGTGACCATAGGGTATAACCTCGGAAGGTTATTCCCTACACTATGGTCACCTAATGTATTTGGTCGGATCCTAATGATCGACCAAACTGGGTCGGGTTCGAAGGTATAAGCGATTTATTAGATCGCTTACCCTACGACCCTAGACAACGTGGTAATCAGTAGGCATAGTCCCAAGGGACTATAACCAACGTGATTACACTCACGTTGCGAAGTTCAAACGAACTTCGCATTGACCATTACTGGTCAATGCTGAAAGTCAAACAAAGTTTGACTTTCTGACTCGAAAAGCAGTAAAAATAAGGAAAAGAACGAAGGAATACTTACGAAGGGTCCCCGAATGCTAATCCCGATCCAAGAACTCAGGTATGACACAATGGTTTCAACTTAGAGCTCTCAAATCAGAATTCTTGTGCAAAATGAGGTTGTGTGGGTTGGGTATTTATAGGAATACCCGAACCGTTAGGATCGTTCCATGGAAAACGTGCCATGAATCCAACCCGTACACTTGTCGGAACCTTATGGTGGCTGGAAATCCATCCTTATCAGATGACTAGATAATTAGGAATGTGTGGTTGTGGTTAATCCAGCTGAAAACAGGCTGTTAAGTACATTGCATCTGGTCTGCAGACCCCTAGCGCACCGCTACGCTAAAAGTGTAGCGCACCGCTAGGCTTAAGTTTGGCAGATTTACACTTTTGGTCCCTGTCATGCATTCAGCCCATTTTCGACACGTTTAAGGCCCGTTAACCCCATTTCAAAGCTCTAAAATGAAGTTAAAGTATAGGGAACTTAAAATGTGTTCAAAAATATCTCGGATGTCGGTTCGTTTAGCCGTACGAACGCGATGTTCGCTTAATTACGACGGAATGCGCACAAGCGCGAAAAACGATCCAAATGACGCGACGAATGGATTTTTCTTAAGGCGAACCATAAAATATAATGTAGTCATGCTTACATAAATTTTTGGATGTCCGGATGTATTCAGAACGTAAGTTATGCGCGAAAATGCAAACTTGTGCACTTTTTGACACTTTTAGTCCCTGAATGACCCAAAAGTTTATTTTAGCATACCGAACCCCTCAAAGCCTATTTCTAAGCTATATAAAGGATATTTATGGTATGTTTAACTTATGGTCATGTTCCGGAATGTTCGTTACAGTTCAAATTGACATACTTTCGCAGTTTGTCATATTTAGTCCCTGTAAGCGAATTAGCTTGTTTTTGCCATACCAAAGCCTTCAAAACTTATTTCTAAGTTATGTAAAGATTAATTAAGGTATGTTAAGACTATGTCACTATTCCGGAGTGTTTGTTGCATTAAACTGGTTATATTTACGCATCGGTGCGCGTATAACCTTCCAGAAAGCGATTTAGAGTTTGGAATTGAACAAAAATTGATATGTGCAAATGATACACATATTTTTACAAATCCCAAGTATGAAATATAATATTTCATTGGTTTGGTATTTGTTTGATGGCCGTGAAGGCACAGGTGTTACAGTCTCCCCTACTTTAGGAAATTTCGTCCCGAAATTTATTTAGAGGAAACTTGTGAGAGTTTAAAACATGAAGTTGAAAAGATCGAACAACATTGGTTAGGTTTCTGAACTTCTAGTAACTTTAATAATCATCATGATTGCAACGTAAGAGGGATACTTATATACTAGTATATAAAGCATCATTGGTGCGTCCACCATGCCTCCATTACATCGTCCTCATTTTGTTATTGTTGTCGCTATCGGTTCTTTCACATAATAAATCTTACTGGATTTCTGTGCACTAAATTTCATAATTATGTGCGCATCCATAATTAGAGAATTCCTTGCATAGTTCACACAGTCTATTTTATAATGTGTAGGGTAAAACCAAATGAACAATCCTGTGATGAGCGTGACTTAGACCGCCATAGAGTCCTTTAGACTAAACCAATAAATGATTTAAATAGACTATCAAGGAGTCTGTTCAGCTACATCACTAGATGTCATTTTTTTAACCAAATTGTGAATCAATCTTTTTGACTAGACCACTAAAGGGTCCTTTATGAATCATGGAGTGGTACTATATAATCCAAGGGTCTTAACTATTACATAGAAGCCCATTTAAGGATTAAAGGTAGTACCTTTGAATATCCTTCTACGAATCCCTCATATGAAGATATGAAAGATTCTACGAGGATTTGGATAACGAATATCCAGAGTATTAAAAACACAAAAAAATGCAAAAATGAAAACATAAGATGCATAAACACATAGTCACATAACCACAAAATTGTTTGTTAATTTGTCTTGTTAATTGCGTACATGCATTTAAAACACACTAGGAATCCATTCCGTGGATTTCATTTGGTATTTTAAACGTTATCAAGAATCCAACTATAAAGATAGAAAGATTCAAAAAGAAAATTCGACTTCGATTATTTGGAACCGAAGTGTTTGAATTAAGGTACATAAGGAATCCAATTAAGGACTCTGATTTGAATAATAATCATCCACAAGGATCTAATTGTGAGGATAAAAAGATCCCATATGGATTTAAAAGTTGGAGATGTTTTGAAACCTTGCACTGGACGTGCTTAGGTCAAAACATGATGTAAAATGCTTATGAAGTTGAGATGCTTGATATGTCAAGGCGACATATGAAGCAGAATTTTGAAGGTTAAGTCAATGTATGAGGAAAATGTTTTTTAAAAAACTATGCATGGGGTTCTTTTAAGAAAAATGTGTTTAACGTTTTTGAAACCTTATATATAATACTTTTTGAAATCATAAAGTAGGTGTATTAGGTAGATATATTTACAAAAATGTTTTAAAATCATGCGAGATGAATTTTGAAATTATGTATAAGGTTTTTGAAAGACATGAATTATGCTTTTCGAAATCATGCACTTGATAAGAAAATGTATTGTGTTAATATTGTCTTCAGACTATATGAAATATTTTGAATTTAGAAAGGTTGGTTTTGATAACATGGCCAATGTTTTTGAAATAACATAGACAATGCATCTAGAAAAAATGTTTTCAAACTATATGAAATGTTTTGAGATCATGAAGATTGTTTTGAAATACTGGTACTGTGTATGTTGAAAAATCAAAACGTAATGGGTATGAGATTTAAAAATACCCTTAGTTATCTAACCAAGGATTTAAAGGCACAGATGTGTGAAAAGCACGATTACTCATAATGTCACTTAATTTTCTGTACTTTGTTTCTTAGAGTGAAACGAGTACTTAAAATTTTCGAGGGAATCATGAGCAATCATTTGAAAGAGAGAAATCACAAGAGTAGTTTGTAAGGTACATAGTTCCTTGATGTAGGTATCATAGGAAAAGCCATACACACCTAGCAGGGGGTTGAGCTGGTTGGTTGGGGACTGCTTTACCATTGTGAGCGACCATGGCGAAGTTCTGAGAAGCCTTTCGCTTCTTTGACTTCTTAGGGGATCGTTCATCCATGGTCTTTGATTCCTTGATTGGTTTATTGGCTGATGGTGTTGTCGCCTGACTAGGTCCTGCCTGTCTTGGTGACTCTTGAGTGGCTTCATCCTGGAGATGATACATGGCAGTAGCTAATTCAACAGTCTTCAGGACTACTTCGCCTATTCGCTGAGCGAATTTGGCTGCTTGCTCAGATATCTGGGCGTCATCGTGATGAAGAGACATTCTTGAAGAAAAAGAAAGGCATAGGGAGAAACAGGTGAAAGATTATTGGACAATCAAAACAGAATGATAACGCATGAAGATTGCGATCATTTGTTTGTTACCTAAGGCAAACAAATGAGACGGTGACTGATCAAAGTAAATGGGTCAAAAATAATGTATCGCGAAGACATGCTCGCCTATAAGTGAACACTCATCCCAAGAATTCCCAGGTAAGCACAACTGGTCTCGCGTCTGATGAGATGTATACGAAGTGCTTGCCTAGCCAGAAAACCCAGAATACAGGCATTCACCCTTCCAGTTTGCACGTGTTCACATTATTAAAAACCCAAAACCTTGACAAGATTTTGAAAACTCAAAGGGTTCAAAACCATATAATAGAGAGTTCAAAACCTTACAATAGAGGGTTCAAAACCTAGTAATCAATCATCCTAGAACAGATGATTAGTTTTCAAAGCGGTTTTGAAATTTATGTTCTTGTTGTGATCGTCGCCTAAGGATAGGTGACGGTATTGTTTTATGACTAAACGCAAGTAAACTCGCGTTAGGGTCCTAAGAAGGTTATAGACTAGGTCAAAGCATTACTAATTACTAATAACCTAATTCCCTATAACCTTTGGCTCTGATACCATCTTTTCTGTCACACCCCGACCACGTAGAACATACAAAACGTGGCGGAAACATCGGGGAGTGTTGTAACAGAATTAATGTTTCACAACCATGGATATTAAAGTTTCGTTTTATTGATTAAAAGTGTTACAATGTCTTAACAAACAAGGAATTACAACATAATTAACTAGTCTTGCATCTTTTATTGTCACTAAAGCCCAAGTCTGCCTATGTGTATCTTGATCATCTTATGCAACAGCTCCTGAAAAACACATGTGAAAATAAGTACGTCAGCATAAAAATGCCTGTGAGATACATAGGTTTTGTGAAAATAAGATTCATGACTTATGTTTGAGAAAATGTTTAGTCATGAACCTTGTTATTTGCTTTGTCTTTTAAATCATTTGAAAAACGATAAGATCAGATGATAAGTATAAATAAGTGTAAGGTTAAATGAATAACCAAGTAAAATGTGTTTGTATAAGATAAGTTGTTTATAAATCAATGTCTTGTGAAAAGTATGTTATTTGTATGAAATGTTCTATGTCTCAAACTGAAATGATTCAAATAACGTTACGACATGTAATACCATACAAACACTTATATATAGGAAGTACCAGCGGCGTATCCACCATGCTTGTATCATATTACACACGCATCGTTACTTAATCACTTAATCAAACCAAACCAAACTATCAAAGTGTTCATGTCAAGATGTAAATCATGTCAAAATGTCTATGTCAAATATCCATGTCAAATGTCTATGTCAAATATCCATGTCAAATGTCTATAATCTAAAAGTAGTCAAGTAATGTATAACCAAAATGATATGTATGGTAAGTAAAATTAAGACTACTTAAACCATAAGTAAAAATGTACAAAACAAAGTATTGAAGTAAAACTTGGTTTAAATCAAAGTTATGTTTTGTAGAATAATGCATGCTTTACTGATACAAACACTTATGCAGTATGTTAAACGCAAACATTCAAGCCTTGAGACAGTCGGATAACCCTTTCAGTCAAGGTTATCAAAAGAATTGTATTCGGATTCAGTCATTCCTTACATCCAAACAAACCCGGGATGTCAGGAATGGGATTTGTCAAGTCCTATGGTACCACTACTTATTACCGAGCGGCGTAGCAAATGTTAATGAATGTTATATAGACCCGTTAAACAAACCAAATGTCATACCAAAATGTAAGCATGAGATGAAGATAATGTACCTAGTATGCTAGAGTAAACATACAAGGTAGAGTTGTAAAACAATGTGTCCATATGTTACTGGAACATATGCAACAGAGATGCAATGTAAAATGATGTACTAAGTATGCTAAGTTAACATACAAAGCAGAAAAGTCATGTAAATCAATGTGCTTAGCATGTTATCAGTCAACATACATAGCAGAAAAGTCATGTAAATCAATGTGCTTAGCATGTTATCAGTCAACATACATAGCAGAAAAGTCATGTAAATCAATGTGCTTAGCATGTTATCAGTCAACATACATAGCAGAAAAGTCATGTAAATCAATGTGCTTAGCATGTTATCAGTCAACATACATAGCAGAAAAGTAATGAAATCATGTACTATAATGTACTAACAAACATAGTCGGTATATGATGTGAAAACAGAAAAGCAGGAAAGTAACAAGTAGGCACATGTGTTCCACCACAAAACAGTTTGGAAAACAGTAAAAGAGGGGTCTATGTACTCACTTGAGATTGCTCAGTTGTCTAAAGATAATCACCAAACAGTGCTAGAGATCTCGGAATCAAACGGCACCTAATATAGGTAACTATGTTAAATAACCGGACCTAAATCGGAAGACTGGGTAGCATTAGGGTTTGTAAACCAAACGAGTGTGGAGACTCATGTGATATGGTTTATCAAAGCCTACATACTAAATGAAACTTAACCTAACTACTTACGACCCATTACGACCCGTTTAGGTAGCTTATGCTACTTTAACGCGTCGTTCGCGTGAAACGCGTTCAGATCGCCTAACTAGTCCTATGACAAGTGTTATATGCCTAAACATGTTACAAAATCAGTTATGTGACAAAAGTTTAGGTTACATATGCTTAATTACCAATTATACATGAAAAGGGTATTCTGGTAATTTACCTAAGGCATATAAACTACCTATCATACAACTACTTAAACGATGTGACCATAGGGTATAACCTCGGAAGGTTATTCCCTACACTATGGTCACCTAATGTATTTGGTCGGATCCTAATGATCGACCAAACTGGGTCGGGTTCGAAGGTATAAGCGATTTATTAGATCGCTTACCCTACGACCCTAGACAACGTGGTAATCAGTAGGCATAGTCCCAAGGGACTATAACCAACGTGATTACACTCACGTTGCGAAGTTCAAACGAACTTCGCATTGACCATTACTGGTCAATGCTGAAAGTCAAACAAAGTTTGACTTTCTGACTCGAAAAGCAGTAAAAATAAGGAAAAGAACGAAGGAATACTTACGAAGGGTCCCCGAATGCTAATCCCGATCCAAGAACTCAGGTATGAAACAATGGTTTCAACTTAGAGCTCTCAAATCAGAATTCTTGTGCAAAATGAGGTTGTGTGGGTTGGGTATTTATAGGAATACCCGAACCGTTAGGATCGTTCCATGGAAAACGTGCCATGAATCCAACCCGTACACTTGTCGGAACCTTATGGTGGCTGGAAATCCATCCTTATCAGATGACTAGATAATTAGGAATGTGTGGTTGTGGTTAATCCAGCTGAAAACAGGCTGTTAAGTACATTGCATCTGGTCTGCAGACCCCTAGCGCACCGCTACGCTAAAAGTGTAGCGCACCGCTAGGCTTAAGTTTGGCAGATTTACACTTTTGGTCCCTGTCATGCATTCAGCCCATTTTCGACACGTTTAAGGCCCGTTAACCCCATTTCAAAGCTCTAAAATGAAGTTAAAGTATAGGGAACTTAAAATGTGTTCAAAAATATCTCGGATGTCGGTTCGTTTAGCCGTACGAACGCGATGTTCGCTTAATTACGACGGAATGCGCACAAGCGCGAAAAACGATCCAAATGACGCGACGAATGGATTTTTCTTAAGGCGAACCATAAAATATAATGTAGTCATGCTTACATAAATTTTTGGATGTCCGGATGTATTCAGAACGTAAGTTATGCGCGAAAATGCAAACTTGTGCACTTTTTGACACTTTTAGTCCCTGAATGACCCAAAAGTTTATTTTAGCATACCGAACCCCTCAAAGCCTATTTCTAAGCTATATAAAGGATATTTATGGTATGTTTAACTTATGGTCATGTTCCGGAATGTTCGTTACAGTTCAAATTGACATACTTTCGCAGTTTGTCATATTTAGTCCCTGTAAGCGAATTAGCTTGTTTTTGCCATACCAAAGCCTTCAAAACTTATTTCTAAGTTATGTAAAGATTAATTAAGGTATGTTAAGACTATGTCACTATTCCGGAGTGTTTGTTGCATTAAACTGGTTATATTTACACATCGGTGCGCGTATAACCTTCCAGAAAGCGATTTAGAGTTTGGAATTGAACAAAAATTGATATGTGCAAATGATACACATATTTTTACAAATCCCAAGTATGAAATATAATATTTCATTGGTTTGGTATTTGTTTGATGGCCGTGAAGGCACAGGTGTTACACAAACCAAGATTTTGAACCATAAAATATAATAAAAATGGACGGTTTTTATCCAGAAACCGGTCACCGGAGTAAGCCGGAATTTGGCCGGAGATGACCAAACTTCAAAAAAAACAAGTTTTAAGGTACCCAACCCGTCCTTTAACACAACCGGTTAGTTTAGAACACGTTTTAACGTCAAGAAAAGCGAGAAAAACACTGAAAACGGTTGCTAAACCATGAGAGTTTTTGTCCAAAAACACTCCAAAGTCTTGTAAAAACTCGGTTTTTAACAAGGAAAAGAGCCACGGCTCTGATACCACTTGTAGGTCCCTCGGAGGTTGAGGTTCAACCTAATCCTTGTTATGTCTAACACACTAGCAAGTGCGGAATCCAAGCTAGAATGCAAACCGGAGTTTATAAGAGAACACAAGCAACAAAGAGAAAGGTAGACACAAGATTCAACGATTAACACCAATGTATTAATACTATGAACGGATCAGTTACAGCACAAGGTTTACAAATGTTTTCTGTAAACTCTCTCAAACTCTCTCGTGTGTGTGTTCTTTCACACTTGTGTTCTCCAAGAAGTGAACACATTACATGGGTATATATACCCGTCACAGCTTGTCTGGTCGAAGGATCAGATAGACTGATCGAAAGATCATCTATCGATCTGAAACCTATCGAAGGATCACATATACATCGAAGGATGATATCCTTCGAAGTCCGACAACATCCATCGAAGGTTATCTTTCGAGCTCATCGAAGGATCTAAACAATCCTTCGATGACTCATCCTTCGACACACACACCTTACAAAACATGTGTTAACTGTTTGGCCAAGTCAAACCAGGAGGATGGTTGACTTGGTCAAACTTACATCGAACACACATAATAACAAACCTAAGACGTAACCCAGACTAACACAAGACATCGTTTTGTATCATGACAAAATACAGACAAAGTACAGACACAAGTGCACCAACATTTTTCTTTCGGCCTCCATAGTGCAAACATGATCATAACCACATTTTTCTCTTCGGACTCCAAAGAAAAAAGATGGGTTGATCAAATTAGCAAGAAATTCATAAGGGAAATCTCCATTGACATTTCCACTAAAAACCCTATATGTGTTTTCAATATTCCAAAATCCATTACCATCTTTAAACCTGAGGCTTATCTCCCTCAGGTGATTTTGCTTTGAGTGCATATCATCATATGGTTCCGCACTTAAATCATATGGAACGGTTCAAGATTTCTTGTGCTAAGTCTTTTTTCAACCAAAGCCACCGCGGTCAAGGAAACATTAAGTTTCGTGAAATATTAATCGATAAACTCAAAGAACTAGACCCTGTTGTCCGAGGCTGCTACCATAGCTACTTGGACTTAGATGACAATACATTATCTTGGATTATGGCAATAGATGGTTTGTTCTTAATTAACCCTTTGCAAGATTATTTTGTTGATAATGGAAATAAAAAGATGGTAGGAGACACCATTCTTTCTAGGGACCTAATGTTGTTAGAAAACCAAATCCCCTTTGTTGTATTAAAAGAAATTTATAGAACTTTGAAAACCAATTCTTCTGAAATAGACGAAGATGAATCCGAGCTGTTTTTCATGATGGAGCGATTTTGTCGAGCAAACTCACCCCTCCAATTGTCACCAATCTCATCATGCTCTTACAATGAAACAAGCCACATGCATCTGTTGGATCTCATGTACCATTTGATGGTCAAAAATGGTTTTCCTAAAACCGAAAGATCGAATCAAGATGAAGAAAGTTCACAAAGCCGAAGTAGTTCGGAGGAAATAGAGAAGATGGAAGAGGGAATGAATTCAGCTTGTGATAATATCGGTGAAATTACTAAAATAGCTATGAAGTTTGGGATTGGTAGAAAAATTTTGAAGCCTGTCCAGGTTATACAAGACATACCATGGGATAAAATATTGACCATTTCAGGCCTAAAAGTTGTAAAGCATCCTGATGAAAATGAAGGTCCTGTGGTGATGGAGATTAATATACCATCTGTGTACTCCCTTTACCACTATGCAGGGATAACATTTAAGTCAACAACCGAGGGTATAATGGGCATCAAGTTTGTGGAAGAAGAAGCTGCTTTATATCTGCCCGTATTAACCCTAGATGTTAATTCAGAAGTAATATTAAGAAACTTGGTTGCTTATGAAACTGCTATGAACTATTCGAATTCGAGTCCCCCATTTTCTCAATTCATGGATCTATTAAGTGGTATTATCGATAGCACCGAAGATGCTAGACTGTTAAAGGAGAAAGGAATCATTAAAGGCGAACTAACTAACAATGAGATCGCTGAGCTATTCAATGGGATAAACAAAGCAACCAGGAGTTCGGGTAACAAGACCGTTGTGAGGATGTTTAAGTTCATGCATAACTACTACAAGAGGAAGCCGGTAGTGAGGATGTTTAAGTTCATGCATAAGAGATGGTTTTCAATATGGAAGGTGTTTACTCATCTGCTAACTGTTTTGTTGTTGCTGTTGCTGGTATTGTACTCGTTTTGTGAGTTATATGGCTGTCCTAAACTCTTTGGTGGCAGCAGCTAGATAAAAAAGGTCAAACCCCGGTGCACAATGCTCTTGCAAGCCCAAAGGGTGTAAGGCCAACATGAACTTGATGTAAATTGTTGTATTATAGCAGGTTTTAGTTAGTTCTTTGATTCTCTGAATTGCTATACTTGTTCAAGCATGCTAGTAGATATGAAGACAGTGTTAAGAAATAGTGTTCTCTAGATGTCTATAGATGCTCGCAAGTCTTGGTTATATCTTTGTACATAGTATAAAAGTGTGGTGATCTTTTTCTCAAATGAAATAAATTAAATACATTCTGTTTTATTTTTTTAAAAACTTTTTTGCTACCAACCTAGTGCATTAAGCTTAACTACGAAACTAATTTTATTTTGAACGATGCTTACTTTTCTATCCAATGTAAATCGTATAAAGAACAAACATTAGCATGAGACTAGTAGCAAAAAGGACACATATTACAAGGATTCTATTAGTACGTACAAGAAGCATTTGATACACATTTGGCCAGTCAATTAATTGAAGAGAAATTTCGCATATCTATTTACATAAAAACTGTTGGAAATATAAATTTAACTATGTTTTATTCGTATTTGTTTGTATTTGTATGTACATAATTGTCAACATTAGAACATTATTTAGGATGTTATTAAGAATAAAACGATGGTTATGAAGTGTCGAATTTGGAAGTCGTTATCAAGCGCTTTTCAGACATTTTATGGCGCTAAATAACTTCCAACCGCGTTGCATAGCTGTCTCGTAGGATGTATGTATATGTGTATAAGCCGGAAAACTCTTTCCGGCACCAAGATATCAAACAACTTATTCTATCACCGTTGTTATCCTATTTATTCAAATCGCGTACGAAAATTGTTTGATATCCAACAAAGTGGTATCAGAGCAAAATGCGATGCAGGCGATCCTATACTACACGATGCATCCCTGCAATCATTGATCCGATGAAATGAACAATAGATCAATGCGAAGAACCAAAATTAGTCACCGTTGTTATCCTATTTGTTCAAATCGCGTATGAAAATTGTTCGATATCCAACAAAGTGGTATCAGAGCAAAATGTGATGCAGGCGATCCTATACTACACGATGCATCCCTGCAATCATTGATCCAATGAAATGAACAAGAGATCAATGCAAGAACCAAAATTAGTCAAAGAAAATGTTACTACTTGTAGGACCGTGTTTCTTGACCGAAACCGTGATTCTTGTGTGATCGGTTCAAGACGGGAGAGATTAGATATAAACAAACAACTTCTTTGTATTAATCCGGTAGTATAACATTACAAATCGGCCCGATTACAAGATAACCGAACTAATACCAAAGGAGTACACATCCGGGGAGAGACCAAGTGGTGATCTCTCCCGGTGAGGACTTGAACCTCCTAAAAACTCCAAGTGTTGCAAATGGCAAGGGTTTTCTATTTATAGTCACACCCCTTGTCTTGCAAACACACACGGTCAACCGAATAACCCTCTCGTTTGACCACTTCAAACGAGCGGGTCTATACACGTTCGATAGACCGTTTCACTAACTATTACAAATTCAGCGTAAAATAATAACTAATCTATTCGACAAGCATCGGACACAAAATCTGCATCAACAAATTCCCCCTTGTCCGTTGCTGTCGAATGCTGAAAATGCAACTGCAATCGATCTTCAGTCAAGTATTCATCTTCTTTGTGTTAACAAATTCCCCCTTGACCGATGATCCAGGTAAGTAGTATCTTGACGCTCCTTGTAAAATATTTCCCCCTAAAAGTACGCGTATCCGTGTTGGGTGTTGTGCAATTTCCTCAATTGACCGATCTTCCGCTGATCTTCCAATACTCCAACCGGCATTTGATAAGGGTTCCAATCTTTAAGAACTGCATCAAGTCTTGATCTTGTCATAAGAACTCTATTTCATACAAGCATACTACATTGATAGAGATTTCTGGTGAACTGTCTTCTGTAAACCGTCTTTGTGGAATCGACCAAGTAATGCACTTTAATCTTCAGCATCAACACTCAGGAAAGTCAGCTAGACCAAGTGTATCCCTTGCAAGCTCAACCAGCATGCTTAGTTGAACTACATCCAGATCTCATTGTCTCGCCTTTGTGAAGTTGACCACGTAATGCACTACGGATCTTCAGCATCAGTACTCAGGAAGTCAGCTTGACCAAGTACATCGTTTGCAAACTCAACGAATTGAGTTACCCCCAGATCCCTGTAAAATCCCAAAGAAACATCAAACCCAAAACCGAATCCTGCAGGTCTTCAGTCTTGAACTATCAGCTTTCATAAAGATTCCCCAGGTCTTCAGTGAACAGCGCTTTTGTAACTACTGTAGACTTTAGAAACCTGTATTTTTCCGTGCAAAACCCTTCATGCTGGCTGGAGAATTAATTAAAATCCTCAAATATGTGTATGTGCAAAACATTCCACGCCGAACCGTTTGTATCACCAGAAAATCACAAACTCTACCACCTGTGATTGCGTTTAGAAATTTACCGAAGAAATTCAACATACGTTTTATTCCCCCTATTTCTTTGGTAAGATTTCTAAACCTTAACAGATTCTCTCCACTTCAAAGAAATTGTCGTCAAATGTTCACCAATTCCCTCCACTGAGCGGAACTGACGTCAATCTTCGTTGAATGTTCTTGGTTTTTCGAAAAATCACAAAAACAAATTTCTTCTTTGCATATGCTAGTTGAATAAGAACGTCCCCTAGTACCCCGTTGGATCCGACTTGTATCCCTCCAAAGACTTTGTGAACTCGTTAGGACCGGTGTTGACATTCTAGGTTCATTCATTCGTTACCAAATGCGAGAATATGACAACAAACAAAAAAGATTTCTTCGTTGCATATTCTAGTTGATAAAGAAATTTCGCCTAGTACCCCGTAGGATCCGACTTGTATCCCTCCAAAGACTTTGTGAACTCGTTAGGACCGGTATTGACATTCTAGGTTCATACGTTCGTCTTCAAATGCGAGAATATGACAATAAACAAAATGCTTTCGAACATTTTCGAATAACCGATAACAATCATAAACATTGACGTGCGGAAGTGAACATACCGTTCCGTTTTTGGTTTTTGGCCCATAATAGTCGCGTCACCATTTTTGACATTTTCATCGGTAACCGTGACTACCCCACAATTTTTCAACCATCAAGTATCATCATCTTTTGTTTTCATCATGCTGCATCATCCCGCGCGCGCTCCCAAACCCCGTGCAAATTTGACGTTGAATTATAGAAGCACGATTTAAATCAATTCGCGAATACCCGACCCCACTCCGCAAATAACCCAGCTTCCATCAACGAGTCAACCACCATTATCATTTTTTTTTTTTTTTAATTTTTTAATTTTTTTATTTTTTTATTTTTTATGTGGGTCAAAAAAAAAAAAAAATATTTCACACAAACCCATCAGAAGCTCGAATCCTCTAAAATACTATGAATGATTCATGTGGTCAAATGGTAGGTAATCCAAAATAATATCCCACATGTGAATCTTGACCCACTTAAAATAAAAATCCAACTGATGGCTGATGATGCTGACATTATCGTTACTAAACTTGGGCCCCTTCTTTTAATTTCATGTTGTTAGAATGAAATATATCATGAACACAGCCCAAAATAAAAATTGATAATGGCCCAATTATTTTCTTTGAGAACTTAGCCCATTCAAGACATGAACTCACAATCCCTAGTTGCAAACATATGTCAGCCGTTAATGGAACCCTGCACTCTTTCTTCTGCGATACAACATCAGTATCCAGACATCCAAAACTCCAAATCCCCAAATTCTCCTCCTTCTTCCTCAAGTCAAAACCCCAAACAAAATTGCAGCCGAACAAATCAACAATCAGCAGCAACCTGTCTGACCTCTTCTTCTCTTTTGCGATACACAACCAGCAGAGAAACCAGACTTTGAATCCTTTTCACTTCGATACCCACCTTCAAAACTGCAGCCGACAACCACATCCAAACCAGACAAACCATCCACTGCCCTCTTCTTCTTCGATAACCAGCCCCTGTTTCAGTCGACGATTGATGCTCGAAAGATGAAGGATAATCTTTCGAAGTTGTTGAAAATGGTGACGCGAAAGATGAATTGGTCGAAAGATATCCTTCGATCTGATCAGATCTGGATCCTTCGAAGTTGTTGGGACTGATCATCTTTCAAAGTAGTTTGGAACTGATCATCTTTCGAACTGATCATCTTTCGAACTGATATATGCTGGTTGTTTGGAACTGATCATCTTTCGAAGTTGTTTAAGGTTCCCACAAAATATCTGGTATCTTTCGAAGTTGATGGGGGTAAAGTTGATCTTTCGAAGTTGTTGGGGTGACCCTTCGAAATCTGTTTGATCTTTCGAAGTTCCTTACATCTTTCGGGGTACCTTTACATCTTTCGAAATATGAAGCTGCCAAGAACATCAAGAACACAGCCTCTGTGTAAATCTGCAGATTTGATGAAAACACTTTGTATACAGTTTTTGATGATGATAACTTGAATGTTTAGGTGAAAAACATAAAACCCAACACTCGTTTCAGCACAGATCTGAATATTCGGGTCCAGATCTGAGTTTTTCTTGATTTTCACCACTTTTACATCTTGAACAAAAAGCACAAAAATCACAGATCTAGAGCACATGTGACTTAGTAAACGGTTAGATTTACTAAATCGGGCACCATGGCTCTGATACCAATTGTAGGACCGAGTTTCGTGACCGAAACCGTGATTCTTGTGAGATCGGTTCAAGACGGGAGAGATTAGACATAAACAAACAACTTTGTATTAATCCGGTAGTATAACGTTACAAGTCGGCCCGATTACATGATAACCGAACTAATACCAAAGGAGTATACATTCGGGGAGAGATCAAGTGGTGATCTCTCCCAGACACACTGAAGCTCACAGGGAACTCTCAAATGAGCTCCCCTATTCTCTCTTGGTCTTGCAAATGACAAAGTGTTGGTATTTATACCCAACACAGGTTGTATGGTCGAAGGATCTAACTCATCTGTCGATCATCCAGCTATCGAAAGATACACATATACCTCGAAGGATGACATATCCTTCGAGGTCCATCTTCATCTATCGATGGATATCTTTCGAGCTCATCGAAGGATATACACAATCCTTCGATGCCTTATCCTTCGACACCAAACATTATACAACCATAATTTGTCTAGCAAAACCCACACGGTCAACCAAATAACCCTCTCGTTTGACCACTTCAAACGAGCGGGTCTATACACGTTTGTTTGACCGTTTCACTAACTATTACAAATTCAGCGTACAATAATAACTAATCTATTCGACAAGCATCGGACACAAAATCTGCATCAACACTACTGCCATCAATATGGACACTATTACGTTGCCAATTGTATGGTTAAGGGACAAGATGAAGCAGCGGCATCGATACGTGAAGCGATTGACACCTCAATCGGAATTCAGAACCAAAACAAATTTGATAGTTTCGGTGAAGATCTTCTGGTTTTAGCCACTAAATCGGGTCTATGGTCGGAGATGTTAATTATATGTTTAAACAAAAAAGACTGTTCTGGGAATTTATTGTATGGGATTGAGACTCTAACGAACAATCATGAGGGATTGGCCGGGTAGTCGATGTTAGCACTAATAATCATTTTTAAAGAATAACATATAATATACGAAAATTTGAAAACCCTAAAATGTCAAATATCAATTTATTGTGTCTTTTTTTAAATGAATTTCAACTGCTTGATTACATAATCATTTACAATTAACTGAGCGTTTTATTTAATATATAAATTACATTTAAGTTAACAATATTGTACTACATAAATATACGTTTATAAAACCTTAGACCATACTGTAGGTCTCGAAATCTGAGGATCGATAACGAAAACCAAACCCTTGTTTATAACAAACAATGTCACGGGTGCGGAATCCCCGTAACGATGCCAAATAAAACACAGTTAATAACACACGCGGTATAACCAATGAAATGCAATCTATTGATTAAATGGGATGAGAACCAAGAACAACTGATGCACACACAGTTTTACAGAATAACTCTCAGGGTATATGCTCTCATCTAGTTTGAAAGTGAAACTAGAAAGTGTTTATATAGCAGCCTGGGCCCTAACCTCGACGAAACCATATGTGGGCTCGACGAAACAACATTGGGCCAGACATTGGGCCTGAAGAAACCCAACAAACGACAAAACCAGGAGGTTTCGTCATTCTTCACGACGAAACCTTATGTATTGGACATTGGGAGGGTTTCGTCATGTAGTGCTCGACGAAACCTAGGGTTTCGCCGAGGGCTGCAACTGTTGTAACATTTGCTGCAAACAGACTTGCAGCAAACACAGACAAACACACAAATATGACATAAATACCCTTAAACATGCAACATGCATTGTTCGTATATCATTACATAACAAACAGAGACAAAATAGTCGGACACAAGTGGATAGGAGGATATCTGACTTGGTCGACGGCAAATACAGACTCGATAAACGATAAAAGACCGTACAAAATACAACGATAAACAAGACTAGTTAGAGACACAAAAAGGTGCATCAACAAACTCCCCCTTGTCTGTTACTCGTCTTCGGTCTTCCAATCTTCAATCTTCAGTGCTGTTCGGACCATGAACTGCCAGCGTGTATTCCTCGGTAGTAGCAGAAACAAGCGACGCGCTGAAATCGCAACGCTTGATGCGCGTCCTTGTCTTCGTAGAAAATGTCGTGGCCATATAATTTGTCGATGTCGGCCGCGAACATATTGACAATCCACATCGGATCCAACATACGGAAATTTTCACGATCATCTCTAAAAACAATCACCGCCTCGTGCGTGTTTGAGTTGTAGCACCATAATGCCATTTCATCGAGAAAGTTCTGCGGCATCGGCATTAATGGGATTTTATCTACGACTTTCGCTGGCTGATACACAAGCTTGTAGCGCCCCGTGTTCGTTGCTGGATCTAGCGTAAACTTGATCTGCTGATAGATAGGGAACTGCGGCTTGTACGATTCATCTTTCCAGCCTGACTTTTTGTTGAACTTTATCCTTTTCTCGAACAATGTAGCTCCTTCGAAGTTTGAGCGATTTTGGAGCTTAAGCTTTGTCAGAGCTGCAACATCGTAAAACGACAAAGATAATATGCTCAGCAGCGAACTGAAGTACTGGATACCAAATTCCCTTTTGATGGCGACGCAATGAATTTCCTTGACGAACATCCAACAGAGAATTCTTCCACTCGGCTTCACTTTTTCAAACTGTAAGTAATCGACTTGAGCGACGTCTGGCACAGGTTTGGAAACCTTGGATAAAAATTGTTTTCGCCATTCGGAGAACGCATCTGTGGCATTTTCAGACGTATCACGATTCTTTAAATGCTCATCTATATCATCCACATTCTCTTTTAGCCATTCTTCATCGAAAGGAGCGAATTCAGTCCCGTCTCGACGAACATACGAAGACTTCTTTTGATTTCCCTCAAACACGATCTCTTCAATGTTTTCAATATCGGCAGATTCAGGCTCACTAGGCATTTGATCAATCTCAGCATCATCAACCTCTTTCATTGCGTTTAGAGCAAGCAATTTCTCATGTGAAAGATCCTGGATAATTTCTCCTTCTTCAAGTAATTCCCCAGTGATTGGATGAATAACCTGCAATGCAAGATCAGCACTGCTTGGAACAGAAGATATACCTTCAATCTGTTGAACTGTTCCAGAGGAGGTTCCTTGAGTAGATGTAGTGGCTGAGCAACAATGATTTCAGAGGATGTAGTGGCTGGAGGCTGAGCAACAATGATTTCAGAGGATGTAGTGGCTGGAGGTTGCTGTGATGTAGCAGAAGGATCAGGATTCCCTTGATCTTCAGGATCATCATCTTTTTTCTTCATAACCTCTTGTTGCTTACATCGATCATCCCACAGAGTAGCGACATGCTGTCGAAGGAACTCATAGCCTGCATTGATCTTTTTGACTCCGTCAGCTATAGTTGTGTTACAAGAGTCTTACTACTCTTTCATGAAATCACATCTTCCTTTCAGATCCTCAGCCAACTTCTGAAGTATAGAGCTGCTTTGTTCTCTTGCCTCGTCCGCAGTTTTCAAACGTGTATTCTCTGATTTCAATTGATCGATCTCGACTTGTTGACGTCCTATAACAGTCTGTTGTTGTTCAACAGTGGACTTCAACTTATTTATTTCCACCATTTGACTTAGTTGATCATTCTTCGTGATCCTGATAAAGTCAGTTTGTCTTTGAATACGATCTGCAGCAGCTTCAAGTTGAGAGAATAAGAAGTTGTTCTTTTTATCTTGAGACATCTCAGAGAATATCTTTTGACGTTCAGAACTAGGCTGAGATGTAGTCGCTCTAAATACAGAAGCCATGGATCTTTGTGGAGCAGCTTGAGGAATTACGGTTGAAGTTTCAGGAGCTGAAGATACTACGGGAGATTCTTGAACCGGATCTTGAGGAACAGATTGCCAAGCAGAGGTACTCAAATATCTTCTTGATTTCTTCTTTTGATGTTCAGCCACTTTCTCAACTTTCCTTTTCTTTAAACGTTCCGTTTCAGTATCTTCTGGAACGTATTCAGGATCATCTTCCTGTCTAATCCTCCTGTATCTTTTAACACCACGTTCATCGAGATACATTTCGTATCCAGGCTCGATTAAATGATCATCCGAATCAGATTCAGACTCATCATCGCCACCTGCTGATGTACCACCAGCTGCACCAGCACTAGATGCACCAACGACACCTGTATCGCCACCATCATCACCTTCGTCATCACTATCACTTTTAGAAGATTCAGAATCCACTGGATCAGGACCAAACTTTTCTATTCTTTTCCTATTCAACTCTAGCACTTGGTCATCTGATTGGCTGTAATTGTAACGCCATTTATCATCTTCAGGAGCAACGTAATCAGGTTTCCCAAGATCACCAATTAACTTTCTTGGAGGATCGCTTTCTTTGTATTGCTTGGCGGCAAGGCTCTTGATTATCTTCAAAGAATTCAAGATCATAGGCTCAATTTTCAGAATGTCGTTGTCGGCTTTCGGAAGACACGGATGTTGAACGTTCATTATCATCTAAAGAAACTGGGGATACATCCAGAACTTGTTCCCCGTTATCCTGCTTCCAGTCCTTGTCATATTCTCTTTCATATTGCTGAAGATGTACTTTGATATGCTGAAAGGGTTGTTCAGCACCAAAACAACCATAAGCCCTACAAGATCGTTGCCTGCCATATCGTATCCGGCACGTCTATTGCTAAGACACTGGATGAGAACGTGTAATAGAAACTTGTAGCGCAACGGCAGATCACCCTTGTTAATTTGATTGCTGAAAGTGTCTCCTGTACACTTCATTCGTAACAAGCAGCCTCGCGTACACATGATAGGTACAGAATATGGAGCAGCCAGATGGTCTTGTAGCTGTAAAACATCGTTCAAGATATCCTGAGATACAATAACATCCACATCATTTACACGACCCTGTATAATTTCCTTACCTTCCACTTGCACAACACTTGCGGAATCCCAGAAGGCTTTGATAAGTGATTTGTAGACAGGCGTTGAGAATGTAACAACATAATTGATCCGTGACTCCCTGATCCATTTAGTGATATCTTTCAGTTCAACGACCTTTTCTTCCGGATCAAGAAAAGCAATTTGATTATGACGCTTTTCAAACATTGTCTCCTCTTCCGACTTGTTTTCCTTCTTAGTCGGTTTCTTACGTTTTCTTTCTTTCGGTGCCATCTGAAACTGAAAGTGTCCATAATAAGCAACAATGGTATCACATATGCATTTAGACATGTATGTATACAAGTTCATGTATCCAATTGACAGTTAACATATACAAACACATGTTCTGTGAACAACCACCAAACAGAGAATTTTGCTAAGGCATGGACGACGAAACTCTGTTATCTTCGACGAAACTCCCTTATGTACGACGAAACTCCCTTGGTCAACTAAAGTCAGAGTTAACCGTTGACCAGCAGAGTTTCGTCGACAGTACTTCGACGAAACTGGATCCATTTCAAGGGGGTTACGTCGTAAAGGAGTTACGTCGTAAGGAGTTACGTCGTAAGGAGTGACGTCGAATTGGGGGTTTTTGAACAGTTAGGGTTTAAAAAATTGGGGGTTTCGCCGTATGGTGTTTAAAAAATGATCAGATCACAATCAAACCAACATTTATGATACTTTGCTTATACCCAAACTCACCGAAAACAACCCAGTGTACAAATCGACATCATTTTGACCGAAACCCTCACATAAACTTGTTTAAACATCCAATAATTCACATCCCCTGTTTTGAGTTTCAAAACCCAAACCCAAATCAAAACATATATCAACATATATATCCTAAATCTATGTGTTTTATCAAGTACACAAATAAAGATGGAGGATGCATATGCAAGAATCAAACAAAGAGGGGTGTTCGAGGGTTTGTCGCACAAACAGACAAACACACAGGGTTCCTAAGGGTTCGAAACATGTAGTACAACATTTTGTATACCTTGATTTACAGAAAAACTTTGATAAAACAAAGTGTTTTGAGAGATGGTTAATGGGTATGGCGGTTGAGTGTTTGGAGAAGATGAACAGGTTGATGTTTGAAAAAGTGATCATATAATTGACCTGGGACCCCTTTTAAACACCGCCTTACCTCGGCGAAACCTTCACTTCGACGAAACTCCAGGTGGGCTCGACGAAACTCCTTTGATGGGCTTGGACTGGGCCTGGACCTTTAGCCCACGACGAAAACATAACTGGGCCAGGGGGTTTCGTCGTGACCTTGACGAAACGTGGGGATTTCGTCGAACACCAAATCAGGTTTGACCAAGGTTGACCAAGTTGAAACTTTTGACATTGACCATGGGGGTTTCGTCGACATAAAAGGGGTTTCGTCGACACTTGGGGTTTTCGTCGACAACATTTTCAAAATATATTAAGGCATGAAAATTTTTGCACACTTCACAGATTTTGTTTAATTGAACACATTTCAATTTTGATTGAGTTTCCAAAAGCAAGGACGTGTTATGAAGTAGGTTTCTGGCTTCCGGCAGAAAAGTTCGAGATACCAACCATCGGCTAATCAAAACACATTTTACAACTAACACTACAAGACAAATTAAAGTGCGGTAAACTAACGAAAGACAATAACAGAAAGAATTTGTACAATGAACAATCTTTTTACGAGTTTCAAGGTAAGAGAATCATTACCAGCTTACGGTCTTTGTCAAAACGGTTTGTGATTTCTGTTTAAAGCTTTAGATAAGTATTATACCACAATTAACGGTATTGTTGTCCACCTAAGCTCAACTTATCAGATGTAATCATAATTTGGAGATATGATTTATGGTAAGAGTTATACTTACTTGTCGGTGTACATCCACTCACGACACATTCCCGTATCAAGGTATGCACGAGAGTTCATCTTACCGGTGAGTATACTGCTTATCATCCGTTTGACGGTATAAAAGATGTGAGAAACTCACTTATTTTGATTGAAAACAAGTCCTATATGATAGAATCACTTATTGATGAAGAACTTGATTTTCAGATGCATGAAGGGCACAAGAACAAGTCCGTGAACAGGTCAGTACTTTCGTACAGCAAAGAGACGAACTTGACTCCCGGATAAATGTGATATATTATCACTTGTTTGTTTGGACATGTGATTGTTGATCACTTATTGAGGTCGAATGCAATATGTACACGTATGTATGGTATCATGGAAGATCTTAGACTTCGTCTCCGTTATTTTACGGTTTGATACAACCATGATACCCAGATGATAAGACAGCATAAAGACCGAATATCTCAGAACCTCGGCAGTCAATTAAACGAAATTTCGGTACCAAGACCATATGCCAATGAATGGTTCCTACCTGACTTGAAGTCTGTTAGGTTTATATCATCCTGCACATTTTTGTCTGATTGTGAGCCTACCGATACATTGTTAGTAAAGTTACTTATCATTTTTCAATTTTTCTTTTTCTTTTGACCATATTGACAGACCACACCAGTGTATATCATCACTTTCCCTTCTTTTCTCCAAGAAACTCATTTTTGGTTTTCTATTGTTTTTGAATTTTTGATTTTTCAAACTTAAAGACAGAAAGTACACGACATATTTTTGGATTTTTGAATTTTCACATGTTTTTGTATTTTCTGAAATTTGTCCCCCTAAAATGCGAAAAGATAAGTAAACTGAAAATCTTTTTGTATTTTTGACGCTTAAGAAAATATTTACAAAAACGATCAGCCGACCGAAGTTTACTCTTGTTTCACCTTAATACCATTGACCAATAAAAGATAGTCAAAACGAGATTTGTCCAAAGCTTTTGTAAACAGATCAGCACGCTGTTCATCAGTGTGGATTTTAACAACATCGATTAATCTTTTGTCAAAACAATCACGTATGAAGTGATACTTAATTTCGATGTGCTTGGTTTTGGAGTGTTGGACAGGATTTCTAGTGATAGATAAAACAACATTATTATCAACAAAAATAGAGGTAGATAGGAATTCAAAACCGTAGTCGCGCATTTGTTGCTGAATCCACAGAACTTGAGAGCAACAACTTGAGGCAGCAATGTATTCAGCTTCACAAGTTGATGTAGCAACACAAGTTTGCTTCTTGCACTGCCACGTGACTAAGCGACTTCCTAAGAATTGACATCCAGCCGTGGTGGATTTCCCATCTATTTTGCATCCGCCGAAATCTGAATCACTAAAAGCAATCAAGTCAAAACCATCATCCTTAGGGTACCAGAGACCGGTGTCCGGGCAACCCTTCAGATAGCGAAAAATCCTTTTAACCGCTCCAAGATGAGATGCTTTTGGGTTGGATTGATATCTTGCAAGCAGGCACGTTGGATACATGATGTCAGTCCTCGAAGTTGTGAGATACATGAGAGATCCGATCATACCGCGATAATAAGAAGAGTTGACATTTTCACCCTTCAAGTCCGGAGTAATCCCGTGATTAGTCGGAAGTGGGGTACCAATTGGTGTTGCGTCAGACATCTGGAATCGGCTCAAGATGTCACCAACATATTTAGTCTGATGGATGAATATCCCAGACTCAGTTTGTTGAACTTGTAGGCCCAAAAAGAAATTCATCTCTCCCATTTCGCTCATTTCGAACTTCTCCTGCACAACACGTTCAAATTGCCTGCATAAAGTATCGTTAGTAGAACCAAAAATGATATCATCAACATATACCTGTACCAACAAAAGATCTCCATCCTGTTCCTTGATGAAAAGAGTACAGTCGATAAGACCCCGGCGAAAACCGTTCTCCAGCAGATAAGTAGATAGGGTTGCGTACCAAGCCCTCGGTGCTTGATGTAACCCGTAGAGAGCTTTGTTGAGCAACCAAACCCGATCGGGATGGATAGGATCTTCAAAACCTGGAGGTTGTTCGACATACACCTCTTCTTCAACAATACCATGTAAGAATGCGCTTTTGACATCCATCTGATAGACTTTGAATCCTTTAAAAGAAGCATAAGCTAGAAAGATCCGAATAGCCTCCAGACGAGCAACTGGTGCATAAACCTCATTGTAATCAATGCCTTCAATTTGACGAAGGCCCTGAACAACCAATCTCGCCTTGTTCCGAATGACCACTCCACGATAATCCTTTTTGCACTTGTAAACCCAATGGGTGCCAATTTTCTTATAGTTGTCGGGTTTTTCAACAAGTCTCCAAACACCCAGTTTCTGGAACTGTTGTAGTTCCTCTTGCATTGCTTCAACCCAAGAATTATCCTATAAGGCTTCTTTCCAAGATTTCGGTTCTTCTTGTGAGACGTAACAAGCGAAGGACCAATCATTTTGAAGACCAGATTCTCTAATGGCTGAATACAAACCAGCACTCTGGTTGTTTCTCAGCTGATTACTCGTCTGCACCCCGCGTTGGACATCTCCTTTGATATTCTGATGTGGATGGGTATCGTGAATCCTCATTTCAGGATTTTCCGGAACACGAGCATTAACACCCAAATTGTTAATATTAAGATCAACTACCAACTCCACACCGGGAATATGCGTGGAAGTGGATGCATTCCCTTCGGCAGTATCAACATCCTGCACATGAGGAGTTTCAACAGAAGTACCCTGAACAGGAGTAACTGGAG
Source organism: Helianthus tuberosus (assembly GCA_030545235.1). Lineage (NCBI taxonomy): Eukaryota > Viridiplantae > Streptophyta > Magnoliopsida > Asterales > Asteraceae > Helianthus > Helianthus tuberosus. The sequence continues at coordinate 13,271,893 of CM060409.1, read as the reverse complement.
CTGAATTGCCTTCAGTCGCATCAAGATATTCATCATCTTCCGGTGACTCATTATACTCAGTAGCATCTTCAAATACCTCATTTTGAACTGTGTTGTTAACCGAATTAGAACCTTGTGGGTTAACAACAACAGGTCTAACCAATGGCGAGCCAACAGCGTTGTCACTATCAAATAACATTCTAGCAGCTGCAGAATCTTCGTCAAAGGTTGGCAGATTAAAGGAGTCGAATAGCCCATCGTAGTCGAACATCCAAGGATCACCCGGAGCCCTAACAGGACTTGTATACCTTTGAACCCTTACTTCACTCCATAGCTCAATCTTTTTGGTAGCCAGATTCCATACTCGAAAATTCGGAGTAGCATATCCATGGAAGAAACCCTCGATAGCTTTCGCGCCAAACTTTCCATCCGGCTCAATCATAGTGCATGGACCGCCAAAACGTTCTAGAAAGGAAAGATCCGGTTTCCTTTTCTGTAGAAGTTCGAAACAAGTCTTGCCATGTCTCTTAACTGTAAGAACTCGGTTTAATGTGTAGCAAGCAGTCGGCACAGCCTCCCCCCAGAACTGAACAGGAAGCTCCGACTCTACCAACATCGTTCTTGCAGTTTCAATTATCGTCTGATTCTTCCTCTCCGCGACACCATTTTATTGTGGAGTGTATCGAGAACTGTATTCATGAAGAATGCCCTTAGAAGTACAGAACTCATCCATCACACGGTTCTTGAACTCAGTTCCATTGTCGCTTCTGATCCTCTTAACTTTCAACGTGTAAAGATTTTCCAACATTGTAAGAAGATTATTGAGGATGCCAGGAGTATCACTCTTGTGTGCCATAAAAGCTACCCAAGAAAATCTAGAATAATCATCAGTAACCACTAAACAATAAGCATCCCCGAATGTTGTCTTGTGTCTCATAGGTCCAAAGAGGTCCGTATGAAGACGTTCGAGAGGCATGCTAACAGTGTTGATTTTCTTCAGAGGGTGAGACTTCTTCGTTTGTTTCCCTTTCTGGCACGAAACACAAATATCTTGTAAATGAAAACTTCTCACGGGCACGCCATTCACAAGATTGTTTTTCACCAAATGGTTCATTTTTCTTAAGTGAATGTGCCCCATTCTTCTGTGCCAAGATATAGACTCCTTCTCTGTGGCTTTTGAGACAAAACATGTGACTTGTGCAGAAGTCGTAATCGCTTGACTCATATCAAGAATATAAAGATCATTAACTCTTGGAGCCGATAAAAGAATCCATTCATCTGGAATTTTGAAACCAGGTTTCAGCACATGACAACCGGCATCATCAAAATGCACAGTGAACTTCTTATCGCAGATCTGTGAAACACTGAGAAGATTATGATTAATTTGACGAACATAATTGATCTTATCGAAACATACAACACCATTGGAGATCATTCCCTCTCCAGTGATGTATCCGCCTTTGTCTCTAGCGGAAGCGACATAGCCTCCTCAAATATTTCTTACATCATATAGAAGCCTTAAGTCGCCTGTCATGTGCCTAGATGCTCCACTATCAACAATCCAATGACTACTAATAGTTCCTCCTGGAACACCCTGCATATATCATCAATGATCAGTTGAGGATGGGGACCCAAGCCTTAGTGGTCTTGGGTCTTCCCTGAGCATCACGAAAGATGATCTCGATTTCCTGATGATTTTGTAACATAACACCTCCCCCTGAATTTTCACCCGTCTTAGGTTTCCAAGTTTGATTTGATTTACCAGATAGAGTTTTATGAAAAAATTCTGAAAATTCTGGTTTTAAAAATTGTAAAGAACTTGGTTCCCTGTTGACCGTTTTGACGTCGTTGTTTCGTTTCTTGTTCCTTAACAGTTCTTTTATCATGTTTTGGTGAAACGGGACGACTTTGAGGGTGAACCTTTTCAGGTGGTGCTTTCTCAATAAAATTATCCTTGGGAATGTTTGGACAATTTTTAATGATGTGTCCAAACTCCCCACATTTAAAACATGTTCTCCTTTCCACAAACTTAGGAGAATCTGATCGACAAACAAATGTCGAACCCGTAGAACCCGAGGTACTTGCTTTTTCATCACACCCGTTTGTATGTTGAGTGTAATTGTTTTGGCTATTACGTTTTAAAATCCTGACTTGTTGTACAAAATCGGTGTTTGATTTGTTTTCAAAAGTCTCAATTTTATCCGTACCCTTCGATTCTACAAATCTGACATAACTGTTTTTCTTCTGATAATGAGCTCCTTTTGTTTCAAATTTAGATTGAGAAACGTTAGGCTTTTGAGCTCGCTTTTCTGATTGTTTACCCTTAACAGCAATAGGTTGTTGCTTTGTTGGTGATTTTTGATTTCCAAATTGTTTCCTGATTTCAGCTTTTGGAATTGGGTCACATTGAGTTACAATGACTCCTGGAATTGTCTTTCCCAAAAACTTGTTTGTATTATCTTCGAAAACTTTATCAATCGAAGATGGATTGACATTTTTAATTGGAAAATCGTGATCTGAATAGATTTTAGAATCACCAACCAAAGTGTACAACACGTAGTTACTTTTAACGGCAGACACAGATTTCTCGTCATTCTTGACAGGATCTATCACTTGTTTGACAACTAGTTGAACAGCAGGAGTAGGAGGATCACAAAGAATATGATTCTCAATTGGAACTTCTACTCCCTTCATCTTGTCAAGTGATTTATCCTGATCACTCATATCTGATTCTGATTCATCATCAGACGACTTATAGTCCTCAATGATTGTAGGACTTTGTTTCGTAGATGTTGAAGTTTCTGTTTGCTCAGATGATGTACTTGAAGAACTGTCCGATTTGAACCCTAGATCAGTAGTAATTTCCTCATAATCAAGAGGCACACTGGGCTCAAACCGTGGCATTTCTTCTTCATCAGGCATATGAGTATAATTATGTCTTAAAGGGGGCGGACACTTCTTATACCCAACACCTATCTTGTTTCCCTTCAGTTGTTGAACGTCAATAATGTGATCGAGCACAAATCGGGAGTTAGAATAACTCTCCAATTTGAGCTTGATTGCATCATGCTCGCATTTGGCAATGGCTAGCTCCTTTTTGGTTTCCTCAACGATGTTAATGTAATCGTTAATACTAATTTGTTTATGGTAAACAGTTTTGGTCAATTCGGAAACACTTTTCTTTAGGGTTTCAATTACAGATTTAAAATCCTTTTCGTTTCTAGCTAAAGCCATATTTGCCTCTTTGCACTTAGACATTTCAATAACCAAACTTTGATTATGACTATGAAGCTTTTCGGAATCAAGCTTCAAATTAGCACATTCATGTTTCATATCAGCACAATCACTACATATGCTAAGAGTTTCGGATTTTACCTGACTCGTAGAGGCTGAGACATTTGCCATAAAGGCAGTTTGAAAAGAAAAAGATCCGTCTTCAGAGAAGAATTTCTCCATTTCTTTAGATGCTACAACAGCCTTCTTGATCAGAACTGATTTCTGACATTTCAACTTCTCTGCTTCATTTAACAAGTCATCAATATCAGAACTTGCTTCTTCCTTCACATCAGATTCAGAATGATAATCGCCCGAAGTAGAAATTTCTTCATCAGAACTCCCGGTATAACCCGAACTGTCGTGTCACGGCCCTTGGCCCCGGTTTGACCCGGTCCAGAGCCGCGAGGCAGGAAATCTGAAGGTATCTAATTTAGTGACAGTGGAAGTCTTTTTAAACAGGGTCGATTAATATCAAAACTGCTCGTTTATATATAATATAGGGATAAATCCCATAATTTACAATAAAGTGATTTTGCTGGGAAATCTTTATTTCTCAAAACATGTTTCTTTATTTATTTACATTGAGCCACTTTTCTAAGCTTGTAGTGCTCCACGGCACTTCTCCTGTGCTCACAACAGATCACCTGAAACATGTTTGAAAAAGGTTTTGTCAGCAGGGAAATACTGAATGAATCATTCAGTTTTACTAAAATGACTCGATTGTTATAATTCACAGTATTAAGAGATTACAATGTTTCTGATATCAAACCAACTACCCACAGTATTTGTCACTCGACTCTTTTCGGTGACTGTGGTCATATCACCATTGGCTGCCCCAATGAATGACGAATATCACTAAATTTAGGTTCGCCCACCTAAAGTGATAAAACAGCAATACTGTGCACAATACCCCACATACCGGCTGTAATTTGGTGATTACATAAACTTAATCACTGTAATTATAACCGTTGAAAGTAAACATGATTTTGAAAATAATTTGATAAAAAGAGAATGACTCACATTGTAGATTTAACGAGCAGAATATAAGCCTACTGATTAGCAGTGATTAACCTAATTTAAATAACAATACACACACAAACCGGTTAGTAACTAATACAACAGTTACGACAATTCACGAGATTAAACCCTCACAACGATTTATTAGTGCAATACTTAACAATTCAGCGGATTCACAACGAATGACAGAGTATAGTCCGAATTCGAGCAGTACTCAAACATTCAAGTCAAAATCACGATGAATTAACAAAGTATAAACTCAATTTAAGCGGCACATAAACAATCGTTGGATAGTTATAATCGATCGGACGTTGAATCGTAATAGCGATCGAGTTATTACCCTGATTGCGGCAGCGTTTCGAGATTAGTCGAACTATAACTCAGTGTAAGTTTAGAGTTTGGACGTCGAATTAACACCGAAATTCAAGTGCCACTGCCTTCTATTTATACCCAAAAAATGTCCCCCCTCACGCCACGCGAAAGGATCTCTTGTGCGCGTCGCGTGGCGCGAGAGACCCTAGTCTAGCATAGGGTTGCTTCGTGTCCCAGTAGCTTGGCTGAGTTGGTTTCGTGTGATTTTTAATTTTTGACAGCAAACTGTGTAGATTTTACCGACTAGGGTTTACCCCCCCCCCCCTGAGTTTTAGGGGCCCTGATCCTGATCCTGATTCTGATTGTTCTGAAAATTTTAGGTTAGTGCAGAATTACTTGGGTTTCTCAATTAAGGTTTTCTTAATAGATAATTAACCTACTAAGTATTAATTTTAGTGAGAGTTGTTACATCCTCCCCACCTTAAGAAAAATCTGGTCCTCGAGATTTATTGGAATAAATGAGGATATTTTCTCTTCATTTCTGATTCCAGCTCCCAAGTGTATTCAGCTCCTCTCTTTGAATCCCATATGACTTTGACTAAAACTAGTCGTTTATGTTTGAGAAACTTAATCTTTCGATCCTCAATTTGAAGAGGTTTCTCAACAAATTTTAGCTTTTCGTTTACCTCTATATCTTGAAGAGGTACTACCAGTGATTCATCTGATAAGCATTTCTTGAGATTGGATACATGAAATACATCATGTACTCCAGCTAATTCTTCTGGTAGTTGTAAACGATAAGCAACTGGTCCTATACGTTGGATCACTGAAAATGGTCCTACGTATCTTCGACTTAGCTTTCCTTTCTTTCCGAATCTAACTACTCCTTTCCAAGGAGAAACTTTTAATAGTACTTTATCTCCGACTTGAAATTCTAACAGCTTGTGGCGATTATCTGCATAGCTCTTCTGACGATCTCGAGCTGTTTTCAGTCTTTCCTTGATCTGAGTTATCTTGTCAGTAGTTTCTTGTACAATTTCTGGACCTGATAATTGACTTTCTCCTATTTCTGCCCAACAAACTGGAGTTCTGCATTTTCTTCCATATAGTGCTTCAAATGGAGCAGTTTCAATGCTTGAATGATAACTATTGTTACAGGAGAATTCAATTAATGGTAAATGATCATCCCAGTTTCCACCAAAATCTATTACACATGCTCAAAGCATGTCTTCTAGAGTTTGGATGGTTCTTTCACTTTGTCCATCTGTTTGAGGATGATATGCAGTACTCAAATTTAGTCGAGTTCCCATAGCTTGCTGGAAACTTTTCCAAAAATGAGAAGTGAAATGACTATCCCTATCTGATACAATGGAGAGTGGGACTCCATGTAACGATACCACTTCGTCTACGTACAACTTGGCTAGCCTTTCCATGCTAAAAGTTTCTTTCATTGGTAGAAAATGAGCTGATTTGATTAATCGATCCACAATTACCCAAATCGCATCATTACCTTTTCTTGTTTTAGGCAACTTAGTAACAAAATCCATTGTTATAAGTTCCCATTTCCATACAGGCATTTCCAATTGTTGTAGTAGTCCTGAAGGTTTCTGGTGTTCAGCCTTTACTTGTGAACAAGTAAGACATTTAGAAACATATTTTGCTATATCGTTCTTCATTCCTATCCACCAGAAGTTCTTTCTTAAATCTTGGTACATCTTATTGTTTCCAGGGTGCATAGTATACCTAGATTTATGGGCTTCTTCTAAAATCTTATTTCTTAATTCTCCTTGCTTAGGTACCCAAATTCATTTCTTGTGGAATCTACAAATTCCATCATTTCCTTGCTCTAGTTCTTTTATATAACCTTTCATTCCTTCAGCATCGTCCTTGATTGCTATTTTCTGAACCTTCTTTAATTGTTCCATTAAATCTACCTGTAGATTTAATCTAAGAGCACGGACTCGTCGTTGCTTTTCATGATACTTACGACTTAAGGCATCTGCAACTACGTTTGCCTTTCCTTCGTGATATTGAATATCACAGTCGTAATCGCTTAGAACTTCCATCCATCTTCTTTGCCTCATATTTAACTCTTTCTGCCCAAATATATACCTTAAACTTTTATGATCTGTATAAACAGTAAACTTACTTCCATACAGATAATGTCTCCATATTTTAAGGGCAAAAATTATGGCTCCTAATTCTAAGTCATGAGTCGTATAATTTTCCTCGTGCTTTTTCAATTGCCGGGAGGCATACGCAATTACCTTCTTGCGTTGCATCAATACACATCCGAATCCTAATTTTGAAGCATCACAATATACTTCAAAATCTTCTGTTCCTTTGGGCAATGCTAAAATTGGAGCATTCGTCAATCGGTGCTTTAAAATCTTAAAAGCTTCTTCTTGCCTATGTCCCCATTCAAACGTAGCGGCTTTACAGGTTAACTTAGTCAAAGGTACAGCTATCTTAGAGAAATCCTTAATAAATCGTCTATAGTATCCGGCTAAGCCTAGAAAACTTCTAATTTCCATAGCTGTTTGTGGGACCTTCCATTTAATGATTGCTTCTATTTTAGCAGGATCTACGTGAATGCCTTCGTGATTCACCATATGTCCTAGGAATTGCACTTCCTTTAACCAAAATTCACACTTCGAGAATTTTGCATAAAGCTTTTCTTTTCTTAACAAAGTTAAGAGGGCATGCAAGTGCTTGCAATGTTCTTCCTGACTCTTGGAATAAATAAGTATATCGTCGATGAATACGATTACAAATTTATCTAAGTATGGCTTACAGATCCGATTCATCTTGTCCATAAATGCTGCTGGGGTATTTGTTAGTCCAAAGGGCATGACTGTAAACTCATAATGGCCATACCTAGTTCTGAAAGCAGTTTTAGGTATGTCTTCTTCTTGTACTTTCAACTGGTGATATCCGGATCTTAAGTCTAGCTTAGAAAAATACCTAGCGCCTTGAAGTTGATCAAAAAGATCGTCAATCCTAGGTAATGGGTATCGATTCTTAATTGTAACCTTATTTAGTTCTCTATAATCGATACACATTCTCATCGATCCATCCTTCTTTTTCACAAACAACACTGGTGCTCCCCAAGGGGATGAACTAGGTTGTATGAATCCTTTACTTAGTAATTCATCTAATTGCTTTTTCAGTTCTAACATTTCTGTGGGTGCTAATCGATAAGGTGCCTTGGCTATCGGTATAGTTCCTGGAATTAGATGAATCCTAAATTCCACTTCCCTGTCTGGAGGTAATCCCGGTAAATCTTCTGGGAATACATCCGGATATCCTGAGACTACAGGAATTTCCTTAAGTTCTTTACCCTTAGTACTAATGATTACTGAAATCATATATACTATTCCTTGTTTTCGTTCATAATTAGCAACTTTCATTACTGATATGATCTTCATGGGCTTACGTGGTTTATCTCCAGTGATCCTAATCACTTCTCCGGTAGGTGATTGAATTTCTATGGAATTCTTATCACAAAGGATTCGAGCATGGTTGGCTATCAACCAATCCATTCCTAACACTACATCGAATCCGGCTAACTTCATAGGTAACAGGTTTGCAGAAATCTTATGGCCTAACAGTTCTATTTTTCCTTCTTGCAAAACCTTATTTATGTTAACAGAATTCCCGTCTGCCGTTTCGACTGTAAAAATTTGCCTAAGGGTGGTTAAGGGTAAGTTAAGGGCTTGGCAAAATGAAGTATTGATAAAACTTTGGTTTGCACCAGAGTCAAATAATACTTTTGCATAAACGTCGTGTACCAAGAACGTACCAGCTATAACGTCGGGAATTAGTTCGGCTTCCTGAGTGGTTAGCTGAAATGCTCGGGCATTCTTCTTTGTTGTTCCATCAGCTGGTTTGCCTTTATTGTCTGCGGTTTTAATTAATTTAGGACATTCCGTTTTGTAATGTCCGGTTTCTCCACAGTTATAGCAGACTATGGTTTTCTTTTTGCAATTTTCTTCACGATGTCCTGCCATTTTGCAGAAGTTGCAATTTACATTGCATTTTCCAAAATGATTCTTTTTGCAATTGCTGCAAAAAGGCGGTTGTACAGATTGTCTCCTTCCTCTTTTCTTGAACCTATTATTATCATTACCCACACGGAATCCTTGGGTAATCTTTTGAGCCAATTCCTTCTTTCGATCTTCTTCTCTTGTTCACACTAGTTCATCAGTTAGGGTATTAGCTAGTTCCACAGCATCGTCAATAGTGCGAGGTCTCGCAGCTTTAACGATGTTATGAATTTCACTAATTAATCCCCAAATATAACGGGAAATGAGTACCGGTTCTGGCGAAGCCAGTGTTGGTACCACTCTAGCATATTCAAAGAATGTCGAAGTATAACCGCGACACTCTACGCCTATCATACGATGATTTAGGAACTTATTTGCCATTTGTTCCTTTTCATATTCAGGACAATATTTTCTTTCTACAAGAATTTTAAATTCTTCCCATTTTAAAGCATAAGCCATCCTTCTTCCTTTTGCTTGTAATACGGTGTTCCACCATTCTAGTGCCCCTTCTTTGAAAAGGTTTGACGCGTACATGACCTGATCTTCTTCAGAACACTTACTTATTGCAATTACTGCTTCGGTTTTCTCTAACCAACGCAGTACTGCAGTTGCTCCTTCGTTGCCTGCAAATTCAGCAGGTTTGCAAGCAAGAAATTCTTTGAAAGTGCAACCAGGTGCTGCGGCTTTCATTTTCTTAGGAGGTGGAGCCTGTCGTGGATTATTATCGTCATGATTGCCGCCTCCATTTACACTATGACTAATATTATCTTCCTGAGTACGTTTACTAGGAATGATTTGTTGTGGTTCAACAGGTTTCTGAGCAGCAGCCATGATTGCTGGAATAGCATTAGCTATCCCTTGAGTGATGATGTTCTCAATATCTTGTCTAGTCATATACTGGTTTTCCTGATTTTGTTCAGATTAATTCCCTTCATTTACTGGTTCATTACTAGCGTTTTCCATCTGATAATTATTATAATTATAACTATTAGTATCAAATGATTGTAAATAAAACAATTTCATAGAAGCACATAAAATCTTATAACACAGATATATATATCCAAAATTGTCGATGTTTCGACTTCTATTTTGCTTTATATATTATATAGGCATCCATACACACTGTTTATCTTACAATGTTTTATTTACCAGTTTACAGAATTATATTTAACTATTATTATTATTATTATACAGACATTCTTCCTAACCCCACTATTCTTTGGTCAACTGGCAGTTTAGTAGCGACGCTCCCTTTCGTCGTATTTCTAGGAAATTTGTTCCCCCATTTCCCGGATCCTATTCCCTGTACCTATCAGCTCTTCACCGAACTGACGGAGTTCGGCTAAGTTTTCGTTGCTCATTGGAGGATTGGGGATAGGTTCTGGATCAAACTGTGGAAGGAAAGAATAAGGACTGTTGATGATATTTTCGAATTGCCAGTCATTTGTCCACCATTCTTCCATTTGGCCTAAAGGTCGAGTGTGGATTAGTGGGTCTGGAATAGCTGGTTCCAGATTTACAGGAAGTTGGGTTTCTATGTAAGGATATATATTATTATGGATAGGGCTAATGACATCACAATTTGCCAGTAGACGGTCTATTTCTTCTTGAAATGTGATTTCTTCAGTTTGTCTAGAACTCTCTCCAATTTCTATTCCTTTTTGTTTAAAATCTTTCCGGATTTCTATCTCTGCTGGATTAGAATTTTCTCCGATTTCTATTCCTTTTCCTTTGTCTATAGGGTTTTCTATTTTGGGGAGTTTCCTAGTAACTGGCTTTCTCCTGCGCACTTTCCTCCATCCTACATATCTTCTTTTCTTTTTAAGTTTTGCTTTTTCCAGCGGTGGAGCTTGGAATTCCAGAGGTTCCTCTATGTCAGCAATATAACCAGTAAAGTCGTGGGAGACTTCAATTGGTACTGGGTAGAGGTTGAGATTCTGAAATGCTTCCGATATCTCACTCATGCTGGATAGCATATATGCAAAATGCACAAAAATGCTAAGTTAAAACTTTGGAACAAAGTTTTACAAATAAACATTAAAGTTTTATTGCATACGGATTTGTATAAAAAGACTACAGGAAAGAGAACACACTATACTTTATTTATTTATTGGAGATTAATTTTCTACTAGACCAGCCTTATTGTTATTTTAGAGGTTTGCATTCTCTGCTACGGTAGCTAGCATATAAAGGTTTGCCCATTTTTCATCTAATGTGTCTTCCCAAGGTGACCTATTGCCTAATTCCTGGATTTCTGAATTAAACCTCACTTTCTTAACTTGGGGTTTCTTTATTTTCTCCTTTCCCTTTCTAAGAATCAAATTTCTTTTATCTTGGGTGAGAGGATTTTCATAATTTGCTTTACGGACAAAAATCCCTTCTTCCAGATCTGCTGGGTGCTTGGAGGAAGAGGTTCCTTTCTCTGTGGGTGCAGTATCTAATTTGTGGTAGATAGCAGAAATCTTTTGTTTACCCATACTGTAACTCAACAATTAATCAGTTAATAAAACATGTTTTCACAGAATAGCAATTAAATTTCCTAAGTATCTCTCAATTATTTTAATAGGCTAAAATCAATAGTAAGCTTAAATCAGTGGCTCTGATACCAACTTTTCCTGTCACGGCCCTTGGCCCCGATTTGACCCGGTCCAGAGCCGCGAGGCAGGAAATCTGATGGTATCTAATTTAGTGACAGCGGAAGTCTTTTTAAACAGGATCGATTAATATCAAAACTGCTCATTTATATATAATATAGGGATAAATCCCATAATTTACAATAAAGTGATTTTGCTGGGAAATCTTTATTTCTCAAAACATGTTTCTTTATTTATTTACATTGAGCCACTTTTCTAAGCTTGTAGTGCTCCACGGCACTTCGCCTGTGCTCACAACAGATCACCTGAAACATGTTTGAAAAAGGTTTTGTCAGCAGGGAAATACTGAGTGAATCATTCAGTTTTACTAAAATGACTCGATTGTTATAATTCACAGTATTAAGAGATTACAATGTTTCTGATATCAAACCAACTACCCACAGTATTTGTCACTCGACTCTTTTCGATGACTGTGGTCATATCACCATTGGCTGCCCCAATGAATGACGAATATCACTAAATTTAGGTTCGCCCACCTAAAGTGATAAAACAGCAATACTGTGCACAATACCCCACATACTGGCTGTAATTTGGTGATTACATAAACTTAATCACTGTAATTATAACCGTTGAAAATAAACATGATTTTGAAAATAATTTGATAAAAAGAGAATGACTCACATTGTAGATTTAACGAGCAGAATATAAGCCTACTGATTAGCAGTGATTAACCTAATTTAAATAACAATACACACACAAACCGGTTAGTAACTAATACAGCAGTTACGACAATTCACGAGATTAAACCCTCACAACGATTTATTAGTGCAATACTTAACAATTCAGCGGATTCACAACGAATGACAGAGTATAGTCCGAATTCGAGCAGTACTCAAACATTCAAGTCGAAATCACGATGAATTAACAAAGTATAAACTCAATTTGAGCGGCACATAAACAATCGTTGGATAGTTATAATCGATCGGACCTTGAATCGTAATAGCGATCGAGTTATTACCCTGATTGCGGCAGCGTTTCGAGATTAGTGTGTGTTTGTGTATTAATCGAACTATAACTCAGTGTAAGTTTAGAGTTTGGACGTCGAATTAACACCGAAATTCAAGTGCCACTGCCTTCTATTTATACCCAAAAAATGTCCCCCCTCGCGCCACGCGAAAGGATCTCTTGTGCGCGTCGCGTGGCGCGAGAGACCCTAGTTGAGCATAGGGTTGCTCCGTGTCCCAGTAGCTTGGCTGAGTTGGTTTCGTGTGATTTTTAATTTTTGACAGCAAACTGTGTGGATTTTACCGACTAGGGTTTACCCCCCCTGAGTTTTAGGGGCCCTGATCCTGATTCTGATTGTTCTGAAAATTTTAGGGTTAGTGCAGAATTACTTGGGTTTCTCAATTAAGGTTTTCTTAATAGATAATTAACCTACTAAGTATTAATTTTAGTGAGAGTTGTTACATGTCATCACTTTCAGAAAATTCTTCCTTGTGAACGTGCTTGGTGTGATTGATGATCTTTGCATAACACGCTGTTCCTCCTCCTTCTTGATCACCTTCCCCAAGTTGTACAGACCAATTACACCCTTCATCCGCTTGAACGGTCAATGCTCGATTGGTATTTGATGGTCCAGACTGGTTCTGGTTCTGATTGTTGTTCACCACTACCATCCTTCTTTCACGATTGTCTTGATTGACATTGACATTGGAAGTACTCGTCTGATTTCTGAATGGGTTCTGATTGCCTTGTTTGCTTGGTCAGGTGCACTCACGTTTGAAGTGCCCCTTTTCGCCACAATTGAAACATGTAACCGCTTCTTTATCAAATCCGTACTTCGTGTCCTGCTTACTTTCCAAAGAACTTCTTCCTGTTCGAACCATAAAGTCCTTCGCCCTTCTAACAACACTTGCAAACGCCCACTTTATATTCATCAACTCCATTTCATCACGGTTGATTTGTTGATAATCTTCGTTGGTCAAATTAGTGTTTCCAATTTGACCTGCGACCAAAACACAGTAAGCACTGACCATTGTATTAATGAGTTCCATATGCTCCTTCGCTACTTCAATGCTAACTTTTGAGAGGTTTGATGTATCAAATCTGACTGTGTTAGGGTTTAGAGGTGGAGGATTGTTGGTATAATGAGCTTGCGGTTGTGGTTGTTGTTGTGGCTGGGCTTGTTGCTGTGGTTGGACTTGTGGTTGTGATGGAACAGGAATATAAGCTCTCAGATCAAACTGAGGTTGAGTAGTGGTAACTTGAGGTGGAGGTTGGGGTGTTGGTGGTAGCCACGCACTTGCATCGAATTGAGGTTTAGAAAAAGCATTTGCTTGAGCAATCATATTCGCTGGCGGATGATAAGCACTAGGATCGAAAACCGGAGGTGGAGCTGATTGTGGAAATGGAAAAGAGCTTGTATTTGGCATAAACACCGTTTGTAACTTCGGTTGCTGAACTGAACTCGAACTGGAACTAGCTAACTAGTTAAAACCTGCAAGATACATTTCGGTATTTTGAGGAACAGGAATTCGTTTAGCTTTCCGTATTTCTTCATCATTCTTGTGTTCCAGCTTTTGAATGAATTCATAGATATTGACATTGGCAGCATCTAGAACGCCCGTATGCTTTAAAAGCTCAATGAATGGGCTCCACTTTAGAGGTAGAGCATCAGCAAACCGTGCAACCATTTCCGGTTGAGTTGCAGTAACACCATAAGCAAACATTTCACTAATCAAATGATAAAAACGTGTAGTCATTTCATTTAAGGTTTCATTCTCCAAGAACTGAAATGATTCAAACTCTTTCTTTAATAAATCATGGCGTGTCTTTCTAGTAGCTGCATTTCCTTCTCCTCTAGCTCCCAAGGCATCCCATAAAGTTTTTGTGTTTGTACAGTAAGAGAATTGATGATAGATTTCTTTGTGAAGCGCTTTTGTAAGAATAGCATACGCCTTCTTCTCTAAGTCATAGGCTTTCTTGTCATCTTCAAGCATATTAGTAAAACCCGCTGCAGTTGATGCTGCTCTTTCTATAGCAAGGCTGCATTCAGTAGTGAAACACGTCCAAAGTTCTGTGTTTTGCCCTAAAACATATGTGTGAAAACAACCCTTCCATGATGGATAATCATTCATGTGATTCAGCTTTGGCTGGCGACTGTTGCTGCCCGTTTCACTCTCGCTAAGCAAAAGATTCTGAATGCTTTGATTTTGATTCGATACCAAAGCCCATTGAGTGGCACTTATAGATTGCTGACCAAAAACATTCCTTACCCATGCTGCTGCCGAAGTTTGATCTTGACCTGGTCGTGGGTCCGTACTCCAATCCCACGGACTTGTACTACTCATATTTGATATTAGAACAACTGTACCTGATAAAACACTTGAAAACACAAAGTTAGAACACTTTTGCAAGTCCTCTGTTTAAAATTGACAACAGATCTCGACGAAACTCCATCTACGAAACTCTGAGGTTTCGTCGAAGTGATTTTGACGAAAACTAGGGGGTTTCGTCAAGGTGATTATGACGAAACTGTAAGAGTTTCGTCGAAAGTCCTTGTGACGAAACTCAAAAGGGTTTCGTCGGGTATCTCTTTACTGACACAGTACAAAATTTTCAACACACCCCATGCCTGATACACCTAATAGTATGGGTGAATAATATTTAAAAAATTTAAAACTTTTATCAATTTCTTTTTATTTAAATTCAAGGAATATCACAAGAACAGTTTAAATGTTTTATGAAGAAAATGAAGATACAACCCAGATAATATGAACTTCCGGTCACCTGAACAATTTTCCGAAACATGAATCCGCACAAAATTTTACTGAAAAACCCAGTTTTTATCTTATGAATAAGCAATGTAACAAAGGTTTTTAACAAAACTTTGGTAAATAAGCAAGATACAAACAGATTTTAAGCACTTTTTCTAGAAAATATGAGTTTTTCAAGAACAAGATTTCCAGAAAATCATAAACAACAGTTTTGTAGGTCCACCCGGAGGATCGAGTAACCTCTATTCCCTGTTTTCCGACAAACCCGAAAGTGCGGAATCCAAACGGGTAAGTTAAACCAAGTGACGAACACGTAAAACACAAGATTCACCGATTAACACTCCATTGTATTAATCTAGAAAACGGTTACAATACAATGTTTACAAGATGCTCTCATAAACTCTCACTGTGTGTGTTTACAGTGTTCGCTCTGAAATCTATTCAGACTTCTCTAACTGTGTAATGTCTGTTGTCTGTGTTTATATAGTAAAGTGGTCCACGAAATCAAGACCCACGAAAACACATGGACGAAATCAGGTGATTTCGTCACCTAGGGGATTTCGTCATAAGTGTTTTCATCACAAGGTGTTTTCACCACAAGGTGTTTTCACCAACATAAGGGATTTCGTCACAAGTGTTGGGCCAATGGTTTGGGCTTGGACTTTGTCAACTGGGCTTTCTTTGTGTTGGGATTGAACCCTATCAGAGGAACAGATAATCAAAGCCAAAACTGGATCAGAGTAGTGGATCCAGAATAAGCAGATGTTTACATACAAATCTCTCCCCTTGAAAGTGGTTTCATATCTGCTGACCTCCTATCTGCTGATCTTACTATGTGCGGACCTACAACTGCTGCCTTGCATCTACTGCCCAATGTCAAAGACTGATGGAAGACCAAAGCTCTGCTGATTCAATCTACTGCCTTGAGTCTAGTACTGCTGATCCGGACAAGCACTGCGGGGTTCACAGCAGTGAAAGGATGCAGCAGCTGTTTAAGTGTCTTTTATGTAATGAATTGTAATAGCTGTAGTTAGTACATCAGTGTTTGTATAGATCAGAGGTAAGAGTTTGTTAGGAGGTTAGATGTCACTTTCATGGTGACGTCAGTTAAGATGCTCAATGGTTTGCTAGTGCCTATAAATAGTTCAGTACTTTGTACTGTTCTATTAGCTCTTGCAATACCGTCTTCTTTGCACGAACAAACGCTGAGCTCTAGCTGAGGGGGAGTTTGTATTCAAGCATTACTTGTAATCGTTGTTGAAAGTTAATTCAATCATTCAGTTCCTTGTTGAAAATGTCTTGATCAAAGCAATACTCTCGTTTGATTGTATGCAAAGTTTGTTTTCATATTAATTCCGCTGCACAACTCTTTCATTTCCATCTTAATCTCAAACGTAAAATACAATCAGAAACAAACTCAGATCCAAAAATTGGTATCAGAGCCTGGACAGTCAAATTTGATTTAACAATCGTTTTAACATAAATAGTTCGGCTCATAATAGTTGATACTGATCGTTTGTTCGTCCGTTGAAAAACAGAGCAAGGATTAATCACCATTAAAGTTGATTTCTCAGTGTCTGTAAAACAACAAGAATGACGTCACAATCTCAAGATGATAAAAACAACATCGGCTCACTTTTTAAACCAACTATGCTAAAAAGAAATGAGTACAACATCTGGCAGAGGAGGATGGGTCACATCCTTGCTCAACAAAGCACAAGTTGTTGGAGGTCTGTCATTTATGGTCCCCATGTTCCTTCAGTGCCAAGCGCTGAAGATGCTAAAAAGTTCGTTCCAAAACCAGTTGAAAATTATACCAAAACCGACTTTCAAAAGATCGAACTAGATGCTAAAGCGTTTAGCATCATAGCATCAGCGCTGCCCAATGAGATATATGCTGGACTGTTACACTGTAACAGTGCCAAAGAGTTATGGGACGCACTTAAGGAACAGTTTGGGGGAACCGAAGAAGTCATAGAAAACAATAGGGAAATCCTGAACCAACAGTATGAAACATTTTGTTACGTTAAAGGTGAATCACTAACGCAACAATTTGAGCATTTCAGTTGTCTCATCAGTGAACTGAGGCTTGTTAACACCATTTTTACAAACTCAACTCAAAATAGCAGGTTCCTCAGGTCACTGCCAGAAAAATGGGACACCATAGCTTTTGTCACCCGAAACTCACCTGAGTTCAAGGATCTGACCTTGACCCAACTCCACGGTCGACTCCTGACCTACGAAAGGGAGTTGAACCAGAAAAGGAGGTTACAAGAGTCATGAAAAGTTACTGATGATTACACCTTTGGTAATACTGCTCTTCTGGGTCAAGAAGAATCTGGGAGCAGTGGTAAGGATCAGGGTTATGATCACTTCATTGACATAACTGCTGGTGCAAATTTTAACAACCCTGATCCTCACTCTGCTAGTTATGCATTCACTGCAAACGAAAACCAGATGTCAGACAATTTAAGCTTTGAACTAAATGATTTGCAACATTTTGATCCCACTGACTTAGAGGAAATGGACATCCTACACCAACTGGCTTTGCTAAGTGTTAGAACTAGCAAATTTTACAAAAGAACAGGGCGAAAATTCCCAGGTTTGCATGGGAATCTAAGGGTTGGGTTGGATAAATCGAAAATCAAGTGCTAAAAGTGTAATAGGTTGGGACATTTCGCTAGGGAATGTAGGAGTCAAACTACTGGTCCCATAATTACTCATCCTAGCTCAAATCCTAGACCTCAAAACCAAAGCACTGTGCACTATGCCCAGTATGCCCCAGCAGCTCAAGTGAACACTGCTCACTATGCTGCTGCCCCTGTGCTAGTGCACTATGTCCAAACTACTGTTTCACAGATCCAATATGTTCAAACCCCTGTTCCCCAGGCACAAGTGCAACCTGCACCTCAAACCACTGCTCCAGCAGCAGTACAACCAGATCAACAAAGTTTTTTCACTCAAGGGTTTGTTGACTGGAGCAGTATGCCTGAAGACCTTAGTGATGAAAATTTTGCACTCTATGCTTCTAATGATTCTTCTCATAATGAATTTTGTTTGATGGCATTAGAGTCAATACAGGAGGGGGTTGAAACTGAGGAGGAACAGCTGAACTTTGAAACAGTGGATGAGGTGACTGAAGCAGTGGTTACTGCGGTGGCTGGTGAACTACTGTTGGGAGAAAGTTCAGGTACCCTGATTGAACCAATGACAGATCCATGGTCCGAAGAGGACAAAGAAGAAGAGAAGGAAGAAAAGGCTGGTGAAAAGAAGGTGAAAGCTGATGATGAGGAAGATCATCAATGTGATTGTGCAATGATGGCAGCTGCCAAGGTATCTCCTCAAGTTCTTGAAAAACTGTGTTCTGACAATTGCATAATTGCTTTTGCAAACATCAAAGAGGTGAATGAAAACCTTCGGGATAAAATCTTGACTGATGAGGTTAAATTTGAAAAGTCTCTAAAAGAACTTAAAAACAAATTGACTAAAAAGGAAAAAGAGATCAGCTGTCTGAAAGAAGAGCAAAGCATAACCAAAACCCAACTTCAAACTATGGTAGAAAAATACCAAGTTTGCAAAAAGGAGTTGGAATCCACCCAGATTACTTGTGAAAGATGGGTGGAATCCTGCAGAGGATATGAGGTGATGCTTGCTAAACAGATTGAAAGTAATGTGAAATTTGGGGTTGGGTATAGAAAATATAATGATGAATGCATTACTTGTGAAAAATCTGTTCAAAACACTGTTGAAAACACTGATGTAACCACTGAGTTCATCCCCACAAACAAGAATGGCCAAGAAGTGAAAATCACTGACAAACTTGGTAACAAAATCACACTTGGCAGAACAAGGAGTTCCTCTACTTTTGAAGAACTTGAAAAATATCAGTTTAAACCCACTTGGTCTGACGAGTGTGATATTCTTGAAAATTTCAAGCCAATGGACTTTACATCAACTGATGGTGTTAAAGCTCCAAAAGCTAAAGTCATACCTCTCAAGGACATCCCAGCAGTGGTTAAAACCTCTGCTGCAAAGGAGTCTGAAAAGAGAAAGAAGAAAGAAAAAATTGATAACTTGTTTTGTGAATTCTGTGAGAAAAGGAATCATCTAACAAAAGACTGTTTCCACTTGAAAGCTTATGATTTAAACAAAACAAGTGTCATTGTTTCAGCAGAAAGTTGCATTGTTTGTGGTAAAACAAACCACAAAACTCAAGCATGTGTGTATCTCAAAAACTTTGATGTGAAAAAGAATGAGTACATGGCTAAAACATCCTTGAGTCCATCATCATCATCATCTGTCAAGTTCACCAAGAAACAACCACTGTTTGTGCCAGTTCAAACAACTGTCACAAAACAGCTGAACCAAACATCTGTCAAAAGAGATGTTCAGGTTACTGATGCACGCCCTGCTAATCAATTCAGAAAAGGCAAGGAAAAACAGTCTTACCAAAGGATTCCACACGTTTATGAAGCCTTGGCCCTCTAAACCCAGAGTGAACAGGCATCCTTTTGGTTACCAGCAGGTGATTGGTCAGGACCCACAACAGTGGTTAGAGAAACACTGTCCTAAAACAGTCCAAACCCCTGACCTAACTATTGTCCATCATTCTGCATCCATCCCAGACACTGTTGAGACCCCATCCAAAGCCTTGTTGGCTTTGGAGACCATAATGAACTAATCCTTTTACTTCATGTGCAGGGAGCTTCTGCATGCTTTGATAGTCTTTGGTATGTAGATAGTGGAGGCTCCATGCACAGGACAGGATGTAAAGCCCTCCTCAAAGACTTTAAAATCCATGGAGGGGGTGATATATCCTTTGGGAATAATAGTAAAGGAAAGGTTCTGGGGTCTGGTACAGTGCAATCTGGAAATGTAAAATTTGAAAATGTCAATCTGATAGACAATCTAAAATTCAACCTTCTGAGTGTATCACAGATGAGTGACAAAGGGTTTGGGTCATTCTTCACAAAAGATTGTTGTAGGATTGTTGGACCAGAAATGGTCAAAAAGATTGAAGCAATAATCAAAACTGGTCAAACTAAACTTGTTGCTCAAAGAAGTGGCAATGTTTATGTTGTTGACATGTCAAAAGAGTGTCCTAGAGCTGATGCCTGTCTGTTCTCAGCTGCCTCTAACAAAGAGACAGAACTTTGGCACAGAAGGCTGGGGCACACAAATCTTAAGACAATAACATAAATTTCAAAAAATGGTTTGGTGAGAGGCCTACCACAAAAATTGTTTTCATGTCCTGAACATTGCATTTCCTGTTTAAAAGGAAAACAACATAAAAGTTCTCACAAGTCCATTGAAGAGTCCAAAACAACCCAGTGTTTGCAAATGCTACACATGGACTTGTTTGGCCCAGTTCAAGTCATGAGCCTCAAAAAGAAAAGATATTGTTTGGTTATTGTTGATGACTTTTCTAGGTTTACATGGACTTTCTTTTTACACTCAAAAGATGAGACTGCAGGCATTTTGCAAGATTTGTGACACAGGTTGAAAAGCAATTTGACCTTCCAGTGAAAAGCTTCAGGAGTGACAATGGCACAGAATTTAAAAATAAGCAGTTGGATGCCTTCTGTGTGAAGAAAGGGATTGTAAGGCAGTACAACATCCCTAGAACACCAGAGTAGAATGGGGTAGTGGAAAGGAAGAATAGAACTTTGATTGAGGCTGCCAGAACCATGCTTGCAGATTCAGGTTTGCCATTAACTTTCTGGGCAGAAGCAGTAAACACTGCTTGCTATGTTCAGAACAGAGTTTTAATAAACCCCAGGCACAAAAAGACTGCTTATGAAATTCTGTATAAAATCAAACCACTGATCTCATATTTCAAGGTGTTTGGCTGCCCATGCTTTATTTTGAACTTAAAAGATTTCATTTCAAAATTTGCAGCCAAAATTGATTGTGCTTATCATTTGGGATACTCAACCACTGCCAAGGCCTACAAAGTGTTCAATACACGGACCAAGGCAGTGGAGGAGACTTTGAATGTTAAGTTCAATGAACTTTCATCAATGAAAATCCCAGCAAACCCTGCAGATCTGTTTGATCTTGAAAAATTCACTTTTGAAAATACTGCTTTCAAGACTAACATTGCAGGTTCATCAGAGGATACAACACCAGACTATGGGTATGAAATCATCATCCCTCAAAGGTCTGCCACAAAAGGAAAAGCACCAGCTGTTCAAAACAGTTGTCAAAGCTCAACCACTGCTACCTCAACAGTTATTGACCAAAGTAGCCCATCCACCACTGCTTCCACATCCTCAAACACTGCTGACAAAAGTCCTCAAACAGTGGATAAAAGTCAGCAGTTGTCTACTTCAGTACCTCCTATTCCACCACCTTTTGAAGCCACTGCTGGATCATCAAAGTCCCCAGCAGTGGTTAGCTCAGATGATACACATTTGCAGCCTTCACCAACAAATGCCATCATACCATACCAAGGAGATTTAATCTTCTTGAGATCTCATCCACCTGATCAAATCATTGGCAACTTAAATGAAGGGGTGCTCACAAGAAGCCAAACCCAAAACATTTGTCTTTTTGCTGGTTTTCTATCACTCCATCAGCCAGTCAAGTACCAAGAGGCACTGAAAGACAACTGCTGGGTAGAAGCCATGCAAGAGGAGCTCCAACAGTTTAAAAGACAACAAGTATGGGAGCTTGTACCACTGCCAGAAGAGGTTAGTCCCATTGGCACAAAGTGGGTCTTCAAGAACAAAACTGATGAAAGGGGTATTGTTGTCAAGAATAAAGCCAGGCTTGTGGTTCAAGGTTACAGACAGGAAGAGGGGATTGATTATGATGAAACATTTGCCCCAGTTGCAAGATTGGAAGCCATTAGACTGTTCCTGGCCTTTGCTGTTAACCACAATATGAAGGTGTTTCAAATGGATATCAAAAGTGCTTTCCTCTATGGTACAATTCAAGAAGAGGTGTATGTTTGTCAACCTCTAGGTTTTGAGGATCCATTTTATCCAGATCATGTCTACAGGCTAAACAAAGCCTTGTATGGTTTGAAACAAGCACCAAGGGCCTGGTATGAAACTCTTTCCAACTTCCTTCTCTCAAATGGTTTCAAAAGAGGTACCATTGATAAAACACTGTTTTTAAAATGGAGAGGGAAGGATTTAATGATTGTCCAGATTTATGTGGATGACATTATTTTTGGAAGCACATATAACTCAATGTGTGAAGAGTTTAGAGAACTCATGACAGCTGAGTTTGAAATGAGTGCAATGGGTGAGTTGCAATGTTTTCTTGGTCTCCAAGTACAGCAAATGCAAAATGGAACTTTCATTCATCAAAGCAAATATGCTAAAGAACTTTTAACCAAATTTGATATGAATGATTGTAAACCATGCAGCACACCCATGGCAACAAATAAGCTGGTCATGTCTGATGAAAAAGATGAGCTGATTGACCAAACACTTTATAGAAGCATGATTGGGTCTTTATTGTACCTAACTGCATCTAGACCAGACATCATGTTTGCAACATGTGTCTGTGCAAGAAGTCAATCAGCTCCCAGAAAATCAAATCTCATTGCTGTAAAAAGGATCTTCAGATACATAAAAGGTGCTCCCACACTTGGTATCTGGTATCCAGCTAATGGGAACATCAAGCTTTCAGGTTTTTCAGACAGTGACTTTGCTGGATGTCACACCACAAGGAAGTCCACATCAGGATGGTGCCAGTTTCTAGGTGATTGCTTAGTTTCATGGCAAAGCAAAAAGCAAGCAGCTGTTTCAACATCCACTGCTGAAGCTGAATACATTGCTGCTGCAAGCTGTGCAGCCCAACTCCTGTGGCTTCAAAATCAGTTGCTGGATTTTGGTATCACTGCCTTAAAGACACCACTCATGTTGGACAGCCAGGCAGCAGAAAATATCATCAAAAATCCAGTTTCCCATTCAACCACCAAACACATCGACATCAGACATCACTTTGTGAGGGATTGCTATGAAAAAGGTTTGATTTCTCTGCATCATGTCCCAACTAAAGACCAGCTGGCTGATGTGGTCACAAAAGCACTTGATACAGCCACTTTTGAAAGCTTGGTCTCTAGGATTGGGATGCTAAACATGGAATAACAAGCAACATCTTGTTTTTCTATGAATAAAAGCAACAAAATGTTTTCAGAAAATCAAAACTCCATCCTTAAAAATAGCTAAAAATGAAATTTTTCATTAAAATCCTTAAAAGTCTGCCATTAACCACTGAGTGTTCAAAAGTCTGCTATACTTCAAAAGTCTGTCCACTGCTGAAAGTCAACCCCTGTTCTCTCATTCCTTTGATAAACTCTGTTGTTCAAAAGCAGTGTCTTATCCACTGATATGCTATCCACTGATAGTGAAAATCATCCACTGCTTTTATACAACTGCCTTCATCAGTCACTTTCACAAAAGTACTGTCCTTCACTTTCACCAGGGGTTGTCATGTGGGTAGTACATATTGGTCAGACTTTTTGTAACGGCTGCCACCTCAGCATTCACTTCCTTCCCTATAAAATCCCCCACTCACCACCAAAACAGGGTTTTACTGTCGAATTGAATTCTTAAATTCTCTTCTCAAAGCAGTTTTTTCATCTCATCTCTTCACAAATTTCTTAGATCATTCATCTTCAAAATGACAAAATCGAAGTCATCTTCAAAACCCTCATCCAAATCTTCATCAAAAACAGCCTCTCAAAAGGCAATTTCCATTGAAATTCCATATAAACCATCCCACAATCTCCTAGGTCTTCTCACAAAACCAGGAACCACCAATGTTTTCGATTCAATCATTGACACCATGGCAAAATCAAAGTACAAAACTTTGTTCACCGCCGATGCACCAATCTATTTGGCGACCCAAAGAGAGTTCTGGAAGAATGCAACCCTTGAAAAACAAGGAGACACTGCAACCACCATAAACTCTTCTATAAAGGGTAAAGCTGTCCAAATCACGCCACCATCCATTTCAGAGGTCTTTCAACTCGGTGATCAGGAAGGTAAAATTTCTTTCACTAAAAACGAGTTACAAACTGACTTCATTGAGAGAGGGTATGAAGCCACCATGATGAAGAAACTTACCTTACAAAAAGGTTATTTTCCATCTGCAACCAGATTTTTATTTCATACCCTCTTACTATGTGTTTCAAACAAAACCACTTCTTTTAATGAAATCCCTTTAAAGATTCAAAATCTGGGATATTCAATTCTTCAAGGAGAAAATTTTAACTATTCTCGGGAAATTTTTAAAGATTTGGTTAATAATGTTGAAACAAAATCATTCTTACTATTTCCAAGGTTTTTAAGTTACTATTTTGCAAAGAAATTCAGTAAGGATGATTTAGCTGTAATAAACCAAGGTGATTCTACTCAAATAAACAGTTTAACAACTGAAACTTTTTCAAGAATGCTAGCACCTTGTAAAACACAAGCAGAGGTGCCTGAGCAGATTTTAGCAGTTACAACTGCTCCTCAGGTATCTGCTGCTGAGCCCACTGCTCAAGGTGATCAAAGCAGCAGCACCACTACTTTGAAACCCACACCTAAAATCTCCAAAAAGCCAAAAAGAAAAACTCAAAAACCCCCAAAACCCATCAAAAAGGCAACTCTGGAGGATGAGATACCAGAGCCCCTTCCTGTGACAACACAAATGTCACAAGAAACCACTTCTGCTACTTCCTCACAGCAGTTGGTACAAATATCTCAACCCATAACTGAAACTCCTCCTGCTTCTTCACAAAAAGAACAGGTTGTACAAATAGGGTCTCCACATCATGATGCTCTGGAAACACTTGTTTCTATCATCCACAGCTCAATACCCGGGGCAAATCCATTTTCTACACCACCCTTCACATCCACAATTCCCCCACCAACTAAACTGCTGTTGGATGCAATTGATTTGAACCAGGCACTAACCAGTCCTTCTCAATCACCTATCAATGAGAATACACTTCAACAACTGACTGGATCTGATGAATCAATCTTTGCTAACCCACCAACACAACCTGAGGAGGTTACACCCCTTGAGTTACAAGTAACTCTTGGTGGTAGTCCAAGTGAAGCAGCCACTACAACTGTTGAACCCACTGGTTTACAGTTGGACAGTGGCTACATTAATAAGACTTCCTTGGAGGCAATTCCTTACATAGCACCTCTGCCAACCACCAGTGGATTTATATATCCTACTGGCAACATCAAAAGGTTGTCAAGTGTTGAAGGAAGAAGACCCCAGTACCAAGAAAAAAGGGCATCAATGGTCAATGTTTGGAGTATACTCCCTACATCTACCACTGATAAAACCACTGCTAGTGGGAAATCAGATGATCCCATTAACTTGGGTGATGATTTAAAGTACCAGAAATTGACGGATCGTATTGAAAAGCTTGATAACTCTGTTTGCAGAACTCAAAGATATGCTACAACAGGTGTTACAAGTTCAAAAGGTACAATCAACTGCTGTTCCATCTCAAGCACCTGCTCCACAAAGGGCACCTGCTATAAATGAGCTCTGGAATTTGTTTCAACCTTTTCTCCATCAACAAGCAAAATTAGCAGATCAGCAACATGAAAAACATGTCCAACAGCTGAGAAATGCAATGGAGTCAAGGTTCAAGAACACTCAGGCTGATCTAAAGGCTCTCAAAACTCAGATCTTGCACACCACTGGCACTGCTCCTCCAAAAGTTCGCTTCATTTATCAACTCCCAGAAGATAATGCCAAAAAGGGGGAGAAAATTCAGGAGTGGAAAAAGAAGGGAATAGAGGATGGTCTCTACATTGAACCAGAAAATGCAAACATGACCAAACAGATCCCTTTGCCAGATGGAAGCAAGAAAATTGATGTGACCACAAATGCACTAGCAGAAGCAGTTGCAAGTGTAAAAAGGGATAGAGAGGCCAAAAGGAAAGCCAGGGTGGATTATCCGGATCAGGGTACTTCAGGGTCACAAGATGATGAAAATCTTGTTGATGAAAAGAAGAAGCCTACAAGAAGAGTAAGGCTACCCAAATCCATTCCAACCAGACGTTCAAAGTCTGCTCCAAAACCACCACCTAAAACAGCTGTTGTAAATCCTGTTGTATCAACAACTGTTGGTACTTCAGTGGTTTCAACATCTGCTCTCACTTCAACACACACCACTTCATCACACACCAAATCCACTGCCTTACCACCATTACCACCAAAAACAAAATCACCTCCTGCCAAAAAGCAGAAGACAGTAGTTGTTAAAACATCTGCTGTAATGACAACAGTGATTGGAACACCAGTTGTTTCAACAACTGTTAGTCAATCACAAACCACTGCCACTACATCCACCACCACTGTTCCATCCAAAACATCATCAGGCCCTCCTCAAACAAAGAGGAGAAGGCTAATTCTCAAAGATGATGACACTTCACCACCACAAACATCTTCAAAATCTTCAGCTCTTGTCACAATACCAAAACCCGTTCCTCTCTCTTCAGTTCCAATGTACAAGCCCTTACCTCCTGCAGGTGTTCAATTTCCTCTTGAACTAGCAGCTGTTAGAGAAGAAATAAAATCTTTTTACTATGAGGATGACCCTGCCAAAAGGAGTTTGCCATCAATAAAAGGATATCCCTGGCCTAAAAATGTTGATGAATATTTGGATATCAAGGCCAGGCAAGCAGAGGATATCTCAAAAAGAAACACACAAGGGAAATCTGACAAAGAAATTTCAAGAACCTATCAATATCTGCTCACCCAGGTCAGATCCCTAGAACAATTTGCAAAAAATGTCAGTCAACAAATTTCAGAAAGAGCAGCTGAAACTTTGAAGAAAGACTACATTGAAAGCATCATGGCTCACAAGAAGTACAAAGGAGAGAAATACATGTACAAAGAGTGGACTGTTCCTGAGCTTGAGAATGAAGCAGCAAGAATTCAAGACATGATAAAAAGGAAAGTCACTCACACTCCTCCTGACTCGGCAAAGTTTAGAAAGAATGTATCTGACAAACAGGTAGAACTGAAAAGCATGAAAGAAGAACTGGTTGCTACTGAATATGGAAACAAAAGACAAGTTGCTAGATGGAAAGAAGATGTGGTCAGGATCACCTACAAAAGGTTGGAGGAACTAAGAAAGAAATATCCAAATGTTCCTCAAAAGCCTGACTATCCTGAAGCAGAGGTTTCAAAAAGACCAACAAAGCTGCAAATCAGGAAAGCCACTGCTCCAGCTGGTGCTGCCATCTACAAAAGAAGGAGCAAAAACCAGCTGAGTACTGAAACAATTCAAGACCTATTAGCTGGAGATGATGTTGTAAAAGCAGGCATGAAAGTAATGATTAAAGAAGATCTTGAATTGGAACAATCTGCAAGTGCTGTTCAGCTAGTGATGAATAGGCCAGCCTCACCAAATACCTCTACAAATAAACATCTCCCAAGAAACCCACCAGGCTCAAAAATACAAAAGTGGGAAACTGACAAACAGACCTGCGTATTGACTTTGCTCAGGTCTGGTGGAGAAGTGGAGAAAATATCAAGGGAACAAGCTCTTGGCCTGAGTCTTGAAGATTTGCAGGATCTCCTTGATCTTCCACTTAGCAGGGATGATGAAGATACAGATGCCCTAGACTTTGAACTACAATTTAAAGGTCAGATAAGGGAACTGTTGATGAGGCAATAAAGAATTCCATAATAATGAAGAGTTTTGGCATTATCTGTTCTAGGGGGAGATTGTTGGGATTGAACCCTATCAGAGGAACATATAATCAAAGCCAAAACTGGATCAGAGCAGTGGATCCAGAATAAGCAGATGTTTACATACAAATCTCTCCCCTTGAAAGTGGTTTCATATCTGCTGACCTCCTATCTGCTGATCTTACTAAGTGCTGACCTACAACTGCTGCCTTGCATCTACTGCCCAATGTCAAAGACTGATGGAAGACCAAAGCTCTGCTATTTCAATCTACTGCCTTCAGTCTAGTACTGCTGATCCGGATAAGCACTACTGGGTTCACAGCAGTGAAAGGATGCAGCAGCTGTTTAAGTGTCTTTTATGTAATGAATTGTAATAGCAGTAGTTAGTACATCAGTGTTTGTATAGATCAGAGGTTAGAGTTTGTTAGGAGGTTAGATGTCACTTTCATGGTGACGTCAGTTAAGATGCTCAGTGGTTTGCTAGTGCCTATAAATAGTTCAGTACTTTGTACTGTTCTATTAGCTCTTGCAATACCGTCTTCTTTGCACGAACAAACGCTGAGCTCTGGTTGAGGGGGAGTTTGTATTCAAGCATTACTTGTAATCGTTGTTGAAAGTTAATTCAATCATTCGGTTCCTTATTGAAAATGTCTTGATCAAAGCAATACTCTCGTTTGATTGTATGCAAAGTTTGTTTTCATATTAATTCCGCTGCACAACTCTTTCATTTCCATCTTAATCTCAAACGTAAAATACAATCAGAAACAAACTCAGATCCAACACTTTGACTTGGGCTTCATCATGGACTAGAACAAACAAACAGACAATACTTAAACTTACACTAATAATGCAAACTACACACACGCAGTTGCATTATCATCAATCGTTACAAAGTAACTAGCATACCGAGTCAAGACAGGAGGATGTCTTGACTACGGCCTTCACTTCGTAGCCGAGTCGAACCGAGCCGAGCCGTATCCACATAATATGTATCAACAAACTCCCCCTTGGATGCTGCTTGCAAGGTTCGTAATCTCGTTCTCCGTCTCTTGATGGTCCTTTTTCTCGGAAAGGATCTTCAAAGTCTTCACGCGTCGTGAGTAGAAAGTGTATCAACAAACTCCCCCTTTGATTATGCTGTGAATCTTTTGATTTTCGATACTTTTAGATCCTTGTGGTGTTGGTGATTGATCAGCGGCAACTCGATCATCTTTATCATTTGAGTGCCTTCACGTCGTGTCTTCAATCCGAAGCTTGTCATCGAACATGTTCTCCTCGCCTTTAGCATCTGCACATGCAAGAAAGCTAAACACGTAATGAGAACAAACGCTTGGAATATAGTTATCATAAACAAACGACACACATGTGACCATGTTTTCAACTACCGTCCGACAGTTTGAAAGTTTAACAAATTGTTCAATTTTAGTATTTTAACTTTCAAAAACTTGCAAACTCTGACCGTTTATGAAGATTCAGTCGCTTTGGTTTTCAATCAGATTTCAGGCAACGAAAACTTGAGTTCCAACATCGGTTAATCAAAACTAAAGCAGAAATAAAATCTTTTTGACTTTTATAAAGTTTATATTAAAACACACCTAAAATCTTTTTGGCATTTTGAATATTTCAAACTTAAAGACTGAAAGCAGTAAATAAATATATACAGAGTTGCAGAAACTAAGAAAAGTAAATATATACAAACATTCTTTTTGCGAGTTTTGAGGGTAAGAGAATCATATAAGTGTACGGTCATGCCAAAACGCTCTTGTTGTTCTTTTTGTTAACAATTAGATAAACATCCTATAACGATTATCGGTATTGTTATCCACATAAGCTCAACTTATCAAATATAATCATGGCGAGGGGATACGTTAAAGTATGATTTATACTTACCGACCGGTGTTCATCCACATCACAACACATTCCCGTATCAAGGTATGCACGAGGATTTCATCTTACTGGTGAGTATACCATTTATCATCTGTTTTGCCGTATAAAAAGATGTGAGTAACTCACTTATTTTGATTTGAAAACATGCCCTATGTGATAGAATCACTTATTGATGAGGAACTTGATTTTCAGATGCATGAGGGCACAGGAGCAAGTCCGTGAACAGGTCAGTACTTTCGTACAGCAAAGAGACGAACTTGACTCCCGGATAAAGGTGATATATTATCACTTATTTTGTGGACATGTGATTGTTGATCACTTATTGAGGTCGTATGCAATATGTACACGTATGTATGGTATCATGGATGATCTAGACTTCGTCTCCGTTTGTTTCGGTAAAAGAAACAACCATGATACCCAGATGATAAACAACATAAAGACCACATATCTCAGAACCTCGGCAATCTCTCAAACGAAATTTCGGTACTAAGACCATATGCCAATGAATGGTTCCCACCTGGTCTTCAGTCGATTTAAGTTTATATCACCCTGCACACTTTAAGATGATTGTGAGCCTACCGATACATCTTATATAGAGCTGCTTATCGTTTTTCATTTTGCATTTCAGTTTAAAAAGGTTTGGACAGACCACTGATGTACTATCATTTTCTCTTTTACTCGCCAGGAAACTTATTTTTGTTTTTCTATTGTTTTTGGGTTTTGAAATTTTTTGATGTTTTTGAATTTTCAAATTTGGATTTACTCCCCCTAAAATCAACAAACTTACAATAATTTAAAAAACACAAAGATATTTACAAAAACGATTTTCCGATGTGGATTATTCTTGTTTGACCTTAATGCCATTTACCAATAATAAAAAGTCAAATCTTGATTTATCAAATGCCTTGGTAAAAAGGTCGGCACGTTGGTCATCGGTGTGGACTTTAACAACATCGATTAGCCTTTTATCAAAGCAATCACGTATGAAGTGATACTTAATTTCGATGTGTTTGGTCTTTGAATGCTGCACAGGATTTCTAGTGATAGATAAAGCAGCAGAATTATCGACTAAAATAGGAGTAGTTAGGAATTCAAAACCGTAATCGCGCATTTGTTGTTGTATCCACAGGACTTGGGAGCAACAACTTGAGGCAGCAATGTATTCGGCTTCACAAGTTGATGTAGCAACACAAGTCTGCTTCTTGCACTGCCATGTTACGAGGCGAGTTCCTAAAAACTGGCATCCAGCCGTTGTGGATTTGCCGTCGATTTTGCATCCGCCAAAATCAGAATCACTGAAAGCGACTAAGTCAAAGTTATCATCCTTAGGGTACCATAGACCGGTGTCTGGGCAACCCTTCAAATAACGAAAAATCCTTTTTACAGCTGCAAGATGTGAGGCCTTCGGGTTCACTTGATATCTGGCTAGCAGGCATGTTGGATACATTATATCTGGTCTTGATGCAGTGAGGTACATAAGGGATCCAATCATCGCGCGTTAATATGAAGAGCTAACAACTTCACCCTTCAAGTCTGGATTGATCCCGTGATTTTGCTACAGTGGGGTACCAATGGGCGATGTGTCGGACATCTGGAATCGGCTCAAGATGTCTTGGACATACTTAGTCTGATGAATGAAAATCCCAGACTTCGTTTGTTGCACTTGCAAGCCCAAAAAGAAAGTCATCTCCCCCATAGCGCTCATCTCGAATTTATCCTGCATTACACGCTCGAAATCCCTACACATAACATTGTTAGTAGAACCAAATATAATATCATCCACATATACCTGAACCAGTAGAAGATCTCCATCTTGTTCTTTTATGAAGAGAGTGCAATCGATAAGACCTCTGCGAAATCCATTCTCCAACAGATAATTAGATAAGGTTGCGTACCAAGCTCGCGGTGCTTGATGTAGACCGTAGAGAGCTTTGTTCAGCAACCAAACCCGATCAGGATGGATAGGATCTTCAAAACCTGGAGGCTGTTCAACATACACCTCTTCTTCCACTAGACCATGTAAAAATGCACTTTTGACGTCCATCTGGTAAACCTTGAATCCTTTGAATGAGGCATAATCCAGAAAGATCTGAATTGCTTCTAGATGTGCAACAGGTGCATACACTTCGTTGTAGTCTATACCTTCAATCTGATGAAAACCTTGAATGACCAATCTTGCTTTGTTGAGAATAACGATTCCACGGTCGTCCTTTTTGCATTTATACACCCAACGGGTACCAATCTTCTTATAACCAGCAAGTTTCTCTACGAGCTTCCAGACACCAAGTTTCTGGAATTGTTGCAGTTCTTCGTGCATAGCTTCAACCCAAGAGTTATCTTTCAAAGCATCTTTCCAAGTTCTTGGCTCTTCCTCTGAGACATAACACGCGAAAGACCAATCGTTTTGTTGACCAGATTCTCGAATCGCCGCATACAAGCCTGCGTTGTTGTTGTTGCGCAACATGTTTCTTGTTTGTATGCCACTTTGTACATTGCCTATGATGTTCTGATGAGGATGGGTATTGTGAATTCTTGATTCAGGGTTTTCCGGAACTGGAATGTTTGTACCCAGATTGTTGAGATTTAGATCAACAACCAATTCAATACCCGGAACTGAGGAAGAGGATGATGCAGTAGCTTCAGCTTTTATAGGGGCGTCCACTGGAGGTGTAGCCTCTGATGTACCATGAACAGCTGATGTAGGAGCTTCTTGATCTGCATCTAGAAATTCTTCATCCTCTGAAGATTCGTTCAGTTCGGTTGCATCATGAAAATCGTCATTGTCGAGAGCATTATTGTTCACTGAAGATGGCTCTTGATTGACAACAATTGGACGAACCAACAGTGAATCTGTTGCGTTGTCACTCTCGAAAAACATTCTTGTCGCAACATTTTCTTCAACTGCTTCAACATTGATCGAATTGAAAAAGTCATCGTACTCAAACATCCATGGTTGACCTGGATTTTTGACTGGTAAAGTGTGCCTTTGTACTCAGACTTCAGACAATTCCTCAACCCTTTTAGTCTGTAGATTCCAGACTCTTAAGTTAGGGGTGGCATAACCAAGAAAGTGACTTTCAATAGCTTTTGCCCCAAACTTTCCATTAGGATCGATCATTGTGCAAGGAGCTCCAAGCAGGTCTTGTTGTGCCTTTTGACTGTAAGGACTCGATTCATCGTGTAACATGCGGAGGCCACAGCTTCACTCCAGAATGGAATGGGCAACTACGACTCTACCAACATAGTCCTAGCAGTTTCGATCAATGTACGGTTCTTACGTTCAGCGACACCGTTCTGTTGAGGAGTATAAGCCGCACTAAATTCGTGAAGAATACCTTTTGATGTGTAAAACTCCGCCATGGCTTGATTTTTAAATTCTGTACCATTGTCGCTGCGTATACGTCTAACCTTCAACTTATACAAATTCTCAATCTGAATGATCAAGTTTTTGATAATACCGAAAGTTGCACTCTTGTGAGCCACAAACGCCACCCAAGAAAATCTTGAATAATCATCCGTTATCACGAGGCAGTATTGATCATTGCTGATGCTTTTGTGCTTGACAGGACCAAACAAATCCATGTGCAAACGTTCAAGAGGAACTGCCACCGTGTTGATCTTCTTTGTCAGATGTCGTTTCTTCGTTTGCTTTCCTTTTTGGCATGAAACACAGACGTCTTGAAGATGGAAATTCTTAAGAAGAACACCATTCACTAATTCATTCGTCACCAAATGATTCATTTTCCCTAAGTGAATGTGACCCATACGTCTGTGCCAAGAGATAGAGTCTTTTTCAGTAGCTTTTGTAATGAAACAAGTTGCTTGTGCAGTCGTTGTAATAGCTTGGCTCATATCAAGGACATACAAATCGTTTATCCTTGGAGCAGATAAGAGAATCCATTCTTTTGGAATCTTGAATCAAGGTTTCAGTACGTAACATCCATTTGCATCAAAGTGTACTGAAAACTGTTTATCACAGATTTGTGATACGCTGAGAAGATTGTGATCAAGCTTTTGTACAAAGTTGATCTTGTGAAAACTTACAACCCCGTTAGATACCATTCTTTCTCCCGTAATATATCCGCCTTTATCTCCAGCAAAAGCAACATAACCTCCTCTAATAGATTTAACGTCGTAGAGAAGCTTCATGTCGCCTGTCATGTGCCTGGATGCCCCACTATTAACAATCCAATGACTGCTAAAAGTTCCTCCTGGAACACCCTGCACATGTACTCACATGATTAGCTGGAGATGGGGACCCAAGCCTTTGTGGTCTTGGGTCTTCCATTTTCATCAACGTAAGTTACTTGAACTTCTCGATGTTGTGGAAATTGTGATATTCCCCTTGATTCATTAACCGTTTTTGGTTTCCAGGTGATCTGTTTTGTTTTACCAGTGTTATTTTTTAAAATATTAACTTCATGATTGTCTGAAGTTTTTGAATTGTCTGGTTTGACAGAAACAGATGTTTTGTTAACCACGTCGGTTTTAATCGCCTTTTCAATTTTCTTGACCTGTTGGCGTTTCTGTTTCTTTTCCCTTTCTTTTACAAGACGGGGATCTGGTTTTGATGAAACAGATCGCTTGCGGTCAATTTGGTCACGGGGATCATCAACTTTGGCTTTTTGTTTATGAAGATATGGACAATTTCGAATGATATGTCCAATTGTGCCACATGAAAAACATGATCTTCATTCTACAAACCCCGAAGTATCATGTGATTGTCTTGTCGATGAACTTTGTGATCCCGAGGTACTAGGTTTTGAACTGTTTGGTTCGTTTCTTTTGAAAGAATTAACTTGAATGACATGATCTAAGTTAGATTTATTTGAAAATGTTTCAAGTTTATCTGTTCCCCTTCGATTTCACAAAGTTCACTTTCTTGTCCTTTTTCTTGGTCTGTTTCTTTTGCCATTGAGTCGGTGAGTTACTTTTAGGTTTGGTGCGATTTTGCTGAACTTTCTCTGTTGGTAATCTTTGATTGCCATTTTATTTGCAAATTTCAGCTCTTGGAATCGGAGGACATTGTGTTACCACAACATGTGATCTTGTCTTTCCTAAGAACTTACTTGTTGAATCCTCAAAAATTTTACTAATTAAAGATTGGTTAACATTCTTAATAGGAAAATCTTTGTCAGAGTAGATTTTATCATCACCAATATGAGTGTACAGCAAATTCACACTCTCAGACTCTTGTGAGGAAGTAGACGTGGACTCGATCAGAACAGTCATAGTAGGTTTTGCGGGAGGATCACATAGAATATGATTCTCGAGAGGTAGGTCCTCTTCTTTGATTATCGCATCTGACTGTGCTGAGTCAGTATCATTAGATTCATCATCTGAAGAATCAGTATCCTCAACAATGATTAGTGGATCCTGATTTTGTTCAGCAGTTACAAAAGTATCTGTTGACACATCCGAATCTGATGATACTTCCTGTTTGTATCCAAGTCCCGTTGCAAATTCCTCAATGTCTAAAGGAACAGATTCTTCATAATGAGTTCTATACTCCTCATCAGGCAGTGCATCATAATTTTGTCTAAAAGGTGGTGGACATTTCTTATATCCAATGCACGTGACATCCTTTTTCTCTTTTTGTGTGCCAATGATGTGATCCAGCACATATCTAGAGTTAGAATAACTGTCTAGTTTAAGCCGGATCGCCTCACTTTCACACTTTGTGCAGGCTAACTCTTTTTGCATGATCTCAAGACGATTAATATAACAGTTTATGTCTGTTTGTTTTCTTGAAACCATTTTTGTCAGTTCGGTTTTATCTTTTCTTAAATTTGCAACTAACGTTTTAAATTCCTTTTCATGATTTTCATAAAACATGTTAGCCTCTTTGCATTTCGAAAGATCCACGATCAACTTTTGGTTGTGGATAAATGTCACATCATAGTTGTTTTGCAAAGCCTCATGTTCGCTTTGCAAATCACACCACTTTGCATCTAAAGAAATATGTTTGTTTTGCAAGTCAAACAAATTAGAATTTAAAGCATCATGTTTGCTTTGCAACTCAGACATATTAGCATCCAAATCAGCACATTTAACACAATTATCACAATTAACGACAGTTGGTTCATCGACACATACCTGGCTTGATGAACTGCCGCCATTAGCCATAAAGGCTGAATGAAGAGAAAAAGAAGAATAAGCAGCTTGATCCACCAGAATAGATCTTCTATCATTCCTTGCTGCAGCTTCTCCTAACAATTCATCGATATCTGCATCGATTCTCCCACTAGATACATTGTCATCGCCTGAGGTTGAGATTTCCTCATCTGAACTCCTTAAATAACCAGAACTTTCTTCATCTGAAGATTCACCACCACTGGCGGAAGATTCTCCACCACTGGCGTGCTTCAAATCCTTAGCAGCTTCAGCAAAACAAGCTGCTCCTCCTTGATCACCAATGCCTAATTGCATTGACCAGTCGCAACCTTCATCTATTTTCACCACAAGAGCTTGATTGGTGTTCGATGGTCCTGCTTGATTGTTTGCATGGACCAAGGTGCGATTGTCATTCCTGGTTTGATTCTGATTCTGTTGGTTGCCTTGACCTCTGAAAGGATTCTGGTTCCCATGCTGAGCTGGCTTTGTGCATTCCCTCTTGAAGTGACCACGTTCGCCACAGTTAAAGCACTTAACAGACTGCTTATCGAACCCATACTTGGTGTCTTTCTTGCTTTCCAAGCTGGTTCGACCCGTACGTTCCATGAAGTCTTTAGCTCGCCTAACAGCACTAGCAAAAGCCCATTTGATGTCCATCATATCCATCTCTTCTTTATCGATCTGCTGATAATCATCTTGAGTTAGATTGATGTTTCTGATCTGCCCTGCAATCAACCCACAATACGAGCTCACCAATGTGTTTAGTATCTCCATATGATCTTTAGCTACTTCAACGCTAACTTTGGAGCAGTTTGACGTGTCAAGCCGTACTGTATTTGATTTTGATTGTTGACCAGCAGATGATGTACTTCAATAACAAGCTTGCTGTTGTGGAGCTGGTGGTAATGGATTTCCATACAAGTCTGTGGTTGGAGCTGGCTTCACAGGAACTTGTATCGTATTGCCATATAAATCCGTGCTTGTGACAAATGCCATCCGAAGTGGAGCATGTGAAATAGGTCTTGCAGAAGTGCTAGACGTTCCATAATACATATCAGGATTTTGTCGCACTGGAACCCTTTTTGCCTTTAGGGTTTCTTCCTGATCTTTGTTTTCCAAGAGCTGAACGAAGTCATTGATGTTTGTTATAGCCAATGTGCCATTGTATTTCAGGATTTCCAAGAAACTATTCCATTGAGGTGGCAATGCATCGGCAAACTTTGTGACTACCTCTGCTGGAGTTGTTACTACCCCATAATTACCCAATTCAGTCAGCAGATGATAGAATCGACTTGTCATATCTCCCAAAGATTCACTTTCCATACATGTGAACCCATCAAACTACTTTTTGAGTAAGTCATGTCGCAATTGGCGTGACTTTTCATTTCCTAGACCCCTTGTCTTCAATGCATCCCACAATCGCTTTGACGTCTTGAAGCTGACAAACTGATGATATATTTCCTTGCTCATCGCCTGAGTCAGAATATCATATGCTTTATTTTCTAAATCATATGCCTTTTTCTGATCTTCCAAAAGATCGGCAAATGTCACGGCAGTTGAAGCAGCAACCTCAAGAGCTTGATCGAAATCTGTAGTAAAACATAACCACAGTTCCGTGTTTTGCCCATTGACATACGTCTGAAATCTATCAACCCAACCAGGATATTCGTTTATGTGCATCAGTTTCGGTGGACGATTCAGACTTCCGGTCTCGCTTTCGCTTAGGAGTATACTTTGAATACTTGGAGTTTGATTAGAAACAAACGCCCATTGACCTGTCGACATTTGATTCGCTTGTGAAGATGCAGTTGCGGGAGATTCAGCCCATGATGGTGACAAACCGGTGCTACGATACTTGCTTTCTGTATTAGATGTGGGTACAGGAGATTCAGCCCATGAGGGAGATAAACATGTGTTTGTATACTTGCTCTTTGCAGTTGATGGATTACCCCACAAGTTCGGATTCATTTTTGATGTTTAATGACTAATACCTGAACAAATCACCCAAATCAAACAGTTAACAATGAAATAAAAGTCTACTGTTAGAAATATCACAAGTATGAATGACGAAAATAAGGTGTTTTCGTCTGAAGAATGATCACGAAATCAAGAGTGATTTCGTCCAGCTGTTGACTGAAATGATTTCGTCCAGTTGTTGATTAAAGTGATTTCGTTGACTGGACAACAAGGTGATTTCGTTGCTGATGTTTGATAAAAACAAGAAGGGTTTTCGTCCAAGACAAGCACAAGTGATTTCGGCCAGGGAGTGATTTCGTCCAAGAATTACAACAAGTGATTTCGTCGATAATCACAATAAGTGATTTCGTTCAAGAACAAGCTTGTGATTTCGTCCAGGATAGTGAACAAGTTGGTGTTTTCGTCTGAAGAATGGTGTTTTCGTTGCTGAATCTGCTTTTGATGAAAATAAGAATTTGTTGCTGAACTGTTTTGCTGAAAACAAAAGGGTTTTCGTTGCTGATTATGTGATTTCGTTCCAGCATAACATAAGTGTTTTCGTCCAGAAGGTGTTTTCGTCCAGCTGGATTTGTTGACTAGATGTTGGTGATTTCGTCCAATCCTGAAATTGTCCAGCTTGATATTGTTGACTAAATGTGAAACAATTAAAATGTAAGACCAGACAAAAAGATATTATGAAACAATTAAAATCTTATCCTTCTTCTGACAACAAGACTCCTTTTTCAAACAACCTTACTGAAACAGATTTTCACCGAATACTCATGATGGTTTGTGTCAAGTTTTTCAAACAAATATATTATAATAAACTTCAATAATTCATCACATCAACCAAAGCAAATTCTATCTTAAAATACCAGAAATTATGAATAACAACGAAGAACACTTTGAAGATCTGATGATCTTGATGAATATTCTGGTCACCTGATAAACTTTCCGAACAACAATTTTTGCACTAAAGTTTAGTAAAAACCAAATTTCCACATGTATACATGTATTTTAACCAAGGTTTTGTAAAAACTAAAAGCAAAACATCAAGTTTTTCAATGGTTTTAAACAGTTTTTCAGAAATGCATGAACTTTAAACTCAAAATGTAGGTCCACCCGGAGGATCGAGTAACCTCTATTCCCTGTTTTCCGACAAACCCGAAAGTGCGGAATCCAAACGGGTAAGTTAAACCAAGTTACGAACACGTAAGACACAATATTCAACGATTAACACTCAATGTATTAATGCTAGAAAACGGTTACAATACGGTGTTTACAAATGGTCTCTGTAAACTCTCAGTGTGTGTGTTACAATGTGTTCGTACCCAAATCTATTCAGACTTGTCTAGTTGTTTCTGTTCGTTGTCTGTGTTTATATAGTAACTCAGTGATGAAAACCAGTTCTGGACGAAATCGGATTGACGAAATCCAATATCTCAACCCAACGAAATCACATGTGATTTCGTCACCTTTGTGTTTTCGTCATATAGTGTCTTCGTCCAACATTGCAGTCTTCGTAAGCCCAAACAAAAGTCAAAGTCCACTTCAAGTCTTCGGCCCATATATGAAGTGAAACGGCCCAGACAAGTTTCTGTTTACAACATATTTCACCAATTCATGCATAGGACAAATATGTGACATCATGATGACATCACAATGATGATGTCATGGTGATGTGTAAACGGGAATGGGCTTGCGGCGCTCCGTGCTTCGCGTGTCGAA
The DNA here is from genome assembly GCA_030545235.1 of Helianthus tuberosus. Taxonomy (NCBI): domain Eukaryota; kingdom Viridiplantae; phylum Streptophyta; class Magnoliopsida; order Asterales; family Asteraceae; genus Helianthus; species Helianthus tuberosus. The sequence continues at coordinate 13,232,542 of CM060409.1, read as the reverse complement.
CTCTGGGGCGCACGACGGAGGAATCTCGTGTCGTCGGGCTTGAGCCAGACCTAACCGAGTCGACCCGAACCGAATCGAACCGAGTCGAGTCGTGTCCACATAAAGTGTACCAACACAAAATATGGAAAAACACATTAAAAACTTAAGAAAAATCAAGAACATAAACTTGGTTTTAACAAGGAATCGAGCCAATGCTCTGATACCAATTGTAGGTCCACCCGGAGGATCGAGTAACTTCTATTCCCTGTTTTCCGACAAACCCGAAAGTGCGGAATCCAAACGGGTAAGATAAACCAAGTGACGAACACGTAAAACACAAGATTCACCGATTAACACTCCATTGTATTAATCTAGAAAACAGTTACAATACAATGTTTACAAGATGCTCTCATAAACTCTCAGTGTGTGTGTTTACAGTGTTCGCTCCGAAATCTATTCAAACTTCTCTAACTGTGTTATGTCTGTTGTCTGTGTTTATATAGTAAAATGGTCCACGAAATCAAGACCCACGAAAACACATGGACGAAATCAGGTGATTTCGTCACCTAGGGGATTTCGCCATAAGTGTTTTCATCACAAGGTGTTTTCACCACAAGGTGTTTTCACCAACATAAGGGATTTCGTCACAAGTGTTGGGCCAATGGCTTGGGCTTGGACGTTGTTAACTGGGCTTTCTTTGACTTGGGCTTCATCATGGACTAGAACAAACAAACAGACAATACTTAAACTTACATTAATAATGCAAACTGCACTCACGCAGTTGCATTATAATCAATCGTTACAAAGTAACTAGCATACCGAGTCAAGATAGGAGGATGTCTTGACTACGGCCTTCACTTCGTAGCCGAGTCGAACCGAGCCGAGCCGTATCCACATAATATGTATCAACAAGTTTCCAATACTTGATAAAAAATCCAACTATGTTTGATTTTAAACAAGGATAAGAGCCAAAGCTCTGATACCACTTGTAGGTCCCGAAATCTGAGGATCCATAACGAAAACCAAACCCTTGTTTATAATAAACAATGTCACGGGTGCGGAATCCCCGTAACGATGCCAAATCAAACACAATTAATAACACACGCGGTATAACCAATGAAACGCAATCTATTGATTAAATGGGATGAGAACCAAGAACAACTGATACACACAGAGTTTTACAGAACAACTCTCAGGGTATGCTCTCATCTAGTTTGTTTGAAAGTGAAACTAGAAAGTGTTTATATAGCAGCCTGGGCCCTAACCTCGACGAAACCATATGTGGGCTCGACAAAACAACATTGGGCCAGACATTGGGCCCGAAGAAACCCAACAAACGACGAAACCAGGGGGTTTCGTCATTCTTCACGACGAAACCTTATGTATTGGACATTGGGAGGGTTTCGTCATGTAGTGCTCGACGAAACCTAGGGTTTCGTCGAGGGCTGCAACTGTTGTAACATTTGCTGCAAACAGACTTGCAGCAAACACAGACAAACACACAAATATGACATAAATACCCTTAAAGATGCAACATGCATTGTTCGTATATCATTACATAACAAACAGAGACAAAATAGTCGGACACAAGTGGATAGGAGGATATCCGACTTGGTCGACGGAAAATACAGACTCGATAAACGATAAAAGACCGTACAAATTACAACGATAAACAAGACTAGTTACAGACACAAAAAGATGCATCAACACATACGGTGTGGGGTGTGGTTTTTAGCGTGGAGGGCTGGAGGCCTCAACCACGCCATTACACCACCTCGTTGTTGGCGTTTAGGCTGGTGTGGAGAGAAGGGCGGCATGTTTTCCACCAGTGTGGAGGAAGGGCGAAGGGCGGCATGTTTTCCACCGATGTAGAGGTTGAGTGATGTGTGATGTGAAGGCTTCTCATAGGGTGGTTGGTTTTTTTTTATTTTCTTTGTTTTTTGAATTGAAAATAATTATAAAAAGCGTATGCCACCCTTCCACGCCCCGTTGTTGGCGTTTAGGCTGGTGTGGAGGGAAGGGTGACATGTTTTCCACCACGCCATCCTTCCACGCCCCATCCCACACCGCGCTTTTTGGTACCACATCACTTTTCTGACGTGTGATTACGTTTTATCCGCATGTCGAATAACGTCAAATTTTCAAGTCCCTCCATACCGTATAGTGTTAGGTGTAATAAAATTTTAAAGGAGCCTGAGGGTGTAATTTGTAATCACTTCAAATTAAAGTCATTGACGTTTTCTCTTCAATTACTTCTCTTCGAAACCGACGTACGTATTTTTTTTTTAGCTTCAATATTTAGACATTATTTGTTAAACAACGTAGGTATTTTTACTTAAAAAATTTTATAATATGCATGTACTTATTGTTACAATCTTTAAAAAAAAAAACATCTTGACTAGAAATACACTAGTTAGTATATACTATTTTATTTAAACTAGAACGTACATTAATGTGTTTTTGGATTTTCTAATTTATTTTTTAGACTTGTATTTTTGTGCTAGCTAGGGAGGGACCAGTTCGTCTTGTTCTCCAGGACTAATACATGCGTGTAACACATTTTTTCAGACATGGACAATATATACTAATCAATTGTATTTGAAATTGATTAACTCAATATTCTAATGTGTAAAGCATGATCATCCTGAGGCAATCTACTTTAAATATATAAGGATGTCTTACCAATCGAAACATATATAAGCTTACAATATAAAGTCATAGTGTTATATATAGCTTGGATTTATCATCTCATGAGAACTAATTTGAGTGTATCCGTATGGCTTCTTTAAACCCGTTATTAAACCCAAACTCTGGTGGGAAACAATGGGTGGATCAAATCAGTGAAACCTTTACAACCCAAATTGCAATCACAATAGATACACCTCCAGTTTCCATATTTGAAATTCCCAGACCCCTTAAAGTAGAAAAGCTGGAAGCTTATGTCCCTCAACGAGTAGGGCGTGGGCCGATTCACCATTTTCGGCCTAAGCTCTATCACAAGATGGAGCAGAATAAGCTCACAGGCGATTCACCAATACCGATGTTGTTTGGTGGGAATCGGTTCAGTTCATCACAGTACCGGCACTCGTATGGCTACGATAACAAAAAGACTCCATTATGTATACAAATATCAATCGGATTGTTGAGGGGAAAAAGTAAACACACCTACGTATTCATCTATATCAAAAAGCTAACGGATGCAAGTTATAAGAGAAAAATTAAATGGGTTAAAGGCATATATAGAATATCTTAATGGTTCCAATATCACAAATACTTCCAATAATACCGATTCCGGTACCAATGTTGTTTTGTCGAAATCGGTTTGGTTCATCACAATATCAACACTCATATTGCTTACAATATTAAAAATACCATACCTTAAGTAAAACGATGTTTTCAATAAAACTTATATCAGAATCTGTTTGTTTGTTTTTTATATTCAAGAAGTAATCTTAACAATGTGAATCAAATAAAACGACATCTGAAAGTCTTACGTAAATATATTTTACCTATCTCCTTTAAATAAGATATTTTTTAAGTTTAATAAATATATTGTTGGATGGAATTTTTTCACCATGTAAATTTTGAGTGAATACTATTGTTTTGTTTTTAGTTACATCTTGGGTTGGGTGAACACTTTTCATCAAGAGTTCAAATTAATATGTATAATTGTTATTTCATTCATCGCCCACTCAGCGTTACGCTTGATTGCTTTGTTTTCATACAGGTCGTGTTACCAGGGGAATCCAGAAGCATATTGAAGAGAGCACATATTTGAATTGAAGATCATTTGTTTCACTTGATGTAATGAATAATTACGTAGGTAGTTTTCTTAATTTTGAGATGTTTGGATTTATACTATGAAGTGTTGCTTTTAATTCTCTGCATTATGCTTTGATATCATATTAGTTACAGTGATATTTTAGCCCTTTTGGCCGGTTGGGGGGTGTTAGTCTGTTAGAGTAGACGGAGACGAGTAGCATATATAAGTTTTTTATTTTTTTTTTATTTTTTATGTTTAGCTTCAATATTTAGTGATTATGTATTAAACAACAGTACGTATTTTTACTTCAAAAATTTTATAATATGCATGCACTTATTGTTAAAATCTATCATAAAAAAACATCTTGACTAGAACTACACTAGTTAGTTTATACTATTTTAATTAAACCTAAAACATCATGTTTTTGGTTTTTCTAATTTATATTTACACACCTTATTGCCTATTTGGACACCCTTCAAGACGCCTCGTATAGACCTATACGAGGCGTATAGCCTTTTTCAATTTCCAAGAGAATCTCTGATTATGTCATATTTTGTCTTATTTGCCTCGTATACGCCTCGTATAGGCCTATACTGGGCGTCTAGAGGAAAAAAGACCATTTAGCCCCTGATTTAGGCCTATACTGGGGGTAAATTGGTCTTTTTTGCCTCTCTTATATTGTTGATACATAATATGTGGACGCGACTCGGCTCGGTTCGACTCGGCTCAATTCGACTTGGTCGATCCGGTTAGGTTCGGCTCAAGCCCGACGTCACGACATTCCTCCGTCGTGCGCCCCAGAGTTCGACACGCGAAGCACGGAGAGCCGAGAATGTTTCCCGCTTGACACATCATCATGATGATGTCATGATGATGTCAAGACTTTGACTAAACTTCACATATCTGAAACAAGTTGGAATTCATGTACGTGCATGAGTATGTGAAACTTCACTTGGGCCAATCAGATGCAGCATGGACTTCAACAGGTTGGGCCTAAGCCCATATGCGGCGAAACAACAATGGAGTCGGCGAAACAAGGCTGTTTCGTCGATCATGGCTCCATTTCGTCAATTGTAATTGTGATTCGCCGTGTCTGTTCTGTTTCGTGATGTGTGTGGGTATAAATAGACAGTCTCAGTTAAGAGACAACAGAACACATTGTAGAGAGCACACACACATGAGAGCTTGAGAGAGTTTGCAAAACACATTTGTAAACATTGATTTGTAACAGACCCTTTCATACGTATTAATACAGAGGTGTTAATCGGTGAATCTTGTGTGTTGATTATTTGCGTGTTCTATCTCGGTTTGCTTTCCCGGTTGGATTCTGCACAACCGGGTTGGTTTGTACACAAGGATTAGGCGACTAGATCCTCCCCTAGCCAGACCTACAAGTGGTATCAGAGCCTTGGCTCTTCTCCTTGTTAAAACCGAGTGTTTTCGGGGTGTTCTCCGGGTGTTTGAAGTTTTTATTTTTCTTGAAAAATCTGGTCAAATCTTCAAATATCTTGTTGTTTTGCTGGAAGTTCTTATAAAAACCTTGTTATTTCTCATTTTCACATGTTAAAAAAAAATTGGTTTTTAGTGAAGTTTCAAGCCAAATCTTGTGTTCGGAAGTTTACGGTTCGCCGGAAAATTCAAAATTTCTGGGTGTGTTCTTCATACATTCAAGGAATCTTCAAGGTGTTCTTGGATAATTATTGTTTTTAGAATTAAAAGTGAAATTGAAATTGTTATAAGATTAACATATTTGTTCACCATACTTTAGTTGGTATGTTGGATATGGTGATATTTTGAAAAGGTGTGTAGTGTGTCAGAAACAGATAAGCTCATGTTGAAATATCTCACCAAACTCACCAACTTCTGAAACCTTATCCTTTCTATTTCGTCACTCACAAACAAACCGACTAAAATCAAAACTAAAACAAACTTGTTTCGTCAATTATCAAGGCCCAAAGCATCAAATACATCAGTCTATTTCGCCAAGCCCATTTTTACAATTCTGTTTCGCCAATACATTGGGCTTTTAGTGTGTTCTTGGGCCAGTTTCGTTGATTGGCAGCCCAAAAGGACTTTTCTGTTTCGTCAATAAAATTTGTCATACTTGTCAAACTTGTGATTCGCCAATCATATTTCTTTTCGTCAAATAGTGGGCCATTTCGTCGAACATAATCGTCAATCAACATCTTGGGCTTTTATCTTGTCAATCAAAAGTTTACAAAATCTGTTTCGTGCATATTCAAGTGTTGGGCTCTGTTTCGTTAATTTGCAAGCCCAAAAGTGTTTCGTCAATTATAAAACCCATCTTGTCAAACCTGTTTCGTAAAGCCCAATACACCCAAATCTGTTTCGCCACAAAACAAAAATTCAGTTTCGTCAACATTCTGTTTCGTTGAGTGTGTTGGTATTTTTAACAGAAGGGTTGCAAGTGTGTCTTAACTGTTTGTTTGAGGTGTGATTTTCAAGTATTCTTTTTCTTGATCAAAAATGAATCCGGCCTGGGGTACTCCGTCAAATACAGAAAACAAGTATAGAAGCCGTGAGGATTTATTTACAGAAATGTATTATGGAACACCCAGCACTTCTACAAAACCTTCTTCACATGCTCCAATTCAAACAGAGTTTGTGTCTCACACTGACATGTATGGCAATACTATCCAAGTTCCGGTCCCTCCAAAAACAGACATGTATGGAAATCCGCTTGAACCAGTGCCTCAACAGCAAACCCAAAGGCCTCCTGTGACAACTGATCTACATGGCAATCCCATTCAAGTTCCTGTTAAGCCAGCTCAGCATGGGAACCAGAACCCTTTTAGTAATCAAGGAGACCAGCAGAATCAGAACAGGAACAATGAGCGTATGTTGATACCTGTCAACAACCAAAGCCAAGCAGGACCATCAAATACTAACCAGGCACTTGTGGTTCAAGTGTATGAAAGTGGTGATTGGTCAATCAAGTTGAGTAGTGATCCTCCAGTTGGAACAGCTTGTTTTGCTGAGGTTGTAAAGGATTTAAATCACGCCAGTGGTGGAGAATCTTCCACCAATGGTGGTGACTCTTCTGAGGATGAGGACTCTTCTGGTCATAGTAGAAGTTCAGATGAAGAATCCTCGAGTTCAGGTGATGATCATGTGGGTGAGACATCAAGTGCGTCAGTCGATGCTAATATTGATGGGCTTTTGGGAGAAGCTGCAGCAGAAAATCATAGAAGATCTATATTGGTGGATCAAGCTGCATATTCTTCGTCTTCCCTCCATTCAGCCGTTATGGCTAATGTCGACAGTTCATCAAGTCAGGTATGTGTCGATGAACCCACTGCTGCTATTTGTGATAATTGTGCTAGATTAAGTGATAGATGTGCTGATTTGTATGCAAACATGTCTGAGTTGCAAGGCAAACATGATGCTTTACAAGCTAGTTTGTTTGATTTGCAAAACAAACATGTTGATTTAGATGCTAAGTGGTGTGAGTTGCAAGGCAAACACGAGGCCTTGCAAGAGAAATATGATGTGACATTCATTCACAATCAGAAGTTGACCGTTGATCTTTCGAAGTGCACTGAAGCCAACATGTTTTATGAAAACCATGAAAAGGACTTTAAATCGATGATTGAAAAATTAAAGAAAGATAAAATCGAGCTGACAAAAATGGTTTCCAGAAAACAAACTGACATAAATTTGTATATCACACGTCTTGAGATAATGCAAAAAGAGATGGCTTGTGTTAAAACTGAAAGTGAGGCGATCCAACTTAAGCTAGACAGTTATTTGAGCTCTAGCTATGTGTTGGATCACATCATTGACGTACAGAAAGAGAAACGGGATGTCACATGCATTGGATACAAGAAATGTCCACCACCCGTGAGAAACAATTATGGTGCCCTGCCTGATGAGGAGTATAGAACTCACTTTGAACCATCTGTTCCTCTAGACGTTAAGGAATTTGCAGCAGGTCTTGGATACAAGAAAGAGGTATCATCAGATTCAGATGTGTCAGCAGATACATGTGTGTCCTCTGCTGAACCGAATCAGGTTCCTCCAGTTGTGATATACAGTGAGGATTCTGATTCTTCTGATGATGAGTCTCATGATACTGATTCGGAAAAGTCTAATGCGGTGATCAAAGAAGAGGACATACCTCTTGAGAATCACATTCTTTGTGATCCACCTGCAAAACCGTGTGTGACTGCTACAGCCAAGACGGTTGAATCCTCATCTGGAAGCTGTGAAAGTGTGAACTTGCTTTACACGTTGATTGGATCTGATAAAATATATTCAGACAAGGATTTCCCTATCAAAAATGTCAATCAATCTTTGATTGATAAAGTTTTCGAAGATTCTACCAGTAAGTTTTTGGGAAAGTCGAGCCCAGGAGTTGTAGTAACTCAGTGTGCTCCTATCCCAAAATCCGAAGTTAGAAAGAAATATGGGAATCAAAAGTTGCAAAAACAAAACAATCAACGAAAGCAAAATCACGCTGCCCAAGGAAATGGAAAAGGCAAACAGAGCCAAAACAAGAAAAAGGACAAGAAGGTAAACTTTGTGAAATCAAAGGGAACGGACAAAATTGAAACGTTTGAAAACAAATCTAACTTAGATTTTGTTAAACAAGCAACAGTGTTGAAAAGAAATGAACCAAACTGTTCGAAACCTAGTACCTCGAGATCACAAAGTTCATCATCATCGGCAAGACGATCACATGATACTTCGGGGTTTGTTGAACGAAGATCATGTTTTGAATGTGGCACAATTGGACATATCATTCGAAATTGTCCATATCTTCATAAACAAAAAGCCAAAGTTGATTCCCCCCATGGTAACAGTTACCATAAAAGATCTGTTTCACCAAAACAGGACCCTCGTCTTGTTAAACAACAAGAAGTGAAACAGAGAAAGAAACAACGGAAAAATGTTGAAAAGGTTTTAAAACCGAAGGTTGTCCAAACACAGTCTGTTAAGTTAGAAATTAAAAATGAAAAACAAAAACAGATTTGGAAACCAAAACCAGTAACTGTTTCAGGGGGAGCTACATCAATTCCAAATCATCGGGAAATGGATGTCACAATCCTCGATGATGACGGACGACCCAAGTCTGTGAAGGCTTGGGTCCCACTCTCCAACTAATCTCTGAGTGAGTGTGTAGGATGTTCCAGGAGGAACTTTCGATAGTCGTAAGATTGTTAATAGTGGAGCGTCCTTACACAAGATAGGCGACAGAAGAATATTGTTGCCATTGATGGAGAGAAAGGAAAAAGATTAGAAGACAAACATTCCGATGAAGGAATAATGGTGAAAGAATGTGGTTGAATAAAGTTGAAAAATTCGACCAGTTGAGATATGTGCCAAAATTGGTTGTTATGGTTTTTGATCGGGTCAACATGATAGATTCAAATCAAAATGTACGCACCTGAAGCACGTCTGAAGTTCAAAATTAACAAGATGAACGTGCAGTGTACATTTCTCCACGGTGTGTTTGAAGAAAATGTGTTTGTTGATCAAACCAAACCGGGTGTGCGGATGCCTTGTTATGGATTGAACAACCGCACACTACTTCTGAAAGAGAAAGACAAAGACCTTCGCTGGTGCAATGTGGAAGACCAGCCGGACCTAAAGGTTTATGATCTTGTTGCTGTCAACAGATTTCTCAGTAGCTACAAAAATCGTCTTTGAAATCCACACCGGGTGGATATCCAGTTTGGGAGAACACTCAAATTCCTTTCAATGCACGAAGCAGTTGCAGGATACGGTTTTAAATTTCTAATCTCTCCTATACTTGTCGATGTTTAAGCTGCTTTATGAATTATTATCATCTCGTACAGCACTCTTTGACCTGACACATTGATCTCGAATATCACTTCACACGTGATTGTTTCAATATGAAACTCATCGATGTTGTCATGGTCCGCACCGATGACCGACATGCCAACTGATTTTTCCAAAATTCGATAAATCATTTCAGATTCAAAATTTAATTTTGGTAAACGGCATTGAGGTAAAACATGAGTAAAACCAACATCGGAAAATCATTTTTGTAAATACCTTTGTGTTTTTAATTTGTCTTAGTTTATTGATTTTAGGGGGAGTAAATCCAAAATTTGAAAAATCCAAAAACATTAAAAAATTTTTCAAAAACACAAAAACAATAGAAAAACAAAAATGAGTTTCCTGGCGAGCAAAAGAGAAAATGATAGTACATCGGTGGTCTGTCTAAGCCTCTTTAAACCTAAAATGAAAAATGTTAAGCAGCTCTATATAAGATGTATCGGTAGGCTCACAATCATTTTAAAGTGTGCAGGGTGATATAAACTTAAATCGACTGAAGACTGGGTGGGAACCATTCATTGGCATATGGTCTTGGTACCGAAATTTCGTTTGAGAGATTGCCGAGGTTCTGAGATATTCGGTCTTTATGCTGCTTATCATCTGGGTATCATGGTTGTATCTTTTACCGAAAAATAACGGGGACGCAAGTCTAGATCTTCCATGATACCATACATACGTGTACATATTGCATTCGACCTCAATAAGTGATCAACAATCACATGTCCAAACAAATAAGTGATAATATATCACATTTATCCAGGAGTCAAGTTCGTCTCTCTGCTGTACGAAAGTACTGACCTGTTCACGAACTTGCTCCTGTGCCCTCATGCATATGAAAATCAAGTTCCTCATCAATAAGTGATTCTATCACATAGGGCTTGTTTTCAAATCAAAATAAGTGAGAATCTCACATCATATACGGTCAAACAGATGATAATCGGTATACTCACCGGTAAGATGAACCCTCGTGCATACCTTGATACGGGAATGTGTCGTGATGTGGATGAACACCGGTCGGTAAGTATAAATCATACCTTAACGTATCCCCTCGCCATGATTACATCTGATAAGTTGAGATTATGTGGACAACAATACCGATAATCGTTATAGGATGCTTATCTAAATGTTAACTAAAAAGGAGCGTTTTGGCCTGACCGTACACTGATATGATTCTCTTACCCTCGAAACTCGCAAAAAGAATGTCTGTATTTATTTATTTAATGCTTTCAGTTTCTGCATCTTTGTATATATCTATTTACTGCTTTCAGTCTTTACATTTCGAAATATTCAAAAATACCAAAAAGATTTTAGGTGTGTTTTAATATAAACTTTATAAAAGCCAAAAAGATTTTATTTCTATCTTATTTTCGATCGTACGATGTTGGATCTCGAGTCTTCGTTACCTGAAACCTGATTGAAAACCGAAACGACTAAATCTTCATAAACGGTCGAAATTTGCAAGTGTTGAAAGTTAAAATTTGAAATTGATAAAATGTGTTAAAACTTTCAAACTGTCGGACGGTGTTTATTTAAACAATGGTCACACGTGTGTCGTTTGTTTATGTTTACTATATTCCAAGCAGTTGTTCTCATTACGCGTTTAGATTTCTTGCATGTGCAGATTCTAAAGGCAAGGAGAACATGGTCGATGACAAGCTTCGGAATGAAGACACGACGTGAAGGCACTCAAATGATGAAGATGATCGAGTTGCCGCTGACCATCATCAACACCACAAGGATCTCAAGTTGTAAAGATCAAGTCATTCACGAGCATAACTCAAAGGGGAGCTTATGTTAAGGGGGAGTTTGTCAACACACTTCCTACATGAAACGGGGAGTTTGTTGATACACTTTCTGCTTACAAGACGTGAAGACATTGAAGATCCTCCGACATAGAAGACAAGAAAGGCGAAACTCGCGAGTAGCGTCCAAGGGGGAGTTTGTTGATACATAATATGTGGACGCGACTCGGCTCGGTTCGACTCGGCTCAATTCGACTTGGTCGATCCGGTTAGGTTCGGCTCAAGCCCGACGTCACGACATTCCTCCGTCGTGCGCCCCAGAGTTCGACACGCGAAGCACGGAGAGCCGAGAATGTTTCCCGCTTGACACATCATCATGACATCATCATGATGATGTCATGATGATGTCAAGACTTTGACTAAACTTCACATATCTGAAACAAGTTGGAATTCATGTACGTGCATGAGTATGTGAAACTTCACTTGGGCCAATCAGATGCAGCATGGACTTCAACAGGTTGGGCCTAAGCCCATATGCGGCGAAACAACAATGGAGTCGGCGAAACAAGGCTGTTTCGTCGATCATGGCTCCATTTCGTCAATTGTAATTGTGATTCGCCGTGTCTGTTCTGTTTCGTGATGTGTGTGGGTATAAATAGACAGTCTCAGTTAAGAGACAACAGAACACATTGTAGAGAGCACACACACATGAGAGTTTGAGAGAGTTTGCAAAACACATTTGTAAACATTGATTTGTAACAGACCCTTTCATACGTATTAATACAGAGGTGTTAATCGGTGAATCTTGTGTGTTGATTATTTGCGTGTTCTATCTCGGTTTGCTTTCCCGGTTGGATTCCGCACAACCGGGTTGGTTTGTACACAAGGATTAGGCGACTAGATCCTCCCCTAGCCGGACCTACATATATGCCTAGTATAGGCCTATACTAGGCGTATATAAGGGGTTTTTTTTTTTTTTTTTTTTTTCTTAACAAACATTTTAACAATATTAATCGTTTTAGCAAAACTTTTATACAAAAACAAGTTTTTTTATTTTAAATAATTAATATTAGGACCCCTCGTTGGTTTTTTTTTTAGTTGAAAAATGGATGTTTTGGTAGGGTAATTTGATTGTTTTTGGAGGGTGATGTTTTTTGAGTAAAAAAATGGGTGTTTTGGTGGGGTAATTTGAGTTGTTTTTTTAAAAAAAGTTTTATTGTTTTTGTATAAAAGTTTGCTAAAACGATTAATATTGTATAAAATGTTTGTTAAAAAAAAAAAAAAAAAAAAAAAAAAAAAAAAAACCTTCAAGACGCCCAGTATAGGGCTATACTGGGGCTATACGAAGGGTCCAAAAGACCATTAAACCCCTGAATTGCCCCCAGTATAGGCCTAATTCAGGGGTATAATGGTCTTTTGGACCCCTCGTATACGCCCAGCATAGCCCTATACTGGGCGTCTATTATTATTTTTTTTTGTTTTCTTTTTTTAATATTTAAAAAGAAAAAACAAAAAAAAAAAAAAATAGACGCCCAGTATAGGGCTATACTGGGGCTATACGAAGGGTCCAAAAGACCATTAAACCCCTGAATTGCCCCCAGTATAGGCCTAATTCAGGGGTATAATGGTCTTTTGGACCCCTCGTATACGCCCAGTATAGCCCTATACTGGGCGTCTATTATTATTTTTTTTTGTTTTCTTTTTTTAATATTTAAAAAGAAAAAACAAAAAAAAATAAAAATAGACGCCCAATATAGGGCTATACGAAGGGTCCAAAAGACCATTAAACCCCTGAATTGCCCCCAGTATAGGCCTAATTCAGGGGTATAATGGTCTTTTGGACCCCTCGTATACGCCCAGTATAGCCCTATACTGGGCGTCTATTATTATTTTTTTTTGTTTTCTTTTTTTAATATTTAAAAAGAAAAAACAAAAAAAAATAAAAATAGACGCCCAGTATAGGGCTATACTGGGGCTATACGTAGGGTCCAAAAGACCATTAAACCCCTGAATTGCCCCCAGTATAGGCCTAATTCAGGGGTATAATGGTCTTTTGGTCCACATAGACGCCCAGTATAGCCCTATACTGGGCGTCTTGAAGGGTTTTTTTTTTTTTTTCTCTTTTTAAATATCAATAACACTAATATTAACTATAAAAAACTCATATTAATTATAATAACACTAATATTAATTATAAAAAAACTCATATTAATTATAATAACACTAATATTAATTATAAAAAAACTCATATTAATTATAATAACACTCATATTAATTATAATAACACTAATATTAATTATAAAAAAACTCATATTAATTATAATAACACTCATATTAATTATAATAACACTAATATTAATTATAAAAAACTCATATTAATTATAATAACACTAATATTAATTATAAAAAAAACTCATATTAATATCAATAACACTAATATTAATTATAAAAAACTCATATTAATTATAATAACACTAATATTAATTATACGATGCCTATACGAGACTTATACTATACTATACGATACGATACAACACGATAGGCTTATACAAGACCTATACGAGACTTATACTACACTATACTATACGATACGATGCGATACAACACGATACTATAGGATACGATACCACATCCATAGGCCCATACAATGCCTATACGAGATTTATACTACACTATACGATACGATATGATACGATACAATACAATACGATACTAGACTATTGGATAAGATACAACACTCGTATAGGACTATAGGTGTGGTTTAGGTCCCGTTTAGGCCTATAGGCTTATACAAGACCTATAGGGGCCATATACTAGACTTATACTATACATTATACGATACGATACAACGCCCGTATACGTCGATAAGCCTATACAAGACCTATAAGGGACCTATACTACACTATATGATACGATAGTATCGTATAGTATGGTATCGTATTGTATCGTATAGTGTATAGTATAAGTCTCGTATAGGTCCCATATAGGTCTATACGAGAGCTATACGAGACTTATACTATACTATACGATACGATACAACATGATAGGTTTATACAAGACCTATACGAGACTTATACTACACTATACTATACTATACTATATTATACGATACGATATGATACGATACAATACAATACGATATTAGACTATTGGATAAGATACAACACTCGTATAGGACTATAGGTGTGGTTTAGGTCCCGTTTAGGCCTATAGGCTTATACAAGACCTATATGGGACCTATACTAGACTTATACTATACACCAATTTTTTACTCAAAAAACATCACCCTCAAAAAACAATCAAATTACCCTACCAAAACATCTATTTTTCAACTAAAAAAAACCAACGAGGGGTCCTAATATTAATTATTTAAAATAAAAAAACTTGTTTTTGTATAAAAGTTTGCTAAAACGATTAATATTGTATAAAATGTTTGTTAAAAAAAAAAAAAAAAAAAAAAAACCCCTTCAAGACGCCCAGTATAGGCCTATACGAGGCATATAAGGGGCAAAGGGTCACATATGAGGCCTATACGAAGGGTCCTATACGCCCAGTATAGGCCTATACGAGGCGTCTTGAAGGGGTCAAACCAGAAGTGACATGAGTCAGGCACTGATTTTGATGTAACCCTATACGCCTCGTATAGGCCTATACGAGGCCTATACGAGGCAAAGGGTGTCTAAATAGGCAGATAAGGTGTCCAAATAGATTGACCCTTTATTTTTTAGACCTGTATCTACCTAGGGAGGGACCAGTTCGTCTTGTTCGTGGTTGTCCGATGAAAGCTTCTTGTGGCCACGCCTGACCCTTATCTTCTTGCAAAGCGACAATAATATATGCGTGCAACACATTTTTTCAGACATGGACAATAATATATGACTCAATATTATTAAACCAATCGAAATATCTAACGTTGACGTGATGTCTTACCAATCGAAACATATGAGCTTACAATATAAAGTCATAGTGTTATAGCTCATCTCATGAGAATCAATTTGAGTGTATCCGTATGGCTTCTTTAACCCCGTTATTAAACCCAAACTCTGGTTCGAAACAATGGGTGGATCAAATCAGCGAAACCTTAAAAACCCAAATTGCAATCACAATAGATACACCTCCAGTTTCCATATTTGAAATTCCCAGACCCCTTAAAGTAGAAAAGGTGGAAGCTTATGTCCCTCAACTAGTAGGGCTTGGGCCGATTCACCATTTTCGACCCGAGCTCTATCACAAGATGGAGCAGAATAAGCTCACAGCCGTGAAAAGAGTACTAAAGCCTCATCAAATTCATGACTGTGAGCATATAGTAGAAAAGGTTAAAAAGATTGTTCCCCTGATTCGTGATTGCTATGAATTGTACAATGATGCTGATGACAATATGCTGGCATGGTTATTTACCATTGATGGAATGTTCTTGATTGATCGGTTACATGCTTATTCAAATTATGGGCATGTGGCGGAAGCAAACGATTTGATCATGTTAGAGAACCAGATTCCGCTTATTGTGTTGAAGGAAATCCAGAAAGCCTTATTGGGCAAAGAGGCTCATGCGCAAGAAGATTTCTTGGAATCCAAGTTCCGGTATTTCTGTAATTCAAGCTCCTCATTCGTCCTTTCCGAAGAGAATGTAAATTTTAATCGATCTAACCACCTTCTTGATTATACGTATAATTGCATCGTGAACAATGGAACATTGATCCCAAGAAAAGTCTACTTCACAAACCCTGGAAATGAACTATCTAAAGAAAACCCTACACAAGAACTACTAGAAGCTGTTACCAAATTTGCAGGAGTGATACCCGGGGTTCAACCTTTTTATCAAATCATTGAATTCGTTATGAAAAAGTTTGGTGAATTCTTGGAGGAAAAAACGACAGCTGAAGAGATTAAGGTGCCTTCAGTTACAGAACTTCGCAAAGTTGCGGGTGTGGAGTTCCGTTTGTCACCTAGAAATGAAGGAATCAGAAACATAAACTTTGTCCAAGGGAAAGTGCGGTACTGTTATATGCCTCTCATTACACTTAGTAGTGATTCAGAGGTTGTACTTAGAAACTTGGTAGCTTATGAGAAACTAATGGCAAAGAACAGTTTTATGGGTGGATATGGTCTTGAACTCACCGAATTTTTGGATTTCATGTCTGGGATAATCGACACGGAGAAGGACGTGAAGTTGCTACGAGAGCAGAAGATCATCGAAGGAGATTTGAGTGATGAAGAGATTGTGAAAATGTTTAATGGTATAGGGAAATCGCGTCTGAAAACGAGTGGTGAATCTGAGTTGAGAAAGACAGTGGCTCAGTTGAACATGGTTTACGAAAGCACTCCGAGTATTTGGGTTCAAAGAACGATTGAGAAGCGATTTCTGGCTTCGGCCAAGTCTATCACGTTCTTTATTACCATTTCGACCGCACTGATCTTGATTTGTGAGGTGTATTTGATGGTTAATGGTTTCAACACGATGCACATGATGTTGGCTCGTTTTCTTCGGGCTAGATTGAGTCGTTTACTCCATTTCTTCTATGGTCCAAGGGGACCGAATGCAATCATCTAAACATTACCCATATATTATTGTTGTTTAGTTATCATCTAATTACCCATATATTATTGTTGTTTAGTTATTACCCATTGCGCGCAGTTATTATTAACTACTGTTATCCTGCTTTATTATGCCAGTCCATGCTTACAAATTAAATACATGCAAACATTCAATTTTCTGTTGTGGTGGTTGTTGATCTTGTCATTATGAGTAATTAAAAATTCCCTGTCAGCCATCTCAGTGGTCTGTAAAAGAGGAGTTCATTTGATAAAAAAGTGACATCTTAATTCTTAATTAATAATCTACAATCATCTTAAGTTTAAGTAGTTGATCGAAATACCGTTTGGCAATGCCATTATATTCAACATTGTAGATCCTTTTAATTCTTATATCCTTCTGATATACGGAAACAATACCATTGTACCATTCTAGCTACAAAATACAACTAGGTTTTTCATTCTCATTCACCATTTTGTAACACAACATATAAGATCACAAATTGAAAATATCACCAATATAGCATGGTTTTCGCTTCGAATGGGACCATTTTAATATATTCCTACCACAACTTCGTATATAAGATCACAAATTGAAAATATCAAGAATATAGCATGGTTTTCACTTCTGGGACCATTTTAATATATTCCTACGACAACTTCGTAACATACCAACAATATGTAAAAACGGTTTGTTCACATGTGAACCTACACGTGTGTTGGAATGTAGACAAAAGATCAAATAGGAAGTTTGATCATGTTAGGAAGGATATGAAGTAATTTTGACCTTACAACTGTCTAAGTAAAAAATATAAGGGGAGAGGCACTTTAGTCCACCACAATTTATTCTGATACAACCCTTCATCTCCAAAAACCCAGCATGTTGTGAAAGTTATAATCTCTACACATCCTTGAAGTACAAGGGTTTATTAGTTATTAGTATAAAGTAAGTTATATGGCGGTTAAAAGGTAGTTATACGGCGGTTACAAAGTTCGGGGACTGAAGGTGTAAAACTGAAAGATTATAACCGCTTAACTAAAGGAAAAGACATGTCTCCTTAGAGACATGCCTATTCGATCAAAGGGTCACAAGGAAGACAAGGGGGACGCGACTTTTGGTTGTAACGACACACCTCTTCATGTTTAATTACATCCACACATTCAAGAGACGCACCCGTTCGTAAAAGGACACGTCTATTAGATCGCACCCATTAGAAACTATAAATAGGGCCTTAGTTTTTCATTTGTAATCAATTCCATTGTATTGTATTCAAACTCTCAGTTTATATATTCAAGTTATTCGATTGTCTAGAGATCAAAGATCCATTTTGGGGCCAACAATTGGTATCAGAGCACCAGGCTCTAGGTGTGGGAATCGCAAGGCATCGCAGGGAATTCGCGATCAGGTTTCAATTTCGTTTTTTCAATTCGCAAGTTCAATTCAGAATTTTTGATTTCGGTTCTAGGGTAATCGTTTGAACCGAAGGGTTGGTTAGGAATCTAGGGTTTGTTTGATTCCGGGGTTTAGTGCGAATTAGATTGATTGTTTGTTACGCGTTGGGTTATACGCGGGGGTTAAGAATTAGAGGTTTGTAGAAACCAAGAAAGTAAAAGTTTAGTAAAGGTGAAGATTGTTCGGCAAGAAGTCATGTCAGGAACATCCGGACAAAATCAGATAATAATACAGAAGGAAGGAAGTCCTCTTTCCCAGTTTCAGTGTCCGATTCTGAAACCAACAAACTATACGGTTTGGGCTATTCGTATCAAGACAATTCTTGAAGCGAATGGTTTATGGGAAACGATTGAACCGGCAGAAAATACGCAAACGGATGTTAAGAAAGATAAGGCAGCGATTGCATATCTGTTCCAAGCAATACCAGAGGATGTTGTATTGCAAGTTGCAAGTTGTAAAACTGCAAAGGAAATTTGGGAAAATCTCAAGACTAGACATGTTGGTGTAGACCGTGTGCAAAAGGCGCGTTTACATACACTCATGTCAGAATTTGAGTTATTGCAAATGAAGGAAGATGACACAATAGACGAGTTCACTGCAAAGATCAATAGTATTGTTACACGGGCAAGCGAGTACGGAAGGACGTTGAATCAATCCACTCTGGTACGAAAACTTCTAAACGCCGTGCCAGATAGATTTATTCAAATAGTTGCATCGATCGAGCAATACTCCGATCTAGACACAATGACGCTAGACGAAGCTATTGGTAGATTAAAAACGTATGAAGAAAGGTTAAAGTTGAAGAAAAAGGAAAGCCCCATGAACAATCTAGAAGAACTCCTGTATGCGGGTCATGGACAACATGTTGGAAATCATGGACGAGGGAGATTCAGTTCGTCACGAGGCCGAGGGAGAGGCAATTATCAACGTAGGGGTGAAGGACACACCTCTTACGAGTCAGAAGGAACCGACAAATCACAAAGGGATGATAGCAAGCAAGAAACATCGGCTATGAGAAATAAGTCGAAAATCACTTGCTACAGATGTGAGAAACTTAGGCACTATGCCTATGAATGCCCAACCAAGAAAACCAAAGAAAGTGAGACACTCTTGGTCGAAATAGAAGATGATGATGAACCGGCACTTCTGATGTGCCTAGACGATGAAGAGCGGTAGAAACATGGAATTTGGTCGTGTGAAACGATCAAAAGGAAAAAACCGTGTGATGCGGAGGAAGATAACCTGTGAAAGGCACAACAAAACAATCTAGTGAATAGATCAAGAAAAAGTGAAGAATCCGTGAGGGAAGCAATCAATGATGAAGAACCCGTTGTGAGAGACAACCGTAAAGAAGATAAATCAAGGAGAAGACGCGCGTATCCTGTGACTGGGTCAGAAGATGGATTATTGTGTGATACAACCGCTAGAAATTTGAGTGAGTCAGATTATATAAAATCTATGCGAGATGGATTCAAATCATGTGATATGATAGTGGGCAAGTTAATCAAGACCGGTGGAGTTCGTGTTGAGACAACTACACAAGAAAAGATTCGTGTGATACAAATCAAGTACGGTCAAGACAAGTGTGAAGCAAGTTCGAGTGAAACAAGGTTCGTGAGGAGCAAGGTTGGTGAATAAGAAGATCCGTGTGAAACGTTGGATACCGAGGAATTTCAAGAAAATGGAATTGATTAAAGTTCAAGATCTGCAACTCAAGGATGTTCGTGATTAGGGGGGTGAATGAAAGTTATAATCTCTACACATCCTTGAAGTACAAGGGTTTATTAGTTATTAGTATAAAGTAAGTTATATGGCGGTTAAAAGGTAGTTATACGGCGGTTACAAAGTTCGGGGACTGAAGGTGTAAAACTGAAAGATTATAACCGCTTAACTAAAGGAAAAGACATGTCTCCTTAGAGACATGCCTATTCGATCAAAGGGTCACAAGGAAGACAAGGGGGACGCGACTTTTGGTTGTAACGACACACCTCTTCATGTTTAATTACATCCACACATTCAAGAGACGCACCCGTTCGTAAAAGGACACGTCTATTAGATCGCACCCATTAGAAACTATAAATAGGGCCTTAGTTTTTCATTTGTAATCAATTCCATTGTATTGTATTCAAACTCTCAGTTTATATATTCAAGTTATTCGATTGTCTAGAGATCAAAGATCCATTTTGGGGCCAACATGTTGCATGTTTTTACAAGTTAATCCGCCAATCACCATCATTCCACCATCCATCACCACTACTCCGCCACCCACAGCCACAACCACCAAATGCAATGAAACGTGAGAAATCGGCTGAAACATGTACTTTTTTTTTTGAACGGCCAACAAACTCAATCCTGAGCACTCTCGGGGCACCCACTGGACAAACGGAGTACTCCGAGAGTAATCCGAGTCCACCACCAATTCCGGGGAAAACCCGGTAACCCACCCGCCAGTAGACACGACGGTGAAATTACCGGTAAAACCCTTTTGGCTCAAGGATCCAACCCAGGTTTCCCTAGGTCTCCTATCATTGCCTACCAGTGCCTCACTCTGCATCAAGTGAGAGTCGAACCTGCATCTTTCAAGAGAAATGCAAGCCCTCCACCACTTGATCTAGAGATCATTGGCCGAAACATGTACTTCTCTCCTCAAATTTCTCAAAATTTATCTAGTCAAAGTGAAGAAATCTTTGATTCTAACATTCTCTTGATGTATTTATGCATCTAGGAATCATCCTTAGTTCCTATTTCATGGAGAAATCAATGGTACAAAGTTCAACATTAGATGTTTGACAACATGCCTCAAAGAAAATTACAAAACCTTTTTTTTGTTTAGAGGTCAACAGTTAGTTTGTTAATTGTAACACCCTGAAAATTCCATCCAATTATATGACGACACGTGTCCAATTCTCCAACTAATCCTGACTACGTGGAGAGAGAAACCTTCAACTAATCCCGATTATGTGGAAGGAGGAAGGACCTACACTGAGCGTTAACTGAAGCGTATTTTGAATCTCCGACTAATCCCGATCCTGGGAAGGAGAGAGACATTATTCTTGTGCGTTAACTAAAACGCATCCCAGATCTCTGACTAATCCCAACTATGAGGAAGGAGAGGGACTGAAAGTGCCAAATGGCTAAAGATGTAAAGTCCAAGGACTAAATATGAAAAATCTCAATTTTGAGTTCTGGAGGTCCCATACGACCGCAAGTACTTACCCCTTATAGTCCGTAAGCTAGTTCAAAAGATTTGTGCGCTTAAGGTCCTTACGGACCGTAAGCTATAAACCCTTACGGTCCGTAAGGGACTGCCGGTGACAGTTTATGCTTGCAGCCCAAGGCTTTCTGCCATGGTGCCACATATCTCGCATTCCTGCCACTCTTGCTCAGTCTTTGCCACCTCAATAACACCCGCAAACATCCTAGAAGGCCTCTGGACGCTTGTCTTGATCTTGTGTACCATCCTCAACTATAAATAGCCATGAATCTCCCTCATTTCCTTGCTCATTCTCATTATTCTCTCTAAACTTATCTTGGAGCTTTCCTCTGGACAAGAGGACTTCCATTTCAAGTTCTTTTCTGCTCAACACTTCCAAGTAATTGTTTTCACTTGTTCTATTTCATTTATTTAGTTATTTTTTAAACTAAAAGTCAAACAATTGACTTTCTGTTTGACTTTAGCTTCTGACCATTTTGGTCAAGGTAAAGTTCAATCCGAAATTTCCTACATGATCGTTATGATCCCTCTGTGATCATACCCTCAGATAATCACGTTTACTAGTTGAATTGTTAATTTGAGCATATTACGTAAAAGTTTAATTTTCGACTAAAATGCATAAATGATTTCTATGACTTATAACTAAGTTGTTTTGGCATATATACAAGTTTTATAACATAATATAAACTGATAATAGCATGCTCAACTTGTCCAATTCTGTTTAGGGTCTCTTTTTATGCCAAGCATTGGAACCCGCTAGTACTGCCTCTAGTCCTCACCTAGAAAACTTTAACGACCCTTAAACCCTCCAGCATCAAGCAGGGTGAAGCAAGAAGAGGAATAGGGTGTATGACGAAAAAGGGGATGACTAAAGACTCTTTTTCTTTGTTATGTTTTGTTTGTTTTCAAAAGTCCACTTATGGACAATGTTGCATTTCAATTCCAAAAGTCCTTATATGACATTGTATTGTAATCCCTCGATTTAATGAAATCCAATTTCAAATATCTTTTTTATTATTTTATTCATCTTCTACTAATATCTAAAACTCTTACTAATGGTGATATAGCTTTCGACTGAATCAAATGGCGAGCCGAAATACTTGCAATATATCTAAAAAGGACGGTAGTGACGACTACGATCACCGAGACCGTTCGGACGGAGAAAATAATCTTCGATCCTTAATCGCCGTGGAAGTCGGTAAGGGTATGGCCGACTTCATGGCTAAGTTTAAAGGGTCGGAACTATCAGTACCAAAGGAAAAATATGTTTCCAAACCTCATTCAAGAACTAAAAAGACTCACTACTCTACAACTAAGAGTGAGTAAGTGTCAAGAACATTGTTAACACTGAGCACCGCAACTCTAAGGATGGGTGCATGTACAAGTACTTCGTCTCATGTAAGCCCCATGACGTTACGGGTGAAAAGGGAGCCATTGACGCTTTAAAATGGCTTGATGAGATGGAGACTGTGATCGACATAAGTGGCTGTGCTATCAAGGACACTGATCCAATCCACAGGCAAGGTTGAACTGTACAACCTGAGCTAGCCCAAATTTCATGGAACTGGTCCGCAAAACTTACTACCCACCTCACGAGGTGGAGAAAGTTGAATCTATCTTTTTCAAGCTGACCATGAAAAACCTCAACTGTTGAGCTTATGTATCTGATTACAAGTCTCTTTCGAGACTCGTACCGTATCTGATTACCCCCGAGTCAAAGCGCATTAGGACTAGCTATAGAAATCAAGGGGATGTTTAAATCCTCCAAGCCTGCGACATTTAGATCAACTGTGGATCTAGCTTTATCTCTTACCGAGGATGAGAAACAAGTGAGAGCGGCCAAGACTGATGGTGATAACAAGAGAAAACGTGATGACACTCCTGCCAGGGATTCCAAAAAGAGCAAGACTGGTTTGAACTATAACCAATCTAAGCCAACTGAGGCAAAGCCAGAGTGCAAAACCTGCAGGAAAAGGCATTTTGGTAAGTGTCTGCATAACCAGCCCAAAGGTTGTGGCATCTGTAAGCAGATGGACCACAAATGCCACGAGTGCAAAGATCTGAAAAATGCCACTTGCCATGGGTGTGTCGAGAAGGGGCATATCAAGACTCAAAGCCCTAAATATGCAACTGATGCCAAGAATAAGGCTGCTGATGCTAAGAAAGGCAATGCTACAGCCTTTCAGCTGACTGCGAGGGAAGCAGTGAATGATGCCAAAGTCATTACGGGTACGTTTCTTGTAAATGACATATTTGCTAAAGTCTTATTTGATTTCGAATCCGATAAAAGCTTCGTTGACCACAAGTTTAGCAAACTTCTAACCCTACCCTTAAGAACTTTAGATGCCACTTACGAGGTGGAAATGGCCGATGGTAGTATAGAAGTAGCTTCCACGATTCTTGACGGATGCACCATATCCATTAAGAACCAATCTATTCCTATTAGCCTATTGCCTATGAATCTCGCGGGATTCGATATAGTTTTAGGCATGGATTGGTTATCCCATAACCAAGCCCGTATTGCCTGCGATAAGAAACCTATAGAGATTAAATCCCCATCTGGTGATATAATCACTATCCATGGAGATCGACACTATGGATTGCCTGTGGGAGCATCTATGCTCAAGGCATCTAAATGCTTGAAGGGAGGATGTGTCATTTACATAGCACATGTGACCATTGACAAGCTGAAGTCGAAGATTGAATACATTCCAATCATCTCGGAGTATCCTGATGTTTTCCCTGAAGACCTACCCGGACTACCCCCGGATAGGCAAGTCGAGTTTAGAATCGACATTTTGCCTGGATCAGCTCCTGCAGTGTGACAATCGGCAAAATTCCGGTAATTCCGTACAACCTGAAAAACTATTTCAACTATTATTTTCGCGTGTTTGTCCAAGTCCGCAGAAAAATACAGTAATCCTGCGGGAGTGTACAGCATTCCGCAGAACGAAACAACAGTTGTCCGAAAAACCGAAAATAAATATTGTTTGACATAAATAATATAATGTGTATTAAAAAGGACACAAAATCCGCAATTGAATCTTGTTGCGTTAAGCTGCACGGCTAGTTCAGTAAACTGCCAGACAGCAAAGCCGGTACTGGAACCGTGTCAAAAACAATAAAATTTTTAGTCCAAAAAGTTGGATTAATTATTTGTATAATAAAACATGTGTAAAAATAATTTTTGTCGTGTATTTACTTAAACAAAACACGGTGTCAATATTTAACCCGGTACAGGACTGGAACCGACTTTTTCACCCGAACAACAAACTAAAAATTTTGGTGGACTAGTTTTACCTGGTGTCACACTACTTTCAAATATTAGAGCTTAAAACCTTGTAGATATTTTTATATAAAATATCAAAGTTCTTAAAATTCCTAAAATTTCTAGTTTAAACAAGATTTTTTATAAAAAAAATTCAGCAAATAACCCCCCTTCGTGGCTGATTTTCAAAAATGTGGGTCCCCACTTGAGCCTACTCATTGTTTTTGTGTTGTGTTGGAGCCTTAAAGGTATGATTAGTGTCATTTTTCAAGGCCATGTTGCTTCTAACACTCCACCACCTTCCATAATCCCAAAACCATCAAACTTTACCACCTTCCTCTCTCTCTCTTCAAATTTTCGGCTAGACCAAACACCCCTATCACTTCATCGTCTTTCAATCTTCAAACTCAAGAATACATGCTCTCATGGAGGTTCATGGATGAAACAAGCTACTAGGGTGTTTAGTAAAGCTATTTGGAGCATTTTTGTGGAACTTGAAGCCTTAGATCATCAAGATTTTTCTTATCTTCATCCCTATTTCCTTGCAAAAATTGTAAGAATATCATACTAGTCTTACTTTTATTTTTGATTTCTTTTACAAGTTCATCATATACCCACATGAAAAACAACAAGAAACAACTAAAAATCTTTATTTTTAACCATGATTTTTCTATGATTATGAGATGAACTTGGAGAAATCTAGACTAGTAAACTTGAATCTTGGTTATTTTTGCTTAAAAATATGATCTACATACATGCATGTAGGATCAACCAAGATTCATCAACAAAGTGATGAACATGAGTTTTGATGAATATGCATGCTAGTAAAATATGAGAAATCATTTAAAACCAAGAAAATAAATTTTTGATATTTTTTTGAATAAAGTTTCCATTTCTGGAAAGAATCAAAAGTATGAAAGTAGTAACGTTTTGAACACATATTCATGCTTCAAATGACCTTGTGAGTCATCTAAAATCATGTTCTAGAAATTTTTCGCAAAAATAAGAAATAAGGTTTCCTTTTCGGGGAAGTTAAGAACTATATCATGTGCATGCTACTTTTGTTGTCAAATTTTGATGGATATTGATACTTGATGATGTTTTGTGTTGAAATAAATTGAAAACAAGTTTTGTATAAAATTGGGGAAAAATCCATATTTTAAACAAAACTATGGCAAAATTTTTATAAATTTTGTTATGTTTAAAAAGTTGTTAAACAAAGAAGTATGTAACTAGAACAACTATTTGAGGTCTTTGAACATGGTTAAACAAATTTTGGACAAAGTTATAAATCAATGTTTTATAAAAAGATTTTTAAACAAAAGTGACAAGTATATATTTTTGGATAAAATATATGCTTTCAAAAATATTCATCAAGTATCATAAATGTATATTTTTGATGTATACATTATATGTTAGTTCAAATAGGAACAAATGCAAAATTGATAAACATCCACAATAATTATAAAAATATATATATGAAATTGAAAAATGAAATAAAATGTCCATCCTTGGACACGAAAACACAAATGGACAAATTTGGACACAATTGGACAATATGGACTTTTGGACAAACTAAAATGGCACAAACAAAACAAATGGTAAAAACGAGACGGACGACACGAACGGGACAAACAATACGAATAAATCAAACCAACAAATAGTAAACGACTATAACAAAATACAAGCGGTCACAAAAGCTTATGCAATAAAAAGGTTCATATATGGCATAAGTAATGATTTTTATAAAAACTAGCTTTTTATAAAAATACAAGTATTACTATTATTTTTTACTAGCCCAAAATCTTATAAATTAAAAGTAGTCCATAAGTTAAATTGGGCTAATGACCACCTCTCATAAATTAAATTTGGGCTAGGCCCACTTTTATAAAAAGTGTTTTGGGCTAAGGCCCACTCCTACAAATCAATTTGGGCTTGACCCATTCTAAACAAAGTTATTTGGGCTAGGCCCATATACTCCAAATACCCAAAATGGACTTAAGATCTAATGCATAAATTAAGCCCATTAAAAAATAAATCAATTAGAATAAATATATATACAAGGAAGTTATATATACACGAAAACACAACAAAGGAAGCAAACGAATTACGAGAAACTAAAAACGAAATACAAGATGAAATACTTGTACGATAAACAAACACAAACCTAAGTGTCTAACGAGATTAGAACACTTGTAGGTCAAGAAACGAACCACGAACAAGGAATCAAATAGAGATTTGCACGGAACGCAAATCTGTGAGTTCATGTTTCCCCTTTTACTTTGAATGTTTATGATTTTAAACTTTCGGGGATGTATATATGTTACAAATAGTATGATGATACAATGAAACAATTTTGATCACATGCGGATAGGTGTTTAAAATAAAGGGACCATTAATGAATAAACTAGTACCGAGGAACAAACAGATAGATCTATTTGGGTTTTGGTAAGCCACACTCTTAACGGCAACGATAACCACGATCGTTAAGAGTGCCTTTGTGTCCAAACTAGTGTCGTTGACACACACGATAAATTGTCAGGGTTTGGTTGCCTCCTATTCTGGCATAGTTATTAGTGTCCTTGCAAAACACTAATAATAAAAAAAAAAAAAAATTTCATCATACTATACAAAAACGAATTTTACTACTTCAAATGTTTTGGAGACTCGTTTGATGCAAACACAAAATAACATGAATTCACTCAACTTTTTTTGACGTTTTCAAAATTAACATGTATTACAGGAGATTAGTGGACGGCTTTGGGAAAAATATGTTCGTCTGGAACCCACTGCGGTGAAGGAGTTGAAGGCACAGCTTGATGAACTTTTGGAGAAAGGCTTTATACAGCCGAGTATCTTTCCCTGGGAGCTCTTATTTTCTTTCTTAAGAAGAACTACGGTTCGATGCGAATGTGCATCGATTACCGCAAACTAAACAAGATCATGATCAAGAATCGGTATCCTTTTCCAAGGATCAATGATCTGTTTAATCAACTGCAAGGAGCCAGTTATTTCTCAAAGATTGATTTGAGATCTGGATATCACCAATTAAAGGTCCGAAGTGAAGATGTTCCGAAGACTGCGTTTGGAACAAGATACGACCACTACAAATTTCTAGTGATTCCTTTTGGACTCACAAATGCACCTACAACATTCATGGATCTCAAGAATAGAGTCTGCAAGCCGTACTTAGATAAGTTTTTCATTGTCTTCATAGATGACATACTTATCTACTCGTGTAGGAAGGATGATCATGAGAGATATCTTCGACATATACTCGGTCTGTTACAACAGGAGAAGCTCTATGCTAAGTTCTCCAAATGCGAGTTTTGGTTCCGCGAAGTCTAATTCTTAGGACACATGATTAGTGAGCATGGTATCCAAGTGGATCCCACCAAGATTGAAGCTATCTTGAATTGGGAAGCACCCAAAACTCCTTCAGAAATTCATTGTTTCTTAGGATTGGCAGACTACTATAGAAGGTTCATTGAGAACTTCTCTCGAATTGCCACTCCTTTAACTGTATTGACCCGCAAAAATGTAAAATTTGTCTGGGGTCCTAACTAGAAGGAATCCTTTGAGATTCTGAAGTAGAAACTAAGCAATGCTCCCGTTCTAACCCTGCCTGAAGGAATTGAAGATTTTGTTGTGTATTGTGATGCTTCGCACACAGGCATGGTTTGCGTGCTTATGCAGAAAGGAAAAGTGATTGCGTATGCATCGCGTCAACTCAAGGTACACCAAAAGAATTACACCACCCTTGATCTAAAACGGGGTGCAGTGGTGTTTGCATTGAAGCTGTGGGGACATTACTTCTATGGCACAAAGTGTATTATATACACGGACCGAAAGAGTTTCCAACATCTTTTTAATCAGAAAGATCTTAATATGCGACAACGCTGATGGATGGAAACTCTAAATGATTACTAATGTGAGATTCATTACCATCCCGATAAGGCAAATGTTGTTGCAAATGCTCTAAGTTGCAAAGAAAGGGCTAAACCAATTAGGGTTAATGCCAAGAGAATTGAGCTACGTACTAGCTTGACTGAAAAGCTATTAGAGGCTCAGAAGCAAGCCCAGCTAGAGGCAAATGCTTAGACTGAAGGATTAGGTGGAATAGCGGAATAGTTAACACCTGGAAAGGATGGAATCTGAAGACTGAATTATAGAATATGGGTTCTGGTCTATGGAGGACTCAGAGAGTTGATTCTTGAGGAATCACATAACTCGAAATATTCAGTACATCCCGGTGGAGACAAGATGTACCAAGATTTGAGAAAGAACTATTGGTGGATTGACGGGTGGTCCGTAGGACAACCCTTTATGATGTTAAAAGATAAGTTTATCCCTCATTTGATTGTGTAATTATCTTGAATTAGATAACTATGGTTGCTTATGTTTCAGGTGCGGTTCGGGAGCTAAAAGTGGATTAAACGCAGCTTTGGACGGTTTGGAGTTGAACGGGTCGAGTGTGGAACAAAAGATGAAACAAAGCACAAAATTCAGGCTACCACCGTAATTTACGGTACCACCGTAAATTACGGTGGACCTGAATCATGCCTGAATCCCACCGTAACTCAGACAATACACACCGTAACAATATTATGTGCACCGTAACTTACGGTGTCACCGTAATTTACGGTGGAGTCTGCGAACAACTTGTAACTGCCATCATTAAATCAGTTTTATGGTGTCTTTTCACCGATTCTCATCATTGGACGTTTTTGGAAGACAAGGGGCGAATTTGGCTGTTCTTGCTTGGTTCTAAACAATTTCTAACATTCGGTTTGTGCTTTTGATTCGTATGAACATTGAACTTATTGTTATGATGATTCACCAAGCTATGTCCGGCTAAAACTTTTGGTGATCATCTTAGGTGAAGGTTTCTCTTGAACTTTTGTGTGTTTATTTCTGAATTTCTAGAATGATAACTTGTGTTTGCTTGATTATCATGGTGTATGCATAATTGTTTGTAGCTTGTTAATTGATAGTGCAATTTCTAGTCTCAATCGTACGTTCTTGGTGCCGTTGGCAATCGAGATATCACGGGAAGGGTTAGGGTTGGTTATTGATTAATTGATCATCGGGAAACAACCTCGCGTTTATATAATCCGAGTACTTTGTTCCCTTTTATCACTTCAATTATTTATGCACGAGTTATGTCTATGTAACTCTTTTTAGTTGGAATTTCACACAATTGTTAAAAGAAACTGAAACCTAAGATGGTCATTGTTCTCCTAATCTGTTAAACAACCAATTTTGATTTGCAATTAGTTATTAATTTAGTTTTCTAAAACAACAATCCAATTCATTGATCTTTATTTTCTGCAAATTAGGTTAATTGTAGTTTAATCGCAAAGCTATATAATCGACATATTTTCCACATACTCCCTGAGTTCGATACCCTCTTACCACTATCTACAGTTGTTATTGGGATTAAATTTGCGTGTACCACGACAAGCACGTCAAATTCTTTTAGGCATAAAATTGGGCAACTAAATGTCCAAACCCCGCCCCTCTCGCAACCATGCTCATATATATAACTTATGAGGTCCAACCCCCCAAATCCCACACTCACACACACTAAAAACGAGGCTACCTAGATGCCCTTATCCTTTTCACATTCATGTCCAACTAAAGACTCAAATCGTATCAAGGCACAAGTTCTAATGCACCCCCACCCGTTGCCACTCTCATCAAAGACAATCATTATTTATGTACAAGTGTGGCTTCAACTCTCACCAAGAATGAAAGGGTATCAAGGGTTGCCGGTGCACCATTTGGGGTTAATCTAAAGTGTTCAAATTCTCACAATGTTTTGCTTGACTCAAAATTTTTTCAAAATCTTAAAAAATTCCCCCCATCCCCACACTTGGGATACATTGACCCCAATGTATGGTTTTAGGAGGCTTTGATCACTAAAATTCATTCAACATCAACAAACACTTAAACACTCAAACCCCAAATTTCTTTTTGGATTTTTCATTTTATAATTTTTTTTATGTTTTTTTTTTAAAACATGACACCACCAACTCGCACCAACCCAACATAACATCATAAACTAACACCACCTAACCGCCCAACCATAAACAAAACAAGCTAAATAAATATTCACAAAATATACAAGGAAGAACACGACCTGACTAGTAATAGCGGGGTCCCGGAGGTTCAAAAATGGAAGACATCATGTTGTTCCATTCGCCAAACGCAAATGAGCCGCTACTACTCCCACCTTGTTGTTGTTGAGCTCCTTCTTGTTGCCGCGGGTCAATCCATTGTGAATGGTCGAGCGGCGGGGTCGGATACGAAATACTACCATCATAAGGTGGTAGTAACGCATAATCCACATGTTGTGGATCCACAACCACCGGCCGCCCGGTGTGCCAGTCCGCATGCAATCTCCTTTCTTGATCATCATGATATCGATTATTCATTTCTACTTCACGGGAATACGCATGTGTGTGATTCCATGCCTCTTGATGATCAAGGTTTTGTTTCAAGGACCGCTCTATGCTTGCACTCATCATCGTGTTTTGGTCAAATAACGTCCGCTCCGACCCCGACCCCGACCACGACTCAAAAATGGGTGCCGGAGGACGTTGATTCTAAATCACTTCTTGCATCGTGCCATCATAAGCCCAACTCGGCACATAAGACCGCTCCGTATAATCGTAAAACATACCACCATAACCTCTACCATAACCCCCTTGACCTACATTTTCACCACCATGCGGCTCGTCCGCATAATCCTCGTCACCACTTGGAACTGCCTCCTCATCACTTTCCGGCTCATCCGGCTCACCCGGTAAAAGATCTCTTGCACCCACCTTTAGTGCTCTCCATCGCTGCCCCTCAGACTTAAGTTTATGATACCGCTCCGACTGTGTGTATGACCAACCAATCCCCAACTTATCTAATGTAAAAGGCAGATGCCTTTTTATTGCCCCTCTATCTTCAGATGTTATTGCCTTTTGCTGTTTCATCAGTCCCGTGATTATTCAGCAATACGGGACGATATCTCTTCCTAACTTATTTCGGAAAATCCATAAGTGGTTCATGATTAGATATCGGATGGGAAATCGTGGAGCCCTATGGAGTAGCAAATAAAGAACGGGTACTTCGGGAAACCTCACTTGCTCTTTGTCCCCCCTTCTCGGAATGACATTTAAGAGGCAAATAGCCAACAACAACTTTGCTTCGATTCTCAAATTCTTTCGATACAAGATTCCACTGTATGTAACGGGTAAAAACAGTGTCGCCAACATATCATTCCACCGGGGATGCTTTTCCGGCTTTACCAAAAGGTTATCAAGAGTGGGAATCATGTAGTCACAAGCTGGAAGGCTATCGTATTTCCCAAGCTTCTTCAACGTGTCAAAAGACATCTCCACCGGAATCCCATGCACTATACCCGTTAGCTTCATTTGTGATGGCTTTTCATACGTGTTGCACTTAAGAGTTGCCATCCATTCTTGTATTTCAGTTATGAACAAGTTGTTTTTATCCTTATCAAAGCAGCTCAGCACCCCCTCCCATCCTAGAGCGCGAAATTTATCAAATACACCAAACGGGCTGAATTGAACCTCATTAACTTCTCTCTCACAAATGAATGCAGTAGCCTTGTTTTTAAATTTATTCATACTGTCATGGTACAGTGTCGGTTGCCACTCCTCTACTTGGTCATCCAATGGACCCGAATCCCATTTTGGCTTTTCAGCCGGGTCCAACTCCATCTCTTCCTCACTTTCACTTTCGCTTACTCGACCCATGTATTGTCTCTTTTTCGGTTGTACTTCCGGTTGTTTGCCCTTTCCTTTCGCCGAAGAGGATGAACTAGCTCCCGCTTTCTCTTTCGTCTTAACCATTTTCCTACACACATTAGAACAAACAACATAACCAAACGCAAACATTAGTCTCTTTTACCCAAAATATCCCCACACTTGCTTGTTACTATAGTTGTAGATGTTAGTGAACTAAAAGTTTATAAATTTTTCAAAAATTTGGGCATGATGTCTCTACAATGTAGAGATTCCCAAAAGTTCACTACTTTACTATCAATCCTACATCTATAAACCATATCCATGTTTAAGTAACAAGTAACAAATCAAAACTAGGAACAAGCAAGTGGGTATGAACAAATATAAAAAATAACCTCAATCTTCACAATGCATCATCAAAATACAACAAATAAACTTCCATACCTTTGTTTGAAGATGCTAGAATGCTTGTGAAACAAAAACTCCAAAAACCCCCAAAAATTTTCGGACTAGGGTTTGGAATTCGGACCCGAAAAATGCGTTTTCTCGT
The DNA here is from genome assembly GCA_030545235.1 of Helianthus tuberosus. Taxonomy (NCBI): domain Eukaryota; kingdom Viridiplantae; phylum Streptophyta; class Magnoliopsida; order Asterales; family Asteraceae; genus Helianthus; species Helianthus tuberosus. The sequence goes on along the minus strand of CM060409.1, from coordinate 13,199,458 downwards.
AAATCTCTTGGCAAAATCAGAAACTACGTGAAAAAATAGTCAAGATAGACCTAAATTTCACTTTGTTTGAACAAGAATTGAGAAAGTTATGAGTGATTGAAGGTTGAAGAAGCTATGGAGTTCTTGTGGATTTTGTGGGTCTTGGAAAGTGATAGGTGAAAAGTAATGAATGAGAAAGATGAAGGGGAATTGTGTGGATGGGGCTTGTTCACGTAATCTGATGTTTTATTATATATATATATATATCTTTTTTATGTTTTATGTAACGCAGCAACTGAAACGAACCAAAGTCTCGCCAGGTCCACCGTAAATTACGGTGGGACCATAACTTACGGTGTATGCTGGCCAACAATTCCTACCGTAAAACAGGAGGGTTACACCGTAAAGCCCCAATATTCTTGTTCCCCACCGTAAATTACGGTATTACCGTAACTTACGGTGGTATCTGGGAGTTTCTGGTTCGCTCAAAATTGTTATTTTTAAGTGACATTTTTATATTTTTCAGTTTTTTCAGTTTTTTCGATTTTTTTTATGTTTTTTAAATTTTTCAAAAACGTGTAAAAATTACCCTACCCCCTCGAAAGTCCCGTGTTGTCCTCAACACAATGTTAGAGTAATTCGTGACCCGAATATCACCACACTTGTTTCAAACACGGATTTCAAGGAAATACGGTAATTGTGCAAACTATACAAAACAAAACCAAATGAAATGCTACTATTTACACTACCAAACATGGGCCTCTCACGGTTGTTCCTCATCGACCGGGCGTAGAATGTAGCCCACTTTGTCAAGCTCCAAGTTGTTTATGTCGTTCCCCTCCAAGTACGGTTTTAACCGGTGATCGTTCACCGTTTGTTGTTTTAACGTTTGCTCCTCTTACGTCACCAAACCTTCCAACTCGCCGAACGACATACGGGCCCATCCATTTACTTTTAAGCTTGCCCGCAAACATCTTGAGTCTTGAGTTGTACAACCAAACTTTTTGACCCACTTCAAATGTTTTCTTTCTCAATTTTGCATCATGTACCTTCTTGAGTTTATCTTTATACGCCGATGCACATTCATATGCCTCGTCTCTAAGCTCTTCAATTTCACACAATTGTAATTTCCGCATCCTTCCCGCTTCATTGTAATCCGCATTGACAATAGTGATTGCCCAATAAGCCCGATGCGCTAACTCCATTGGCAAGTGACAACCCTTTCCATACACCATCCGGTAAGGTGTTGTGCCAATCGGAGTCTTGAAGGCCGTTCGGTATGCCCACAATGCATCATCCAATTTACTCGACCAATCCTTCCTATCCGTTCTTACCGTCTTCATGAGAATTTCTTTGATTTGACGGTTGGACACTTCGACTTATCCACTCGTTTGCGGATGGTAAGGTGTGGCAATCCGGTGATTCACACTATACCTCTTCAATAATTTCCCGAAGTTGAAGTTCTTGAAATGCGAACCACCATCACTTATAATAACACGCGGAATACCAAAACGAGGGAAGATGTTGGATTGAACAAATTTACAAACAACCGAATGGTCGTTTGTTCGTGTTGCAATAGCTTCAATCCACTTCGAGACGTAATCCACCGCTACCAAAATGTATAGAAAACCATTCGAATTTGGGAAGGGACCCGTAAAATCTATACCCCAAACATCGAATATTTCTACAACCAAGATTGGTTGTAATGGCATCTCATCCCTCTTCGATATACTTCCCATCTTTTGACAATTTATGCAATTTCTAGCGAACTCACATGCATCCTTAAAAATTGTGGGTCAATAAAACCCACATGAGAGAACCCGGTAGCCTGTTTTGTGCCCACTAAAGTGACCTCCACATGCGGATGAATGAGCATGGGTCAAAATTTCCAACACTTCTGTCTCGGGCACACACCTCCGAATAACTTGATCCGGCCCAATCTTGAAAAGATCCGGTTCATCCCAAATGTATTGCTTCACTTGGACCATAAATTGTTGTCGTTGCTTTTTGGTCCAATGAGTTGGGATGGCACCCGTGGCTAAGTAATTAACGTAATGAGCATACCACGGTGCAACAAAGGTGGAAACGGCTAAGAGTTGCTCGTCGGGAAACGTTTCATTTATTTCACTATCATCATCGATTCCTTCCACCGGAATCTGAGACAAGTGATCCGCCACTACGTTCTCACTTCCCTTTTTGTCTCGGATTTCTAAATCGAACTCTTGTAATAACAACACCCACCTAATTAAGCGGGGCTTCGCATCCTTCTTCTCCATCAAATATCGGACCGCACTATGATCCGAATAAACCACCACTTTGCTCCCCCAAATATAAGCACAAAACTTATCCAAAGCATACACCACCGCTAATAACTCCTTTTCGGTTGTGGTGTACTTGAGTTGCGCTTTGGATAAAGTCTTGCTTGCATAGTAAATCACCACCGGCTTTCTATCAACCCGTTGACCCAAAACTGCACCGATAGTAGTGTCACTTGCATCACTCATTATCTCGAACGGCTTTGACCAATCCGGTGGTTGCAAAATAGGAGCTTTGACCAAGTGTTCCTTCAAAACAGTGAAAGCTTGCATACACTCATTAGTAAAATCAAATGGGACATCTTTTAATAACAAGTTACATAAAGGTTTGGTGATAACACTAAAACCTTTTATGAAACGTCTATAGAAACCCGCATGTCCCAAAAATGACCTTACACCCTTAACATTTTTCAGAGGTGGCAAAGATGCTATTACCCATATTTTTGCCTTATCCACCTCTATTCCCCCTTTCAGAAATTACGTGACCCAACACAATGCCCTCTTGCACCATGAAATGACTTTTCTCCCAACTTAACACTAAATTTTTCTCAACGCACCTTTTTAAAACCTTTTGTAATTCGTTGAGACAAGCATCAAAACTAGTGCCAAAAATGGAGAAATCATCCATAAAAACTTCAAGCGACTCTCCAACCATGTCCGAGAAAATACTCATCATACATCGTTGAAAAGTTGCCGGTGCATTGCACAAGCCAAATGGCATTCGCCTAAAGGCAAAGGTGCCATATGGACAAGTGAAGGTGGTCTTGTGTTGGTCATCCGGGTGTGTTGCTATTTGATTGGAACCCGAATACCCGTCCAAAAAGCAGTAATATTTTTGACCCGATAATTTTTCAATAATTTGGTCAATGAAAGGAAGCGGGAAATGGTCCTTAGAAGTGGCGGCATTCAATTTTCGGTAGTCAATACATACACGCCACCCAGTGACCGGTCGGGTGGCAATTTGTTCACCACTTTCATCTTTGACTACTTGAATGCCGGCCTTCATAGGCACAACTAGGATGGGACTCACCCAAGCACTATCTGAAATCGGATAGATGATTCCCGTATCCAACCATTTGATTACCTCCTTTTTTTTTACCTTCCTTAGGTTCGGATTTAATCGCCTTTGAGCTTCTCGTGTCGGCTTTGCATCTTCGGTGGTAATAATCTTGTGCATGACGATTGATGGACTAATTCCTTTGAGATCGGCAATTGTCCATCCAATAGCTCCCTTGTTCTCCTTTAACACTTCCAATAAAGCTTGCTCTTGTGCCAACTCCAAATTAGAGGCAATAATGACCGGTAGAGTGTCATTATCCCCTAGAAAAGCATACTTCAAGTGGCTCGGCAAGTCTTTAAGTTCCAACTTTGGCGGTTCCTCTAACGATGGTTTAGTACCCGAATCTATTTCCGCCGGTAAACCTTCAAATTGATGCGTCCATGGTGGTCGACCTTCCTTCAAAGCCATGGCATCTTGTTTTTCCTCTTCAACCCGTAGTGCATAAGCATGTACCTGTTCAGAAAAATCACAAAAACAAATATCCATGCCATCCTCCTCAGACTCATGCGGGTTGCATCCATCAACTATATCTGCCATGAAACCCTCATCCACACCATTAGCATTAGAATTGTTAGTAAAAACATTCAAACGCATTTTTCCATTCCCAAAAGTCATATCAACTGTACCAAATCTACAATCGATCACGGCATGTGCGGTGCTCAAAAATGGCCGACCTAAAATTACGTTTTGTTGTTGTTTTGGGTCCGCCGATGAGTAGTCCAAGACTAGAAAGTCAACTAGGTAATATAACTCATCAATTTTCACAATTACATTTTGAACCATACCCCGGGGTAGCTTATGAGACAAATCGGCCAAAACAACCGTTGTCTCCACCCTTGCTAACGGACCAAAGTCATATTGGTCATATAAGCCCCCCGGTAAAATGCTAACCCCGGCTCGAAGATCTAACAACGCCTTAGCCATTTGAAAATTACCAACTTGTATGTTAATCAATGGCATGCCCGGATCTTGGAGCTTAGGAGGAAGCTCCCCATTTAAAACCGCACTCACTTGCCCGGTTAAGTCCACCCGCTTAGTCATTTTCTTCGTTTGTTGCCTCTTTTGCGTACACAATTCTTTTAGAAATTTTGCATAGGTGGGTACTTGTTTTATTGCATCAAGGAGTGGAAGGTTAATTTTAACTTGTTTAAACATGTCCCACAACTCTTCTTTTTGGGGCCCTCTTGATGCAATAAAAGTTTTCTTTCCCGGGTCAAGTAAAGCCGATGGAAACGGGACTTGACTCGGTTCACCCTCAACTTTTTCACTTTTTTCATTTTCACCCAACCCCGGTTTGTTAACATTTGTTTCTTTAGGTTTAACCGGTGAAACTTCATCATCACTATCATTACCCGTGATGTCCTCAACTACCCCCTCAACCAATTCGGGTGACAAATTGGCTTTAATTTCTTTTCCACTTCTCAAAACACTAACATGATGAACATTAACATTACCTCTTGACGAACCATGTGATGGATTTACCTTGGTGTCGCTAGGAAGTTGACCCTTGTTTTTCTTCAACTCCGCCACATCGGTTGCCAATTGACCCATTTGGGTTGTTAGTGATTGGATGCTTTTGTCACGAACCTCATCCTTTTGCATTCGAACTTCATCGAGTTGGTTCCGTTTTTGCATCTCCGTTTGCATGATTTTTAGCATCTCCATCATCTCATTTCCACCCGAAGACCCCCCTTGTTCTTGACCCGTTTGATATTGCTTTTGATACCCTTGGTTGTTCCCGCCTCGATATCCACTTTGGTTTTTGTAAGGTTGGCGCGAACCAAAGTTACCTTGGCTACCTTGAAAGTTCGGGTTAGCTTGATTTGAGGGGTTCCCATACCGAAAATTTGGGTGGTTCCTCAACCCGGGGTGGTAGGTATTAGAATTCATGTTGTTGAAATTTCTACCACCCCCTCCTTGACCTTGAACCGCATGAACCTCTTCATATTGCCCTTCCACCATTCCTTGGCAATTTTCAGCCGCATGACCTATTTCATTACACAAAGCACAAACATCATAAATTTGGTTAGTGGTTTGAACATTACCATCATCTATTGCGTGCACTTGAGGTCGGGCAATGGCCGGTCGCGCTCTCCTCGATGCTTGAGCCTTTCTCTTTGATGTAATTGCCATGTTCTCTAAAAACTCCCAATCATCATTCTCATAGTTTGTACCAAAAGTCCCACCGGTAATGGACATTAAATCACGAGCATCTTCGGCACTCAACCCCTCGTGGAAGGCATTCATCAACTCCCAAAGTTCAATCCCATGGTGAGGCCAATTTTTAATCATCATGTTAAATCGCTCAAATGCCTCATGGAACATTTCACCATGTTGTTGTTGAAAACTCCTCAACCCCTTTCTAGCATCATTAGTCTTTTGGGCGGTGTAAAATTCGTCTAAGAAAATTTGTTGCATTTCCGCCCAAGTATAAATAGATGCCGAAGGCAAAGTGTAGAACCACTTCTTTGCCTTGTCCTCTAAAGAAAACTGAAACAAAACTAACTTGACATCGTCGGCCGAAAAACCTTGACTCCCAAGAGTATTGCAAATTGAGTCATAGGCCTCTAAATGGAAATACGGTTCCTCCGTTGCTAGCCCTTTATATTTCGGCAAACTTTGCAAAGAATTTGTTCTAACTTCAAAAGTCCTCCCTTGATCATTGTGAGGAATAACTACCGGTGAGGGATTTTGAGTGATTATCGGCCTAAAATGCGCTTCAATTCCCCTCGCATGTTCTCTAAAATGCCTTCTTGGCACCCCCAACCTAACCCTTGGTCGAATAGGACCCATTGACCTTTGCATAGGCCCTGGTGGTACATGTGGTTGAAATTGTTGTTGTGGCATCGGTTGGTGTTGAATCGGCCTTTGGAATTGAGGTTGTACGTTTTGCGGCCGAACTTGTTGCAATGGTATAGGACGTTGCATTTGTAGCCCTTGTGGTCTTGGCCGAATATGTTGTGGTAGGAGTTGTTGTTGTGGCATTCCACCTACACTTGCCATCCCTTGAGATTGGCTTTGCACATAACCGAAATCTCCTTGATCACCATAACCCCCATAAGCATACCCGTCTTCATCATAGCCCTCAAATATCCTTCCTCATATCCATCTCCCCCTATACCCGAAGTTTGCCCAAAGGGAAGAGTCGAGTATTGAAAGCCCGATTGGTTCGATGGTCTAAATGTTGAAGTTGCATGAGCGACAGTTGAACCTTGGGGTATTGAATAATGTGACGATGATTGACCCGAAACTGGGAAGAAATGAGTGAGTGGTGGAATCGTAGTAGACGGGCTAAAGGTAAGACTAGGTTCAACTTGAGTGGTGATCAGTTGGGTGGTGTTAGATGGTGTAGTGTCAAGAGGTGGAGTAGGAATTGTAGTGGAGTTTGGTGATGGTTGTGTACACTACAAAAAAAAGTCCATTTAGTGGCACACACTTCTAGTGGCATTTAGCTTTTGTGCCACTTATTTAGGTTTTAGTGGCACTTTACGTGTGCCACACTTGCTTAGCACACGTTTTTAGTGGCATTTAGTCTTTATGCCACCAATTTAGATTTTTAATGATACTTTCCATATGCCACAAAAATATTTGATAACTTTTAATGGTACTTTACGTATGCCACTATTTCCTAAGTGCTTCTAAATTCTAAAATCTTCTCTTAACCCTTCTTAAAACACTTTAGTAAAATGTGTCTTGAAATATTTTCCCTTATAATATTAGTTTTTCCTCTTTACATCTCCCTCCAATATTAATTTTTCAATCACGTTTCACCAAAATTTATATTTATATTATTATATATAAAAAATTTGTGTAGCTTCTTGTGAACAGTCACTATTAGAATATCTATTTTTCTGTGCGCTTGGAAAACTTATTTTGGGCATCAAGGACCCCAAATTGTCCAAAATATATTTGTGTAATTATAGGAAATCAAGAACTGCCCAATTTTATAAGAATAACGCCCAAAAAAGCGTATATTTCTAGGCGTATTAGGTTTCCCGCCCAGAACTGTTCGTTTTTTCTCCACTAAACTACCAAAATTTTCAACTAACAATTTCAAATACCTCTCAAATTTTCCCCCAACTATTAAGGGGGTGTTTGGGATTCCTTTTGCCTTCTGACTTCTCAAAAGTCCTTTACAGAAGAAATAAGTAAGAAATTCTTATTTCTCAGTTTCTTCTCTTTGAGGCATAAAAGACCTTTTCAAGAGGTGTTTGGTATTTATTTTACCTTCAAAAGTCCTTCTTAAATGATTCTTAGATAATTTTGGGTTCCTTTTAACTTCTAAAAAAGTTAATAAATCAAAATTAACTTTAAAAATCTTTTTAATCCCAAACACCCACTAATTCCCTCCCAAAATTTTCAACTCCCTCTCAAAATTTGCCCTAACTATCTCGGATCTCCGCCATAGGTTCCCACAAACCCAAATTTTCCCAAATTCTCTCTCAAAGCTTTGAAGTGGCCAGGAATTTCTCCATAGTTCATTTCCATCTGAGCATTCATTTCCAAATCTCGATTCGTGGTTCTGAAGTATCGTTTCATCAGTAAAATTCGAGCCATGAAGGTGGGAATGTAGTGATTTCGTCTCGTTTTTTCAAAGGTAGACCTGTGTAGAAACAATTGATTAGTCCCTGTGATCCATATTCAATTAATCATCGTCTACATCGATCTCATCTCTAACCCTAGAGGTAAACTTTATTGCTTATGCCCCATCATCCATGCTCACCAAGTGTTTGTTGAATTGCTTAAATGAAATTGAAAGTGTTTTTTTTTAATCAATTTACCAGCTATAATTTGATTTTGAAGCTCAATCGATTGTTGCAGTTATTTGACTTTACAATGTGAAATGAAATGTGAGTTTTGGGTATTTGATTTTGCATCTATTACGCTCAATTAATTGTTGCAGTTACAATATTCCAACATTTTCAGTTGGTTTGTTATGATTTGATTAGACTGTGATATCAAGTATTGGACTGTTATGTTATAGATTAGACTCTTCAGAGGCACCTAACCTAAGCTTGTGTGAAAAACACACCAGCCACCTCAAATCCTCTGTATGAAGCACTAGTGACAAATTATATTAGAGTGCCAATTGATCACAATCTAAAATACTCACTACAGACCCAGGTTTGTAAGATGAATTGTGTAGCAGTTTTTTAATCAGTTTTATTAATCCACCTAGGAATGCCTAAACATGAGAATTCGATTTTGAACACATCAAATTACACAATTATTATCCACATCTGTTAAACCAATCCGTTCTGACCCGCAACCCAATTAGACCCGAACCCATTTGCACCCGAACCAAAACAACCCTTTTTAAGTGACCCGTTTTGACCCGAACCCGTATCAAAACAGGTTTTGACCAAATTGGGTTCGGGTCAAAACAACCTGTTTTAAATAGTATCAATCTGAGATTTTTTAGGATGTTTTTTATATGTATATTTTTTTTCTAACAACGTGGTATTGGAGAAAAGTTTTAAATAATTGTTGTTTTAAAGAAGATTGTTTAAGGATAAGAAAGAAGAAAGTGCATAAACACCAAATGTTCATATCTAAGACATGTTACAGCAAAGTGCAGAATTCCCAAGTGTTGCAAAGCTATTATCTTTTTTGCTGTTGAGGGAATGAATATATGTTGTTCGTCTTTATTTGTATATGAGTGTTCAAAGATAAGCCTTGTGAAATGAGGACCAATAGATGTTTGGTCTTTTACCTGTTGCATTCCACCGTTGTGGCAAACATCAAACAATCATGTCTCACCGTCTATTATTTGCGTATGTTTCTTCATTGCCCGTCTATTATTTGTATATGTTTCTTCATTACCCGTTGCGTCTATTAAGTGAGTTTGTGTTTATTTCCAGCACTGTTTTTTTTTTTTTTGGATCAAAGTGATTTTTCTTTTTCATAAAAAGAGCATTTTTTTTAAACTGACATAACCCGAAACATGTTTTGACCCGAACCCATTCTGACCTGAACCCGTTTTGACCTGAACCAAAACAACCCTTTTTTTATCGACCCATTTTGACCTGAACCCATTTCGACCCGCCACTCAACCCGCCCGTTTTGCTAGGTGTAGAATTAGGGGTCGTTTTGGATTGCTTATTAAACCTGCTAATCTGCTTATTGATTTTGTTTTGTGGATGTTAGATATTTCTTATAAATGGATGGTTAAGTTAAGTCAATAAGACATTTACTCATTTTAGACTAAAAAAAGAAAAGAAGTCAAAGAACTAAAATAGCTTAAATTTTAGGGAAAGTTTTTAGTGATGAATTCAGTCCCTAATTCATTTTAAAAAAAACCGTTTGAAGCAGCTTCACCTGTCTTAATGTTATTTCTTCATTGCTGAAAGGGCATCTTTATTTCAAGTTCAGGGGAACAGTCAATCAACCAGTGGAAATGGTACGACCATGTGATTTTCCGTCTTATATATCCCTGGTCAGTTGTCAGTACTTCTTGTCAATAATTACTGTCAAGTAACAAAAACTTTGTTACAATGACATTGTAATTTGAAACCTGAAAACCTTTGTTTTGTTCTGTGGTGTCTGTTTGGGATGTAGAGAGTAATCACGAAAAGGGGAACTTATCCGTGGACGAAACTGATGATAATGTAAAGCCCGTTGCTATCGCGTAATTCAACTGGTGTAGATAAAGACATGATTGCTCCGGTTTCTAGGAGTATGTTAAACGCAGGTCAGCCTAGCGAGTCGAATAGTGTGATAGGGATTGGTGGTGGGTGGCAGTTGGCGTATAGAAAGACCGAAGATGGGAAGAAAGCGGGCGGGTTGCAGCGGATTTACTTGCACCAGGAGGGTGGTGCAGAATCCAGACGCCGGTCCATTGCTTCACTCCCGGTTGCAGATGATGGTGACGGGGTTCGGGCCTCGGCTCTTGTTAGTAGATCAGTTCTTTCTTTAGATGATACGATGGGTCAGAACCCGATTCAGTCGGGTCTGATCAAGCCGTCGGCGTCTACTAAAGATGCGACGAGTTGGGCTGATCTTTCCGAGCCTGGTATTAAACAAGCATTGATTGTTGGTGTTGGGATTCAAATACTACAACAGGTGAATTGTTATGTTTGATTACCCGTTTACTTATAATTGGGTCGATAACTGATTGTTCTAGTAACTGATTTCACTTTTGAATTCAAACAGTTTTCTGGCATTAACGGCGTTTTGTATTACACTCCTCAAATTCTTGAACAAGCAGGGGTCGAGATTCTTTTGTTGAACATGGGCATCGGTTCAGAATCAGCTTTTTTTCTGATTAGTGGTATCACAACACTCTTGATGCTTCCTAGCATTGGTGTTCCATGAAACTTATAGATGTAGTGGGCCGAAGGTAATTTCAAGGGGGGTTCGGGTTGGCAAGTTGGATATTTCAACCGGAACATGACCCAAAATTTTATAGGTGTCAAAAACATCAACCTTAGTCTGGACACATTTTATATCGTGTAACCCGAAAAGAGCTCGTTTAACCCATTTATCTAAACATGGCTAACGGGTTGATGGGTAGTAATTAGTAATCAAGTTGTAAACATGTTAATCGGGTTAAATGGGTCGTACACGAGTTAATGTGTCATCTTGATCAATTAAACAGGTTGGTGGGTCAACCTGTTTTACTAAATGGGTTAAATAGCTCACTCGGAGCACTAGCCTTTTAATTAAACATGTCAACCCGTTATCTACTGAATCAAAAGATGCGGTTGCAACCTACCAACCGCATCTTTTGAAAATCCTATGGCATCTTTTGCCTACTTATGTACTAGTGCTTCTATTTGCATCCTAAAAAGATAATAGTGTTTGTTGACTATATGTGTTGGTCAAATTGCAGACATCTAGAGAACAATATGCTGACTGGTTCTTTACCATCTTACTTTGGTGGTTTGCCAAACTTAAAAGAACTGTATGTGGTGATTTTTCAAATCTTAAATTTAATATGTTTCGATGATATTCTGATCTATGAATTATGTGTTCATTTTAATCATTCTTCATGCAGATATATACAGAACAACTCTCTGACTGGAGAGATTCCTCCAGAACTACTGACCGGAAAAATAATCTTCAAGTAAGTATGCTTCTTTCTCCATTTCAAAAGTGAAATGTTCATTACATTATTCATACGGATTGAAACGGGCCGGCCCGAAACAAATTTTGACCAAATTTCTATAATTTTTTTATTTAATTATATGTTAGTTTGTACATCATTACTAGTTGAGCATTACTCCATCTAGAGGTGTAACTTCTAGTTAGCGGGTTTTAATTGATTAAAAAACTACATCAGTACAAAAAAATTGAGATTGCATGCTTAAAGAATATACTTTGGGCATCTTTTAACCCTATTGATCCATTCACCATATTTTTAGCAATGTTTTAGTTCATCAATTGGCATGTCTAAGACAGAAGATAACTCAATTCGACTCATTATAAACTGAAGGGTAAACATTCTCATCATGAACACTCTTGTTGTTAGGTGATGGCAGTTCCGACAACGAAGAGCTTAAAGTGATGTCAAAAGAAGTAAGTTTGCCTTTTATTAACTACTCTTACATCTTTGATAGCTATGGTTATCAGATCTAATCAATTAAACATGAATTGTGAAATTTCAGGTTGAGTATAGTCAGTTCGCTGATGTAGCGACAATAAGTAGCAAGTGCTGGGAACTATGAAGTGGAAGTATGACTACTAAGAAAACGTTAACACGGTGATTATTTAACTCGCATGAAGATTGTGAAAGAGATTCATGAACACAATGAAGTTTTGAGTTTTTATTCATACACTTGTTAGTTTATTTGGGTTATATGTTTGATCATTAGACTTAGATCGACACTTAACATTTGGAATCTTTGGATGATTGATTGAACTTTTAATTGAAGTGATTATTTTATGATTTCTACATTTTACAATTTTGTTTTTATTTTTTAATGTAAATAAATGATAATTGTAATTAATTAAAATTAATATGATAAACGTCAATGACATTTAATTTGATGTGATTTTTGTGGCAAAAAATATGTGCCACCAAAAGCTCAAAAGTTTGTACCGGCAGATAAAAAAGTGCCACTAAAACCCTAAAAACTTTGTGCGACACATTGAAAAAGTGCCACTAAAAGGCTTTAGCGTCAGCACTTCTTGCGGCACTTTTTTTGTGTGCCGCCCATTCTTACAAGGTTCTTTAGTGGCACTTTCTTGTTTTTCTGTGGCACTTTTTGCATGCCACTAGATGGCATTTTTTTTGTAATGGTAGAAGTAGGTATAAATGACGAGGTTGTTTGACCCGTTGTGGGTGGTACTTGAGATTCTTGCATGATGTTTCGTGGTGTGATGGGTGATGTGGGTGAACCAATAATTCTGTTTTCTTGTACTAACACACGATTTTGCCTTAATGTTCTTTCGATCTCCGGATCAAATGACAATGGTGACGCTTTGTGAGAGCCTCTAGTATGCATGCACCTGTAGAACCTGCACACTAAACACACCAGTGTAAACCCGAAAATAACAAAGCAAAACTAACAAACTGACACACGTTGCGCACTACTCCCCGGCAACGGCGCCAAAATTTGACGTGCTTGTCGTGGTACACGCAAATTTAATCCCAATAATAACTATAGATAGTGGTAAGAGGGTATCGAACTCAGGGAGTATGTGGAAAATATGTCGATTATATAGCTTTGCGATTAAACTACAATTAACCTAATTTGCAGAAAATAAAGATCAATAAATTGGATTGTTGTTTTAGAAAACTAAATTAATAACTAATTGCAAATCAAAATTGGTTGTTTAAAAGATTAGGAGAACAATGACCATCTTAGGTTTCAGTTTCTTTTAACAATTGTGTGAAATTCCAACTAGAAAGAGTTACATAGACATAACTCGTGCATAAATAATTGAAGTGATAGAAGGGAACAAAGTACTCGGATTATATAAACGCGAGGTTATTTCCCGATGATCAATTAATCAATAACCAACCCTAACCCTTCCCGTGATATCTCGAATGCCAACGGCACCAAGAACGTACGATTGAGACTAGAAATTGCACTATCAATTAACAAGCTACAAACAATTATGCATACACCATGATAATCAAGCAAACACAAGTTATCATTCTAGAAATTCAGAAATAAACACACAAAAGTTCAAGAGAAACCTTCACCTAAGATGATCACCGAAAGTTTTAGCCGGACATAGCTTGGTGAATCATCATAACAATAAGTTCAATGTTCATACGAATCCAAATCACAAACCGAATGTTAGAAATTGTTTAGAACCAAGCAAGAACAGCTAAATTCGCCCCTCGTCTTCCAAAAACGTCCAATGATGAGAATAGGTGAAAAGACACCATAAAACTGATTTAATGATGGCAGTTACAAGTTGTTCGCAGACTCCACCGTAACTTACGGTGACACCGTAAGTTACGGTGCACATAATATTGTTACGGTGTGTATTGTCTGAGTTACGGTGGGATTCAGGCATGATTCAGGTCCACCGTAATTTACGGTGGTACCGTAAATTACGGTGGTAGCCTGAATTTTGTGCTTTGTTTCATCTTTTGTTCCACACTCGACCCGTTCAACTCCAAACCGTCCAAAGCTGCGTTTAATCCACTTTTAGCTCCCGAACCGCACCTGAAACATAAGCAACCGTAGTTATCTAATTCAAGATAATTACACAATCAAATGAGGGATAAACTTGTCTTTTAACATCATAAAGGGTTGTCCTACGGACCACCCGTCATGGATGTTGGTGCATCTACTGTTTGTTAACTTCGTCTTAATCGAGTCTTATGTCTAGATAGGATAAACGAATGCACAACATGGTTAGAAATTAGGGTTTTATGTGTGAAAATGTGTATTTCCGCTTGAAAGTGACATGGACCAGTTCAAGCGAAATTAACATGTTAATTCCGCTTGAACTAGGAAGTGCCATCTTCAAGCGAAATTACTCCATCTATATATACCCATGTGTGTGTGCTATTTGAAACGGAATTAGGTCATATGTTCTGAGCCGAGGTGCTGTCCGTTTGTCATCTGAATTGTAAAAAGCTTTGGAAATCAGTAATAGATAAAGATTAGAAAGGAACAGGCTGTGTTGACATCATTTACATTAATTCCGCCTTTGTTCTTGATGATGAACTACTCAGATTGACTCGTTAGGGTCACACGACGATCCAACAAGTGGTATCAGAGCTCAGGACGAGGAGTTCATACCAATTCAGCTTGATTTCATCGGATTCTTTCACTTCCACTCATTCTTTTCTGATTTGAACAAAATTCAACGGTTGAAATATCCTGATTTTGACATATATCAAGAAAAACATAGTTTTAACAAATCCTTGAGAGTTTTGGACCTTAAATCGAACAATTTCTAATAAAATTGGATAATTCCGCTTGAAAATATGTTCGAACATGTTGACATCATAATAATCTCGCTTGAAATTGCCTGATAATTCCGCTTGAAATCAGCATATTGATCCTTATTTTGCTTGAAAGTGACACGATATTTCAAACGAAATCAGTTTGGTTGTTAATTCCGTTTGAAATTCTTGCTGATTTCAAACGAAATCACATATTCCGTTTGAAAGTTATAGTCTGATTTCGCTTGAAATCAGTTTCCGCTTGAAAGTTCAAGCGAAATAAGTGATTTCGCTTCAAAACCTGATTTCGCTTGAGACTTGCAAACAAAATTAGCTATTCCGCTTGAAGTGTTATTTCGCTTGAATTGCTATTCCGCTTGAAAGCTGATTTCGTTTCAGCTGATTCCATTTGAAACTATTTTTTTTCAAAATCAAAAATTTTCTAAGTATTTGGTGATCATTTCAGGTATTTGAAGATGGATGAGTTCATGAATCCGTTCTGTGACGTTTTTGCCTTTGCTGGAAATGGTGGAGATGATATTTCAAACGACACATCAAATAACACAAATGAGAAAGCTCCGAGTGCGAAAAAGACTATTTCAGATACATTAAAGTAGAAAGTGCGTATGGAACATACAACAAACCTCCAAAATTGTTAGCCATTGAAGATTACAATAGGTGGGCTACAAGATTTGACGAGTGGCTTCAAGCTTTTGCATATCCAAGCTGGAAAAGTTTAAAGAATGGTTACGTTAGAGGAAGTTTTGGTGAAAGTTTGACAGATACTGATGAAATTGAAAGATATGTTGCTGAACAAAAGTGCATTGCGTTGATTCATCAGTCTGTGAGAGATGATATAATTTCGTTTATTGAATATGAAAATTCAAAAGATCTTTGGGAGAAACTGAGGGTAAAATGTGTAGGTAGTGCTGAGATAGTCAAAAACAAAAAGAAACTATTAAGAAAAGAGTTTGATTTATTTGGTTGTTTAAAGAACGAGTCTGTTTCCAAGATGATTGAGAGATTTGGGCATCTGAAATTGGAGCTGGCACGATACAAAATTGTATATACTCAAGAAGAGTTGATTGACAAACTGTTCGACTCGCTGCCGAATGAACAAGATTGGTAGTACTTTGCATTAATGCTGAAGAATACAATCAAGTCTGAAGAGTTGGCAGTGGATCTGCTTATCGAAAGACTGGAGAGTCACGAGTTGGAGATCAAAAAATCTAGCAAAGTCAACAATTCATCTTATCAGCAGAATGTGGAATTGTGCTACAGAGGAAATCTACCAAAGACTGGTTCTCCAAGAACAACATTTTCTGCAGAGAGTTCAAATAATGTGAATCAAGAAACTCCTCACAGTGGTTTTCATAGTGGATTTTCTTCAACAACTCCAAGCCAATCTGCATCAAAGAATCTGTTCCAAAGTAACATTGTTGTGGATCTGAAGAACGCTCAAAATTTCAGTGAAGAGTTTGCAAAACAACAGATGGTATTTGTCACGGCCCCTGACCGGTTTGACCCGTTTCAGGAGCCGCGGGACAGAAAATCCTGTGGTATTTATTTAATTGAGTTTAACAGCGGAAGATTTCATCAGGATCTTTTTAAAACTGCAATTTCCCGATTATTTTATTTTACAACCAGGGATAAAACCTTGATAATTTACAATCATAAGATTTCACGGAGAAATCTTTTGTTTTACTAAACATGTTTCTTTATTTTATATTGAGCCACTTCCTTAAGCTTGTAGTGCTTCACGGCACATTTCCTGGATCACAACAGATCACCTGAAACATGTTTGAAAAAGGTTTTGTCAGCAGGAAATACTGGTGAATCATTCTTTTTACTAAAACGACACATTTGTTATAATTTACAGCATTAAGAGCGATTACAATGTTTCCATATATCAACCAACTACCCACAGTATTTGTCACTCGAACATCCATCGGTAGCCTCTTAGCCCGATGGTGTCTATGACTATGGTCATATCACCCCTTGGCTAACTCGTTGTCCAATGGTGAAGTTTATCAAGTAATGTATACAAAACCCCACATACCGGCTGTAATTTGGTGATTACAAAGACTTAATCCCTGTAATTATAACTTTGAAACAAATAGGATTTTGGAAAGCAATTTGATAAAAAGAGAATGACTCACATTGCAGTTTTAATTTGATCAGAGCCTAGCCTACTGATTAGCCTTTTAACATAAATTTAATAACATGCACACGAACTCGGTTAGTAACTAATACAGCATTTACGATAACTCACGAGATTAAACCTTCACTGCGAATGACAAAGTGCGATACTTAAACATCCATCGATTTAACGACGAATGACAAAGCATAAACCCTAATGTGGGCAGCACTTAAACATCCATTGGATAGTTTAATCTATCGGACATTGAATCGCAGTAGCGATCGAGTTAATACCCGGTATCGGAGCAGCGCCTCGCTAATTATATATGAAATTTCGACTTCAGAGTGATATACTTTCGTTTTTATAACTTTTGATCGACATCAGTGGACTGTGCAAGTGACGGGCTATTTATAGCTGAATTTAGGGCCTTACGCGGCCCGCGTAACCCATCCCCTATATCTTACGCGGCCCGCGTGGCCGCCCAGTCTACGTATAGGTTTGCATGGTCATGGGCTTAGGTTTGACAGGTGGTTGATACGTGGCCCGGTTATGCTTATCTGGTCAACCCATGTTTAACGTGGCCCACGTAAGACAAGCTTGTCTCTTACGTGGCCCGCCTGAAACCTATAAGTTTTATTTTTCTTATTTTTGATGTAGAGTAAGGTTTTAGGGGTCCGGGTTTTTATTTATGGGTCAAATTAGGATATTGTTGAGAGTCCTTACATCCTCCCCACCTTATTTAAAATCTCGTCCTCGAGATGTATTGGAATAAGTGAGGATATTTTCGCTTTATCTCTTATTCCAGCTCCCAAGTGTATTCGGGTCCTCTTTTTGAATCCCACTTGACTTTGACAAGTACTAACCGTTTGTGTTTGAGAAACTTCACCTTTTTGTCTTCTATCTGAAGAGGTTTCTCAACAAATTTTAATTTTTCGTTTACCTCTATATCTTAGAGAGGTACTACTAAAGATTCGTCTGATAGGCATTTCTTGAGGTTGGATATATGAAATACATCATGTACTCCAGCTAACTCTTCTGGTAGTTGTAAACGATAAGCAACTGGTCCTATACGTTGGATCACTGAAAATGGTCCTACGTATCTTCGACTTAACTTTCCTTTCTTACCGAATCGAACTACTCCTTTCCAAGGAGAAACTTTCAATAGTACTTTGTCTCCTACTTGGAATTCCAAAGGCTTCCGTCTATTGTCGGCATAACTCTTCTGACGATCTCGAGCCGTCTTCAGTCTTTCCTTGATTTGAGTAATCTTGTCGGTCATTTCTTGCACTATCTCAGGACCTGATAATTGACTTTCTCCTATTTCTTCCCAACAAACTAGAGTTCTGCACTTTCTTCCATACAGGGCTTCAAATGGGGCAGTTTCGATGCTTGAATGTTAACTATTGTTATAGGAGAATTCGATCAAAGGTAAGTGACCGTCCCAATTTCCACCAAAATCTATCACACATGCTCGAAGCATGTCTTCTAGAGTTTGGATTGTTCGTTCACTTTGTCCGTCTGTTTGAGGATGATATCCTGTACTTAAATTTAGTCGAGTACCCATTGCTTCTTGAAAACTTGTCCAGAAATAGGAAGTGAAACGACTATCCCTATCCGATATAATGGATAGTGGAACTCCATGTAAGGATACTACTTCATCTACAAACAATTTTGCCAACTTTTCCATGCTAAAGGTTTCTTTCATAGGTAGAAAGTGAGCTGATTTGGTTAATCCACAATTACCCAAATCGCATCATTACCTTTTCTGGTTTTGGGTAACTTAGTAACAAAATCCATTGTTATGAGTTCCCATTTCCATACAGGCATTTCTAGTTGTTGTAGTAGACCTGAAGGTTTCTGGTGTTCTGCTTTAACTTGTGAACAAGTAAGACACTTAGAAACATATCGAGCTATGTCCTTTTTCATTCCTATCCACCAGAAATTATCTCTTAAATCTTGGTACATTTTATTGTTTCCAGGGTGTATGGTATACCTAGATTTATGGGCTTCTTCTAAAATTTTATTTCTTAATTCTCCCTGCTTAGGTACCCAAATTCTTCTTTTGTGGAATCTCCAAATTCCATCAGTTCCTTGCTCTAATTCTTTTATTAGTCCTTTCATTCCTTCAGTATCTTCCTTGATTGCTGTTTCTTGAAAATGTTTTAGTTGTTCCATTAAATCTAACTGTAGATTTAATCTAAGAGCACGAACTTGTCGTTGTTTCTCATGATATTTACGACTTAAGGCATCTGCAACTACATTTGCCTTTCCTTCATGATGCTGAATATCACAGTCGTAGTCACTTAAAATTTCCATCCATCTTCTATGCCTCATGTTTAACTCTTTTTGCCCAAATATATATCTTAAACTTTTGTGATCCGTATAGACAGTAAATTTACTTCCGTACAGATAATGTCTCCAAATTTTAAGGGCAAAAATTATGGCTCCTAATTCTAAGTCATGAGTTGTATAGTTTTCTTCGTGCTTTTTCAATTGCCTTGAAGCATACGCAATTACCTTCTTGCGTTGCATTAGCACGCATCCTAATCCTAGTTTTGAAGCATCACAATATACTTCAAAATCTTCAGTTCCTTCTGGTAAACCTAGGATTGGGGCATTTGTTAACTTCTGTTTCAAGATTCTAAAGGCTTCTTCTTTTTTAGATCCCCCTTCAAACTTAACTGCTTTACAGGTTAGCTTAGTTAATGGTACAACTATCTTGGAAAAATCCTTAATAAACCGTCTATAGTATCCAGCTAAACCTATAAAACTTCTAATTTCCATTGCGGATTGCGGAACCTTCCATTTGGTAATTGCTTCTATTTTAGCAGGATCTACGTGAATACCTTTGTGATTCACCATGTGTCCTAGGAATTGTACTTCTTGTAGCCAAAATTCACATTTCGAGAATTTGGCGTAAAGCTTTTCTTTTCTTAACAAAGTTAAGAGTGTATGTAAATGCTGATAATGTTCTTCCTGATTTCTGGAATAAATAAGTATATCGTCGATGAAAACAATTACAAATTTATCCAAGTACGGTTTACAGATTCTATTCATCATGTCCATGAATGCGGCAGGTGCATTTGTTAATCCGAAGAGCATGACTGTAAACTCGTAATGACCATACCTAGTCCTGAAAGCAGTTTTAGGTATGTCTTCTTCTTGTACCTTTAATTGATGGTATCCGGAGCGTAAATCTATCTTAGAAAAATATCTAGCTCCTTGAAGTTGATCAAAAAGATCATTAATCCTAGGTAATGGGTATCGATTCTTAATTGTAACCTTATTCAATTCTCTATAATCAATACACATTCTCATCGAACCATCCTTCTTCTTTACGAACAACACTGGCGCTCCCCAAGGGGATGAGCTAGGTTGTATGAATCCTTTGTTTAGTAATTCATCTAATTGCTTTTTCAGTTCTAACATTTCGGTATGAGCTAACCGATAAGGTGCCTTGGCTATCGGTGTGGTTCTAGGAATTAGATGAATTCTAAATTCTACTTCCCTATCTGGTGGTAATCCTGGTAATTCTTCTGGGAATACATCTGGGTATTCTGAGACTACTGGAATGTACTTAAGTTCCTTATCCTTTGTGGTAATGATTACAGAAATCAAATACACTATTCCTTTCTTTCGTTTATAACTAGCAACTTTCATTACTGAAATGAACTTCATGGGTTTACGTGGTTTATCTCCTGTAATTATGATTACTTCTTCGGTGGGTGCCTGAATTTCTATGGAATTCTTATCACAAAGAATTTGAGCATGGTTGGCTACTAACCAATCCATTCCTAACACAACATCAAACCCAGCTAGATTCATTGGTAATAGGTTTGCATGAAATTTATGACCTGAGAGTTCTATATTTTCTTTGTGCAAAACCTTATCTATTTTGACAGAATTTCCATCTACCGTTTCGACTGTAAAAATCTGCCTAAGGTTGGTTAGGGGTAAATTAAGAGCTTGGCAGAAGGAAGTATTTATAAACTTTGGTTTGCACCAGAGTCAAATAATACTTTTGCGTAAATATTGTGAGCTAAGAACGTACCAGCTATCACGTCAGGAATTAGCTCGGCTTCCTGAGTAGTTAACTGGAAGGCTCGAACATTCTTCTTGGTAGCTCCGTCAGCTGGCTTGACTTTGTTGTCTGCTGGTTTAACCAATTTAGGGCATTCTATTTTGTAATGCCCAATTTCTCCACAGTTATAACAGATCCTGGTTTTCTTTCTGCAATCTTCTTTGCGATGTCCTACAGTTTTGCAAAAGTTGCAGATTACATTGCATCTTCCATAATGTTTCTTTTTGCAATTCCTATAGAACGGCGAAATCGAAGATTGCCCTGTTCCTCTTTTCTTGAAAGTGCTGTTATTACCCGTACGAAATCCTTGGGAAATTTTCTGAGCCGGTTCCTTTTTCTTGTTTTCATCTCTTGTGCGTACCAGTTCATCAGTTAGGGTGTTAGCTAATTCTACCACATCGTCAATAGTACGAGGTTTCGCAGCTTTAACGATATTGCGGATTTCGCTAATCAAACCCCAAATATAGCGATAAATGAGTACCGGTTCTGGCGAAGCCAGTGTTGGTACCACTCTAGCATATTCAAAGGATGTCGAAGTATATCCTCGACAATCTACACCCATCATCCGATGGTTTAGAAACCTATTCGCCATTTGATCTTTTTCATATTCGGGACATAATTTTCTTTCTACAAGACTCTTAAATTCTTCCTAGTTCATGGCATAGGCCATATTCCTTCCTTTGGCTTGGAGTACTGTATTCCACCATTCTAGCGCCCTTCCTTGAAAAGATTTGACGCGTACATGACCTTGTCATCCTTGTCACATTTACTTATTGTAATCACTGCTTCAGTTTTCTCTAACCAACGCAGTGCCGCAGTTTCTCCTTCATTGCCTGCAAATCCAGCGGGTTTACAAGCAAGAAATTCTTTGTAAGTGCAACCAGGCGTTGCAGCTTTCATCTTCTTAGGGAGCGGAGCCTGCCGTGGATCATTATCATGATTGGTATGATTACCGCCTCCGTTTACACTATTACTGAAATTATCTTCAGAAATTTGTTTGCTAGGAATGATTTGTTGAGGTTCAGCAGGTTTCTGGGCAGCATCAAGTATTGCTGGAATAGCATTGGCTATTCCTTGAGCAACAATATTTTCTATATCCTGCCTAGTCAAAATTGATCTTCCGGATGTTGCTCAGATTGATTAACCTCGTTTACTGGTTCATTATTAGCGTTTTCCATCTGATAATTAATATATATAATTTATTAGTATCAAATAAATAACAATTATACACAAAACAATCATACAAATTTTACAATACACATATAGCCAAAACTATCAATTTCTTGATTCCCATTTTTATATATATTATGCATCATTACACACCATTATCTTACAAGATTTTATTTTAGGTTATTTTACAAGATTATATTTTACTATTTATTACACAACCACAGTTTCACAACCCCACTATCCTTTGTCATTTGGTACTTTAGTAACGATGTTCCCTCTCGTCGTATTTCCAAGAGATCTGTTCTCCTATGTCCCTGATCCTATTTCCTGCATCTACCAGCAATTCGCCAAAGTGGCGGAGTTCCACTAAATTCTCATTGCTCATGGGTTGGTTTGGTATAGGTTCCGGGTCGAACTGAGGGAGTAGGAATACGGACTGTTGAGAAGGTTTTGGAACTGCCAATCGTTCGTCCACCACTCGTCCATTCCTAGAGGTTGGGTGTAGATTATAGGTTCTGGAATTGCTGGTTCCAAATTTATTGGAAGTTGATTTTTAGCAGGAAAAGGGTAGAGATTATTATTTATGGGTCTGAGGATTTCACAGCTTTCTAATGCATGATCTAATTCCTCCTGAAATGGTAACTGCTCAATTTGTCTAGAGCTTTCCCCAATTTCCATCTTTGTCTGCCTAGAACCTTCTCCAATCTCTATTTCTATCTGCTTATAACCTTCCCCAAATTCCATTTCTATTAGCATAGAACCTTCCCTGACTTCAATCCCCTTCCCTTTGTCTAAGGGATTTTCTATTTTAGGAATCTTCCTAGTTGCGGGTTTCCTCCTGCGCACACGCCTCCATCCCACAAATCTTCTCTTTTTCTTAGGCTTGGGTTTCTCTGGAGGTGGAGCGTTGATTTCCATCGGTTCTTCTATATCAGGTATATACCTATTAAAATCTCTGGAAACCTCTATTTTCACCGGATAGAGATTTAAATTCTGAAGGGCTTTAGATAAGTCATTCATGTTGTGTAGCATATATGCAAAATACACAAAAATTGCTAAGTTAAAATTTTATAACAAAATTTCATAGATAACCTTTAAATATTATTTCATATCGTGTGACTACAAAACAACTGAAAATTAAAACACATTAGGGTTTACTGTAAATTTATTTATTTACTAGATAAGGTTTCTGACTTGTAAGTGATAAGGGTGCTAAAACTGAGACAGAGTATTTTAAAGATTTGCATTAACTGCTACAGTAGCTAGCATATAAAGATCTGCCCATTTTTCATCTAACTTGTCTTCCCATGGTGGGTTACTGCCTAGTTCTTGGGTTTTCTGATTAACTTTCCCTCTTTTGGAATTCTTTAGTTTTTCTTGACTTTTCCTAATAATCAAACTTCTTTTATTAGGAGAAAGTGGTTCCTCATATTGTGCCTTTCGAACAAATATTCCTTCTTCAGGATTTACACAAGGTTTTGAGGAATTTATTTGGGATGAACTTCCCTTCTCGTTTGATGACCTATCTAATTTAAGATAGATATTTGAAAGCTTTTGCTTACACATACTGTACACAAATATTCAATTAATAAAACATATAATCACAGAAATAGAAATCAGTAAAATTAAGTATTTTCTAAATACTTAATTGGCTTAAATTAGTGGCTCTGATACCACCTTTTTCTGTCACGGCCCCTGACCCGGTTTGACCCGTTTCAGGAGCCGCGGGACAGAAAATCCCATGGTATTTATTTAATTGAGTTTAACAGCGGAAGATTTCATCAGGATCTTTTTAAAACTGCAATTTCCCAATAATTTTATTTTACAACCAGGGATAAAACCTTGATAATTTACAATCATAAGATTTCATGGAGAAATATTTTGTTTTACTAAACATGTTTCTTTATTTTATATTGAGCCACTTCCTTAAGCTTGTAGTGCTTCACGGCACTTTTCCTGGATCACAACAGATCACCTGAAACATGTTTGAAAAAGGTTTTGTCAACGGGAAATACTGGTGAATCATTCTTTTTACTAAAACGACACATTTGTTATAATTTACAGTATTAAGAGCGATTACAATGTTTCCATATATCAACCAACTACCCACAGTATTTGTCACTCGAACATCCATCGGTAGCCTGTTAGCCCGATGGTGTCTGTGACTATGGTCATATCACCCCTTGGCTAACTCGTTGTCCAATGGTGAAGTTTATCAACTAATGTATACAAAACCCCACATACCGGCTGTAATTTGGTGATTAAAAAGACTTAATCCCTGTAATTATAACTTTGAAACAAATAGGATTTTGGAAAGCAATTTGATAAAAAGAGAATGACTCACATTGTAGATTTAATTTGATCAGAGCCTAGCTTACTGATTAGCCTTTTAACCTAAATTTAATAACATGCACACGAACTCGGTTAGTAACTAATACAACATTTACGATAACTCACGAGATTAAAACTTCACAGCGAATGACAAAGTGCGATACTTAAACATCCATCGATTTAACGACGAATGACAAAGCATAAACCCTAATGTGGACAGCACTTAAACGTCCATTGGAAAGTTTAATCTATCGGACATTGAATCGTAGCAGCGATCAAGTTAATACCCGGTATCGGAGCAGCGCCTCGCTAATTATATATGAAATTTTGACTTCAGAGTGATATACTTTCGTTTTTGAAAGTTTTGATCGACACCAGTGGACTGTGCAAGTGACGGGCTATTTATAGCTGAATTTAGGGCCTTACGCGGCTCGCGTAACCCATCCCCTATATCTTACGCGGCCTGCGTGGCCGCCCAGTCTACGTATAGGTTTGCGTGGTCATGGGCTTAGGTTTGACAGGTGGTTGATACGTGGCCCGGTTATGCTTATCTGGTCAACCCATGTTTGAAGCGGCCCGCGTAAGACAAGCTTGTCTCTTACGCGGTCCGCCTGAAACCTATAAGTTTTATTTTTCTTATTTTTGATGTAGAGTAAGGTTTCAGGGGTCCGGGTTTTTATTTATGGGTCAAATTAGGATATTGTTGAGAGTCCTTACAGTATTCTTAGCGTTTGTGTTAGAATCGTATGAGAGCCTCGTGGCGGGCAAGATTGGAATCACCAACCTAACTAAGGAGGATTATGATCAAATAGGTCCTGAAGAGATGGAACTGATCGATATCAGGTGGTGTATGGCCAGTGCAGTTCGGAGAGCTCAACGATTTATGGAGATTACTGGGAGACATTCAATTGGCGGACCGTCCATAAAACTTGGCTTTGACAAATCAAAAGTCACGTGTTTCAGGTGTAAACAAAAAGGACATTTTAAACGTGAATGTCGTAACGCTCTTGCTGATGATACTGCAAATCCATTCCATGAGGATTACTACAAAAGTGCGATCTATAATCAGAATAAATCAGAACCGCCCAGAATGAAGCAGCTTGAGGATGCCCCCAAAGAAAAATCAAGAGCTCTTGCTGTTATTCATGATGACGAAGGTTTTGATTGGAGTGAACTGCTACCAGAGGAAGATGCAGTAGGATACGCTTTTGCAGCAGAAAAGATTATTCCTTTCAAAGACACCAGAACTGAAGAACATAAATACCTCACCAGAAAGCAGAGAGCAGAATTCAAGATGATGAGATTATCTAAGGTGTTCAGTGATGCCAAGAAAGCAAAGAGATGGGATGCTGATAGAAAATGTTACCTTGATCCTCAAGGAAACATTACTATTGATACGAAAACTCTTAGTATAGAAGCTTTCATTGAGGAATTTGCTGCAGAAGAAGAAGCCTTACAGAGAAAATGGTGGGGAAGTGAAGAAGAGAAAGAAAAAGAGAAAGAGAAAGAGTCTCATTCAAAGAAGATTGATGATGGAATAATCGATACTTCACAAGAATTCACCACTGAAAACTTGGGGAAGATGGCTGACAAAGTGCTTGCTGCAAAGGAACTTGAGGTAGACTCTAAGTCTGAAACTGAGTCTAAAAGCAAGGTCAGTACAAACAGTTCAACAAGTGAGACAGTTAAGAAAGTCAAAGGTGATAGTGACTGCAAAGGTTGCATGAAAAACTGCAAGTTTTGTAGTACACTCACTTACCTTAGTAATACAAAGGTTGAAGAACTGACAAAAAGAGTCAGAAAGGTTGAAGATCAGATTCTAGATCGTGATAAAATGCTAAAAGCTTCAAATGATCGAGCTAAAAAGTTAACTGAGAAAATTGAAAATGATAAAATTGAAGTAGAAAGAATTAAGAAAGAAAATGAAAAATTGATTCTTGAAAATCGTAAAATTTCAGAAAATTTTGACAAACTAAAACTAACGGTAAAAGATTCTGATGAAAGAAACGGTAAAACCAATAAAGAAAATGAGCATTTAACTGTAGTTCTTAGACACAAAGAAGAGCAAATCAACCAACAACTGGATGAGATTGCTAAATTGAAGCTTCAGTTTGAAGAAGCTAAGATTGAGAATGAGCGCATCAATCTGAAATTAACCACTTACAACACCGCAAGCTTTGTTTTACAACACATTGTTCCCAAACCCATTGGGAAAAACAAAGCAGACGAAGATGTTTACTCAGATGGGAACTGGGGTTGGATTTCATCAGGTTCCACCGCCAGTGTTAAACAATTTTTCAAAGAAAAAGTCCGGGTTGGTTAATGATGAAGATGAAAATGAGGTTAAACTTCCAGACACAATTGATGTTACATTCACTTCGTCATCCGATGAAGGAAGTGTCCAATCTGAAGTTGTTAAAAGTGTGGTTGAAAGTGTTTTGAAATCTGAAAGTGACACTACTAAGGATGATGAATGCTTTCTGGATAAATACATTCAAAAATCAAAATCCAAAAACAACTTAGGTGATGAACCGGGTCTTGTGATGTACAAGATGGCTGGATCTGATAAGTTGTATTCGGATCATGACTTTCCACTGGAGAATGTCAATGTTGCTAAATTGACAAATGTGTTCAAATTGGTTGAAATTGATCTGTCTGAGATTGAAGGTCTAAAACAGAGGAAGAGGCAAATGAATGTTGAAAAAGATAAAGCTTACTACAAGAAACCTGTTGTTCCACCACGTTTTTATAACAACAATCGAAACAGATGGTTGGGTGGATATCAGGGTGGTAAGAATTATCAACAAAGGAATTTTCAAAACAAGAAGTTTGCTGAGAAAAAGGTGTTTGTGAACGGTTCAAGTTCACTTTCTGATGAAGAATCTGAAATTTTTTCGAAATCAAATGAGGAATTTTTTGCAAAGAAGGCCTCACAACCTCAAACTGAAGGCACAAGTCGAGTTGTTGATACTCGTACATGCTTCAGATGCAACAAAGTTGGACATATTGCACAAAAGTGTACCAACTTCAAGCCTAAGTCTAAAGTTGTTGAGAGTCAAAAGAAGAAGTTTGATGCAAAAGGCAAAGCACTAATGGTTGTTGAGAAGAAAGTTTTGAAAAATGAAAACACAAAAATCAAAACTGAACCTGTTAAGAATATGGTAACTAAAAATGACAAGTTTTACAAACGGGTTGCATCGTCTCAACAAACATGGAAGCCAAAAGTTGTTGAAAAGAAACCAAGTTCTCCAAAACCAGAGGTTTCTGAGAAAGAAAAACAATCGTCTTCTACCACTCCGGTAAAGATGAATGTTCCTGTGGATTTCTATGAGAAACTTGACAAACAAGAGTCTGTTATTTATGAGAAAAAGGTTGTTTTGAAAAAAGACCAACCATCTGGTCAACCTCAAAAAGATGAATTTTTATTGTATAAAGAGGTTGAGGTTGGGTCTGCAGAGAGCTTAAAAATGAATGATAAGAAATTTCCGCCACTTTACACTATAAAATCTAAACTCAAAGTCCAGTTACCCGAGTCGAAAGAGGCTTGGGTGGCATCAAAATCTAACTAAAGTGTTTGTGATATGTGCAGGAGCTTCCAAGATCCGTTTCGCGATGGATTATGGATAGTGGAGCTTCTTGGCACATGACGGGGAAAACAGCCCTGTTGTACGATGTTAGAAATTTTAATGGAGGGTATGTAGGTGTCGAATAATTGGAGAAGGAACTTTATCGAATGGAATCGTCACGTTAGAAAGAGTTAACTACATCGCCGAGCTTTAAAACAATCTTCTGAGTATTTCTCAGATTTGTGATCATAAGTATACAACGCACTTTACAGACAAAGAATGTTTGATATTGAAACCAGGATTTGTTGTTCCCAAAGAGTGGGTGATCATGAGAGCGCCCAGAGTGAATGATCTGTATGTATTAGATATGAGGGTAGCAACTACTACTACGGGTCAGGCTCACTGTTTATGTCAAGAGCAACGGAAAAAGACTCAAAGTTATGGCATCGAAAGATGGGGCATATTCACTTGCGAAAAATGAATCACCTGGTGCATAACGACTTAGTAACTGGTGTTCATGTGAAAGGTTTTCATCTTGAAGGAGAGTGTATTAGCTGCGTCAAAGGCAAGCAAAAGAAGAAATCACATCCTGGAAAGAAAGTCAACTCAGTCTCAAAACCTTTAAAGAGACTTCATATGGATCTTTTTGGTCCAGTGAATGTCAAAAGCATCATTGGTGATTACTATTGTTTGGTTGTCACGGATGATTTCTCGAGATTTTCATGGGTTTCTCTTCTGAAGACAAAAGATGAGACGTTTGATAGTTTGATGGCGTTGTTCAGGAAAATTGAAAACTTGTACCAAACTCGAATCAGAAGAATCAGGAGTGATAATGGTACTGAATTCAAGAACAACAGTGTAAGGACTCTCAAAATTTTCCTAAAAATACCCGTAAGTATAAACCCGGAACCCTGAAACCCTAAACCATATTAAAAACCAAGAAAAACAAAATGTTGGGTCTCAGGCGGGCCGTGTAAAAGACAAGACGTGTGTTACGCGGGCCGCGTCAACATTGAGTTGACCGGATAAGCGTAACCGTGCCACATGTCGACCATCTGGTGCACCTACGTATGACTAGTCAACCCTACTCGTGGACTGGGCGGCCATGCGGGCCGCGTAAGGTTGAGCTGAGGGTTTACGCGGGCCGCGACAGGCCTTAAATTCAGCTATAAATAGCTTGTTGCATGCACTGTTCTCTGGTGTCGAAACAAACTTTCAAAAACGAAGTTATAATACTCTGAAGTTGAAATTTCATATATTATTAGCGAGGCGCTGCTCCGATACCGGGTATTAACTCAATCGCTGCTACGATTCAATGTCCGATCGATTAAAACTATCCAATGGATGTTTAAGTGCTGCCCACATTAGGGTTTATGCTTTGTCATTCGTCGTAAATACGATGGATGTTTAAGTATCGCACTTTGTCATTCGATGTGAAGGTTTAATCTCGTGAGTTATCGTAAATGCTGTAATAGTTACTAACCGAGTTCGTGTGCATGTTATTAAATTTAGGTTAAAAGGCTAATCAGTAGGCTAAGCTCTACTCATATAAATCTGCAATGTGGGTCATTCTCTTTTTATCAAATTACTTTCGAAATCATGTTTATTTTCAAAGTTATAATTACAGGGATTAAGTCTTTGTAATCACCAAATTACAGCCGGTATGTGGGGTTTTGTATACATTACTTGATAATCGTCACTATTGGGGCAGCCAATGGGGGATATGACCCTAGTCACATAAACGAGTCGAGTGACAAATACCGTGGGTAGTTGGTTGATATTTAGAAACATTGTAATCGCTCTTAATACTGTAAATTATAACAACCGTGTCATTTTAGTAAAATGAATGATTCACCAGTATTTCCCGCTCACAAAATCTTTTTCAAACATCTTTCAGGTGATCTGTTGTGATCCAGGAAAAGTGCCGCGAAGCACTACAAGCTTAAGGAAGTGGCTCAATATAAAATAAAGAAACACGTTTTGTAAAAATAAAGATTTCTCCGTGAAATCTTATGATTGTAAATTACCGGGGTTTTATCCCAAATTGTGAAATAAAATAATCGGGAAATTTCAGTTTTAACAAGATCCAGATGAAAATCTTCCGCTGTTAATTCAATTAAATAAATACCACGGGATTTTCTGTTCCGCGGCTCCTGAAACGGGTCAAACCGGGTCGGGCGCCGTGACAGAAAAATGTGGTATCAGAGCCACTGATTTAAGCCAATTAAGTATTTAGAATATACTTAATTTTACTAATTGCTAATTCTGTGATTATATGTTTTATTATTTGAATATTTGTGTACAGTATGGGTAAGCAAAAGCTTTCAAACATCTATCTTAAATTAGATAGGTCATCAAACGAGAAGGGAAGTTCTTCCCAAACAAATTCCTCAAAACCCTATGTAAATCCTGAAGAAGGAATATTTGTTCGAAAGGCACAATATGAGGAACCACTTTCTCCTAATAAAAGAAGTTTGATTATTAGGAAAAGTCAGGAGAAATTAAAGAAATCCAAAGAAAAGAAAGTTAATCAGAAAACCCAAGAAATAGGCAGTAACCCACCATGGGAAAACAAGTTAGATGAAAAATGGGCAGATCTCTATATGCTAGCTACTGTAGCAGTAAATGCAAATCTTTAAATACTTTGTCTCCGTTTTAGCACCCTTATCACCTACAACTCAGAAACTTGATTCAGTAAATAAATAAATTTACAGTAAACCCTAGTGTGTTTTAAATTTCAGTTGTTTTGTAGTCACACGGTATGCAATAATATTTGATGGTTATCTGTGCAATTTGTTATAAAATTTTAACTTATTATTTTTACATATATGCTAAACAGCATGAATGAATTATCTGGAGCCCTAGAGAATCTCAACCTCTACCCTGTAAACATAGAAGTTTCTAAAGAGTTTACTGGGTACTTTGCTGATGTGGAACAACCTATAGAATTCAACGCTCCACCTTTGGAGAAACCCAAGCCTAAGAAGAGGAGAAGATTGGTAGGATGGAGGCGTGTGCGTAGGAGGAAACCCGCCACTAGGAAGATTCCTAAAATAAACAATCCCTTAGAAAAAGGAAAAGGAATTGAAATCGGGGAAAGTTCTAGACAGATGGAATTGGAGATTGGGGGAGATTCTAGGCAGATAAAGATGGAAATTGGAGAAAGCTCTAAGCAAACCCAGGAAATGACATTACAGGAGGAGCTAGATTTTATATTGGCAAGCTGTGATACTATTAAGCCTGTCAATGAAAATGTTTTTACTCATCCTATTGAAACCCAAATTCCAATGAACTTGGAACCAGCAATCCCAGAACCTATAATCCACACCCAACCTCTAGGAATGGACGAGTGGTGGACTAATGATTGGCAGTTCCAAAACCTTCTCAACAATCCCTATACGTTTTTCCCTCAGTTCGATCCAGAACCTATACCAAACCCATCGATGAGTAATGAAAATATGGCTGAACTCCGCCATTTTGGCGAAGAGCTGACGGATGCTGGGAATAGGATCCGAGAGATAGGAGGACAAATCTCATGGAAATATGATGAGAGGGAACATCGTTTTAAAAAAAATACAAGTTGACGAGGGAGAAATGGGTTATGAGTCTGTGTTTGTATAATAACAGTAATAGTAATAAAAATCAGTATGTGTAAAATAAACAATAAAACGGTTGTAAGATAAAAGTGTGTACGAAAGCATATTATAATATATAAACAAATGAAAATTTAGAAATTTACAATTTTGATTATATAATTGTTTACGTGATTATGTGCGATTAATTATTATATTTGGTTGTTTCTTATATATACTAATTATATATAAATTAATTATCAGATGGCAAACGTTGATAATGAACCAGTAAATGAAGTAACTCAATCTGAGCAAAATCAAGAAGAGCAATTGTTAAATAGGCAATATATCAAGGATATCGTTGCTCAAGGAATAGTCAATGCAATTCCAGCAATTATTGCTGCTACCCAGAAACCTGTTGAACCTCAACCACTCATTCCTAGTAAACGCACTCAGGAAGATAACTTCAGTAATAGTATAAACGGAGGAGGCAATCATATTAATAATAACAATAATGATCTGCAAGCCCCAATTTTCAAGAAAATGAAAGCTGCAACACCTGGTTGCACTTACAAAGAATTTCTTGCCTGTAAACCAGCTGAGTTTGCAGGTAACGAAGGGGCGATTGCAGCACTGCGTTGGTTAGAGAAAACTGAGGCAGTGATTACCATAAGTAAATGTGCTGAGGAAGATCAAGTTATGTATGCGTCAAATCTTTTTAAAGAAGGGGCGCTAGAATGGTGGAACCCAGTGTTACAAGCTAAAAGAAGGATCATGGCGTATGCTATGAACTGGGAAGAATTTAAGAATCTTGTAGAAAGAAAATTCTGTCCCGAGTATGAAAAGGAACAAATGGCAAATAAGTTCCTGACCCACCGGATGGTGAATGTGGACTGTCGAGGATATACTTCGACATTCTTCGAATATGCTAGAGTGGTACCAACGCTGGCTTCGCCAGAGCCGGTACTCATTTCTCGCTATATTTTGGGATTAATTAGCGAAATCCGTAATATCGTTAAAGCAGCGAGACCTCGCACTATTGACGATGCGGTAGAATTAGCTAATACCCTAACTGACGAACTGGTACACACAAGAGATGAAAACAAGAAGAAGGAACTGGCTCAGAAAATTACCCAAGGATTTCGTGTGGGTAATAGTAGTAACTTCAAGAAAAGAGGATCAGGGCAATCCCAAACTCCTCAGTTCTGCAGGAATTGCAAAAAGAAACATTATGGAAGATGCAATATAACCTGCAACTTTTGCAAAGCTGTAGGACATCGTGAAGAAAACTGCAGAAAGAAAACCATAATCTGCTTTAACTGTGAAGAAGCGGGGCATTTTAAAACAGAATGTCCAAAATTGGCCAAACCGGCAGACAACAAAACCAAGACAGCCGATGGAGCTACTAAGAAGAATGTCAGAGCATTCCAGCTGACCACTCAAGAAGCAGAACTCATTCCAGATGTGATAGCTGGTACGTTCCTAGTTCACAACGTGTACGCAAAAGTATTATTTGACTCTGGTGCAAACCAAAGTTTTATAAATACTTTATTCTGCCAAACTCTTAAATTACCTTTAACCAACATTAGGCAGATTTTTACAGTTGAAATGGCAGATGTGAATTCTGTTAAAATAGATAAGGTTTTGCGGGAAGGAAATATAGAACTTTCAGGTCATAAATTCTCTGCAAACCTGTTACCTATGAAGTTAGCCGAATTCGATATTGTGTTAGGAATGGATTGGTTAGTAACCAACCATGCTCGAATCCTTTGTGATAAAAACTCTATAGAGATTCAGGCACCCACTGGAGAAGTAATCATGATTACAGGAAATCAACCACGTAAACCCATGAAGTTCATATCAGTAATGAAAATTGCTAGTTATGAACGAAAGCAAGGAATAGTATATATGATTTCAGTAATCATTAGTACTAAGGGTAAAGAACTTAAAGAGATTCCTGTAGTCTCAGAATACCCAGATGTATTCCCAGAAGAGTTACCAGGATTACCACCAGATAGGGAAGTAGAATTTAGGATTCATCTAATTCCTGGAACTACACCAATAGCCAAGGCACCTTATCGGTTAGCTCCTACAGAAATGTTAGAACTGAAAAAGCAGTTAGATGAATTACTAAGCAAAGGATTCATACAACCTAGCATCCCCTTGGGGAGCGCCAGTGTTGTTCGTAAAGAAGAAAGATGGTTCGATGAGAATGTGTATTGATTATATAGAATTGAATAAGGTTACAATTAAGAATCGATACCCATTACCTAGGATTGATGATCTCTTCGATCAACTTCAAGGAGCTAGATACTTTTCTAAAATAGACTTACGCTCTGGATATCATCAATTAAAGGTACAAGAAGAAGACATACCTAAAACTGCTTTCAGGACTAGGTATGGTCATTACGAGTTTACAGTAATGCCCTTTGGGTTAACAAATGCTCCTGCAACATTTATGGACATGATGAATAGAATCTGTAAACCGTATTTGGATAAATTTGTAATTGTCTTTATCGACGATATACTTATTTATTCCAAAAGTCAGACAGAACATTGTGAGCACTTGCATGCACTCTTAACTTTGTTAAGAAAAGAAAAGCTTTATGCCAAATACTCGAAGTGTGAATTTTGGCTAAAGGAAGTGCAATTTCTAGGTCACACAGTGAATCACGAAGGGATTCACGTAGATCCCTCTAAAATAGAGGCTATTACCAAATGGAAGGTTCCACAATCCGCAATAGAAATTAGAAGTTTTATAGGATTAGCTGGATATTATAGACGGTTTATTAAGGATTTTTCTAAAATAGCTGTACCATTAACTAAGCTAACCTGTAAAGCAATTAAGTTTGAATGGGGACCTAAACAAGAAGAAGCTTTTAGGATTTTAAAGCAAAAGTTAACCAATGCTCCAATCCTAGCGTTACCAGAAGGGATTGAAGATTTTGAAGTTTACTGTGATGCTTCAAAACTAGGATTAGGATGTGTGTTAATGCAACGCAAGAAGGTAATTGCGTATGCGTCAAGGCAATTGAAAAAGCACGAGGAAAATTATACAACTCATGACTTAGAATTAGGAGCCATAATTTTTGCCCTTAAAATTTGGAGACATTATCTGTATGGAAGTAAATTTACTGTCTATACAGATCATAAGAGTTTAAGATATATATTTGGGCAAAAAGAGTTAAACATGAGGCAAAGGAGATGGATGGAAATCTTAAGTGACTATGACTGTGATATTCAATATCACGAAGGAAAGGCAAATGTAGTTGCAGATGCCTTAAGTCGTAAGTATCATGAGAAACAACGACGGGTTCGTGCTCTCAGGTTAAATCTACAAATAGATTTAATGGAACAACTAAGGAATGTTCAGGAAACAGCAATCAAGGATGATGCTGAAGGAATGAAAGGACGAATAAAGGAATTAGAACAAGGAGTTGATGGAATTTGGAAATTCCATAAGAAAAGGATTTGGGTACCTACTAAGCAAGGAGAATTAAGAGATAAAATTTTAGAAGAAGCTCATAAATCTAGGTATACCATGCACCCTGGAAACAATAAAATGTACCAAGATTTAAGGATTAATTTCTGGTGGATAGGCATGAAAAAGGATATAGCTAGATATGTTTCTAAGTGTCTTACTTGTTCACAAGTTAAGGCAGAACACCCGAAACCTTCTGGTCTACTACAACAATTAGAAATGCTAGTATGGAAATGGGAACTCATAACAATGGATTTTTTTACTAAGTTGCCCAAAACCATAAAAGGTAATGATGCGATTTGGGTATTTGTGGATCGATTAACCAAATCAGCTCATTTTCTACCCATGAAAGAAACCTTTAGCATGGAAAGGTTGGCCAAGTTGTATGTAGATGAAATCGTATCCCTACATGGAGTTCCACTCTCCATTGTATCAGATAGGGATAGTCGTTTCACTTCTCACTTTTGGACAAGTTTCCAAGAAGCTATGGGAACTAAACTAAACTTGAGCACTGGATATCATCCACAAACAGACGGGCAAAGTGAAAGGACGATACAAACTCTAGAAGACATGCTCCGAGCATGTGTGATAGATTTTGGTGGAAACTGGGATGATCACCTACCTTTAATTGAATTCTCCTATAACAATAGTTATCATTCAAGTATCGAATCTGCCCCATTCGAGGCACTGTATGGAAGAAAGTGCAGAACTCCCGTTTGTTGGGCAGAAATAGGAGAAAGTCAATTATCAGGTCCAGAAATTGTACAAGAAACTACAGAAAAGATCACTCAAATCAAAGAAAGACTAAAGACGGCTCGAGAACGTCAGAAGAGTTATGCAGACAATAGAAGGAAGCCGTTGGAATTTCAAGTTGGAAATAAAGTACTATTAAAAGTTTCACCTTGGAAAGGAGTAGTTCGATTCGGTAAGAAAGGAAAGTTAAGTTGTAGGATCGGTTTGCGACCCGAACGAGTCGTTCAGAAGAGATTTATCAGTTTCAGAGGCGGAAACTAAGAAACCGATTGTCGAAACAGCTTGCGTATCACTTTAACACTGATTATATTGATATACAATCGTTTACAATCAGTCCTCACACCGGCAGCACCTCGGTATGGAATTCGAAATCCGTTACAAATGATTTAGCTTGAAGGCTATTTATAGTGGTGTTGATTTAGCTTGAAATGACACATGCCACTTTCAAGGGAAATCAACATGTTGATTTAGCTTGAAACTGTCATGTGACACTTTCAAGGGAAATCTTGATTTAGCTTGAAACTGTCAAGTGACATTTTCAAGGGAAATCACCACTTTCAAGCTAAATTACATTAAACACACTCTAAAACCTCCTATACTCTCGTATAACAAGATCTAATCTAACAATTCTAATCCTAGACTCGATACAAGACGAAGTCGACAGATGAATGCACCAACAGACTCCCCCTCAAATGTTGACGAGTCTTAAGTGTCGAGTATTCTCAATCTTCAGTCTTTATCGGTCTTTTTTCTTTCTAGCATAAACCAGGATTTTCTCTTTAGCTCTAACCTCGTCAGACTCCCCCTCTCATCATGATGGGATCGCCGTCTGGAATTAGCTATCACCTTGAGATTAATCCCTGGCTTTATCTCTGTTTAAGCTCATTTCCTGCACAAAATTCTCTCAAACACATAAGTTTTTACTTAAATCAATAAGAAAAACTTACTAGAAATAGTTACATCAAGTTCAAATTAATGACCCTAATTAACTAATCAAATTTTTCTTTCTCAAAAACAGTTTCTTCTTTTAAACGCACACTCCCAAACCAGTTCATCTTATTTAGCACTTGGAATTTTGAAAATCAGCTCTTCACCATCAGTTGTCGAAAATCTTTTTGGATTTTTCAAAATTTTATGCTAAAACACACCTAAAATCTTTTTGGATTTTTGAATATAATGAAATGCAGTAAATAAATATTTACAGACAATATTTTTGTGAGTTTGTGCAAGAGGATCATATCAGTTACTAAGACATATCACCAACACCGTTAAGCTTGATTTCATATTAAGTTCTAAACGATGCACATAGATTGACGATATATTTGTCCTCTTAAGCTCAATCTAAAAGCTTTCGAAATGCTTACCGATACGTTAAGGTATATTAATTTTGCACTAAATTCTTATGGACCCCACGATCTCAGCATATCCCCTCATCATGCAATACACTAACTCAAGTAATGCCTTTAAACTTTATCAACTGTGATTTGTGCGAAAATAAAGCAGAATGTTTAAACATTAACAATCAGGTCGATACTTCCGTATACGCAGAGAAAGTCCAATGTTTAAACACAATAAGAAAATAAAAATAAGTTGAAGTTGTTTAGGCTTTAACCACCAGGTCGATACTCCCGTATACGCAGAGGTGATCCAAAGCTTAAACAAAACACCAAAGAAAATAAAGCAGAACGTTTAGGCAACAACATCCAGGTCGATACTCACGTATACGCAGAGAATGTCCGATGCTTAAACAAAATAAAGAAATAAAACAAGTTTAAGTCTTTGCAAAATAAAATGCACAATCACAGTGACTTTTCAGCAAAGTTGTGAAAGTTCACAAACTTAACCAGTTTTATGTCTTTCGACAATCAGCGATTACTGAGTAGGCACACAGTCAAGAAGGACAAAACTAAGTACTATGCTTTCGACCATGTTTCCCACTAGAACTAGGCCTTTTCATTTAAGTTTGTATCGTTATCGCAAATCTACTAGTCTAGCTGAGCCTACCGTCACATCTTTAGTGAGATCGTTTATCACATTTTAACTTTACATTTCTTTAGCATGCTGTGACAGTCTAACTGATCTACTATCATTTCCTCTTATATGCAACAAAAACTCATTTTGAATTTTTTAATCTTTTTGACATTTTCAAATTTTCTAATTTTTTTAAAATTTTTACTCCCCCTAAAATCAAAATATGTCTCAATTTTGATTTTCTGGGAAAATTTGAAACAAACTGTACAAGAAATGTGACAACATGATGAGAATCACTTCAATTCTCCATTCACTTGGCATGAACAATCAGAACTCCCCCTCTCAACAAACTATTTTCCCATTGTGATCTCAAAACACTTAAGTTTGTTTTAATCAAAATGGTTTTTCCAGAAAATTAGTTTTGTTGATTGATTTTAAGCATTTGTAGGTTAGGGGATAAACTCATCATTTTGTTTCTTAACCATTTGTAGAAAATCAGATACAACTTAATGTCCCTGATTTACCACTTGTAAGATCAAACTAATTCAACTTCTGAACCACTTGTAAAAATCACAACCATACAACTTAAACCTGTTTTTCAACCAATTTACCATCTGTTGGTTGAATTCTCAAGGTGCCGATTCCTACTCCTCGCTTATAAACCTGGGAGTTCCGGCAAGTCCTGCAAAACTTCTCAAAAACACATTATACAAACATGATAAAGAATGATGCCGATTCATGATCCACGATTCCCAACTTGGGATCTCCGGCAAGTCAGGTTTTTACTCTTTGAAAAATATATCCACCCAAGCCTGACCTTCCTTGGGTGTAACAACCTCTTCATCATCTATTCTTTCAACTAACCTATGACCTCCTCTTTTGGCAGCGTAAAATTCTTTAACACCTTTGGCCTTACCATTGATCATTTTGCCAAAAATGTGTTTCACAGTTCCGTTGAAAGCTTTATCAACATCAAATTTCTTCTTGTCAGAATAAAATTGATTTGAAATTTCAACTTTCCCAACTCTCTTTTTAAAATTTTCAGCACTCAAAGGTGGAAAATTCACATCATCCACTTTTGGAACTGATTTTTCAACTTTTTCTTTAACAACTTTTGGCTCCTCTGATTTTGTGGAATCAGATTCATCACCAGAACTGTTTCCTGAACCCTTAACAACCCATTTTTGATTTATCAGATTTTCTTTTCTTTTAACCACATTCTTTGAACATTCTCCCTTCTCAAAGATTGAATTTTCAAAGCCTGTGAACTTTCGGGTTGAAAGTTCAGTTTTCTCAACAACTTTCTCTTTCAGTTTACCAGATACTTCCTGTTTTGGTTTGAATGTTTTCGGACAATTCCTAGCAACATGACCAGCAATCTTGCACTGAAAACAGGTTCTGGTTTCTATCTTCTTTGGAACATGATTTTTCTTCAACTCTTCTTGCTTCTTGGCAAGGAATTCTTGATTTGTCTGCTTTCTGAATGCTTGTTTTCTTTCAAATGGTCAATCAAACAATCAAATCTCTTCTCCAAATCATCTAATTTCTCATCTTTCTTACACAGAAAACATTCGAACCGGTTAACCCAAACATTCTTGGACAAATTCTGATAAGAACTACTGAAATATCCTCGATACCAGTCATTTATCCTTTTAAGATCATTGTTTTCTTGTTCATCATAGATCATTGCCATTTTTCAAATAGTCCCAATTACACAATTACTTGATTGGGTCTCAAACTTTTTTAATCTTGGGAATATATCAAGTAACCGACAATATTGATAACTACTCAAAAGCACATAAGCACATGGGCCGCAAATAAGAATCTTGTGTCAAAGACTTTAATAAATCTGATATACCATCAATTGCCTCACATGGGTTCTGTCAATAATTCTCGTAGCCGACAACTTTTAATGATGATAAAGTGTATACTTGGGCTGATGACAAACTAATATCACATGCAAATCACTTAGATGTCTGACAATCACACATGCAACTTATTTAAACCGAGGTATTCAACATTCAATCTGACTTTCAATTTACGAGATTCACATAAATCGATGTACTTTCAAGCAAATCAACAAAGTATTCAAACAGTGTAATTTCAATCGGTGTGTCAGATTCAAGCGAAATCCACTCAAGTAAACTCAGCACTCATTTCAAGCGAAATCATGATATTTGTGAATACAAGTGAAATCAACAAGTAAGTTTCAAGCTAAATCTGATCAAAATGTCAACACTCAAGCGAAATCAACCCATAAACTAAAGTGAAATCTGCATGACATCATCATATCGATCTGATTTTGGTCCGATTGAACAAGTAAATGATCGAATTAAGTTTTGAAACTTTCAAGGGTTTGTTAAAACATGTTTTCGTACAATATGTGAGAATTTGAGCCGATTTTAACCGTAAAAATTTGTTCGATTTTGAAAGAAGGTGTAGAAAATCAGAAAAAGTGACAAAAACGAGCTGTTTTGGCGAAATCTCTTCCTGCTGAGCTCTGATACCACTTGTAGGATCGGTTTGCGACCCGAACGAGTCGTTCAGAAGAGATTTATCAGTTTCAGAGGCGGAAACTAAGAAACTGATTGTTGAAACAGCTTGCGTATCACTTTAACACTGATTATATTGATATACAATCGTTTACAATCAGTCCTCACACCGGCAGCACCTCGGTATGGAATTCGAAATCCGTTACAAATGATTTAGCTTGAAGGCTATTTATAGTGGTGTTGATTTAGCTTGAAATGACACATGCCACTTTCAAGGGAAATCAACATGTTGATTTAGCTTGAAACTGTCATGTGACACTTTCAAGGGAAATCTTGATTTAGCTTGAAACTGTCAAGTGACATTTTCAAGGGAAATCACCACTTTCAAGCTAAATTACATTAAACACACTCTAAAACCTCCTATACTCTCGTATAACAAGATCTAATCTAACAATTCTAATCCTAGACTCGATACAAGACGAACTCGACAGAAGTGATCCAACGTGTAGGACCAGTTGCTTATCGTTTACAACTACCAGAAGAGTTAGCGGGAGTACATGATGTAGTTCATGTATCCAATCTCAAGAAATGGCTATTAGATGAATCTTTGGTAGTACCTCTCCAAGATATAGAAGTAAACGAAAAGTTAAAATTTGTTGAGAAACTTCTTCAGATAGAAGACAGAAAGATAAAATTTCTCAAACACAAACGGTTAGTACTTGTCAAAGTCAACTGGGATTCAAAGAGAGGACCCGAATACACTTGGGAGCTAGAATCAGAGATGAAGCGAAAGTATCCTCACTTATTCCAATGAATCTCGAGGACGAGATTTAAATAAGGTGAGGAGGATGTAAGGACTCTCAAAATTTTCCTAAAAATACCCGTAAGTATAAACCCGGAACCCTGAAACCCTAAACCTTATTAAAAACCAAGAAAAACAAAATGTTGGGTCTCAGGCGGGCCGCGTAAAATACAAGACATGTCTTACGCGGGCCGCGTCAACATTGAGTTGACCAGATAAGTGTAACCGTGCCACATGTCGACCATCTGGTGCACCTACGTATGACTAGTCAACCCTACTCGTAGACTGGGCGGCCACGCGGGCCGCGTAAGGTTGAGCTGAGGATTTACGCGGGCCGCGACAGGCCTTAAATTCAGCTATAAATAGCTTGTTGCATGCACTGTTCTCTGGTGTCGAAACAAACTTTCAAAAACGAAGTTATAATACTCTGAAGTCGAAATTTCATATATTATTAGCGAGGCGCTGCTCCGATACTGGGTATTAACTCGATCGCTGCTACGATTCAATGTCCGA
Organism: Helianthus tuberosus; assembly: GCA_030545235.1. Classification (NCBI taxonomy): domain Eukaryota; kingdom Viridiplantae; phylum Streptophyta; class Magnoliopsida; order Asterales; family Asteraceae; genus Helianthus; species Helianthus tuberosus. The sequence goes on along the minus strand of CM060409.1, from coordinate 13,157,882 downwards.
TCGATTAAAACTATCCAATGGATGTTTAAGTGCTGCCCACATTAGGGTTTATGCTTTGTCATTCGTCGTAAATACGATGGATGTTTAAGTATCGCACTTTGTCATTCGATGTGAAGGTTTAATCTCGTGAGTTATCGTAAATTCGTGTGCATGTTATTAAATTTATGTTAAAAGGCTAATCAGTAGGCTAAGCTCTACTCATATAAATCTGCAATGTGAGTCATTCTCTTTTTATCAAATTACTTTCAAAATCATGTTTATTTTCAAAGTTATAATTACAGGGATTAAGTCTTTGTAATCACCAAATTACAGCCGGTATGTGGGGTTTTGTATACATTACTTGATAATCGTCACTATTGGGGCAGCCAATGGGGGATATGACCATAGTCACAGAAACGAGTCGAGTGACAAATACCGTGGGTAGTTGGTTGATATTTAGAAACATTGTAATCGCTCTTAATACTGTAAATTATAACAACCGTGTCATTTTAGTAAAAAGAATGATTCACCAGTATTTCCCGCTGACAAAATCTTTTTCAAACATGTTTCAGGTGATCTGTTGTGATCCAGGAAAAGTGCCGCGAAGCACTACACGCTTAAGGAAGTGGCTCAATATAAAATAAAGAAACATGTTTTGTAAAGATAAAGATTTCTCCGTGATATCTTATGATTGTAAATTACCGGGGTTTTATCCCAAATTGTGAAATAAAATAATCAGGAAATTTTAGTTTTAACAAGATCCTGATGAAAATCTTCCGCTGTTAATTCAATTATATAAATACCACGGAATTTTCTGTTCCGCGGCTCCTGAAATGGGTCAAACCGGGTCGGGGGCCATGACAAACAGGATGGAAGAATATTGTGATGAGAAAGGTATACTGCAAGAATTTAGTGCTCCTTACACTCTGCAGCAGAATGGAGTAGCTGAAAGAAAGAACAGGACGCTAATCGAAACGGCCAGGACGATGCTTGCTGATTCCAAACTACCTGTAAATTTTTGGGCAGAAGCAGTATCAGTCGCTTGCTATACGCTCAACCGGGTTCTCACTGTCAAGAAATTCAACAAAACGTGGTTTGAGTTGATCAATAACCGCAAACCGAACCTGAAGTATTTAGAACCGTTTGGGTCTCCCTGTACAGTTCTAGAGCCTTTTGGAAAATTTGGTGCAAAGAGAATTGAAGGAATTTTCGTTGGTTATTCAAGTCCATTGAAACGAGTCTTTGTTCCAAGCTTGAAGCGAATTATTGAAGCACAAAATGTTGAGTGTCAGGGGTATACTATGCCGCCTCAGAATCCCGGTGACTCATGGCATTTTCATTATGATACTTTATGGGATTCGTTTGACATGGAAGAAGAAAAGGAAGAAGAAGAAGACTTCTTTGACGAGTTGGATATTTTGAGAGAGTATGAAGAATCGCAGGAAAGATTCCCAGCAGAAACTTTCAGTCGTCAACGACAAGCTTCGAATGATGATGAAGCAGGTCCAAGTAATGCTGGAGAGCAGGATGATATTCAACAAGCCTCAGAAAGTGCTCCTGATAATCAGACGGCAGTCAACGATAATCAAGAATCTGATGACATACCTGTATTTGATCATGGTGATTCAGATAGTGAGGGGGAGCAAATCCAGATTTCAAGTCAAACAATTCCAGTCAATGAACAAGGTGCAAATCAAAAAATCACAAGTTTGGAAGGCGAGGTAGATGTTCCAGGCGAGGTGATGCCGAGAACTCTTTCGTACCATCCAAAAGAGTTGATTATTGGAGAATTACAATCAGGCGTTCGCACAAGACGACAAATTGACCAAGGCCTTACTTTTTTTTATTCTACAGTTGCTCCTTTACAAACTGAGTTTTCACTTAGTTGTTTTATTTCGAAGATCGAACCGCGAACATACAAGGAAGCGCTAACTGAAGATTCTTGGCTCAATGCCATGCAAGAAAAGTTGAGTCAGTTTAAGAAGTTAGGTGTGTGGAAATTGGTAGACTGGCCTGATGGTCAAAGGAAGATCAACACCAAGTGGGTGTTTAAGTGCAAGAGGGATGATCGAGGGGTGATTATTCGCAATAAAGCTCGACTCGTAGTCCAGGGTTTCAGTCAGCAGGAGGGTATAGATTTCACTGAAGTGTATGCTCCGGTTGCTAGACTTGAAGCGATCAGAATCTTCCTAGCATTTGCATCTTGGAAAAATTTCAAAGTATATCAGCTAGATGTTAAATCCGCGTTTGTTTATGGGAAGGTAAAAGAGGATGTATATGTCGGACAGCCACCGGGCTTTTCCGATCCAGTCCACAAAAACAAGGTCTACTTGCTAGACAAAGCGCTGTATGGTTTACACCAGGCCCCGAGAGCTTGGTACGAGACATTGTCTCAACACCTACTAGCCAACAACTTCATTCGTGGAAAAGTGAATGCCACTCTCTTCACCAAAGAGGTCGACGGACATCTTCTGATTGTTCAGATATACGTGGACGACATCATATTTGGGTCTACAAATGAGAATTTGTGCAAAGATTTTGAACAAGTTATGAAGCAGAAATTCGAAATGTCATCGATGGGTGAGATGAAATTCTTCTTGGGACTACAGGTTGATCAACTACCCAAAGGAATATTCATACATCAAACGAAGTACGTTCATGATAACTTAGAGAAATTTGGGATGTCAAGTTCTACTCCAGCTTCCACCCCATTAGCGACGAACCATGGGATAAACCCTGATCTCACCAGAGAGAAGGTAGATGAAACATTGTATCGTTCCATGATCGGATCGTTGATGTATTTGACAGCTTCAGGACCCGATATTATGTATCCAACCTGCCTCGCAGCAAGATTTCAATCTAACCCGAGAGCTTCGCATATGGTGATTGTGAAAAGGATATTACGCTACCTGAAAGGAACTCCATCATTGAGGTTGTGGTATCCAAGAGAAGGCGATTTTATGCTCGAAGGTTATTCCAATTCCGATTTCGGATGCTGCAAAGTTAACGCTAAATCAACAACAGCGGGGTGCCAGTTCTTTGGATCAAGATTGGTTACCTGGCAATGCAAAAAGCAAACCTCTGTGGCTTTATCCACATGTAAAGCGGAGTATGTATCTGCTAGCAGCTGCTGCTCTCAGATCTTGTGGATCCAGCAACAGATGGGCGACTACGGTTTGCAATTTCTAAACACCCCTATCTTTGTTGATAATGAGGCAGCGATTAACATTACTAAAAATCCTGTTCATCACGCTAAAACCAAACACATTGAAATTCGTCATCACTTCATTCGCGACTGTTTCGAGAAGAAGTTGATACGAATTGAGAAAATCCACACTGACGATCAAAAAGCTGATTTACATACCAAAGCTTTTGACAAAACTCGTTTTCAATACTTGTTAAAATTGAACGGTATGAAGCTTTTATCGGTGTTGGAAGAGATTCTTGGCGTTGGTGAAGGAGACATTGTAGATGATGATGTTGAGAAGCAATCTGCAATGGTTTGTCGATTTTTTACTTGTTTTGGTATTTAGGGGGAGAGTATAGGGTAATATTTTCAGAAAATACAAAAACAGTAAAAATTTTCAAAAATCCAAAAACATGAGATATTTTCAAAATACAAAAACAATATAAAATGAAAAAGAGCTTGTGTAAAAAGGGAAAATGATAGTACATCGGCTTGACGGTTACAGTACGCTAAAGAAATGTGAAGTTTAATATGGGTTAAACAGTCTCGCTGATGATGTGCCGATAGGTTTTTGAACATTTAGTAGGTTTGTTCGGGATATAAACCTAAATCCTTACTTGCTTATTTCGTGGGGAACACTACTTGGATATATAGGTAACCCCTGAAATCTCATTTGAAAGATCCCTTTTCTGAGATACTAGGTCTTTATACTCAGTCATATCTGGGGTATTATCCCGGGACTTCTGATTTTGCGGAAGCAATGGCCTAGTCCCCGTATAATACTTTACTGCTTGCTTGAAATATAGCGCCGCCCTCAGCATTAAATGATGAGACAATAAAATTGCTAATCAATGCTGTTGTAAAAAAGATCCTCTAAAGGGGACACACTAAAGTCGAACCGTCATCTCTCTGCTGAACAGAAGTTCTGACCTGAGCTCTCACGGTTTCGCAATTTAACCCCTTACAGATATCATCTGTGGTATACTCACCTGTAAGACTGAATATTGGGATTTGGATACGGGAGTATATTCAAGAGGTGGGACACATGAATGAGTTTAATTCTCTAATTCACCTAATTCGTATCCTGAACAGATTGAAGTTTGTGTGAGAATTTAAGTGGATCAGTATATCGACAATCTAAGTGAATTGTTTAATTCTGAGTATGAAATTGAAGCTTAACGGTACTTGTGACTTGTCGGACAGCTGATATGATTCCCTAACATGCTCATCAAAAATATGTTTGTATATAGTTTACTTTTACTGCATTTTATTTCTGTATTTCATTTCTAGTTTAGAAACTTTATTAAAAATCCAAAAAGATTTTACACTTCTGCTTTATTTTCCGACAAACCAAAGTGGAAAGTTGATCTTCAGATTCGATTTGTAGCAGATGCAGGAAGTTTCTGAGCTGGAAGATGAGTCGTGAGCTTAACATGATAAGTTTGTGAAAGTTGAAAAGTTATAGCAAGTTCATTAATTTGAAACCTGTAAATTTTCAGAAAATTGTTTGAAAGTTGAACAAATGTCAGTGTGAATTGTCTTAGATCAACCAAGGTCATTAAATTGGACTTGGTAGACTAATTGAGTAATCAGGGTCATTAACTTGGACCTGAATACTTAAGTGGATTTCTAATTCTGACAAGATCATCAAATGAAGGTGAATGGTAAGTTTGGCTTGAAACTCTTATTGTCATATATCTTATTTTTAGGTAGAGATTGTGCAGGAAACAGGAGTCTAAATCCCCATGGCAACGAAAATGTCAAAGTTTGAACCAGAATTCAAGTCCCAGCTTATCGAAAGGGGGAGTCTGCGAAAGGGGGAGTCAGAATTCTTGATCAACATTCAAAGGGGAGTATAAAGATAGAATATTGAAAGAAGCTTTTACAAATGTCAAGACAATTTGGAAAGAGACAACGACTAAAGACTCAACGCCGAAGACTTCGTCAACATCCAAGGGGGAGTTTGTTGGTGCGTCTACTGTCTGTTAACTTCGTCTTAATCGAGTCTTATGTCTAGATAGGATAAACGAATGCACAACAGGGTTAGAAATTAGGGTTTTATATGTGAAAATGTGTAATTCCGCTTGAAAGTGACGTGGACCAGTTCAAGCAAAATTAACATGTTAATTCCGCTTGAACTAGGAAGTTCCATCTTCAAGCGAAAATACTCCATCTATATATACCCATGTGTGTGTGTTATTTGAAACGGAATTAGGTCATATGTTCTGAGCCGAGGTGCTGTCCGTTTGTCATCTGAATTGTAAAAAGCTCAGGAAATCAGTAATAGATAAAGATTAGAAAGGAACAAGCTGTGTTGACATCATTTACATTGATTTCGCCTTTGTTCTTGATGATGAACTACTCAGATTGACTCGTTAGGGTCACACGACGATCCAACACGGATGGGCATGAAAAAGTCCATAGCCACCCATGTAGCAAAATGGGAAATAGTAAGGCTGAATATCAAAGACCATCTGGTCTGCTACAACAACTGGAAATTCCCACTTGGAAGTGGGAAATAGTAACAATGGATCTGATTACCAAGTTACCTAAGACCAGTCATGACAATGACACGATATGGGTTATAGTCGAAAGACTGACTAAGTGGGCTCACTACTTGCCAATTAAGGAAAGTTACAGTTTCGACAAGCTAGCTAAGTTGTATGTTGACAACATTGTGTCTCTTCATGGAGTACGTTATCTATAGTATCAGATAGAGATCCTGGATACACTTAGCATTTCTGGAAAAGTTTCCGGCAAGCACTTGCTAGGCGCTTGAACTTTAGTACGACTTATCACCCCCAGACTGATGGGCAAAATGAGCCTACGATCCAAACTCTAGAAGATATGCTACGAGCATGCACTATTGACTTAGGCGGTAGCTGGGATAAACATTTACCCCTGATCGAATTCTCCTATAATAAAACCTATCATACTAGTATAAAAGCCGCACCTTTTGAGGCGTTATACGGGAGAAAGTGTAGACCGCCTGTCTATTGGGCTAAAGTTGGTGAAAGCCAAATTTATAGACCTGAGATTGTCCTTGAAACAACTGATAAAATTGTCCAAATCATAGATAGACTCAAGGCTGCCCAAGATAGGCAGAAGAGCTATGCTGATAAAAGGCAGAAGCCTCTCAAATTCCAAATTGGAGACGGAGTAATGCTCAAGGTCTTGCCTTAGAAGGGCGTAATGAGATTTAGAATGATGGGTAAGCTAAGCCCTAGATATATTGGACCATTCGAAATAACAGAATGTGTCGAATTTGTAGCTTACAGACTTAAACTACCTGAAGAGTTGAGTGGAATCCATGATGTATTCGACATCTCTATCCAGAAAAAGTGCTTAGCTGATGAAGCACTTGCCATGTCTCACCATGATGTAAAAATTGATGAGAGCTTAAGGTTTATTGAAAAACTTTTGTCCATTGAGGACCATGAAGTCAAAAATCCCTGTAAGAAAAAGGTTTCCCTCGTCAAGGTGAAATGGGATTCCTGTCGTGGCCTAGAATACACTTGGGATGCTGAATCTGAAATGAGACATCCATTTCTGTTTGAATAAATCTCGAGGACTAGATTTCCTTTAAGGAGGTGAAGTTGTAACACCCTAAAAATTCCTTCTAATTATGTGACGACACATGTCCAATTCTCCAACTAATCCCAATTATGTGGAAGGAGGAAAGACCTAGACTGAGCGTTAACTGAAACATATTTTGAATCTCTGACTAATCCCGATTCTTGGAAGGAGAGAGAGATTATTCTTGTGTGTTAATTAAAACGCGTCCCGGATCTCCGACTAATCCCAACTATGAGGAAGGAGAGGGACTGAAAGTGTCAAATGGCCAAAGATGTAAAGTCTAAGGACTAAATATGATAAATCTCAATTTTGAGTTCTGGAGGTCCCATACGGACCGCAAGAACTTACCCCTTAAGGTCCGTAAGTTAGTTCAAAAGATCTGCGCACTTAAGGTCCTTACGGACTGTAAGCTATAAACTCTTATAGTTTGTAAGGGACTGTTAGTGACATTTTATGCTTGCAGCCCAAGGCTTTTTGGCATGGTGCCACATATCTCGCATTCCTGCCACTCTTGCTCAGTCTTTGCCACCTCAATAACACCTGCAAACATCCTGGAAGGCCTCTGGACACTTGTCTTGATCTTGTGTACCATCCTCAACTATAAATAGCCATGAAATCTCCCTCATTTCCTTGCTCATTCTCATTCTTCTCTCTAAACTTATCTTAAAGCTCTCCTCTAGACAAGAGGACTTGTCATGCTCAACTTGTTCAATTCTGTTTAGGGTCTCTTTTTATGTCAAAAGTCAAGCAGTTTGACTTGACTTTTGATTCTGACGCGTTTGGTCAACATTTAGATCTGTTTTAAGCATGTTTTAGGACCATAATATTGTTGAGTATAACTCTTTGAAGTTATACCATAAGGTCAATCCGTTTGATGGGTTAAATGACGAGTCTTGAATATATTGTTGAAAATGACCACAATACCCTTATGCGGTCAAAGTAATTAAATAAATGGTTTTAAATTAAACCAACTTATAATCTGACTTTAGATCAGTATGTACTTTAACTAAAAATAAATTTTTACTACTTAGACTTGTCGTATGCCCAACCGACCTTCCGAACCCGTCTTTATGCGCATAACTAGTTATGCGAATCTAGTACGCATAAATTTGGCGTACGGGTCAAAATCTTTTAAAACTTTTCCAAATCAGAATGTTGGTTAAATTAACTTTTATCCAATGAGCTCTTACACTCGGATAGGTATAAACCACATTCTAATCAATCTACGCTTAATCTAGCGAATTAATCTTATTCTTACGTAACAGGTCGTGTCAAAGGAAGTAACATATGACCCGTATACATTCTAACAGAGAGCTAAATTTGTTCACTCCGGACTATAGAATCCCCCAGATATTCGGACTTGAGTTTAATACTTTGTCTTTACGACTTTTACTATATTGAAAACCCTTATCGGTTGGAAGCTAGCTAAAGGTAAATACTCTTAACTTATTTTCTTTGAAAACTTGGGGTATGGTGAATACGCCACTTGGAGCGGGTATTACATAAATGAGCCGCCTATGATTTCTCATAAATGTAAGAACCCGTTTTAATCCGTTATATTTGATAATTGAAACAATTGGGGTTATTGGTACCGTGTCCGGGCGTCTCGGCACATGAACTATTATGGCCATAGAGAATAACGTGTCGGGGAAGGTATACTTTCTGTAAGACACGTTATTCAACTTTGGTGTGTACCGTAATCATTATAGCACTGAAAATGACTGGCTTTGATATCTGGTTCCCATTGTATGACAACTATGTAAATCTGGTGACAAGACTAAATACCAAGAAATATTAAATAATTACCTTCGGGTTTTCTCTATGTATAAAATCATTTTTGAAAAACTATTTTCAAAATGAGCCAGTTAATTGTATTTACCAGCTAAAGCTGGCGTATTCTCAAAAGATTGAGCTGCAGGTATCGAACCTTGATAATAGGCTAGGAACCCGGGTCGGCAATGATAAAGGCTATGGAATTTGCAACTCCTAGCTTAAGACCTATGATGTTTAAGCTTCGTTTTATCTCAATCCCGCCTGTGGGCTTTTATCTGAACACTTGAACAATTTGTATTTTGAGTATTCAGAGACTTTTTATTGTAATGAATATTTTTACTCTTAATGCTTCCGCTGCATATTATTAAATTGTGATAATTGCTACCCAATAGTCACGCTTAAACCTATTCGGGCCCATTGGAAATCAGGGTGTCACAGGTTGGTATAACTGCTACCTAATCGTCACGCTTAAACCCATCCAGGCCCACCAAAATCGGAGTGTGATATTAACATGGAAAAGTAACATCAGTTTAGACCAAAGTCCCATAGTTCGTGGTACGCTCCGGTACGGGAACGTGGAACCGAATCGCAATTCCCTAAGTCCTTAAAATTTGGTACAAAGGAGGGTAGACTCATTTCGGTACGACATACCATATAATGAGGTATGAGGTACCATATAATATAATATTTAAAAAACCAATATGTTCAACCTAAAGACTATATGTACAACAATGTGATGCACAAAATAAAATATATATAGGCAGATAATTAATAGAAATAGAGTAACAAATTCCATTATAATTATAAAAGGGTATTTTAGTCATTCTATTCAAATTTAACAGAAAAACAAACAGAAGTTAGTGTTAACACCCAAACTCATTACAAACTGATAATCACAAGCCTCAAACATGTTAAAAAAAAGTTAATACCCAAGGTGAAATTAGGTATAAATCATAGGGTCCATCTGTGTAATTAACTCTACTAATAATGAATAGAAGTAAGTAAAATAAACTAGAAAAATATATTTTAATAAAATGGAACCAGAGGGTAAAACAATATATGAAAAGTTGAAAAAACTGAAAAGTTAACTTAACTACTAAAATATCATTTCCCATTATACGCTTTCTCATCTTCCTCAAATCGATACGTAGCCCTAATTCCCTAGTTAGGGTTATATCCTTGGGTGCCCCTTCCACCCTTAGGGTAGGTTCCAAACTAGGTAGGTTTTGGAACCGTTTAAGGAATTGTTTTTTCTAAAAGTAAATTTTGTATTTACTAAATATAAAAATAAATAATAGGTATTTTCTATTTATTTGTTTTTTTTTTATTTTTTAGAAATTACAAAAGAAAAAAATTGGGATATATATTACTAAAACATAGAAATCGCATAAGGAATATATAAGAACCAGTGGCGGACCCATGAATTATTTGCTAGGGGTGCAGATAAGGTGTTCAACCATATTTTATTTTATGGGGTGTAGTCTGGTTTCTTTTTCCTAAAATATACGCAATATTTTTTTTTAAATGGTGGGTCCGCCCCTGATAAAAACAAAGGTGTAATCCACTTGTTTAAGTGTTCATGTTTGTTTTTTTAGGTTACACTTAAATGAGAACCCGAACAAATCCGCATTTCGATTCATTTGTAATCTATATGTTTAAGTTTTCATGTTCGTATAAAACACTAACTTTTAACGGCATATGCTCATCACATGTTCGTTAATTTAATTAAATGAACAGAAAAAATTGTTCATGTTCATTCGTTTACTAAATAAACGAACATAAACGAGTTTCCTGTATAACGATACATGAATGGTTCAAGGAACGTTTGGTTCGTTTACAAGCCTATCTATTACTAGTACCAAACATTTCAAATTGAATTATTTTAAATGCATTTAGTAAAAAAAATTTACGGTAAGGGTATTGATACATCCCCACTTTTTATATGCACATCCCCCGAGAGGTAGCGTATAGGACTGTAAGGGGCGTATATAGTGTGAAAGCATTAAATGTGTTAGAAAAAGGGTATTGATACACCTCTCATTGCCCTATGAGCGGTGTATAAGATTGTGGTGGTTGAAGCATTAAACCCTATACGCCTCTCATTGCTCTATGAGCGGCGTACAGGCACGACTTTTGATGAATTTAAGGTATAATTACTGACATCTAGGGAGTTCAGTCTGAAAAGTGTGAAAAGGTAACCACATACACGCTTATTGATCTATACGCCTCTTATCGACCGAGAAAATGTTATTTATCCAAGCATACGAGAACTATTTCATTCAAATGTTCAAAACTCACAAAATACTGATGAAAATGATGAAAATTCTCAAATAAAAACGTTGGTTAAAACCGTGAAGCATAAAGATGTCGTTTTGGGACATTGGTAATGTTTTTGGCGAAGATTCGAACCAGTGATACGTCTCCGAAAGCGTTTGGTTATCCGGCGTTGATCGAGGTGAGGAGGAGGTTGTGTTCGTGCCTCGTTGTGATGACGGGGGTGTGCATCCCATGTTACCTGATTTGAACTAGGTGTTTGTAGATGAGGCAGAACCATCTTACATTGCCCAAAGTTATCCGCGACACGAATACAGGACTTACCATTCGTATACGGAAAACCAACACAAGTTAGAGTATGAGGAAGGTACTAAGGACTTTGAGGAAAATGGTAACGAAGACCAAGAAGGTGCAAACGACTTTGAGGAAAATGATAACGAAGTCGAGGAATGTGCTAAGGACTTTGAGGAAAATGATAACGAAATCGAGGAAGGTGTAATGCACTTGGGGGAAGGTGTTGACGACGACGAAGGTGCTAACGAGGAAGGTGTTGACGACGACGAACGTGCTAACGAGGAAGGTGCTAATGACGACAAAAATGCAAAAAAGGTATGACATAACCGTCAATTACATGTTATTCGCATTATATGATGTTTATATAATTTTAGAGTGAAAAAAATGAATTTGTATACGTGTTATTCGTTAGATATAATTTTTATTAGGTATGAGAAATCTAGAAAATGTATGACCCGACCCGAAATTTCAAACAAACTCAAAAATTGTGTCATACATATTAACCCGATTTCGTTATCATTTTGGTGAAATATTTTATATATTTTGGTGAAATATTTTGTTAAAAATAGATTAGTTAGGCTTGTAAATGAACCGAACGAACACGAATGAGACATGTTCGTGTTTGTTCGTTAAAGCGGAACCAAACAAACAATCAGACATGAACATTTTGACGAATGGATTTTCTTGTTCGTGTTCGTTCATTTGGAAAAGGAAAATGTTCATGTTCGTTTATTAATAGTGTTAACGAACAGATCACGAACATAAATGAGAATACGGACATAAACGAGCATAAACGAACGCAATCTCACAAAGCGAATCTAAACGAACATAAATGAGAAATAAAATATATTAATACCATATAAATGTTGTTTTGAAATCAAAAACTCAAAACATGTAATGGGATGGTAAAGAAATATGTAGTTTTGAAATCTAAACGAATCTAAATTGAACATTTGGTTCGTTTACAAGCCTAAGATTAGTCAAACATGTTGTAATCTATATAACTGTCGAGATATGGAATAAATATGTAGAATATTATATATTTACTAATATGTTGACTCAAAATAAAAATGAAATATGTTTTTTCTTTTTTTTTATAAAAGAAAAGGAATTAATATATATAAATAAATAAATAAATAATCCTAAAAAATTGCCAAAAACAGGACCCAAACCGGTATTTATACGGATCGAACTCGAGACTTCTCAATTACGTGCACCCGTCCCTTCCACTGGGACAAGTGTCTAACCCGTTCATGATCCAGATTCTTAATTCTCTTATACAGAAATTATATGTTTCATAAATTAAAAATCCCCAAAAATGGCAAAAACTAGCCTCAAACCGGTGTCTGCCCGGATCGAACTCAAGACCGGATCGAACTCAAGACCTCTCAGTTACGTGCACCCGTCCCTTCCACTAGGATAAGTGTCTCACCCGTTTATGAGTCTGGTTCTTAAGTCTCTTATACAGAAATTATATATTTCATATATTAAAAAAGAAACAACACAAGTGCAGGGAAGATGAGGGAAGGGAACATGGTTCTAAGTGAGCCATGTATACTGATTAAAACTAGAAAATGTTTGACCTGAAATTTCATACAAACCCGAAAATGTGTCGTACATATTAACCCGAACCCGATGTTCAACCCGATTTTTTTATTGTTTTTTTTGAAAAATTAATATATTAATTTCATTTATGTAGATTTCTAATGTACCATTTTTTTGAGGTATTTGGGTCACTTGAAGAGTTGAAGAATTGGGTTTACAAAAGATAAGTTGCGAAAGGTTACGTCATTGTGACCCAACGAACAATAACAAAAGGCGATCGTAGCGGTGAACCCAAAGGTACAGCAACAGTTTGGAGTTCCAGTAGCAAAAAGGTTGGCTGTCCTTTTAGTCTGATATGGAAATTAGACGCAAGTAGTGGTAATTGGAGCCTTGTGGAGAAGAAAAACATTCATAACCATGAGCCTGCAGAATTTCTCGAGGGCCACGCGTTTGCTAGAAGGCTGACCCCTGACGAAGAATCACTGGTGGAGAGACTTTATCTGCAAAACATGGAGCCTACGAATATACATTTAACCATAAGAAAACAAAACCCACACAGCGTTTGCATTCTACAAGACATACAAAACATGATAAAAAAGATTAAACACAAAATGTACGGCGATCGAACTCCAATGCAGATATCGGAGAACATGTTGCAAGAAGAAAGGTACGTATATTTCACCAGGGTGAATCCCTCCACAAACGCGGTCGAGGAGGTTTTTTTCGTTCATCCAGACTCGTACAACATGCGGTGTGCATTCCCACATGTTTTGATGATTGATGCTACCTACAAAATGAATGAGTATAAGCTTCCGTTTATTCAAGTTGTGGGTGTGACATCGACAAACAGTCTTTTTGTGTGGCTTATGTGTTTGTCTCTAAAGAAAAACATGATAACTTCTTATGGGTCCTGGGGAAGCTCAAAGAAATGTTGGTAGATTGTATGGAGCCACGCGTAATTGTAACAGATAGGGATCAAGCTTTGATGAATGCTTGCAATAAAGTATTCCAAAAAGCTTCCAAATTGCTATGTAGGTGGCATATCTCACAGAATATTTTAAAACACCGTCGGGAAAAATTTACGGATAAAGACTGGAAAATATTCAAGCTTTCTTGGTCTCGACTGTGTAGTTCTCCCACTCTGATGCTATACAATTATAACTTTGAGCGGCTTTTCACGCGACTGACTAACGACGAACGATCAGGTACATATTATTTTAGTTTACAAACATTCATCCATACATATATACATACAAACATACAAATCATTGTATTATATTTTCTTCATATGTTCTGGAGTATTTGTACACTGTGTGGCTGAAAGTTTATAAAGAAAAGTTCATTTCAGCTTGGACTAACACAATCCCCTATTTTGGTCAACACACAACCAACAGAGTTAAAAGCCAGCATTCTAAGTTTAAGAGATACATTAAAGGGCCAAACAACTCGCTCCAGAGACTTGTGTGGCATGTTGACAAAGTTGTAGAGTCACAACACGTACAAATTAAACTTAGTTTTCAGGTGAGCAAGTCCGTGCAAATGGGGGACCACAGAATACCGTTTTTTGATAACCTACGCGGCAATGTTTCCCAAAAAGCCTTAGAGTTGTTGCTTGTCGAGAGGAAAAAGCTACATGCGTTGAGGGTAGCAGGGGGACTTGTGGCCACCAGCTTTCTACGGGTTGTGGGTTGCCATGTGCTTGTCAGATGAAGTGGTGGGAACGTACAGGTAACATAACAACTATAACATATACTTCGATCCATAGAATATATAATCGTCATTATACTTCATGTTTGAACTATGATTCCTGAAAAACAGGTTGCAAAATTCGACTTGCCGCGATAGACAAATTCTGGACAAAACTTGATTTTTCGACAGAAAAACTTAATCAAGACGATTGTAATAATCAGGCGGAAATGGATAGACTCACACAAAACTATAGGCGCAACCACCTATAGTGTTAAAAAGTATGTTGTCGAAGATGAAAGCGGTGGTGAATCTAAGTATGACTGACCATCAACCGCCTGAAGTACAACAAGATACTTGGGGCCGCCCAACTACGAAAGCAAAACAACAAAAGAATGAAGAGCTTGCGAGACGTAAAGATAAACAACCCGAATCACAGAGGAACGACTACACTCAAAAGCCAGTTGTGCGACGTAGTCGTTCAAAGAAAAGTAAAGAAATAAATATAATTCTGATTATAGATAAAGACTTTCCACTGTGGGTCGGGCACAGGTACATACGTACATACATACATATTTTTAGAATTCTTTTTCAATTTTTTATTCTTTAATATGTTTGAGTTTTTTTATTTTTTTTGCCAATTATAGGTACAAAAACATGATCGAGCGTTTTAATTATTGATTTCCATCTATGTATCGGAGATACATAACACATATCGAAGATGCCCAGCCGAACGGTAATTGTGGGTTTTGATCCATAGCTATGGGTTTGGGGTTGGGGTTGGAGTAGAAACAGTGGAAGTGGGTCCGCCAAGAGCTACTCGACGAGATGTTCATTAACAAAAAGCGTTGGGGGCATATACTCGACTCTTTGGAACCAGGATATTACAATGATGTGTATCGATCGAAAAATTGGTTAAATGTGGAACCTGCACCAAAGGCATGCTAGATGTTGTCGCCCTACACAGGGTTGTTGGTGTCTCAAAAATTTGGTGTGATTGTTCAACATTTAAGCAACGGTGTTTGTCAAACTTACTTCCCATGTTCGTTGGTCCGCAGGTTTACCCGAACCATTCCATTTTAACGATCGCTTATGTCGAAGGTGTGACAACCCGAGTTTTCAAGGTCTCTATCCGATTCGACTTGTATTTACTTGCTAAGTGTGTTTAATAATGATTTAAGGTGCAATATAAGTGTATATTGTGATGTGTATATATAATGTGTGAATATGTAATTATTTGAAACATGGAACTTGTCTAACACCACTAGCCGAAAACACTCCCACTCAATGAAAACACTTTTGATGAAAACACATATGTGTTTTCGTCCACAAGAGGCCAACGAAAAACCAAATGGGCTTTGGGCCCAGTCATGATTAGATAAACATTTGTTCTTAATCCTCCACGCTAACTGTTATTTGGCAAACCCTAATCACTTCTCTTCCCTCATCTTTGTGAGACGGCAACCACAAGACTTCAACCTTTTCCTCCAATCAATCTTGTGATCTATCATCACGGTTAGTTGCACTATTGTTTGAACTATGCATGATTTCATGTTTGTATGTATACGTTAGACTGAATAGTGGATGTTATGTGATTATGTTATGGATTCTCGATGATTAATCTGATGATACAAATGCTGATTGTAAAACTGAATGGATGGATGCACATGTATATAGATCGGCTGCAATAAGTAGTGTTTTATTGTTGAATTGAATGATGATTTTATACGATTAGTTTTTGAATGATATGATGATGTTATGGATCTTGATTTGTTTAATGATGGTATGATTATGGATAACAGTTGCTAGATGATGTCATTTGACTTGGATTGAATATGAATCTGGAACCGAAGGGTGGGTTATATACGTGTCATGCTATGATAGATATTAGTGATGACTGTTCAGAATTTAAGTTATGTATTCATGTAACAGTTTGTTTCGATTGTTATGTGAGTTGATATGCATGTGCTAGGGGAATCTTACATGATGTTGATTTATCGAATTGACAAATGATCCATAATGGCAGCCATGTTTTCTATATTATGTAAAAGTTGTTGTGAGGTCTGAATCAATTTAGATGTTGTCGGCCACTTAATGTAATCATAATTTCATGTGAATGGTTAGGAAATGTTTAATTAATCATGCATTGTAAGTGATGATTAGGGTATTTGTTAACTGTTATTGATGATGATGCACCAACGAAAACCCCCCACCCAACGAAATCCCCACATCAACGAAATCACCTTAGGTGATTTCGGCTAAGGTGATTTCGGCCCAAGCTTGGATTTCCGCCATATAAGGATTTCGGCCCATATAGGGATTTCGGCCCAGGTGTTTATTTATCCTGTTAACTTTATTAACTAAGTTAAGTATGTTAACTGTGTTAAGTGTTAACCATGTTAAGTGTGTTAATTCTGCTATGCATGTTATGAAGATAAACCCAGTTGAGTTTATTAACTCTGGTTAGTTTATTAATCCTGTTAAACTTATTGTCTATGTTAAACCATTAACTCAGTTAGTTATTAATTCTGGTAGATGTCAACTCAGTTATATGATGTATGATCGTATGAACGTGAAATAACTGTTATGTGTTACATGACGATGATTTCTTAAACACACTTTGTGGCATATTTTGTACATGAAACTTTATGCACATTAACTGATTGAGTATACGTGCATCCTATAGGACGTTATTGATTACTTGCGAGCACATAGTATAGCATACCGAGCAAACCAAGGTGAGTTCACACTCTACAAAGCATGGGATTCCCAGGGGTTGGGAATGGGGTTAAGGAATATGGTTTCCTCGTCCTTTCTTGGGTAGGACAGTAATGGTTCAGGAATGTAATTCCTCGTCCTCACGGACATATAACTTTACTAGACCAAAACTCTATCACGAAGTCCCTCCTATTTTATATCCACTTAATCGCCAGGCCAATGGCGAGCGGGTCATTAGTTAGATAGCGCTATTTAGGTCTGACAAGCCTCACACCGTGCCGCAGAGGACGGGCGTGAACTAATGGATCTGGGTACGTCAATGCTGATAGACATTGACAGTTCAGGGCACTTAAACATGACTTTAGTCAGAAGTCGATATGGTAACGAGTCTAGTGGATACATGGGGTAGCCCCCACGGCCGAAATGCCAGATAACTATCATGGGGTAGCCCCCACGGCCGAAATGCCAGATAACTATCATGGGGTAGCCCCCACGGCTGGATTGCCAGAGTTAATGGGTTAAACAAATCACGTTTTGAAATATGGGGTAACCCCCACGGCAGGGATACCAGTTAAAGGAACTATTTTTGGAACAACTAAAACCAACACCCAACTATGAACTCGCTCAACATTATTGTTGACTCGTTACTACATGCTTTGCAGGTCAATAGGTACTTAGCTGGAGCTTGCACAAGGAAGAGTCGTTGTGGGACATGGACAGCTGTGTGCCATGATAAACCTTTGGATATTTAAACTTATGTTTTGGGATTTAAACATTATGCTTCCGCTCATAACTTAAACTATGTTTGATTTGGACACTAACTGTGTTGGTTGAACTTTTACATTTAATTACTTGCTTGTTCAATGTGATTAGTGGTTTGATCCTGGTCAGTCACGCCTCCAAGCGGTGATACTCCGCATGTGGATTTTGGGGGTGTGACAGATTGGTATCAGAGCCATTGGTTATAGAGAACTTGGTTTTAATAAAGGAAAACGTTTTTGTTAAAACCAGACTATAACCTGTACAGTGCTCTACGATCCACAACGACGCTTCACTCCACGTGCAAGGCTCGACATTCTAGGTGATATGGTTTACGTTTTATATTGCCTACTTGCTAGATTGCATAGAACTTTGCTCATGGTATGCTTAGATGAACGTAGCAACTATAGTTTCAAAACACATTTGTGCTTGCTCCCTACTGTCACTCCACACTTACACACATCCGCGACACCTTTCCTATTTGTGTTTCCTTTGATGTGAGATCATGAGGGAACGTGTGAACCTAACTCAAGCCAGCTGACGGCTCTTATCAACGAACAAATTACGGCAGCACTCGCAGCCGCCCAGGCAGGAGGTATAACCTGCTATTCCGAACCTAACCTAGGATGATAGATCCTACTCTCATGACCCAACTCTCGCGCTTAACCTTGTCACTTCTTCCTCGCGTAACAAGGTCAGAACGCTCAGCCACCTGCATGCATATTCAAGACGATCATGGACTGTTGTCCTAATACTTTCAGTGGCACTAAAGGAGCTGTTGGACTCCTCCATTTGTCTGAAAAGCTCGAGTCTGTCTTAGAGACGTGTGAATGCCCTGAGGCTCATAGGGTGAAGTACGCCACTGGTACTCTCGAAGGCACTACGCTAACTTGGTGGAACACGCAAATTCAGATGCTGGGAAGGGCGGCTGCTAATGCCACCCCATGGAATGATTCTTAAGGAACTGATCCAAACGTGAATACCGTAGTCGAGATGACATCCACCAGCTGGAAGTAGAGTTCTTAAACCTGAGGATGACAAGGTCAGAGATAGAAGCGTACACGAAACGATCCAACGAACTAACGGTGTTATGTCGAACAAGGGTGGATCCTCCCATCAAGCGCATTGAGCGGTACCTCAAAGGCTTAGTACCAGAGATTCAAAGTCATGTGACATCGGCCAACCTTGCAACCATCCAGGATATTACTCATCTTGCTCAACGTCTCTCAGATCAGGCGGTAGGACAGAATAAACTGCCGAAACGTATTAATGCTGCTACAACTACTTCGGATGCTCCCAGTGACAACAAACGCAAAGTGGGATGGAAATTCGAGCAAAGGGTTCCACTTCGGTTCAGTCTCAGTCGCCGCAGCGAAAAACGGATGAGTACAGGAGCCCCAGGCAGCAGTCTTTTGGTAATCGAAGTCAGGGTGGATACCGGGGAAACCACCCTAAGTGCAATTGATGTAAATTGCACCACAGCGGATCGTGCAACAAAGGTCGTTGATAAAGATACAACAAGCTTGGTCATGAAGCCAAAGATTGTAGAAGCTCACGTCCTACAGATAAGAACCGAGAACAGCAGCCACAAGCTCCACAGAATCAGCAGCAACAGCAGGGTAACAAGGGATGCTATCAGTGTAGTGCTGAAGGTCACTTCAAGAGACACCGTCCACAGTTGAACCAGAACCAGAATCAGAGCCACAACCAAGGAAACGGGAACAACAATGGAGACAACCACGGGGGTAATAACGACGGCAATGGTGCCAGGGGACGAGTGTTCGTGATTGGTCAGGATGATGCTAGGAATGACCCCACGTTGTAATGGTTTCGACATCGTTATTGGTATGGATTGGCCACCTCAACATCGAGCAGGGACTCTTTGCAACGAAAAGATTGTCCGCATTCCTTGTGCTGGTTAAGAACCTTTGGTAATTCATGGTGATAAGCTCCTGGAGCGACACCTATAGCTCGAGCACCACATCGTTTAGCCCCATCTGAACTGGAAGAGCTATCTACGCAACTACAAGAACTCTTGGATAAGGGTTTTATTCGTCCTAGCTCTTCGCCCTGGGGAGCTCCAGTGCTATTCGTGAAAAAGAAGGACGGTACCTTCCGTATGTGTATCAACTACCGTGAACTCAACAAGGTGACCGTGTAGAATCGCTATCCTCTTCCACGCATTGACGACTTGTTCGACCAGCTGCAAGGGTCGAGCTACTATTGAAAGATTGATTTGAGATCAGGATATCACCAGCTGAGAGTCGGGAAGAGGACATCTCTAAAACAGCCTTTAGAACCCGTTATGGACATTATGAGTTTTTGGTCATGCCTTTTGGGCTGACAAACGCACTTGCGGTTTTCATGGACCTCATGAATCGAGTGTGCAAGCCTTACCTAGACAAGTTTGTCTTAGTTTTCATCGACGACATCCTGATCTGTTCTAAGAGTCAGGAGGAACACGAACAACAATTACGGCTCATTTTGGAACTCCTTCGAATAGAACAGCTGTACGCCAAGTTTTCAAAATGCGACTTCTGGCTTCGTGAAGTCCATTTCTTAGGCCATGTGGTGAACAAGGATGGGATTCACGTTGATCCATCCAAGGTAGATTTGATCAAGAGCTGGCCTGCACCTTGTACGCCAACGGAAATTCGTCAATTCTTGGGCTTGGCAGGTTACAACAGGAGATTCATTAAGGATTTTTCCAAGATTGCACAGCCTCTCACCTCCCTAACGCAGAAAAGCGTTGCTTATCGATGGGGAAACGCACAGGAATTAGCATTCCAGCATTTAAAGGATAGACTTTGCAGTGCACCTATCCTTTCATTGCCAGAGGGCACAGACGACTTCGTGTTTTACTACGACGCATCCATTCAGGGTCTTGGCTGCGTATTGATGCAGCGGGATAAAGTTATAGCCTACGCCTCACGCCAACTCAAAGTTCATGAAAGGAACTACACGACACACGACTTAGAGCTGGGAGCTGTTGTTTTTGCACTTAAGATATGGCGACATTACCCGTACGGTACCAAGTGCGCCATCTACACCGACTACAGGAGCCTCGAGCATATCTTCAAACAGAAGGAACTGAATATGCGACAACGACGATGGGTCGAACTGCTGAATGACTATGAATGCTCGATCAGGTACCACCCAGGCAAAGCCAATGTTGTGACTGACGCCCTCAGTCGAAAGGACACTACGCCTAAGCGCGTGCGAACTTTACAACTCACTATACGGTCTAGTCGTCCTTCTCAGATATGAGATGCTCATGTAGAAGCATGGAAACCAGAAAACGTCAGGGCTGAAGCCCTACGCGGCTCAAGGCAACGCTTAGAACAGAAGGAAGACGGTGCTTACTACGTAACAGGACACAATTGGGTCCCACTCTATGGCAACCTACGAGAGCTTGTGATGGATGAGGCACACAAGTCTCGCTACTCGGTACATCTTGGTTCGGATAAAATGTACCACGATATCAAAACTACGTATTGGTGGCCTAACATGAAGGCCCACATAGCAACTTACGTTAGCAAGTGCTTGACTTGTGCGAGAGTCAAGACGGAATATCAGAAACCCTCAGGCCTACTTCAACAAGCAGAGATACCACAATGGAAATGGGAGCAAATTTCCATGGATTTTGTTACTGGCCTGCCTAGATCTCAACGTGGTAACGATACTATTTGGGTGATCGTGGATCGACTCACAAAGTATGCTCACTTCTTGGCTATCAAGGAAACGGATAAGTTCTCCACGCTAGCAGACGTATATCTTAAGGAAGTTGTCTCCAAGCACGGAGTGCCCACCTCTATTATCTTGGATCGAGATGCACGTTTTACTTCAGAACTGTGGCAAGCAATGCACAAGTCCTGTGGCTCACGTTTGGATATGAGCCTATCACCCGCAAACGGATGGGCAGTCCGAATGCACCATCCAGACCCTAGAAGACATGCTTAGGGCATGTGTAATTGACTTTGGCAATGGCTGGGAAAAGCATCTGCCACTGGTGGAATTTTCATACAATAACAGCTACCACACCAGCATTAAAGCTGCTCCGTTTGAGGCATTGTATGGGCGTAAATGCCGGTCACCTCTTTGTTGGGCAGAGGTGGGGGATAGTCAGATTACTGGTCCAGAACTTGTGGTAGACACTACAGAACGAATTGCTCAGATACGACAACGAATGGCGGCAGCTCGTGACCGTCAGAAAGTCTACGCCGATAAGGGCAGAAAACTATTAGAGCTCCAGGTTGGGGAGCGGGTACTACTCAAAGTTTCACCCTGTAAGGGTGTGGTTCGTTTTGGTAAATGAAGCAAACTTAACCCACGATACGTTGGACCTTTCGAAGTCATCGAGAAAATAGGCAAGGTGGCCTACAAACTGAACTTACCAGCAGAACTCAGTGCAGTCCACAATGTTTTCCACGTGTCGAATCTGAAGAAGTGTCTGTCAGATGAGACCCACATAGTTCCTTTGAAGGAGCTCACTATCGACGAGCAGTTGCGATTCGTCGAGGAACCAGTCGAAATCACGGACCGGGATGTTAAGGTCCTCAAACATACTAGAATACCTCTCGTTCGAGTTCGTTGGAACTCACGTCGCGGCCCAGAGTTCACCTGGGAACGCGAAGATCAGATGAAACAAAAGTATCCCCAACTGTTCGCAAACGGTACAACTACTACTGAGGCTAAAGCTACGGAATTTCGGGATCAACGGGGGGAGGATGTGACACCCCAGGAAAACCAGGAAAACCATGCAACTTAACTAGCTTCCTCAGTGAGTACGTACTAAATTTCGGGACGGAATTTCTTTCAAGTTGGGGATAATGTGACAACCCGAGTTTTCAAGGTCTCTATCCGATTCGACTTGTATTTACTTGCTAAGTGTGTTTAATAATGATTTAAGGTGCAATATAAGTGTATATTGTGATGTGTATATATAATGTGTGAATATGTAATTATTTGAAACATGGAACTTGTCTAACACCACTAGCCGAAAACACTCCCACTCAATGAAAACACTTTTGATGAAAACACATATGTGTTTTCGTCCACAAGAGGCCAACGAAAAACCAAATGGGCTTTGGGACCAGTCATGATTAGATAAACATTTGTTCTTAATCCTCCACGCTAACTGTTATTTGGCAAACCCTAATCACTTCTCTTCCCTCATCTTTGTGAGACGGCAACCACAAGACTTCAACCTTTTCCTCCAATCAATCTTGTGATCTATCATCACGGTTAGTTGCACTATTGTTTGAACTATGCATGATTTCATGTTTGTATGTATACGTTAGACTGAATAGTGGATGTTATGTGATTATGTTATGGATTCTCGATGATTAATCTGATGATACAAATGCTGATTGTAAAACTGAATGGATGGATGCACATGTATATAGATCGGCTGCAATAAGTAGTGTTTTATTGTTGAATTGAATGATGATTTTATACGATTAGTTTTTGAATGATATGATGATGTTATGGATCTTGATTTGTTTAATGATGGTATGATTATGGATAACAGTTGCTAGATGATGTCATTTGACTTGGATTGAATATGAATCTGGAACCGAAGGGTGGGTTATATACGTGTCATGCTATGATAGATATTAGTGATGACTGTTCAGAATTTAAGTTATGTATTCATGTAACAGTTTGTTTCGATTGTTATGTGAGTTGATATGCATGTGCTAGGGGAATCTTACATGATGTTGATTTATCGAATTGACAAATGATCCATAATGGCAGCCATGTTTTCTATATTATGTAAAAGTTGTTGTGAGGTCTGAATCAATTTAGATGTTGTCGGCCACTGTAATGTAATCATAATTTCATGTGAATGGTCAGGAAATGTTTAATTAATCATGCATTGTAAGTGATGATTAGGGTATTTGTTAACTGTTATTGATGATGATGCACCAACGAAAACCCCCCACCCAACGAAATCCCCACATTAACGAAATCACCTTAGGTGATTTCGGCTAAGGTGATTTCGGCCCAAGCTTGGATTTCCGCCATATAGGGATTTCGGCCCATATAGGGATTTCGGCCCATATAGGGATTTCGGCCCAGGTGTTTATTTATCCTGTTAACTTTATTAACTAAGTTAAGTATGTTAACTGTGTTAAGTGTTAACCATGTTAAGTGTGTTAATTCTGCTATGCATGTTATGAAGATAAACCCAGTTGAGTTTATTAACTCTGGTTAGTTTATTAATCCTGTTAAACTTATTGTCTATGTTAAACCATTAACTCAGTTAGTTATTAATTCTGGTAGATGTCAACTCAGTTATATGATGTATGATCGTATGAACGTGAAATAACTGTTATGTGTTACATGACGATGATTTCTTAAACACACTTCGTGGCATATTTTGTACATGAAACTTTATGCACATTAACTGATTGAGTCTACGTGCATCCTATAGGACGTTATTGATTACTTGCGAGCACATTGTATAGCATACCGAGCAAACCAAGGTGAGTTCACACTCTACAAAGCATGGGATTCCCAGGGGTTGGGAATGGGGTTAAGGAATATGGATTCCTCGTCCTTTCTTGGGTAGGACAGTAATGGTTCAGGAATGTAATTCCTCGTCCTCACGGACAGATAACTTTACTAGACCAAAACTCTATCACGAAGTCCCTCCTATTTTATATAAACTTAATCGCCGGGCCAATGGTGAGCGGGTCATTAGTTAGATAGCGCTATTTAGGTCTGACAAGCCTCACACCGTGCCGCAGAGGACGGGCGTGAACTAATGGATCTGGGCACGTCAATGCTGATAGACATTGACAGTTCAGGGCACTTAAACATGACTTTAGTCAGTAGTCGATATGGTAACGAGTCTAGTGGATACATGGGGTAGCCCCCACGGCCGAAATGCCAGATAACTATCATGGGGTAGCCCCCACGGCTGGATTGCCAGAGTTAATGGGCTAAACAAATCACGTTTTGAAATATGGGGTAACCCCCACGGCAGGGATGCCAGTTAAAGGAACTATTTTTGGAACAACTAAAACCAACACCCAACTGTGAACTCGCTCAACATTATTGTTGACTCGTTACTACATGCTTTGCAGGTCAATAGGTACTTAGCTGGAGATTGCACAAGGAAGAGTCGTTGTGGGACATGGACAGCTGTGTGCCATGTTAAACCTTTGGATATTTAAACTTATGTTTTGGGATTTAAACATTATGCTTCCGCTCATAACTTAAACTATGTTTGATTTGGACACTAACTGTGTTGGTTGAACTTTTACATTTAATTACTTGCTTGTTCAATATGATTAGTGGTTTGATCCTGGTCAGTCACGCCTCCAAGCGGTGATACTCCGTATGTGGATTTTGGGGGTGTGACAGAAGGTGGCCATTTCATCGTGGTTAAGTTAACGGATGATTGCCCGATGCCATTACCAAATGGACTTTGGAATATATACTGAAGTATGGAAGCTATTGAATGGGAGACAATGTACATGTCTCGTATTACACAGGGTAGAGTGTTACTAGGTAGTAAAGAACTCGACGAAAAGAATTTTTAACATGTTATAGGTGTAACATCCGTGAAATATAGTGTACGCAACGAATTTATTAATGTTTCTGTTTTTATTGTTTAATTATTTTTTATGTTTTAATTGTTTTATTAACTTTTCTCTTTTAATGTTTAATTCATTTTTCTCTTTAATATAATTAAATTAAATTGTAACATCCGTCAAATATAGTGTACGCAAAATTTTTTTTATAAAAAAATGTTAATTAAAGTGCTTCATAAAGAAATGAGTACAAAATAAAAGAAAACTATTGTTTTAAAAGGAATTGAAACTGTTGACTCAAAATAAAGATGAAAAAAAAAGAAAAAAAAAACAAGCATCTATACGGTGTCTAACCCGTTCATAATGCTGATTGTTAATTCTCTTATTCATAAATGATTAGTTTCATAGATTAAAAAAGAAAAAAAAAAACAAGCATCTATACGGTGCTCATTGCCTAATACAACTCCTCTGGTGGACACACTATACGATTCTCATTGAGCCATACGCCTCCCCTGGTGGACAAACACCTTTTTCAGCTTCAATAAAGGGGTAAATAGATCTAAAGGTTCAAACACACATATTAAACACCAAAAATACACACACAAACGCTCTGGACCACACGATTTTCACAAGACGAACTCCGGACCACATGATGAGGATCCGCTCTAGTATCATTCTCGCTCTCGTATCTATCAATACGGTCGGAATAATCAATGTTGGTTTGTATTCCATATTTTATAGATTAATCTTCAATCTTTTTTTTTTGGTTTTATTTTAGCCATTTGTGGTGGTGTTTGGGTTGTGGTTGTTGTTATCGTTGGTGGGGTTTGACGGTGGTGGGGATTGACGGTGGTTAAGGTTTGACGGTGCTTAGGGCTTCA
This sequence comes from Helianthus tuberosus, assembly GCA_030545235.1. Lineage (NCBI taxonomy): Eukaryota > Viridiplantae > Streptophyta > Magnoliopsida > Asterales > Asteraceae > Helianthus > Helianthus tuberosus. The sequence continues at coordinate 13,131,672 of CM060409.1, read as the reverse complement.
CAGTAGGTGGTGGTGGTTGTGGTCGGCTGTGGTGGTGGTGGTTAGGCAGCTATGGTGGTGGTGATGGTGGTGGGTGTGGTTGTGGGTCGGCTGTGGTGGTGGTGGCGGTTAGGCGGTTGTGGTGGTGGTTGTGGTTGTGGTTGTGGTGGTGGTGGGTCGGCTGTGGTGATGGTGGTTGTGGTGGTGGTGGTGGTTAGGCGGCTGTGGAGGTGGATGAGGTGGTTAAGGGTGGTGGTGGGCAATGGTGGTGCCGTGGTGGGTGGTGGTTGTGGTGGTGCTTGGATTTGTTTTTTTATTTTTAACAATATATTTCCGAATGCCAAGTCTAATGTTATAATTGTATGTTTTATTAACAGGATATCGAAAGTCGGTGTTTTGATGGTGGTGGTAGCGTAATCCTTATGGAGAAGTACACTGCGTTCATATTTCAGATTCAAAAGCTTAACTGCATTCGTATTCCAGATTCATGCACTGGGACGTCCACCAACGAGAATGCCTCTGCACCCACCATCTCGAGGGAGAACTCATTCTGGATGGATTAGTTCATCATGCTGGAGAGATGGGGAAGCAGAAAACTGTGAGGGTGGATTGGTTCTTCATGCTGATATGGGGTACCGGTACACAATTCAAAGACAGTCGGCCTGCGTTCGTATTTCAGATTCATGCACTAGGACGTCGATCTAGGATTACGTGTGATCGGGTTGGACTACGTTGTGCTCCGCTCCTAGTGACGCTAGCCATTTTAGCTGATGTCATTTTAGCTAAACCACAACCTATTACAACCCGTTGCGTGTCCTTCCAAGAGAGACGTCTATTAATGTTCTCAACCGGTATCCACCAACGACAATGCTTCTGCACCAACCATCCCGAGGGGCGCCAAATCGGGTCAGAGGTTCTTCATGTAGGACATGGGGAAGTGGAAAGCACATTAGATAAATTGGTTCTTCATGCTGGAGATGGGGTACCGGTACACAATTTAAAGATAGTCGGTCTGTCTTGGTATTTGGGTGTTACACCTATCGTTTTCCTTTGCAAGAATTTAAGAATATGTAACAATTAGTGATTTAGGGTTTAGGGTTTAGACGTTACATTTTGTATCAAAGTGACATGTTTTGTGTATTAATATAAAATGATATTTTGTGTATTTATTGCGTTATGGTTAATAAATGACAAGTGAAAAACAATTAAAGAAATAATAATAATTGATAAATAAAAAATTTGACATTTTATAATACACACAATTCATTTCATAAAATATGAAGTTTTAAATAATAATAATAATAATAATAATAATGAAGAAACACCAGATCTAAATGACCAGAATCAATCTAGATCTGAGGGAACGGTTTCGGCATAAAATGGTTAATCTCCTCGTTGATGACTCGTCGGACAATACTTCACCAGAATCACTGCAAAACAAACAACGCCCTTAGCCTCGCCACGGGGAGAATGGGGGTTCTCTCCGTGACCACCCTCCGACGTAAGAATCAGTACAGTGATATGAAGAAGATGAACTAGTAAGAGTGAAAGTAAGAGAAAGTGAATGAAAGACTTGTACCTGAATTCTCTTATTTGTAGTCGAAGGTTTTGGAGCTCAAAATGTAACGGAGAAGTTAACGGAATCTTCTTTTCCGTTTGTGGCTATCTCCCCATCCATGCACACGGATCGTGAGTTGATCAACGGTTGGGGAGGTGCCACGTGGAAAGTGACTTAATCTAGATTTGCATGTAAATTGTGCTATCATCTTGAATTTAGATGAATGCTCTATATGCTGTCACATCATATTCAATTATAACCTAATGAAGCCATACATGATGGCCATTTAATGCTTCTAGAAGATCTACAACTGTGAGCCCTGGATCAGTTGTCACGTGTCGAGAAAAGATTTGTCCTTTTGCTTAAGTTCTTATTCCTTTATGCTCGCGGATATGTTTGAGACTTGTCCTTTAGTCGTTACACTTTTCAAGCTTAACCGTACCCTTGCACGGGCCCGCGCAAGGGTGTTAAATGAATGTTTGCCTTCTCTTATATCCAGCACATGATCATTAAAGATTGATCCTCCCAGACCTGTTTTAGACCGATTGCGCGGGGGCGCATGTCACACCCTCAATTTCCACATGCGGAGTATTACCGCAAGGCGTCTGACTGCCCAGGATCAAGCCACAAATTATTTCGAACCGATTAGTTATTATTATGAATAATAGTATAATTAATGACCTAATTTAACATTTTCAAAAGCATAGTTTAAGTTTGCAGTGGAAATGTAAGTTAAAACTTTTCACAGTTGGAAACCACGGATTAAATAATGTACAGAATATTAAACTTTCCAAACCACGAACACTCCATCTTTTTGCAATGTCCGTCTGCAGCTGTACCTGTAAATCTTTGCTTTGCTCGGTAGATAAATCATTTGTCCTAAGTTGGTCAACCACACCTCTGCTCTGAGGATTCCGACAGTTGCTGAACCCGAACCGAGACCCGAATCGAACCAAAACAGAACTCGAACCCAAGTCTGAACCACTATTTGAACTGACCCGAAATGAACCCGGTTCCCGAACATAACTCGAATCCGAGCCAACCGAAACTTTGAACCTACTGAGCACGACTGAATATAACAAACCACCACCGCCGCCGCTGTAGAAGGTGTTGGTGCACTTGTGTCTGTACTTTGTCTGTATATTGTGATGATACCAAACGATGTCTTTGTTAGTCTTGTAAGTTTGACCAAGTCAACCATCCTCCGGTTTGACTTGGCCAAACAGTCAACACATGGTTTGTAACATGTTTGGGTCGAAGGATAGGTCATCGAAGGATTGTTTATATCCTTCGATGAGCTCGAAAGATAACCTTCGACGGATGAATCTCGAAGGATATCATCCTTCGAGGTACATGTTGATCCTTCGAGCTGTTTCAGATCGATAGATGATCGTTCGATCATCTATCTGATCCTTCGACCAGACATGCTGTGTTCGGGTATATATACCCATGCATTGTATTCACTTCTTAGTTAGACATAGAGACACTTAGAGAACACTCAGAGCAAAAAACACACACACACTTAGAGAGAGTTTACAGAACAGATTTGTAAACATTGAGCTTGTAACAGACCTTTCATACGTATTAATACAAGAGGTGTTAATCGTTGAGTCTTGTGTGTTAATCATTGTCGTGTTCTATCTCGGTCTCCAACAACAGACATGTATGGAAATCCGCTTGAACCAGTCCCTCAACCACTTCCTCCTCAACAGCAAGCATGTTATGGAAGCACATCATCTGCTAGTCAGCAATCAAAGCCAAATACAGTACGGCTCGACACCTCAAGTTTCTCTAAAGTCAGTGTTGAAGTAGCAAAAGAACATATGGAGCTTCTAAACACTTTGGTGAGCGCATACTGTGGATTAGTGGAAGGTCAGATTGGCAACATTAATCTGACTCAAGAAGACTATCAGCAGATCGATAAAGAGGAGATGGAGATGATGGACATCAAGTGGGCTTTTGCCAGTGCTGTTAGGCGAGCAAAGGATTTCATGGAAAGAACTGGCAGAACCAGCTTGGAAAGCAAGAAAGACGCCAAGTATGGGTTTGATAAACAGGCTGTTAAATGCTTCAATTGTGGTGAATGTGGTCATTTCAAACGTGAATGTACGAGGCCATCTCAACATGGAAACCAAAATCCTTTCAGAGGTCAAGGCAACAGGGCAAATCAGAACCAAGGAAGGAACAATGAGCGAACATTGGTGCCTGTCAACAACCAGAGTCAAGCAGGACCATCTAATGCCAACCAGGCACTTGTGGTTCAAGTAGATGAAGGATGTGATTGGTCAATCCAGTTGGGAAATGATGCTCCAGATGGAACAACTTGTTTTGCTGAAATTTTCAAGGATTTAAATCACGCCAGTGGTGGAGAATCTTCCATCAATGGTGGTGACTCTTCTGAGGATGAAGACTCTTCTGGTTATAGTAGAAGTTCAGATGAAGAATCTTCGAGTTCAGGTGATGATCATGTGGATGAGACACCCAATGCGTCAGTCGATGCAAATATTGATGAGCTTTTGGAGGAAGCTGCAGCAGGAACTGATAGAAGATCTATTTTGGTGGATCAAGCTGCTTATTCTTCGTCTTCTCTCCATTCAGCCTTTATGGCTAATGTCGACAGTTCATCAAGTCAGGTATGTGTCGATGAACCCACTTCTGTTAGTTGTGATAACTGTGATAGATTAAATGTTAAATGTGCTGATTTAGAGGCAAACATGTCTGAGTTGCAAGGCAAACATGATGCTTTACAAGCTAGTTTGTTTGACTTGCAAGACAAACATGTTTCGTTGAATGATAAGTGGTGTGAATTGCAAAGCAAACACGAGGCTTTGCAAGAGAAATATGATGTGACATTCATCCACAATCAGAAATTGACTGTTGATCTTTCAAAGTGCACTGAAGCCAACATGTTTTATGAAAACCATGAAAAGGAGTTTAAATCAATGATTGAAAAATTAAAGAAAGATAAAACCGAGTTAACAAAAATGGTTTCCAGAAAACAAACTGACATTAATTTGTATATAACTCGTCTTGAGGTAATGCAAAAGGAAATGGCTTGTGTTAAAACCGAAAGTGAGGCGATCCGACTCAAGTTAGATAGCTATTTAAGCTCTAGCTATGTGTTGGATCACATCATTGATGTTCAAAAAGAGAAAAAGGATGTCACATGCATTGGATATAAGCAATGTCCACCACCTGTTAGACACAATTACGATGCACTGCCTGATGAGGAATATAGAACTCACTTTGAACCATCTGTTCCTCTAGATGTTAATGAATTCGCAACAGGACTCGGATACAAGAAAGAGGTATCATCAGATTCGGATGTGTCAGCAGATACATTTGTAACTGCTGAACCGAATCAGACTCCTCCAGTTGTGATTGAGGATACTGATTCTTCTGATGATGAATCTGATGATACTGATTCGGAAAAGTCTGATGCGGTAGTCAAAGAAGAGGACATACCTCTTGAGAATCATATTCTATGTGATCCTCCCGCAAAACCTGCTAAGACTGTCCCAACCGAGTCCACATCTGCAAAAGAGTCGGAAAGTGTGGATTTGCTGTACACTCTGGTTGGTGATGATAAAGTTTATTCAGACAAAGATTTTCCTATTAAGAATGTTAATCAATCATTAATCAGTAAAGTCTTTGAAAATTCAACAAGTAAGTTTTTGGGAAAGACAGGATCACGTGTTACAGTAACACAGTGCCCTCCTATCCCAAAGGCCGAAGTTCGAAAACAATTTGGCAATCAAAAATTTCCAACAGTGCAAAAACAGCAAAATCATGCCAAACCAAGAGGTAAAACACCGACTCAAACTCAAAGGAAGCCGAATCAAAAGAAGAAAAAGAATGTGACCTTTGTGAAATCTAAGGGAACGGACAAAATTGAAACATTTCAAAATCAATCTAACTTAGATTTTGTCAAGAAAGCAACTGTGATGAAAAGGAATGAACCAAGTAGTTCAAAACCTAGTACCTCGGGGTCACAAAGTTCATTATTATCGGCAAGACGATCACATGATTCTTCGGGGTTTGTTGAACGAAGATCGTGTTTTGAATGTGGTACAATCGGACACATAATTCGAAATTGTCCGTATCTTCATAAATTAAAAGCCAAAGAGGATGATCCCCGTGAACGAAATCACCAAAAGCGATCTGTTTCTGTAAAACAAGATCCCCGACTTGTAAGAGAAAGGGAAAAGAAACAGAAACGCCAACAAGTCAAGGTGATTGAAAAGGCACTTAAAACTGATGTGGTTCAAAAACAATCTGTTTCAGTTAAGCCAGAAAATTCAAAATTTTCAAAAACTTCAAACAATCACGAAGTTAAATTGTCAAACAATGAAACTGGTAAAACTCAACAGACATGGAAACCTAAAGTGACCACAAGTTCAGGGGGACCATCACAATTTTCAAATCATCAAAGAATAGAAGTTATTGTTGTTGATGAAAATGGAAGACCCAAGACCACAATGGCTTGGGTCCCCATCTCCAACTAATCATTTGAGTTCATGTGCAGGGTGTTCCAGGAGGAACTATCAGTAGTCATTGGATTGTTGATAGTGGGGCATCCAGGCACATGACAGGCGACATGAAGCTTCTCTACGACGTTAAATCTATTAGAGGAGGTTATGTTGCTTTTGCTGGAGATAAGGGCGGATATATTACGGGTGAAGGAATGATTTCCAATGGGGTTGTTAGTTTTGACAAGATCAACTTTGTACAACAACTTGATCACAATCTTCTTAGTGTTTCTCAAATTTGTGATAAGCAGTTCTCAGTACACTTTGATGCAAATGGATGTTATGTGCTGAAACCCGGCTTCAAAATTCCAAAAGAATGGATTCTCTTGTCGGCTCCAAGGATAAATGATCTGTATGTCCTTGATATGAGCCAAGCTATCACAACGTCTGCTCAAGCAACTTGTTTCGTTTCCAAAGCCACAGAAAAAGACTCAATCTCTTGGCACAGACGAATGGGTCACATTCACTTACGCAAAATGAATCATTTGGTGTCAAATGAATTAGTGAATGGTGTTCCTCTTAAAAACTTCCATCTTCAAGACGTCTGTGTCTCGTGCCAGAAAGGAAAACAAACAAAGAAGCGACACCCTACAAAGAAGATCAACACGGTGGCCGTTCCGCTTGAACGTTTGCACATGGATTTGTTCGGTCCTGTCAAGCATAAAAGTATTAGGAATGATCAATACTGCCTCGTGATAACTGATGATTATTCAAGATTTTCTTGGGTGGCGTTCATGGCACACAAGAGCGAAACCTTCGGTATTATCAAAAACTTGATCATTCAGATTGAGAATCTATACAAGTTGAAGGTTAGGCGGATACGTAGCGACAATGGTACTGAATTCAAAAATCATGCTATGGCGGAGTTTTGCACTTCAAAAGGTATTCTTCACGAATTTAGTGCAGCTTATACTCCTCAACAAAATGGCGTCGCTGAACGTAAGAACCGCACATTGATCGAGACTGCTAGGACTATGTTGGTAGAGTCACAATTGCCGATTCCATTCTGGACTGAAGCTGTGGCCTCTGCATGTTACACGTTGAACCGAGTCCTTACAGTCAAACGGCACAACAAGACCTGTTTTGAGCTTATCAACAAACGGAAACCAGATTTGTCATATCTTGAACCGTTTGGAGCTCCGTGCACAATAATCGATCCTAATGGAAAGTTTGGGGTAAAAGCAATTGAAGGATACTTTCTTGGGTATTCCACCCCGAACTTAAGAGTCTGGAATCTAGAGACTAAAAGGGTCGAGGAATGGTCTGAAGTCAGAGTACAAAGGCACACTTTGCCAGTTAGAAATCCTGGTCAGCCTTGGATGTTTGAGTACGATGATTTTTTCAATTCGATCAATGTTGGAGCAGTTGAAGAAAATGCTGCGGCAAGGATGTTTTTCGAGAGTGAAAATGCAACAGTTTCACCGTTGGTTCGTCCCATTATTGTCAATCAAGAACCATCTTCAGTGAACAATAATGCTCTCGACAATGAGGATTTTCACGATGCTACCGATTTGAACGAATCTTCAGAGGATGATGAATTTCTAGATGCAGATCAAGAAGCTCCAATTACAGCAGTACATGGTACTTCAGAGGGTACTCCTCCAGTGGTTGTCCCTGGAACAGCTGAAGCTACTGCATCATCCTCTTTGTCAATTCCGGGCATTGAATTGATTGTTGATCTCAATCTCAACAATCTGGGTACTAACATTCCAGTTCAAGATAATCCAGAGACAAGGATTCACAATACCCATCCTCAACAAAACATCATCGGAAATGTACAAAGTGGCGTTCAAACAAGAAACATGTTGCGGAACAACAACAATGCAGGCTTGTATGCGACGATTAGAGAATCTGGTCAACAAGATGATTGGTCTTTCGCGTGTTATGTCTCACAGGAAGAGCCAAGAACTTGGAAAGAAGCTTTGAAAGATAATTCATGGGTTGAAGCAATGCAGGAAGAACTGCAACAATTCCAGAAGCTTGGTGTCTGGAAACTCGTAGAGAAACCTGTTGGTTACAAGAAGATTGGTACCCGTTGGGTGTTTAAATGCAAAAAGGATGACCGTGGAATCGTTATTCGAAACAAAGCAAGGCTAGTCGTTCAAGGTTTTCGTCAGATTGAAGGGATCGACTACAACGAAGTGTATGCACCTGTTGCACGTCTAGAAGCAATTCGGATCTTTCTGGCTTATGCCTCATTCAAAGGTTTCAAGGTATACCAGATGGACGTGAAAAGTGCATTCTTACATGGTGTGGTAGAAGAAGAGGTGTACGTCGAACAACCTCCAGGTTTTGAAGATCCTATCCATCCCGATCGGGTTTGGTTGCTCAACAAAGCTCTATATGGTCTACATCAAGCACCGCGAGCTTGGTACGCAACCTTATCTAATTATTTGCTGGAGAATGGATTTCGCAGAGGTCTTATCGATTGTACTCTTTTCGTCAAAGAACAAGATGGAGATCTTCTACTGGTACAGGTATACGTTGATGATATTATATTTGGTTCTACTAATGATGTTTTGTGTAGGAATTTCGAGCGCATTATGCAGGATAAATTCGAGATGAGTGCTATGGGGGAAATGACTTTCTTTTTGGGCCTACAAGTACAACAAACTGAGTCTGGGATATTCATCCATCAGACTAAATATGTTGGTGACATCTTGAGCCGGTTCCAGATGTCTGATGCAACGCCCATCGGTACCTCATTGCCGCAAAATCACGGAATTACTCCAGACTTGAAGGGTGAAACTGTTAGCCCCTCATACTACCGCGCGATGATCAGATCTCTTATGTACCTCACAGCATCAAGACCAGATATAATGTACCCAACGTGCCTGCTTGCCAGATATCAAGTCAACCCGAAGGCCTCACATCTTGCAGCTGTAAAAAGGATTTTTCGTTATTTGAAGGGTTACCCTGACACCGGTCTATGGTACCCTAGGGATAATAACTTTGACTTGATCGCATTCAGTGATTCTGATTTTGGCGGATGCAAAATCGACGGCAAATCCACAACGGCTGGATGTCAGTTTTTGGGAAATCGCCTAGTCACATGGCAGTGCAAGAAGCAGACCTGTGTCGCTACATCAACATGCGAAGCTGAATACATTGCTGCCTCAAGTTGTTGCTCCCAAGTCCTATGGATCCAACAACAAATGCGCGACTACGGTTTTGAATTCCTAACTACTCCTATTTACGTTGATAATTCTGCTACCTTACAGATCACTAAAAATCCTGTGCAGCATTCAAAGACTAAGCACATCGATATTAAGTATCACTTCATACGTGATTGCTTTGAGAAAAGGCTAATCGATGTTGCTTACGTCCACACCGATGACCAACGTGCCGACCTTTTTACCAAAGCTTTTGACAAATCAAGATTTGACTATTTATTATTGGTAAACGGCATTAAGGTCAAGCAAGAGTAAAACCAACATCGGAAAATCATTTTTGTAAATACCTTTGTGTTTTAAATTTATCTTAGTTTGTTGATTTTAGGGGGAGTAAATCCAAAATTTGAAAAATCCAAAAACATTGAAAAATTTCAAAAACACAAAAACAATAGAAAAACAAAAATGAGTTTCCTGGCGAGCAAAAGAGAAAATGATAGTACATCAGTGGTCTATCCAAACCTTTTTAAACTGAAATGCAAAATGAAAAATGATAAGCAGCTCTATATAAGATGTATCGGTAGGCTCACAATCATTTTAAAGTGTGCAGGGTGATATAAACTTAAATCGACTGAAGACTGGGTGGGAACCATTCATTGGCATATGGTCTTGGTACCGAAATTTCGTTTGAGAGATTGCCGAGGTTCTGAGATATTCGGTCTTTATGCTGCTTATCATCTGGGTATCATGGTTGTATCTTTTTCCGAAAAATAACGGGGACGCAAGTCTAGATCTTCCATGATACCATACATACGTGTACATATTGCATTCGACCTCAATAAGTGATCAACAATCACATGTCCCTCAAAATAAGTGATAAAATATCACATTTATCCGGGAGTCAAGTTCGTCTCTTTGCTGTACGAAAGTACTGACCTGTTCACGGACTTGCTCCTGTGCCCTCATGCATATGAAAATCAAGTTCCTCTTCAATAAGTGATTATATCACATAGGGCTTGTTTTCAAATCAAAATAAGTGAGAATCTCACATCATATACGGTCAAACAGATGATAATCGGTATACTCACCGGTAAGATGAACCCTCGTGCATACCTTGATACGGGAATGTGTCGTGATGTGGATGAACACCGGTCGGTAAGTATAAATCATACCTTAACGTATCCCCTCGCCATGATTACAAATGATAAGTTGAGCTTATGTGGACAACAATACCGATAATTGTTATAGGATGCTTATCTTAATGTTATCTAATTGAACAACAAGAGCGTTTTTGACATGACCGTACACTGATATGATTCTCTTACCCTCGAAACTCGCAAAAAGATTGTCTGTAAATATTTATTTAATGCTTTCTTTTTCTGCATGTTTGTATATATTTATTTACTGCTTTCAGTCTTTAAATTCGATATATTCAAAAAGTCCAAAAAGATTTTAGGTGTGTTTTAATATAAACTTTATAAAAGCCAAAAAGATTTTATTTATATTTTATTTTCGATCGTACGATGTTGGAGCTCGAGTCTTCGTTACCTGAAACCTGAACGAAAACCAAAAACGACTAAATCTTCATAAACGGTCGAAATTTGGAAGTTTTGAAAGTTAAAAACGTTAAATTGATAAAATTTATTAAACTTTCAAACTGTCGGACGGTGTTTGATTGAACAATGGTCACATGTGTGTCGTTTGCTTACTATATTCCAAGCAGTTGTTCTCATTACGCGTTTAGATTTCTTGCATGTGCAGATTCTAAAGGCAAGGAGAACATGGTCGATGACAAGATTCGGAATGAAGACACGACGTGAAGGCACTTAAATGATGAAGATGATCGAGTTGCCGCTGACCATCATCAACACCACAAGGATCTCAATTCATAAAGAACAAGTATTTCACGAGCATAACTCAAGGGGGAGCTTATGTTAAGGGGGAGTTTGTCAACACACTTCCTACATAAAACGGGGAGTTTGTTGATACACTTTCGGCTTTCAAGACGTGAAGACTTTAAAGATCCTCCGACATTGAAGACTTGAAAGGACGTCAAAGACTTGAAGACACAAAGATCGAGACAAAGATCAAGTTATAACGATAGAGACAAAGCTACAGCCAAGGGGGAGTTTGTTGGTGCACTTGTGTCTGTACTTTGTCTGTATATTGTGATGATACCAAACGATGTCTTTGTTAGTCTTGTAAGTTTGACCAAGTCAACCATCCTCCGGTTTGACTTGGCCAAACAGTCAACACATGGTTTGTAACATGTTTGGGTCGAAGGATAGGTCATCGAAGGATTGTTTATATCCTTCGATGAGCTCGAAAGATAACCTTCGACGGATGAATCTCGAAGGATATCATCCTTCGAGGTACATGTTGATCCTTCGAGCTGTTTCAGATCGATAGATGATCGTTCGATCATCTATCTGATCCTTCGACCAGACATGCTGTGTTCGGGTATATATACCCATGCATTGTGTTCACTTCTTAGTTAGACATAGAGACACTTAGAGAACACTCAGAGCAGAAAACACACACACACTTAGAGAGAGTTTACAGAACAGATTTGTAAACATTGAGCTTGTAACAGACCTTTCATACGTATTAATACAAGAGGTGTTAATCGTTGAGTCTTGTGTGTTAATCATTGTCGTGTTCTATCTCGGTTTGCATGCTAGCTTGGATTCCGCACTTGCTAGTGTGTTAGATATAACAAGGAATAGGTTTAACCTCAACCTCCGAGGGACCTACAGAAGGTGGCGCTCCCGTTCTTCTTTCTTCGTTCTCGTCGGTAACCCATGTCGGCTGTTTATTCGGCGCCGGAATTGAAGTCGGGGGAGAGATGAGACTCAGGTGTGGGTGTGTCGCTGTTTGACGGAGAGATCGGCGTCCGATTGCCGGCCTGAATCATGGCCGAAGGTCACTTCGGTGACCTACTGTATGAGGAAAACGGGAAATCAGGGTGTTGGGGCCAACGAAGGTGGGATTGTGGGGGTTGGGGTGATCCATCACGAGGGAATGTTCAGACGGGAAAACGGTTGTTTCAAGTAGATGTTTGCAAGATTTGAAAACTTGTCGGCTTCCATAACCACGAGGGAATGTTAAGTTTTAGTCAAGTGATCCATCACAGCTCAACTGATGCCTTCTTTGAGTTTGAGTTACTTGCCCATGCCCCGCATGGACTTGGTGAAAACGTTTTCCTCTTTCCCAAGTATGGAGGTTACTGTTCCCAATTCTAGATCGTGAGAAGTGCAGTTTCTTCGCAACCTTGCTTTGTCGAGTTACGTAGGCAATGATTATCCTCATGTCGCTTCAGCAAGTGATTCGAGTACTCGAATGGGCGCACTGCTGCAAGCAGAAAATTTTATCAATGCAGGTTTGTACAAGGGCTAACTAAGAGATTCACATAACCAGAAAAGTCATCAAGGAGTAACGGTTCCTCCAATGAAGGATAAGGTAAACGTCTAGATCATCTTGAATATATGTAGGTTGACTGGTTCGTGTCTCCGTCTCTCTATATTCTCCGAATCCGCTAATTTATAAGAAAGATATCGATTTGCTGGGTTGAAGTATGCGGAGGCATAAGGATAAGCTTGGATAAGAATCAACTATGTAGGAAGGAATTAGGAGAAATAGCTCCGTGTGATCGGTGGGAATGTGATGCGATTGGTGACACTGCCATGAGAAGTATACACCGCGTGTGCTTCTCGTATTCGAGGCATGCAAACAGGAATAGAGTAGTGTAGACCTACTAGATCGCTTCAAGAATCCAGGTGATCAGTTGGATGAGGGAACAAAGCTCACCACTTAAACTGAGAAAAGAAATGCGTGAATGAAAAGGATGTGTATGACGTTGTCGTTCCTTCTAATATCACACGACATAAAAATGGCTCTCCTTCGTCGATTCGCTATCGAGACTTCCTTTGATGATACGTAGCAGGCTCCTAAACGTTCATAGCGCCGGTTCAACCTTGTCCAATGTTGAGATCGGGAAAAGATGTGGACGAAGGTTAAGAATAACTGATATTTCATACATAGCGTGTTGTGATGTCGATTCAAGGTTTGGAGGATTCGTGCGTTCCTAAAGTATATCTTGTTTGCAGTTTTTGTGTACGTAAAAATTACGGTGCTAGATACTAATTATACATATGTATACATCTTTATACATATATCATATGCAAGTAATGGTCGAATGGTATAATTACCAAGTGAGTAGTTAAGTCTGACGAACCTTGCAAGTTTGGAGTGCGATGCTGTAGTTTCTTTTCGAAGAACGGTTATAGATTGGTTTCCATATAAAATATTTTATTTCTCAAACCAAAATATTTTATATTTTAAACCTAGTTCACTATAACCAGTGGCTCTGATACCAATCTGTCACACCCACAATTTCCACATGCGGAGTATTACCGCGAGGCGTGTGACTGCCCAGGATCAAGCCACTAATTATTTCGAACCGATTAGTTATTATTACGAATAATAGTATAATTAATGACCTAATTTATCATTTTCAAAAGCATAGTTTAAGTTTGTAGCGGAAATGTAAGTTAAAACTTTTCAAAGTTGGAAACCACAGATTAAATAATGTACAAAATATTAAACTTTCCAAACCATGCACACTCCATCCGTTTGCAACGTCCGTCCGCAGCTGTACCTGTAAATCTTTGCTTTGCTCGATAGATAAATCATTTGTCCTAAGTTGGTCAACCACACCTCTGCTCTGAGGATTCCGACAGTTGCTGAACCCGAACCGAGACCCGAATCGGACCAAAACAGAACTCGAACCCAAGTGTGAACCACTCTTTGAATTGAACCTAAATGAACCCGGTTCCCGAACATAACTCGAATCCGAGCCAACCGAACATTTGAACCTACTGAGCACAACTGAATATAACAAACCACCACCGCCGCCGCTGTAGATGACGACGCTCCCGTTCCTCTTTCTTCGTTCTCGTCGGTAACCCACGTCGGCTGTTTATTCGGCGCCTGAATCGTGGTAGAAGGTCACTCCGGTGACCTACTGTGATAAGGAAGACGGGAAATCAGGGTGTTGGGGCCATCGAAGGTGGGATTGTGGGGGTTGGGGGTGTGCGTGTGGACTTGTCGGGGAGGAGCGGCCTCGGGGTAACTGGCCGGAGATCACCTCCGGTGATCGGAGTTCAGTAGAGAGAGGGAGGGGTGCAGGGGAACTTGTGCGGCTGGTGTTGAAAGTTAGGGGTTTTTTTTAGAAAAGGTTTATAATATCCTTTTATAGGCTAGGTTTAGGTTAGTTGGGTTGGGCCTTAGCCCAAGTGCATATGGATCCGCAAATGTTATGTGTTTCGCTTAAACGCACCGTATCTATAAGAAAAATAATAACAATAATAACAATAATAACTATAACAAATCATAATGATTCGGTAAACTAACCCGCTCTCGATGATTGGGATCGAGAGTACAGGTTGTTACAACGCATGACCTACTAAAGATGATCTTTGAGTATAATAATGGTATGGTCCACTGTGCTGGCGCAAGGTTTTTGGGACCATACCCTCTCAAGTCCCCCCAGTCCAGTGGTGCTCATATGCGCAAATGGCAAATAGGTGGAGCACTGGACTATAAAAAGTGGAGTGTGCGCTTTTGCTATTGAGAAGTAAACAAAGTTGCTTGGCGTAGGGTACCAATAAAACTTCTTAAAGAAGATAATTCTTTTTCCTCGATATAAGGTTTTCATGATTTGAATTTTGGAAGAGCTGACTTGTGACATGCAAGTTGGTGAAAAATACTATGCAAGTGATGACGTCTGATGGTTTGTGTGACAGTCTGTCAACAGTGTCAGACGTTAAGCATTAATGGGACGTCGTCAGTCGTGACTGTCACGCGCGTGTGAGGCCTTTTATCGCTTCCCACTTGCCCCGTTATCGTCTAGGGTTTCGTATTTTCTCTGAAAAGTGGTCGTACGACTCCCGAGGGCATTAACTGCGATGGGTATATATACCCATTTGTTTCTTCGTTTCCGAGTACATTTCTTCAGAAAAATCCTTCCATCCTTTGTGTGCTTTTTTCTTTAAACAGATCTGCAGTCGTATTTCGTTTCATAATCCCCATGTCAATAATGGAGATTGTGAAACCCGTGCCTTAAAGTGTATTTTATTACGTGTTTTAATGCGTTGTACATGATTATACGTCTCGAATATGATAACTACGGGTTTTTATGGTTTTACAGGTATAACACGTAATATTGCGAAATTAGAGAGTTTAGTGATGAAACGGGACAAGCATGGAGTATTATTAGAAATATATCAAGTTAAACCGGAGTTGTTCGGGTGAGGAGATAATTCAAATGTGTGAAACGTGTGCTGAAATGCAGTCTAGGGGCAATTGGGTCATTTGATAAAAGTTGAAATCAATCTTTATATGGATTTGAGGTATGGAAACGTAGCCTACGGTTGTGAAACCGTAGGTTACGGTTCATATATGGTAGGCAAAATATCAACAGAAACTTTAAAACGTAACCTACGTAGGTAGGCGTAGCCTACGGAGAGAGAATATGGGTGCATACATGCAATGGTTTTGAAACCCTACACATAAAAAAGAGCTTCACATGACTTTGGGAATTATTGAACAACAATTCATCACATCAAAAAGAAAGCCTAAAAAAGGAGTCAGGCAACACGTGAAGGCAGGCATCATTGGGGGTTTAACTTTGAATCATGATATCACCTCATGATTAATATATACAAGGGGAAGGCACAAGACTAGAGGCAACATAAATCCAAGACACGCATACATTGAGAGATTGGCAGCTGATATATTTGGTTTGGACAAGTCAATAAGCAACATCAAATAATCATCATCTTGGGTTGGAAAAGATAAGAGTCACGTGGACTCTTTTGGCGGCTGACTCCTTTTGGTGGTCACGTGAATATTAGGGGGAGAAATATACATCTTAGAATATAACATCACGTGGACTTGGCTTGGAGAACAAGTGGGCCGATATGGAGTCCATTATTGTTTTAATAAAACATCCATCATCATCACAAAGAGAGGGGGACTTGACGGCAGCTAAGGGAGAGATCACGTCATTTCATCATCATCCACCAAATCACGTGAGGGCTTTCAAGGATCACTCAGACGACGTGCGCGGCTAGGCTCTCCGCGGCTTCCTCCATATGGACGGTTCTTTAGTTTTTTCATGTTTTGGTTAGTTATACTTGCTACATCTATGTTATTTGTGTGACAGACATCTGACTAGATTGTACGGTTGATCTGATTGGTTATTTATGTTATGTTTCGGTCTTTACGATTCTGTTTTGGTTGTGACAGGACTTAGAACAGGGTTAGGTGTGACATTTAGAGGGTATATGTAATGTGATTATTTGTCAGATAACTGAATTTATTAACCGGTTGTAAATGACTTGCATTATTTTATATCTATTTGCCTTATCTTTCAATGGCCGAGAGTTCTAGTAATTGGCTTATATTAGAGGGGTAGATGGGTTGGTAATCTATTGTTCGTAGTTTTGAGATAACCCCACGCTGTTCAGCAGTCTGGGAAAATGGTCCTTAATTATCACAACTGGTAAGTAACTGTCAACAGAGCTATGTCTATGTGGTTCTGTTAAATTAATTAACTCAGAACGTGTCAAATCTAGAACCTGAAATCTAGAGGGAGTTGCTTTGTTTTATTATTGTTTCAGCCGTTTAGTTTAGTTTTTTTCTATAATTAATTAAACCGCTCAATTTTTACTTTCAGTTTATTTTAGTTTGTTTTAGTTAATCAAATAGAAAACTTAACTGACCACGTACTCTTCGTGGATACGCTACCCTGCTTACCCTAGCTATCTAGGTTAAATAGGTTTTTCATGACACTAACGACAGTCATCAAAATGGCGCCGTTGCCGGGGAGTTAGTGCGCTTAGTTTAGTTTTCTTGTCTTAGCTAGATTTTCTAAAAAAAAAACCCTAAAAGAATTTTTGTTTTTATTTTGTTATCTTATTTGTTTGTGACATACGTTGGTAGTTGAGCTGTGTTTGTGCAGGATGACAGATCTTACTATATTTTGAGGCTCTTCTACATGCATTTTGTGCGGGGAACCAATTCACCCATGTATCGGTTGCCACGAGGCCCGAAGTAGACGGGAAAAAGCGAAATTGGAAGAACTACCAATGCCTTGCTATGATAATCCTTCCCCTCCACCATATTTCTATGATACTGATACAACGATGGAGGATGGTTATTACTCTGACGGATGGGATTGGGACGAGGATGCTTATTATGAGCCAAGGACGGATGGACGATGTTTCGGTTGCAGTCATGATCATACTTATGATTATGATGTGTGCGCGGTGTATTTGGAAAATCCAAAGTATTGGAATAAAAAAATGATGGATGCGTACATCTCAAGACCATATCAGGGATACCTACAGTATCATCCCGAGGAATATTCTGAGCCCGAGGGTGTCCATACTTATCAGATCGAGGAGGAGAAAAAGCTTGCTATGTTGGAAGTGATTTTGTCCAAACTCGAGCAATATTTATCAGCACCCAACCTTTCCGATGAAGATCGAATCAGCTGTCTAGTTTCCAAGTGTCAGAAGTTGAAAATGAAGATAGAAATAGAACAACGCCTCTCACTATTACCTGATGATATTAGAGATTATTCTCACATGAAGGAGGAGGTTGTGGAGGATAATACCACACCAATGAATCCCTTATCTAAAGTAGAGTCACTGGTGGATCAGATGGTGTGTGAGGATGATGAGGCAAAGCAGTCTGCTGAGATGAATGTGTGTACCGAACCTCTTCCCATATCAATCATTCCAATTAACAAGTGTGGGGAAGAGGGTTCGGGGAAAAAGATAAAAAGGGCGAAGCTACAAGACATTGGTGTATATTCCATGAAGTGGATCAGCGAAACCCGCAGGTGCTTTCTAAACATGCCAATTATACCGACGAGCTTACGGAGAAGGCATGTGAAATTACGGCCATTCATTGGAAATACAGTGGGTAAGTGTGCATTGAGACCACCGTAGCGCATATCAGGTACCGTCTAGCTGAAGACCTTTAAACTTAGCACTCTCGGGAGGCAGCCCGAGGATGTAGAGTATTGTATTTGTTCTTTCGTTTTGGTGTTGGTTCTGTTTTGGCAGGTCACTACGTTTAATTCCCGCGGATGCAATGATTCAAGTGTGGGGATGTTTGGCAACATCCCTGATGAGATGTCAGAGAATCTAAGAGGAGTTTATGTCTCTGTTGATCATAGCAACCACAACGCTACAGACACTTGCTGATTGAATGATCAGGTTCATGTGTCTCTCTGTCTTGTCTTTGATTTTATTTGTGAAATTGGTGGTGTGAGTCTTTGTGTTAGGAGTGGTGTTATGTGTCAAGTCGTCTAGGTGTTAGCCGTTCATGGTTTGTGGGTGGTATCTCTCGAGTTTATATTATAAATTGCACTATACATTGGGGACAATGTACCCCAAGTGTGGGGATGCGGTAACTCGAGAGAGGGTTGGTAAGATTGTGATCTTAAATGCTTGAAGGGTTGAATTTGCTGAAAATTGAGAAATTTTGGAGATTTTTGTTTCTCTAGTATTCTTGAAATTAATGAAAACCAGCATTTTCAATCGTTAAAGGGTTCCTACTGATATTAAACTAACATAGATCCCTAGTCATGGTTGTCCCTTTAAGTTTCATGAGAGTATTTCTGACAAGTTTTAGAGAATAGTGAGAAGAGATGCCTAACTAGGGGTAACATGCTTTAGGAATTACACATGTTACGTGTCGGTAACCCTTATTCCTTTCGTTATGTGAGATACTTGAGCCTACTAGATTTTTAGCTTAGATTGCTATAAATGTTCATTTGTTGAGAGTAGGCCATATGTTGCTTTTTGTTAGAACTTGTGTGGTTTGATACGTGCCGAGACTGTGGTTTAGCGTATGCACATAGATGATAAAGGCATTAGGATCCCTTCATTGTTTCATATGTTGATTGTTTATCCATCTTACCTTAGTTAACCATGTTGAGCCTTTTACCCTTCGTTTGCTACACCTTGTTTGACCCGTTTGACTACCAACCATGAATGACAATTGTGTGTTAGAAGTATGTTAAGAGAACAAAAAAAAAGAAGACGAAAAAAAAAGAAAGAAAAAGAAAATCAATGTTATGTTTGTGTTAAATAAATGGGTCGAAAATCACCAAAGTGTTAGTGTTATTGTGAATAAGTTGTCATGGTTTAGTATGTTCATTTGTGTTCGCCATTAAACATTAAAACCCAAAAATATTTCCTACCTTTACCCTTAACCCAAAACCCAAAAGTCCTTTTGATATGTGCTATGTTATTTGATACAGTGTAGGTATGATTTCTATACAAGCTTATGATTGTAAAGTAGCATAGTTGGTTTTGAGCGAATTATATACTAGCACATTACACGCTTGTCTTGATAAAACCGAGAGGAGTGATCATTGTGAGGGGCATGTGGCATGTGAGTAGTATCATAAGCATGTTAGTGTTAGTTAGGCAAACCTTAAGTGTTTTAATTGTGCATCCACTACTATCAGATTGTCAATCTTGATTGTGTCAATCTATGGGACGGGTATGACTTGTGATCTTGAATTGTTAATTCGGTAAGGGACTCACAACCCTTTCAGTGCGCTTAACTCTGGAACAAACAGAACAATGGGGCAGCATAGTAGTGAAGATACGGATGATGATGAAGTTGAGGTAGTGTATGATGAAACTTTGGGCGTTCGGAACCCGGAAACTCCAGGGGCAAGCACCTCTACTACAAAGGTCTCCAATGGATAGACTCTTTTTGGTTCGTGTAAAGGGGCTGACAGTTTGTGGCAACTTCATCTTTGATGATGGCAGATGAGGGTTTATTTTGTTTTGTTTTGTCATGTCTACTTGATATCTTTTCATGATGTAAAGTAGGCTAGGTTATGGGGTGTCATAGGTTGTTTGGTTTGTTTGGTTTACATATTTGGGGCATGTCCTATATATGAACTAGTGGGGAACACATTCTCACTACTTGTACTTAATTGCGGTTGTTTTAATAGAATCACCGGGGTAACCCTTTACCCAAAAAAATAGTGATTTGTTAATAAGGTGAGTAATGTTCGTGATGGTTGCTTGAGGACAATCAATGTTAAGTGTGGGGATGTAATGGAGAGTGTCAAACCCGTGCCTTAAAGTATATTTTATTACGTGTTTTAATGCGTTGTACATGATTATACGTCTCAAATATGATAACTACGAGTTTTTATGGTTTTACAGGTAGAACACGTAATATGGCGAAATTAGAGAGTTTAGTGATGAAACGGGACAAGCATGGAGGATTATTAGAAAGATATCAAGTTCAACGGGAGTTGTTCGGGTGAGGAGATAACTCATATGTGTGAAACGTGTGCTGAAATGAAGTCTAGGGGCCATTGGGAAATTTGATAAAAGTTGAAATCAATCTTTATATGGATTTGGGGTATGGCAACGTAGCCTACGGTTGTGAAACCGTAGGTTACGGTTCATGTATGGTAGGCAAAATATCAACAGAAACTTTAAAACGTAACCTACGTTGGTAGGCGTAGCCTATGGAGAGAGAATATGGGTGCATACATGCAATAGTTTTGAAACCCTATATATATAGGGGACCGCTAAAATGAAAACCACCTCTAGTTGTAAGAACCGTGAGAACTACACCGTACGAGGCGAGGTGGACCAAATTTTTTTTTCATAAACGTAGATGCGTGTATTATAAACACATTTGTAAAAAAAAATTAAAAAAAAAAGTCGTGTGTGTAGTTTTGAGCACCACAAGTTTGCGTTTACGGGTACCGTAAATTTGGTTTAAAATTTACGTTACCCGTAAACACAAACAAAATTACACACACGACATTTTTTTTGAATTTTTTTTACAAATGTGTTTATAATACACGCATCTACGTTTATGAAAAAAAAATTTGGTCCAACTCACCCCGTACGGTGTGGTTCCCATGGTTCTTAAAACTGGAGATGGTTTTCATTTTAGCGGACCCCTATATATATATATATACATAGGATAGGGATCATGAGTGAACAACATCTTTGGTTGTGAATCTTGTGAACTAATCTCAACCATTGGTTTCAATCCTTGATCAATAGGGCAAGATTGTAATTATATAAATTATTTTTTTTTAAATTCCTTTCCATAATATAATGTCAGTTACAATTCCTATATTCTAACATATTATACGTGATCTTCTTTAATTATATTCAAATTATGTCTTTTACTAATCCAATTTTTTAAACGATTCAAACCCTGATAATTTCTCAACCCCGGCGTCGATCATGGAGGGAGGTTCTAGCAGCGGCTTCAATGGACGAGACCTAATCCAACAAGATGAATTAAATCCAGTTTTTTACACCACCATGAATCGACCAGGTTCAGTTTTTTTTATATGTTTTGTTCGGTTTTTTTGCATCTGAATCGTCAATTTCAGTTTCGTGATCTTCTTCGTCCGGTTATTTGTCGTTAGTTTCATCTTTATGGCTTTTAATGATAATCATTCCGTTTTGTTTATTTGTATTTGTGGGTTATCCTGTTCTAAGTTTTTATATAATTCATGAATCAGATATGTTGATGATTTTGTTTTATAAAATAGTTGCATGTCCACATATGTAATAAAAATATCTGAATATTTTAGCATGATTTGTTTCACAGATTTCAGTGTATGTTTACAGATTTGGTGTAGTAACTGAATTGTTTGTATGTTAATATTAAAGTGCATGTACACATATGTACTGATCACTCCTGAGATATTGGATGACTTCTTTACAGATGTATATCAGAAAATGAATATTTTTAGGATCAAACAACAGTAGCTTATATACATATGTACTGATCACTTCTGGGATATTGCCAGCTTTTTTTTATACATTCATTTGTATAACTCACTTTCTCATGCTTAATTAATTATACTCGTTTTCTATATTAATTATCAGAGTCAGTTGCTAGCAATGTTTACGAAACACCTAACGGCAGTAGGTATTGGACGCCAGTTGTTCCGCCGGGTTTCAAACCTTTTATCAAAGCGAGATTTAGTTCGATGGAAGCTGCTATTGCAATGTATGAGGAATATGCACAACTTGTGGGTTTTTGTATACGGTTGGGTACTTCTAAGAAACAAAAGATCGGCGACAAAGTAATAACAAATCTGCGATATGTCTTGTGTTCTAGAGCCAACAAGCCTAAAGACACCGATGGTCAACCATCTGAGGTTGATACTATTTCCCCTAAAAGACGATCAAACATAAAAGTTACAGACTGTAAAGCCTGTGTGAAATTTAAACGTGTGAAGGATACAGATGAGGTTGAATTATATAAATGGGTAGAACAACATACCCATGGGTTTACGTCTCCTGAAAACCTTGATTTATCTCTAAAGAAGAGGAAGCTTGATTTTTCCACCACCGAGTTTATAGCAAAATGCCGTAATGCTAACATTGGTCCCACGAAATCCCACAAACTTCAGGTTGTCATAAAAGGTGGCCATCATAACGTCCAGGGCACTGTTGTTGACCATAAAAATTGTGGTAGAGATATCCGAGATTTCATCGGTGAAAGAGACGCCCAAATGTTAGTTGACAAAATGAACGCAAGATGCAAGAACAAAGAAAATTATACGTTTGATACCCAGATTGTTGACACAGAACTCCAGCTGATTTTTTTGGTGTGATAATGTTTCGAAAAATGAATTACAAAGCATTTGGGGATGTTTTGGCTTTTGATGCAATGTACCACACGAACATGTAAGTTATAAATTCTCATATTCTAAATCTTTAGTTATTTACATTTACGTGTTACAATTTACTTTTTGTTACAGGTACGATATGATTTTTGTTCCATTTTACTGGTGTTGATCATCACAAAAAATGCACGATATTTGGTGCGGGGCTGCTTCATAACGAGACAATCGAGTCATACACTTGGCTTCTTCAAAAATTTCTCCAAGCTCATAACGGCAGACAACCTCTTTTGGTTCTAACCGATCAGGATTGTGCCATGAAACAAGCAGTTAGCAACGTATTCGACAAGTCGCATCATCGACTATGTATGTGGCATATAGTTCAAAAGATACCATCTAAGGTATTTCTTTACAAACTTTCTGGTTATAACCTTTTTGTACACTAGTGTACACGTAGCATCATACACTGGTGTCCATTCTTCCATGTCTTTTATTTGCAACATTTACCTGTTTTTATTTCGACTATGATAACTTTTTCATTTCTTTTTACCAAAAATAGATAAAGGGAGACAACTTGACAAATATCGAGATAAAAGAGAAGTTTCACAAGCTTGTTTGTAACGTCTATATCAAACCTGAGACATTCGAGCAAGGGTGGAATTCATTGATCGCTGAATATGGGTTAGAGTCTCATAAATGGTTGACAGAGATGTTTGCAATTCGGGAGCAATGGATTCCAGGTTACTTCCGTGAAATACCCATGAGCACTTTAATGAAAACCACATCCAGATGCGAAAGTGCAAACCACATGTTTAAAGCAGACTCGAGCGCACATAATACACTGGTTCAATTCATGTTATGTTATGACACGTCCCCAACATTGATTTCCATTTTATCTGTATCCAGGCTATCGACCACAAAATAAGCCAGCTGCGCATTTACGTCTGATACTCTTAGATTGAGTATCTTTCCAAACCCCATCCTACGAACCACATTTCTCTGCCTCCTCGTCAATATCATAACAGCTTCGAACAATTTATTCGGTGAGGTCCGCGTCCTAATCGATGGTTAACATTTACTACGCTTCGCCCTCACCCGTTTCTTACTGCTACTTTTCCTTTTTTTGTGTTCTTTGATTGCTTCCTTTTTTTGAATTTAAAAATCTGGTCAACGGCGTTCATCTCACAATCTTCTTCATAATCTAAAAAAATATCAAAACTGTTAACAACATAATAAAACAGCTTTTCCTATAAATATATCCATACAAACAATGCCTCCTTTCACGTCTTCGTCTTTGCCGTCCACGCGTTCCCCGTCAGTCGTCTCCTTCATACGTTTCACACAACGCTCGGTAGCTACATCAAAATATAATCAATACACCATTCCCATCATTGCATACACAGTCAATTTTCATAACAGTTTACTTCATTTGTAATAACTTTACTTGTAACAACTTTTTCCTTAACTTTTCCTGATGTGTGTTCCTCAAACTTTGTTTCCGTATTGGATATCTCGTCGTCTCCTAAAGTAAAAAACCACAACCATTAGGACGCTAAATAGAATTTCGGGTCCATAATAGGAATGCATGTATGTTATACCGTCTTCTATATTGGTGAATAGCTAGCTATGATTACGGGGGAAAAGATATCGTCGATTTTGGGGTTCTGGTTTTTTGTTTATTGTTTCCATATTTGAAAGATTGTGATTTTACATAACTATCCCTACCATTAAATTACACCTATTTTATTATAATAAATAATTAATAAATTGGATTAAAATCCAATCTCAAGATCTAAGAAAATCAATGGCTAGGATTTGTTCACTTTGTTCACAACTTAACCCTATATATATATATATATATATATATATATATATATATTAATCACATGCCAACGAACTGATTATACATATCATCTTTCATTTATTGCATAAAACTTTCTCAAGACATTTTCTATTTTTTCAATTGTTTTGGATTTTTGATTTTTTTCAAATTTTTTAATTTTGTTAATTTTTTTATAAGACCTAACTAAAACACTAGTTCCCCCTCCCCCACACTTAAATTCTACATTGTCCTCAATGTGGAAGGAAACTACGACTCAAAGATAAAATAAAAAATATATGTACAGAAGATTGGAACAAACTCCCCTGTTTAAAGAAGCAGGATCCTCGTGAATATTCCAATACGACCGTATAGCATTTCTTTCACGGCCACGTTCCGTAAAAACTCGGGTTGCTCTCTACAAGTGATGTTCAAATCATCGCCATCCAAATGGAGATTGAGTATGGACAGTTTTGACTGAATCTTGATCTGATAAGCTCTATCCATGTTTCGAAGAATTCACCTGTACAAACTCAAACAAGGATGCCCAAGCGTAATACTGAACTAAACAAAAATAAATAATACAAAATAAAAGAAAATTATTTTTAGGTTTTTGTTTTGTATTTTTTTTGTATTTTTTTGTATGTTTTTTTTTTTTTTAGAAAACTAGAAAAACACTAAGCGCACTAATTCCCCGGCAACGGCGCCATTTTGATACTGTCGTCAGAGTCAATCAAAAACCTAATTAAACTACGTAGATAGCGTAAGTAGGGTATCGTATTCACGGGGAATTTGTGGGTAGTAATTAACTAGAGAATTATTATATATAAAAGAAAAGCAACTCCCACCCAGAATCCGCATTGCAAGTTTAACACCAAAACATGTTTACCGATTCAAAACACCACATAGACATGGACTCAGAATTAATGAGTTTGATTAATTATTAGGGATAGTTTTTAAGATTCACCATAAAACCTAATAATCCATTTATTTATATCAACTACCCACCAATACGCTTGATAAACGACAAATAATTCAAATATAAAAAATGTTTACCAAGAATTCAACACAAGTGGTCAAGCTTTACCGGTTAAAAAAAATCTGTAAACAAAGTTTAATGAAAAATAACGTAACCGTTCATCCGGGCAGAAGCCACAAGCAAAAATATAAAGGTAATGTCCTCCAAGTTTCAGATTCTAGGTTTACACAAAACTCAACTTAATCATTAATTGGACACCACATAGACATTGTGGACAACCCGAGATTTCAAGGTCTTTCCTATATACATCATTGACTTTACAATTTGATTTACATGGCGTCGTGTGTAGTCTATATGAATGAATTATGTGTAATGTTAAATTTTAATTATTTAAGGTTTATTAACATGGTTCTTCGCCATAAGATCCCTTCGACGAAAAAGGGGTTCTTCGCCACTGGTCGCCCTCGACGAAAGATGGAGACTTTCGCCATCCACAACCTCGACGAAAAAGGGATCTTCGTCGAACTTGGTTTTTTGTCGGCAACAGGCCTCAGCCCGATCTAATTCGCGGCCCAACTGTGTGTCGTATAACTTCTTGTATTGTAACCTTTTGCCGTAAAACAAACCCTAGGTCCTCTCTCTCCCTACTCTCTGTGTGACGGCAATCTTAGGATCTCGAAGCGTTCTGTCCATCTCGATCTATCACAACCCTTTGGTATCACGGTGAGTGTTTAACCTCGTTGTTCGATGAAGTCTTGATGTTGTGATTTTGTATATGATTAGGATTCATTAAAATATTGTAAATCTGGAACTGTTATGATTTCAATGATTTATATGCGGTATTGTTCGAATGAGGGTTTGATAGATTCTGTATAATGAGTTGATTTCATGATAGACAAACATCTGATTGTATGGTCAATGATCTATATGTTAAATGATGAAGCTGTTATGTTGGGTGGTCGATAATTGTTTATCATTAGGGTTGGTACGATGAACGTGATAATGATCCTTGTGTATTTCAATGATTAGTGTTTGATTAGAAATTGCATGATTTAAAGGAACAGTGATGTTTTGTATAGTCAATGATTGATCAGTAGTTAGGGTTTATAGAACTTGTAAAGAAACTGATGTTTGATCCATTGTTTATGCTGAGAATGTGTAACTGATGAAATCAAGACTGTGTAACTGATCTTGACGAAACATAGTGATCTTTCATTAAATTCTGTATTGACGAAGGATGGGTTTTTCGCCAAACACCAGTATGATGAAAAATAGGGTTTTTCGTCGGGATTGTTTATGACGAAAGATATGGTTCTTCGTCGGAGGGTACTTTCGTCGGAAGGGTTCTTCGGCGAAGGAAACAGACTGGGTTTGGGCTTGGGTAGATAGCCCGAAGGAAACACACATGTGTGAACTGAGTATATTATATGCTATGTAATGAATAGTGATACTTGTGATAAATGTAATCCTTGAAATACGTGGGTTAATTGATAAATCCTAAACTGATTATTATTGGTAACCACAATAGGGTTGGTTGACTAACTGGACGGGTAATTAAACATACCGAGCAAATCAAAGGTGAGTCCATTCCTCTTGAGCATGCGTCCCAGTGGTTGGGACAATCATTGGGTATCCCTGAGAGGGATAGGTTTTTCGGTAAATCAATTGGGTATTCCTGAGAGGAATACGTCTTGTTGGTAAAATCTGGAATGTTGGATAATACACTCATCCTATCACCTTTAAGTCCCATCTTGTTTGTTACCTGAGAGGTAACGGGGTATTAGTTGGTAGCGCTATCTAGGTTTGGCACCCTCACCCCGTACCTGAGAGGACGGGTGTCAACTAATGACCCAGTCATACCCAATGCTTTGATAGGAGCATTGGGGAAAGGGCAAAATAAATCTGGAGCCGTCTTGTATTCGAGGTATTATCAACATTGAAATCAATCAATGGAATTAAACACTTGGTAACTAACATTTTCGTAAAACTATGAACTCACCAGCGTTGTCTGATACACTTGTTGCATGCTTGCAGGTCGTTAGATGCTTTGGATGAGGAACTTGCTATCTGAATGGCTGGAGTGGTCATAGGTCGCATTGCTTGGATATGCATGTCTTGTTTACTGAATTCACATACATTGGGTTTTGAAATATTTAAACAATGAATTACTATTTGCATCCGCTGAAACTATTTGACTTGGATTATGTTTTATGAATGCTTTAAACTTAATGAATGAGAATTTTGCTAAATATCTTGTGGTTAGTTCAATTTGATTGGTGGCTAGATCCTAGTACGTCACACGTCTAGCGGGGTTACCGCATGTGGTATTTTGGGGGTGTGACAGACATGATGCTGAAAAGTCGGTTAATTTAAGGGGTAATAAAAAACAGGTCTTTGTCATCAGATCTTTTACAATTTATTACCCTATTTACTAATATGAGTCAACCTACTCTATGTCACCCAACAAGCTACATGGTTTTGTCATCAACCGAGCAAGTTGTAAAGCAAGAACTCAAACACATGCAAATAGTATAAATAAACCAACTCATCAAATTTTTTTTACGACTTTGTCAATGTCAAAAACAAATTCAAACATGAATAAAACTGAGAAAAGTGTCAACCCTACAAACTGTACGCTTGGAGAACGCCACCTAGACGATCATGCAGCCGCCAAAAGGCGGCTGCCCTTCCGTGCGTCCCCTGCCTTGCGATCACCCTCAGCCGTTCCCTTCAAAAATTGCGTCCTCCCCCAAAATTGTTGTCAAATGTGACAACAGCCAAGAAGGCTACCGTCAACTCCTCTGCCTCCTTTATAGCCCTTTGACCCACTTTTTTTTCCAACGTGCAGCCACTTTTTTTTTTAAAGGTAAATTTCATTAACACGAAACCGTCAACCCAAATCGGGCCAATGCACACAACACACAAAACTACATTACATATTTACAAATATATGCTTGAATCTACTCGAAAACCAAAAGAAACTTAACACCTTAACTTCACTAACTATGTCTTATCACTTCATATATTCCATTTAATTAGTTAAGGCCCATAGGCAGTCCATTAAATAATAAGGTTACAAAACTTGATTGCACTCAAAATTCTAATGCATTTTTTTCCTTCCTGTATGTTGAGCAACAATTAAAGACATGAATTATTAACTTCATTGCAATATAATAATTAAATACATTAATAATTCAATTACATCTTTGAAGTTTATTTATTATTTTCCTCATTTTCTCATAAGCAATTTAAAACCATTTAATTTAAACGTCAGTATAAAACCGATTTTCTAATATTCTAAACTTGGTCGCATTTGCTTTTATATTTTATTTATAAATTTATCGTTTTAGGCCCATTTACATCATAACCTACATGATACAAAAACAAATCAATGTAGTTAATTTTATACCAATATCAATGCATTTTTATCAAAATTAATTTTCAATAATGTGTACCTAAAATGTATCGATCAGTCAACTAGTGAAAAACCAGAAGCTCTTGCAGAAGAAATGTCTTCATCCTTACCACCATTAAAATGGTCAGAAGAGACCTTCAATGGGCTTGTTACAGGTTTCAAGTTTCCAGCAAGTTGGGGTGCTAACTACCCTCAAGAAGGGTAGACGGCGGCACAAGCACCAGCCGGTTACATCACTCTATTTTGGGAATATATCGCCGACGGTAACTTCCGGTTACCGGTCACAAAGTTTTTGCTTGAGGTGCTTAGCCATTATCGGTTCCACTTATCACAGTTACACCCAATGGGCATGGTTGATATACGTAATTTCGAATTTCTTTGCCAATCGATGGGTATCCAACCAATGGTTGATCGGTTCCGGGTGTTTTATCAACTGCATTGTTCATTGGGCTTTTACTCATTCCAGCAACGCTCATCGGCAAAGAAAATTCTGCTTACACCTCCTAAATCATACTATGATTGGAAGCCAAAAATTTTCTTCATCAAATCGGGAGTGATACCAATGAAGATGGAGTTTCGAGGTATGGATGAGATTCCACTAGAGAACATGGAAGCTCCAGTTGATGAAATATGGTATCAAGATATCAAAGAAATCCCCTCCATCCAACTGCCAGAAAGAGCATTGGTTGCTGCGAAGATGAGCTTGTTGTGGAAAGCAGATCGTTTTGACAAGGTAGTATATGTGAAAGAGAAAGCCAGTAAGTTATAAAAATCTCTTGTTTATGTTGTATGAAATTTTTGTTAACAGTTGCTCTCTTGTAGGGGTTGCCTTGTATGTGGTGGCGTATAATAGGGAGAAAGGAAAAATGAAGACTGTTCAGTTGGAAACCGGTGAGAAGCCATGGTACCACCAAATTGTGGGGAATTTTGCACTTCCCAAAGATGAAGACCTGTACGCGCAACCTGCTTCTGGTGCTGGTAAGTATTTACCCTTACATGTTCTGAGTAATATTGTAATATCACTCTTCGCTGATGTTACGCTTGGGTAATATTGCAATATGACTTTTATCTTCTTTTTGGTTAGGTGAGTTGATAAATTTAGGCTTAGGCCCTGAGTCGAAGAAAAAGAAGCGTATAATTGTTGCGACCACTGCGCCCAAGAAAGTGGATATGCCAAAGGCGAACGTACCTAAGGCGGAAAAGAAGAAAGGTATGCGCCTTGTATCTGACTCTTGGTGTGATTATGTAGTGGTGTCTAACTCATTGCGCCTGTAGATTTGAAGAAACCTAAGGCAGAGCCTCGAGATACGGCGGACATTCCTGCATCAAATCCAGATGACCCGATTGATCTGGAGTCTAATCCTGAGCCGTTGTTAAGAATGAAAGCAGAAAAACGGAAAAAACTTGAAGGCGGAACTGCGTCGCATCCTGTAAAGAAAATGGCGCGGAAGAGAATTGGTAAGAAGGGTGATCTAGACGCCCTTGCTGCAAAACTTTCGCTAGGTGAGTTTCTTTTTTAGGTTTTTGCCCATGTTGTATAATAAAGTAACCTTGTTAATTTCATGCAGAGAAAACTGGTGCCACAAGTCATGCGGAGACCTTATTCTCTTTCCCTGATGATTGCGTCCCATCCCCCCTGATTCTAACAAGGAGAACTTAGAGGTTGAGAAGACCGTGGAAACTGGAGTGGATACAGCTAATGCTAATCCAACCAAACCGGCTTCTCCTGAAATTGTTATGGCCGCGCAGGGCCCTGAAAAGAAAAAGTCTGTTGTTGAAGATGAGCCACCTGTAGTGACTGCTCCATCTACCTCTGCGCATATATCTGAGCTGCCCAAGGATAATGTGCGGAGGGGTCAAGAAAATGTTGAACACCAGGGGTTTGATATACATGGTGTGGAAGAAGAGTCCCTAATCCACCCTGACGAGACTCCGGGTGATTACTATTATCGATCATACACGAAGAAGAGAGCTGCTGACCCTCCTGTGCCTGTATGGAAATTAAAGCCCGGTCTCATCGAGAGCGGAGCGAACAAAGAAAGGTAGAAACTTGTGCAACTCTTGCTCTTATAAATAAAGAGATTGCGAAACTTACCTCTTTACTGCTTGATGAGGAACAAACGAAAACAGAACTTGATGCTGCGAGAAAAGATTTGCAACTTGTGCAAGGGGAGAAGGCTGAGGTAACGCGCCGCCTTTCGGAAACTGAAGAGAAGCTTAAAGGCGCTGAAATAGCTCGGGTGAAAGCTGAGAGCCTGGTTGAGCCTTTATCTAATAACATGTTATGGATGCAACATCATGGGATTATAAATGTAAATGTCTCAAACCCTTTGTATCATTTTGAATAAGTTTGTACTTAAACTTATTTTCTGATTTTACCTGCGCAGGTCACGAACTCGATTCTGAACTCTATAGAGTTGGATGAATCAGTTGCCAAGCAGATGGTGACAGCGCACCATGATGGCTATGCGCAAGGTTATGAAGAATGCTCTCTCCATGTCACAAATGCATTGAAAGTTGATTGGGATACCAGCCAATCTGCCACTAGCGGGGTTTACACAATGCGGCTTTTGCTGCTGTTAAAAAAGAATATAATAATCTTCGGGTGCTTGTGATGGACCTGGTGACCGATGCGCTGTAGCAAGAAAACTATGTGGACCCGTTGAAGGAGATCTTTTCAGATGAAGCGGAGATCTCAGACAATGAAGATATAGATTAAGTAGTTGCAACAAGTGAAAGTTGCTTTTGAATTGAACTTTTTAGGACATTGATTCCCTTTTGTGATAACTTATTAATGTGCTTGTGCACATCCAACTTTTATTATTATATCTTATGATTTGGTTACAATATCTGCATGAGTACAATTGCTTTGTGTAGGTTAGACAAATAAAGATAGTATAAAGCTCATGTGTGAACATAGGAGAAGACGGAGCGCAGTGACTTATGACTGCAGGCTGTTCATGTGACTTATTTAGAATTACCATAATGTTTTTATGCTCACCAAAAGTAATTGCATGCATTTG
This sequence comes from Helianthus tuberosus, assembly GCA_030545235.1. Taxonomy (NCBI): domain Eukaryota; kingdom Viridiplantae; phylum Streptophyta; class Magnoliopsida; order Asterales; family Asteraceae; genus Helianthus; species Helianthus tuberosus. The sequence continues at coordinate 13,099,555 of CM060409.1, read as the reverse complement.
TAACAAAGCATAAAAAAGGCACAATGTAAGTAACAATCTTTGTATTATAATTGATACGGCGCAGAGGCCAAGGAATACATAGATGTTAAGATTACACTAGAGAATAAATAAGATAATTAATGTTGTTGCGCATGTAAGTAACGATCCTTGCATTATACTTTGATAAGACGCATGAAGCCTGACAAGTATAAAGGATGTTAAGATTACATATAGCATCTGCGCAGTTGCTGCGCATTCCATGTCTGAGGGACGTCGGTTTCATCTAACCTTCGTAGTGAATAAGCTCATTTCCCAAGGACTTCATTGATCACATACGGCCCTTCCCACTTGGGCGCAAGCTTCCCTGTGCGCTCAACATTTGAAGCTTCATTATCTATTAACACGAAATCCCCTTGCAGGAAAGTACATACGCGGACCTGCGCATTGTAATACCTTTCTAATTTCGACTTGTACTAGGCCTTGTTTATAGCAGCATTTTCATGTCTTTCTTCTAAGAGGTCTAAATCAAGTCTTCGTTCTTGCTCGTTATTCTGTTTTTCCAATGCTAGCATGCGCGGTGAAGGAAGGCCGATATCAGCGGGAATTACGGCTTCCGTTCCGTAAACAAGACTGAAAGGAGTTTCACAAGTGCTGGTTTTTGGCATAGTGCGATGAGCCCAGAGAATACTAGGTAACTCGTCCACCCAGCCTCTTCGCATTGTTCCCAGCCATGCTTTGATTCCATCAACGATTTGTTTATTGATACTTTTGACTTTGCCATTGGCTCATGGATGCGCCACAGAGGCAAAAGAGTGCTCTATGTGCATCTCTTTCATCCACTTCTGTAAGTCTTCAGATGCGAAATTAGTACCATTATTCGTGATGATGCGTAGTGGCAGGCCAAAACGATAGATAATATGCTCTCAAATAAACTTTCGGATGACCATTGTAGTGGTTGAAGCTAGGGGTTTAGCCTCTAACCACTTGGTAAAGTAATCCATAGCCACTATAATGAATTTCACAGCGCCAGGCGCATAGGAAATGGACCCACCAAACCAATTGCCCACTACTGAAAAGGCCAAGCTATCGTTACTAGGACCAACGGATTTTTCGGGGCGCAAGGTTTTTGGGGCATGGTGCTGGCATGATGCGCATTTACGTAGAGTTTCCACAGCATCTAAGTGCATACCAGGCCAATAAGACCCTGTGCTCATGATTTTAGCAACAACCATGCGTGGGCCAACATGTATCCCACACAACCCCTCATGTATTTCTCGAACCAAGTATTGAGCATCTTGTTTATCAACACAGCATAAGAGAGGACCCAGATATGACTTCCTGTACAGAATTCCATCTGTTATTTCATAATTCAAGGCCTTGTTTTGAATTTTCCTTGCTTCCGCCTTTCCTTCTGGAAGGGAACCATGTTGCAGGAACATGATAATTGGGGACATCCAAGATGGATTCCCAAATTTCTACTAGATTCACATGGCGTAAAGGCACTGACGAGTTCGTGAGGATCTCAATGTGCACTTCTTTAGCTAAATGCTTGAAGCTTGTGGCTGCCAACTTGCTAAGTGCATCCTCATGTTTGTTTTCACTTCGATTGATATGAATTACTTTGAAGGTTTGAAACCTAGCAATTAGAGATTTCGCATGTTCGAGTTACAGAGCCATTGTTTCACCCTTTGCATCATAGAGACCTTTGATCTGTCCAGCGACTAACAAGGAATCAACGTGCACCTCCAGATTTTTTGCTCCCATTTTTATTGCTAAACGAAGTCCTGCAAGGAAAGCTTTGTATTCCGCTTCATTATTGGTGCTTTTGAAATCCAATCTGATAGCATAAGTAAATTCATGATTATCGGGACTGATTAAATGAAGACCAGCCCCTGTGCCATCGTCATTAGATACACCATCCGTGTGTAAGACCCAAACACTATCGTCGAACATTGGTACCAGGTTTTGAATAGCTTCACACTCTGGAATCTTGTCTACCGGAAATTCAGTAACAAAATCGGCCAAGACTTGACCTTTGATAGTTGGGCGGGCTTATACATAATGTTGTGTCCTCCTAGTTCAATAGCCCATTTTGCCAATCGGCCCGCAACATCAGGTTTGGACAGAATTTGGCCCAGGTGATAATTTGTAAGAACCGTTATGACATGACCAGAAAAATACCTGCGTAGCCTCCGTGAAGCATGAACTAATGCAAGAACGAGCTTCTCCATTATTGATTTCCGAGTTTCAGGATCAGTCAACATCTTACTAATATAATAGATCGGCATTTGAACTCCTTCTCATTCTACTAATAACACTGCGCAGACAGCAATGTCGGATGCAGAGAGATACAAAATCAACGGATCTTCCTTCCGTGGAGCTGTTAAAGTTGGTAACTGGATTAACCACTCTTTCATATCTTGAAAAGCTTTTTCAGCTTCTGGAGTCCACTGGAATTTACTCTTTTTTACACAGTTGTGCAACGTGCTTATGAAAGGGAAAGACATAGCAGCATGATTTGCCAAAAATTGATTGAGCGCAGCAAGTCGACCATCTAATCGTTGCATCTCCTTGATAGTTGCTAGTGATGGCATGCGCTGGATAGCTTCCACTTTCTCCGGGTTAACTTTAAAACCGTCTTTAGTTACAATGAAACCCAAAAAATTTCCTTCCTCCATACCGAAAGAACATTTTCCTGGGTTTAGCTTTAAATTGACCTTACGCAAAGAAGCAAAGGTGCGCTCAATATTTTTGAGCATCAAATCTTCATCAGGGCTCATAATAACTAGATCATCAATATAAACTTTGACTGTGACACCGATATCATCTCCGAAAACTTTATCCATCAGACGTTGATACGTGGCTCCTGCATTGCGGAGACCAAAAGGCATCTTTGTATAATAGAAAAACCTTTATCCGTGCGAAAAGCTGTTTTATCCTCGTCTTCCTTTTTCATCTGAACTTGATGATAGCCCTTGTAACAATCTAAAAAAACATTTCCAGCGAAAAGAAGACAAAGAATCTACTTTATTGTCAATCTCCGGAAGAGAATAACAATCCTTTGGACATGCTTTGTTAAGGTCCTTAAAGTCAACACACATGCGCCATCTGCCATTGTGTTTTTACACCATCACTGGGTTAGCCACCCATGTTTGATATCGGAACTCTCGTCATATACCTGCTTGAAGCAGTTCAAGTACTTGTTCATTCATTGCACGATTCTTTTCTGGAACTAGACTACGCTTCGCTTATACCACTGGTTCTACTGAAGGACGACTGTTTAACCAGTGTTCCGCCACATCCCTTGGTACACCAGTCATATCTGCCGGAGATGATGCAAAAAGATCCATATTCTGGAATAAAAGTTGTTTAAGTCGTGCCCGAATTGCTGGAGACATGGCAGGTTCTAGCAAAACAGTTTGCTCATGATATTTGCTGTTAAGTACCCACTTCTCTGGTTCATTGGAAGAAGATGGTTTCGCAACTTTTACTAGTGGTTCATCATCAATAGACATGACTTCCTTCCTTGAATACAGAATTGCTACACTAGTTTCTGTTGGAAAACCACAAGCAGCATGTGGTGTGGAAGTGATCGTACTAAAATTTCTTTGTGCGCGCCAACCAAGCAAAACGTCATGACGAGAAGTAGCTGGAATTACCATAAAATTAACTGGAAAGGTGCGCGTGTGTTTGCCATCCAAGAGCGTATCAAGGAAAGAAATTTGACCCAACGGAAAGACGACTTCGTTGCAGAAACCAGTTAATGGGAAATCAACCGGCTCTAAGAGCGCCTTGTCCTCTGGGTCCAACTGCTTGAAACATTGCTCATAAATGATATCCATAGAACTTCCCGGGTCAATAAACATATAATTAGTGCGGTAATGACTAAAAAATCCAGTTATCACGATTGGTCATTCTTCTTGAGGACCTCTTGGTACAACAAGAAAAATAACTTACTGCTCACGCCAGCGCTCATTGTGACTTCGTTTGTGGTTACGCCTGCGCGACGGACCACCTTGAATCATGCATGTTTGCTTCGCTTTCTTATTACTTGGACCTTCATCACCATGGGTGATTTGGCGAACTTCCTTGCGCACATTTTGCACTAAGTGAGTGAGTTTTCCGCTTTTAAGTGCCTTTTCAATCTCGGTGCAAGCTAATACAGTTGTCAGTTGTATGACTCGTATCATTGTGATAGTCATAATAGAGATTTGCAACCTGACCCTTTTTGCTTTTCATTTGTTGAGGCTGTTTAAACTGTTGATTTTCTGTACTGAGAACCTCTGCGGCAGTTTTTGTTAGAGGCGTCCACTGCCTTTCACGATTTTCCTGCTTAATTGCTTTTTGAGCAGCAATCTTGTTGATCGTTGCGCGAGTGCCTTCTGAAGGGTACGCGCTCGAACTTGAATCCTTCCAATTCTTTTTGAATTTTCGACCATTATTTTTGCTCATATCCTGTGGACGATTCTAAGGCAACGGAGGTCGGTTAGAACTTAAGTTGCGCTCAGGTTGAGCGTAAACTTTAGTTGCTGCAATAAGTTTTTCCCAACTCTTTGGTAACCCTTCCTTTCCTGATAAGACCTTGATCATATCATCACACCGTGCAGTATACTTGAATGGTGCGTGAATCGGAAGCTCGTGTACCGCACCAATCTCAAGGACCTCTTTGTTATATCGCGTAATAAAATCCTCCAGACTCTTGTTATCTCTCCGCCAGATGTTCATGACATCTGCGGAGTCTCTGATAGAACGCTGTTGTTGACTAAAATGAACTAAGAATTTTTCCTTAAGATAATTCTAGGAAGTTAGTTTACCTGTTGGCATGTTGTCAAACCAGAGGCGCGCAACACCAGTGAGGGTTTGATCAAACAGGTGACACCACATAGGTAACATCCATCCGCCAATAAGCCCTGCGCTGGTGAACAAACACAGGTGATCGTCTGGACCAGTCATGCCGTTAAACTTCCCTATGTTGGATGGTAACTTTGCGCGCTCAAGGGGAGCTAACGCGATTTCCTTGACAAACTTAGAATTCTCTGTTGCTTCGGCCGGTCGATAGATCGAATTGTAATTATGCTCAACCTCTGTGTTATACTCCGCACGTATCTTTGGTTTATAATCAGCATGATCCTTCTACAATCGATTAAAAACACTCGTGTTATCACCCTCCTCATACGCTTAATCATATTTATCGTACTGGATGTCCCGCTTTTGCGACAAGCGCGAGCCTAGCCTTGACCGAACAGATGAACGTTTCTGAGAGTGTTGCTCTTCCCGATAATCCTGACGCCTAGTGCTAGAATGAGTAGACTCATATTTGGTTCTTGGCTGAGAATAAACCTCCGTGTCTTCAACTGACATGTATGATGGTGAATCATAATGTAACACTCGAGGTGAAGTTGGGGCCCGCACCTGAGCTGCAGGTTTTTGTTCCTGCGGTGCTGCTCTAGCAGTTTGTGCACAAAGTTGTGCATAAACGACATCTAAAGCACCTTGACATTTGACATACCACGAGATTGGAGTTTCGCCGGGAGGTAGTATTAACCTGATTAGAATTTCTGGTTGAACTCCTGGAGTGACAAGATCATTCACATGATTGGTATAACAACCCTCCTAGAACCCTTAACATGACCGCTACACGTTTCTAATATACCCCGTATATGAGAAACGAGCTCGAAATACCTTAACATTTATAAAAATCAAATAAAAACAAAGACACCAGGGTCTCGCGGGCCGCGACCCGGTACCCCTTTATCTTTCACGGGGCGCGAGCCCAGTTGCTTGCGGGGCACCCCTTGCGCCACGTGTCACCATGTGTCAAATCTATACTAGCTGACTAACCAAGGCTAGGACCTAGCCTAGCCTCTCGCGGGCCGCGAAGGGAGAGGGGGTGGCGCGTCGTGGGGCGCGAGCCGCCCTTCGTCAGGCTATAAATAGGGGCGATCAGCTTCATTTGAAACTCTTTAGTTCTTTTCTTTTTCTCTGATCACTAGTGGGCAAAAATACTCGAGAAATAATACCTTTAAAAAGCGAAGCTCTGCCTCGTTGTAAGTATTATAACCCTATTAGTTACCCTACAAGATTGATCTAGGGCTCTGTAACGCATGTTAAGGCTCTGGCTGACTCAGTCTTTGGAGTTCTGTCTCGTGTTACACCCGATTGATCTAGGACTCTGTAATGCATGTCAAGGCTCTGCCTGACTCAGTCATTGGAGTTCTGTCTTGAGTTGTACGGTTAAAGTGATTTGGGTTATTTTATTAACACATGTGCATTGTTTAATTTTAATAGATAATAACCAGGAGATACACCAGGAAGCCTTAGTTTTAACTAAGTAAACAAAGTGAGTACATTCTCTTTTTGTCACCTTTTTGTAAATTACTTTCGTGAGTCAAAATACTTTACCAAAACCTCAAATGTTTTAAATTAAACTTAACACTAATTGAGTATTTGTGATTCTACAATTGTTGCCGGTATGTTGGGGTTTTGTATACAAAATGTGAAAGACGTTACCATTGGACAATGAGATAGCCAATGAGTAATATGACCCACAAGTCCGGCGTGAGAATCAGTACAGTGATCTGAAGAAGATGAAGTAGTAAGAGTGAAAGTAAGTGAAAGTGAATGAAAGACTTGTATTAGAAATTTCTTATTTATAGCCGAAGGTTTTGGCGCTCAAAATGTAACGGAGAAGTTAACGGAATCTTCTTTTCCGTTTGTGGTTATCTCCCCATCCATGCACACGGATCGTGAGTTGATCAACGGCTGGGGAGGTGCCACGTGGAAAGTGACTTAATCTAGATCTGCATGTTAATTGTGCTATCATCTTGAATTTAGATGAATGCTTTAGATGCTTCCACGTCATATTCAGTTATAACCGAATGAGGTCATGCACGATGGCTATTTAATACTTCTAGAAGATCTACAGCTGTGAGCCCTGGATCAGTTGCCACGTGTCCAGTTTGTTATAAAAGAAAAGATTCCTTTTGCTTAAGTTCTTATTCCTTTATGCGCGCAGATATGTTTGAGACTTGTCCTTTAGTCGTTACACTTTTCAAGCTTAACTGTACCCTTGCGCGGGCCCGCGCAAGGGTGCTAACTGAATATTTGCCTTCTCTTATATCCGGCGCATGATCATTAAGGGTTGATCCTCCCAGATTTGTTTTAGACCGACTACGCGGGGGGCACAAGACCTGCCAAAGATGATCTTCGAGTATAATAATAGTATAGTCCACTGTACTGGCGCAAGGTTTTTGGGACCATACCCCTTCAATAAACATATTATACAACATGGGCGTATGGGTCAATGAGGATCGTATAGAGTGTCCACCATGGGAGTTATATTGGGCAATGAGCTCCTTATAGGTGTTGTATATGCGTCTCCTTGCCTTATGCGATTCATATGGTTTTAATTTTTAAAAAAATCGTGTGATGTAATTAAGGGTTTTTATGTTATAAAACACTCTAATTAACGTTTTTTTTTTTATAAAAAAACTGTTGCGTACACTATATTTCATTTATGTTACACCTTTGACAAGTAAACAAATTTTTTTCGTGAAGTTCTATTACTACCTAGTAACGCCCTACCCTGTGTAATACGAGACATGTACATTGTCTTTCATTCCATGGCTTCTATACTTCAGTGTATATTTCAAAGTCCATTTGGCACTGTCATCGGGCAATCAAATGTTAACTTAACCATGATGAAATGGACACCTTCGACATAAGCGATCGATAAAATGGAATGGTTCGGGTAAACCTCCGGATCATCGAACATCGGGAAGTAAGTTTGACAAACACCATTGCTTAAATGTTGAAATGTTTTTATTAAACATGTGTTAATATTATAAAACGTCATGTTTTTATTTTAAGAAAATATCATTGTTTTTTTAAAAAAATGTGCATATGTTTTTTTGTTAAGTATTATTATTATTTTTTAGAACTTCATAGTTTATTTATGAAATGAATTGTGTGTATTATAAAATGTCGAATTTTTATAAGTATTATAAAAATTCATTAATTTTTAATTTATTATTAATTTTTCTGTTTTAATTCTTTACTTAATTTTTCTTGTTTAGTCTGTTTAATTAATTTTTCTCTTTTAATGTTTAATTAATTTTTATGTTTTAATTTTTTTTTATTAATTTTTCTCTTTTAATGTTTAATTCATTTTTCTTTTTAATATAATTAAATTGTAAACAATAAATATTAGGATTTTATTTAACCTATAAATAATAACGAAATCGTTAGATGGTATTTTAATTATCACGCTTTTGTCCATTTGGAATTTTTTCCCTATTTTTCCTCGTGCGTTATCATCCCGGAAGCTTCATACGCCAAACTGTGAGTGAATCTTACAACTCCGCTTATTATATGAGTTTACTTGTTTTTTGGGGTGGGAGACAATGTACATGTTTCGTATTAAACAGTGTAACATCAAACTACGTTACTAGGTAGAAATAGAACTCTATGAAATGAAAACTATTGTTTTAAAAGGAATTGAAAATGTTGAATCAAAATAAAAATTAAATCTCTTTTTTTCTTTTTTTTTCTAAAGAAAAGGAACTAATATTAAGATAAATAATAAATAAATAAATAAAATATCCCCAAAAATGCTAAAAACAGGCCCCAAACCGGTATCTACGCGGATCAAACTCGAGACCTCTCAGTAACGTGCACCCGTCCCTTCCACTGAGACAAGTGTCTAACCCGTTCATAATCTTGATTCTTAATTCTCCTATACAGAAGTTATATGTTTCATAAATTAAAAATCCCCAAAAATGCCAAAAACCAGCCCCAAACCGGTATCTACGCGGATCGAACTCGAGACCTCTCAGTAACGTGAACCCGTCCCTTCCACAGGGACAAGTGTCTAACCCGTTTATAATCCAGATTCTTAATTCTCTTATACATAAATGATAAGTTTCATAGATTAAAAAAGAAAAAAATAAAACAACTCCCTATACGGTTCTCATTGATCCATACACGTCTCCTGGTCCCAAATACCTTTTCCAGTTTCACTAAAGGGGGAAATAGACCTAAAAATTCAAACACACACACTAAACACCAAAAAACACACACAAACGCTCTCTTTCGTATACTCGGTCTCTCTCGTATCAAGCTATACGCTCCGAATTTTCACAAGAGGTTAGTGACTCATTTCATCTTTCATGTGTTTCTTTTTTATTTTTTTTTTAATTTTGGCTGGTGGCGGTATTTGATGGTGGTTATGTGTTTGACGGTGACGTTGGTTCTGTTTGACGGTGGGTATGTGTTTGACGGTGGTTAGGTGTTTGAGGGTGGTGGTGTTTAACCGTGGTGGTCTTTGATGGTGGTGATGTTTGACGGTGGTTAGGGTTTGATGGTGGTTAGGTGTTTGACGGTGGTGGTTAGGGTTTGACGGTGGTTAGGGTTTAACGGTGGTTAGGTGTTTCACGGTGGTGGGGTGTTTGACGGTGGTGGCGGGTCGGTTGTAGTGGTGGTGGCGGTCGGCTGTGGTGTTGGTGGTGGGTCGGGTGTGGTGGTGGTGGTGGTTGGGGGTCGGGTGTGGTGGTGGTTGGGTTCGACTATGATGGTGGCGGTGGGTCGGGTGTGGTGGTGGTGGTGGTTGGTCGGGTGTGGTGGTGGTGGTGGGTCGGCTATAAAATTAGTTAATAAGAATTGTTACAAGTTTATAATTTGACACGTAACTGAAACGAAAAAATTTATAATTCTATAAAATTGGTTAATAACATTGTTATAAGTTTATAATTTGACACCTAACTGAAACGAAAAAAATTATCTATAAAATGGATTATTAAAATATGTTATAATTTTATTAATATTTAACACGTATTATTTTAGAATTCTATAATATTGGTTAATAACAGTTGCTATACGTTTTTAATTTGATACGTAACTGAAACCAAATATTTTATGATTCTATATAATTGATTATTAACATATGTTATAATTTTATTAATATTTGACACGTATTATATATTAATTCTTGCAGATATGTCATCAGATGAGGGGGAGTTTGGTTCGGGACCGGCGCCTGGATTCGATCCGATGGCCGGAGGTGATTGTTCGGGTATTCCCTATATGGACTACCCAAATGGGTCTAGGGAGTATAAAAGTTTTACCAGGTTGCAACATATGAGGGTGGGGCGGCAGAGGACGTTGTCATGGGATGCTTTATGGGAAGTCGGGGAGGAGGAGAGGGCCTGGGGTTTAATCAGGAAGAATTCCCCGTGGGATGCATTTTTACGGTGGCAACTGGACCGTATTATAGTACCATGATGGTGGAGTTTCTGCCCATGTTCGTGTATCGTCCACGGCCGGCTAACCGGCCGAATTCGGATATGGACGATCCGAACGTGGAACCACCACTTGCTGAGGTATCTTTCTGTTTGTTCGGGCAGTGATGAAATATGTCGCTGCGTCAGTTTGCTGTTGCCACCGGGTTCTATACCGATGATTAGTTGGTTCAGGACATTTATACCACCGCGATCACGGCTATGCTTGATGATCAATTATTTGCTTGGTGGCCCACACTATGTCCTGGACCCTTCGGTAAGAAGGCCCGAGTATCGTCGATTCCTGACCCACTCGTTCGTTATATACACCACTGCATTGCCACGTCGATCTCTGCGCATGGCAAAAGCAACGAATGGGTCACGAAGGTGGACTTGTTCTTTCTGTACTACTTATATACGGGCACACCGTGCGGCCTCCATCGCTGTCTGGCGGAGTATTTCGCCTCATACAACAAACGGTAGAGGTGTAGCCATTTGATTGGAGAGGCGTTTATCACGCGTATTGCCCAACATTGCGGCCGGTATTTCCCATTCCTCGATGATATGCTTCCGCCAGCATCTTTCGAGCCCTTAGATCTTAGGACGATGAGAGGGATGAAGATAGCGGTGAACTTTCCGGATCTCAGGCATCGGTTTGTTGACAATGACCATCATATTTTTGTAACCGATCCGATAGTTCAGTAGGCACAACTCGAGGCTGTGGAGGTGGAGATGGCACATGTTGCTGACGTGCCTGTTATGGATGGAGACGTGGAGCCTGAGGTTGACCAGGGGCATCCGCAGGAGCGGCCACAGATTCCTCAACACGTTTATCATGCAGTGAAGTTGCCTCAGTCCACCCAACGTCTCCTTGTGAGGCTGGTGGCGGGTCAGGCCGATATGATGGGGAGGTGCACACAACAGTTTCAGAGGATGTACAGGCGGATGGACCAGATGGAGGATTTGATAGAGTGAGTGATGGCTAGTGAGGCAGAGAGACGTACCCAGGCGGGGTGGGAGGTTCGATCCCCGCCACATCCACGAGTGTATCCGGGTACGACATGGAGGTAGGCACGTCTGCTACGCAGATCCATATGACAGGCGGTGGTGATGATTCTGACGACACCGTTGACAACATGGAGTTGTAGTATTTCTATTTGTTAGGTGAACTTTATTTGTTAAACATTTGTGGGCATGTATGAACAAATGTTTATTTCTTTTTGTTTATTTTGGTTGTGTTGGGAATCTATGGACAAATATTTATTTCATTTTGGTATGTTTAAACATTTGTAACTTGATTAGTGTTTGTTCCTTTCGTTATTTATGCTTAGTCGACTTATTAAAAAACAACATTTTTGTAGAAACTTAATATTTATAATAATATTAAAAAACGGCATTTATAATTAATATTCGATTAAATGTCTTGCATAAACTTAAATACTAATAATGAAAAATAACAAGACAAACAACACAAAAAAAAATCCAACTGATTATCAAACAACTTCCTCTCTTACGAACAACCCTTGAATGATTATCTTCCAATTCCGCGACTAGCAATTTATACATTCTAACATCCTCTCTCAAGTACTTGACTTCGTCTTCAAGCACAACCTTCGAATCCATCAGTCCTTTGATGACCACACATGCTCGATGACACATGGGAGGATCGTGTCACGCAAAGAAGTTACACCTAGAACACGGAAACGGAAGAGGAATTAGTGTTTCAAAGTAGGGATGGCAAAAATACCCGACTATATACCCGATCATATACCCCTTTTTTTAATTTATATTTTTATTTTCCATGAACCCTTGTCTATTGGTGATTTATTTTAGTATGTTCATAAAGTAAAAAAAAATTGGTTTAGTATATGCATTCGATAATAGTATTTACATTTTGTATATTATGAAGTATATACATATAAGTGTATATTACTTTATAAATATTATAAAGTTATTATTACTTTATGATAACACTTATATGTATGTAATCTACATTTTTTATTTATAATAGTTGTTGTATCAATAAATTATATAAAAATTACAATAGTAAAAAAATGTATTTAGAAATCCCAATGTATATTTTTTAACAAACTAATGAGTATACCCAATACCTGATGGGTAATTACCCGACAAATACCCGACGGGTATTGGGTTGGGTATGGGACATGATTTTATAATAGGGTATGGGTATGGGATTACCAATACCGGACCCGAACCCGACCCATTGTCATTCAATTTCAAAGTGTTAAAAAACATGGCTTAAAAAATGTACCATACTATGGCAAGTGTAAAATTGATGTCCGGGATTAGCTTCAGTCCAAGATGTTTTTAGTTCAGCCGTCGTCCTATCATATTTGCAAACAACCATTGTAAATTTGTGATTGTGAAGATGGTTATGGCTCATTTGCAACTTCTAATACGTATTACAAGCTTTTAAAAAAACAAGTCGATAAACTGCTCATAGGGCAATATGCGCGTATGACTATACAGATTCTGACACCTTTTCCGGTTATACGCTTCATATAGCCTGATGAGCCGCGTATACACTTACTTTTTCTGAAAATTTGGCAGAAACTTTACTTATATACGCTTCTCATTGAGCTATAAGCGGCGTATTGAAGTTTTGTCTCCTTTTATAGTTAAAACGAAGATCCCTGGTGACAAGTACACATGTAAACCGAATTTTTGGACTGAGCTCTGGATCACACGATGACGATCCATTAGGGCACACACACACACACGGATTCTTTGTCTCTGATATAGTTTTCGCTCTCGTATCTCTCTATATGGTCGGAATATTCAAGGTTAGTTTTTTTTGTGGTTTTATTTTGGCTGTTTGTGGTGGTGTTGGGGTTATGGTTTTGGTTTTGGTTGTGGTTGTTGTTTTCGGTGTTGGGGTTTGACGGTGGTGGGGATTGATGAGCTTAGGGTTTGACGCTGGTTAGGTGTTTGACGGTGGGTGGTGGTGGAAGGTCGGCTGTGGTGGTGGTAGTGGTGGTGGGTCGGCTGGGGTGTTAGTGTTGGTGGTGGTGGGTCGGCTGGGGTGGTTGTGTGGCGGTGGTGGGTTGGCCGTGGAGGTAGATGAAGTGGTTAAGGGTGTTGGTGGGCTATGGTGGTGCCATGGTGGGTGGTGGTGTGGTGCTGCTTGATTTTTTTTTTTTACAATATTTTTTCGAATGCCGAGTCTAATGCTATAATTGTATTTTTTATTAATAGGATATCGAAAGTCGGTGTTTTGACAGTGGTGGTAGTGTAATCCTTATGGAAAAACTGCGTTCGAATTTCAGATTCATGCACTAGAACGCCGATCTAGAATTATGTGTTATCGGAGTAGCCTGCGGCGTCGTCAGCTCCCGGTGACGATAGCCAACGTTGTCCGCCCCGTAGCATGTCCTTCCAAGAGACGCGTTCATTAGTGTTCTCATGAGCCTTCCACCAACGGGAGTGCCACTGCACTCACCATCCCGGGGGGGGGGGGAAGACTGGACCGTGGTTAATAAACGAAATCCAGACTCCACTGCTCCAACCTCCTGGTCCCTTGTGCCATTGAAATGTGGTAGATGTGAAGCAGAAACCCCGTTGGAAGGTAGGGTTTGATACACAATTTCAAGACAGTCGGCCTGTCTTGAAATTGTGTATGTTACACCCATCGTTTTCCTTTGCAAGAATTCAAGAATATGTAACAATTAGCGATTTAGGGTTTAGGGTTTAGTCGTTACATTTTGTATGAAAATGATATGTTTTGTGTATTAATATAAACCATAAGTGAAGCACAATTAAGGACTTAATAATAATTGATAAATAAAAAAATTGACATTTAATAAAATTTTATATTATACTCATTTAATAAAATTTGTCATTTAAAAATTTGACAATTAAAGACATAATAATACTCATTTAATAATATTTTATAATAATACTCATTTAATAAAAATTTGACTTTTAAAAAATTTGACAATTAAAGACATAATAATAATTTATAAATAAAAAACCTTATTATAATATATACAATTCGTTTTATAAAAAAATTGACATTTAATAATACTTATAAAAATTTGACATTTTATAATATATACAATGATTTGTGGTTAATAAATGACAAGTGAAAAACAATTAAAGACATAATAATTGATAAAAATTGACATTTAATAAAATGTTATAATATACCCATTTAACAAAATTTGACATTTAAAAAAAACTTTATTATAATATATACAATTCATTTTATATAAAAAATTTGACATTTAATAATAATTATTAAAATTTATCATTTTATAATATACACAATTCATTTCATAAAAATATGAAGTTTTTAATAATAAAACTTAATAAAAAAAACATATGCACATTTCTAATTAAAAACGATGATATTTTCTTCTAATTAAAACATGACGTTTTATAATATTAACACATTTTTATAACAACATTTTTTAAAAAATCTATTAATTTTTTTTATATAAATATTTCACAAATTTGCCATACTAAAACATTCATCAATTAAGATAAAGTTTCATATTTATATACCAATCATTGGGTAATCATTGGCTAACACCCAATGATTGGCATTAGTTAGATGGTAGGGACAATTTTCAAACGTATAGAGCTATGACGGGGCGTATGGGGAGTCAATTTGAGACGTATTGGACAATGAGGGGTGTATAAAGTTTGGGGGATGTGTAGATACTTTTAGGGGATGTGTGGATACCCTGTCTGAAAAATTATGATGAATTATTTTAAATGCATTTAGTAAAAAAAATTATGATAAAAAAATCGATAAGAGTCCACTTTTTGACCGCATTAGGCCACACGGGGTGGCACGTTATTTTATCGTGATAAACTCTATCACGCGTTAGCACACCGCCGCCTCCACTCCCTTCACACGTTAAACTTATAACTCGTTAAAAAGTTCACGCGTTGAACTTCAACAAATTTGGTGATGCATGTCCTGTTGCATGTTGACACCTGTTGCATTGATTATGCTCTGGACCCATTGCATGTCCTGTTGACCAACTTCACCAATTGCATTGATGATGCTCTGGACACGTGTTGTTTGTGAGAGTAAATATTTTAAAAATTGGGAGTGGTAGAATTCCATCACTAGTGATACCACCCCTCCTACATTTCTATCACTAGTGATAGAATATTGGTTGTACACATGGCATAACTTGATTGGATAGTGAGAGTGATAGAAATCTATCACTAGAAACCACCCCTCCTCCCCTTACCATATTCCCTAATTTTTTTTCCTCAATTATTGTAAAGAAAGTTTCATATTGGCTGCAATTATTAATTCCCTTTATTCTTGTAGCAGCTTTAAGATCGGGCATGATTCACGTTTTCTACTAATATTAGTTATATTATCATGTAAATATGTCAAAGTTTTTGTCAAGCTTAATTATATGCACGTTTGATAAATACAACTACATATATTGTTATACAGTATTTCTCAATACAAATCCATGAAGGTCAATGTTGGTCAGCAATGGTCTATCAGTTTTAGCCAGTCTAGGGTCTATGATGGTTGGTAAGTATCGGTCTGTAAGACATGTATGATCCGTTATAACAAATATTGAGCTAAACCATTTAAATGAAAATATAAGAAAAAAAAACAATCAGATGGACTCTACAATTTTGACAACATTATGGCAAATAAAGTTTCATGGGGTAGCCCATCTCCGGACTAATCAGGACTCACTCAGACTGCCATTTTGTTTTCTAGTTACCGTACATATATCCTTTCATGTTTCTATCTAGCTTAATTATATGCAGCTGGTTTGAAATACAGCAACTAGTTTATCTCGATCAAAACGTCAGTTTCTTCCCCTGGGATAGTTATGAGTGATCAGCAGACACCAAACGGGCTTCTTAAACAACTGGATACACTCTTAGATGCATATGATATGGATAATACTACTCGAACTTCCTTGCTGAGTTGCGTGAAGTTAGCATACGAATCAGACCGGGAAAACCACTACAGTACACCAATGTTATGGATTGGATTGTATATCGCATTTGCATCTCTGGTTTGCATTCTTCGCATGGTGGCTGATTTACTACATGGTTTACGTAGCCGACAGCTATGGTTTCCGTGTAAGTATTTTAGAATTATTGCTGCTTTTCTCACTGTCATATCTATTGCAATGAAGCTACCCGTGGATCTAAGTGGTTCAATGCCGGGTGTTGTGGACCAAGCAGCCAAGCTCGGAAGCATGGCCTTTATGTGCATTATGATGTCTAATTTATTACCTTGTTTAGCAACCATGAACAACAATGAACTTCTGTCAAACATCGCAGCTTTGTGTGTTCTTGTAATCACCTTGGTTGTGAATGTTTGCATTCAAATACGAACAGGTGTTTTAGAAATTATTAGCGACATATTAGCCATCATGTATGTGATTTGTTTACTTGAGTTATTGCTATTACATCTATGTTCATCGTTGGCGATTCTAAAATCCAAACAGATTATAGAATCGAAATACCAAAAATGTCATGATACAGCTTCAGAAGACATTCAACCATCATCAGGAAATTTATTAGATGTTGAGAAGCTAGAAAAACATGTGCGCAACCACTGGATCATGGCAGCAAGTGGCAGCCCCCAGTTCATCACAGCTTGCTCTCCTGCAGCATCTGCTTCTGGGGTAATATGTGCTTTAATAGCTGGCTTACGTGCTCTTACCATGCTCGTAGGTATTATTGGTATGCAGGAGAAGGACTATAGGTCGGTTTATAAGTGGTCCATGATGGTAATTCTCATAGTACAATCTATCGGAGTTGTGATTGGTTCAATTGCACCACTTTCCAGATGTTTTGCAACCTTAAGCTTTAAAGTGTCCTCCAAAATTATTTCGAACCATTTTAAGGTGTTTAAAGTAGAGAGCTACTGGACATGAAAGTTATATGATTGGAAACATGGTAGTATACAGGAATTCCTTAGCCGCAACGTGGAGGTGGTCGTCGAGGCTTTGAAAAAGTTTATTCTAAGCTTTTGTATAAAGTTCCAGAAGGGAGTTGTGGTGATATGCAAGATCACAGCCTTGGCCCCATTTCTCTTTATGATATGTGTCTTGTATTGCTTCCGCTTCACGAGGTGGTTATTAAAGGTCGTGTTTTGTTCACTGATAAAAAAGTCCGAGAACGAACGAAACAAAGATCTCCGCCCTTATATTTTGCAACTTGAAGATGACATCGAGCTTGCTGAGAGAACACTGGAAGGCCTTTCAAAATCTGTGAACCGATTTATTCAAACGGGTGCAAAAAGCCCACCCAACAATCTCATGAAGCTACTTAAAAAATCTACTAGAGATTTTCAAGGAGTTCAAAAGTTCGACGACATTGATCATGATGTTCCATCAAAAGTAGAATATCAAGATTGTTGGAGGTTACCAGTGGTAACCTTAACAACCATTGTGAGTTCTCTTCCTGTAATCGAAAAAGAGGAAGTTGATAGCTTTTTAGAAAGTGTGAGGGAAGCTCTGGTATATGTCAGCATTGTGGAAAAAGGCCTCAATGCTACCGATAACCATGTAAGTGTTCAAAAGGCGGCTGAAACTTTGTGGCGAGAAATTAGATTCAACAAAAAATGGTTAGGACATGAGTTGGAAGACCCTGCTTTTCAAGTGTATACCGCTAGGCAGATAGTTGAATGGTTCATGGATAGAGCTAGAAACATGGCTTACATGAAGGAGACAAGTAAGGATAATATTGGACGCCCAAATGATGATCCCATAATGAGGTCTATTTGTGCCAACTCAATGTGTCGTATAACCGAAACAATCCTGCTTACCTACCACACCAATAATGATGCTACGACTAGCCAAAAGGAACTATTTGATACCTTATCCTCAATGATCGCTGACATAATCGCCGCTTGTCTCACCAACTTACCACAAGTCATAACCATGAAATGCCACACTTGTGCAATAGAGGAAAGGGAGGCAAGTGTCAAAGATGCCGCCCAACTTCTAGGTGAGACTACAAAAAGAATTGAAATTCTTCAAGATGATCATGATATTCCAAACATGGATCCAAGTGACATGCCATATCTTGATAAATGGCGTGCTTATTTAAGGGAATCCCTGATTCCTTAAAAAACGTTTTGGTTCCTTCAGGCAATAAAGTAAGTTTATTTTATTGTTTTCCCCTTTAGATTTCCTCCTTCAGTATGCAGATAATTATATCTATAACACTTGAATATGAACTAATGTGAAGCTAATATGATTTTCAAAGGCAAACAACATTACTTCTCAAAGTCATCAGGACTGTCGAATATGCTCCTTTAAGAAGTTAATTTGCACAATTAGCATCCAGAAAGGCCGTTGACCAAGTCCTTGGTTCTCATAATTTGTACTCTTTTCTAGTTTTTTAGCTTGTAATTTTTACCAGTTACATGTGGTCCGTCAGTATTCGGTATATGATGCGGTTTGAAGAATCTTTGGATTCACTTTCTTTATTGCCTTAGTATACCACGACTCATATATATGATTGGTTTTTATGTTACTTAATAATTTACAGAAGTGATTGTTAGTGGGCAAAGGGAGACCTAAGAAATAGGTACAAATAATGTGAAATGGTTAAAGACCTAAAATAGGTATACATTTTGTAGGTCCGGCTAGGGGAGGATCTAGTCGCCTAATCCTTGTGTACAAACCAACCCGGTTGTGCGGAATCCAACCGAGATAGCAAACCGAGATCGAACACGCAAAAACACGACACGCAATGTTCACCGTTTAACACCTCTGTATTAATACGTATGAAAGGTTCAGTTACAAGCACAAGGTTTACAAATCTATTCTGCAAACTCTCAAAGTTCTCTCGTGTGTGTGTTTTTGCTCTCTGTGTTCTCCTTTGTTCATTCTGTCTAAAACAGAAGTAATGAACTCTATTTATACCCACAGACACCACGAGACAAATACAACTCGGCGAATCAGACCATACTCGACGAATCACATGTGAAAGACGACGAAACTGAATTGATGTTGACGAAACAAGTCTGTTTCGTCAACCATATCCTTGTTTTGTCGACATGAATTGAGTCCGGCCCAGTTTAAGATTTAAGCCCAAATCCATTCTGTCTTGATGATGATTGGCCCAAGCATAATGGATCATGCACGTAACTTCTTCAAACATATGCAGATTTGAAGATTTGTAATGTTTAGCCAACTGATGACATCATCATGACATCATCATGATGATGTCATGATGATGTGGCGGCGGGAACTGGCTCGCGGCGCTCCGTGCTTCGCGTGTTGAACTCTGGGGCGCACGACGGAGGAATGTCGTGACTTCGGGCTTGAGCCGAACCTAACCGGGTCGAACCGAAATAAGCCGCGTCGAGCCGAGTCGCGTCCATATACATGTATCAACAAACTCCCCCTTGGACGCTACTCGCGAGATTCGCCTTTCATGTCTTCTAAGTCGGAGGATCTTCAAAGTCTTCACGTCTTCAAAGCAGAAAGTGTATCAACAAACTCCCCGTTTCATGTAGGAAGTGTGTTGACAAACTCCCCCTTAATATAAGCTCCCCCTTGAGTTATGCTCGTGAATGTCTTGATCTTTAGAACTTGAGATCCTTGTGATGTTGATGATGGCCAGCGGCAACTCGATCATCTTTGTCTTTTGAGTGCCTTCACGTTGTGTCTTCATTCCGAAGCTTTGTCATCGACCATGTTCTCCTTGCCTTTAGAATCTGCACATACAAGAAATCTAAACGCGTAATGAGAACAACTGCTTGGAATATAGTAAACATAAACAAACGACACACGTGTGACCATTTTTTAATCAAACACCGTCCGACAGTTTGAAAGTTTAATGTATTTATCAATTTTAATTTTTAACTTTCAAAACTTGCAAATTTCGACCGTTTATGAAGATTTAGTCGTTTTGGTTTTCAATCAGGTTTCAGGTAACGAAGACTTGAGATCCAACATCGGTTAATCAAAACTAAAGCAGAAATAAAATCTTTTTGATTTTTATAAAGTTTAAATTAAAACACACCTAAAATTTTTGGTATTTTTTTTGAATATTTCAAATGTAAAGACTGAAAGCAGTAAATAAATATATACGAAGATGCAGAAACTGAAAGCATTAAATAAATATTTACAGACATTCTTTTTGCGAGTTTCGAGGGTAAGAGAATCATATCAGTGTACGGTCATGCCAAAACGCTCTTGTTGTTCAGTTAATTAACATTAAGATAAGCATCCTATAACAATTATCGGTATTGTTGTCCACATAAGCATCCTCAGACCCTACCTTAGCTTTTGCTATTGGTGGGATATACTGAGTACGATGATGATGATGATGTTGTCCACATAAGCTCAACTTATCAGATGTAATCATGGCGAGGGGATACGTTAAGGTATGATTTATACTTACCGACCGGTGTTCATCCACATTACGACACATTCCCGTATCAAGGTATGCACGAGGGTTCATCTTACCGGTGAGTATACCGATTATCATCTGTTTGACCGTATATGATGTGAGATTCTCACTTATTTTGATTTGAAAACAAGCCCTATGTGATAGAATCACTTATTGATGAGGAACTTGATTTTCGATGCATGAGGGCACAGGAGCAAGTCCGTGAACAGGTCAGTACTTTCGTACAGCAGAGAGACGAACTTGACTCCCGGAAAGAATTTGTGATATTTTATCACTTATTTGTTTGGACATGTGATTGTTGATCACTTATTGAGGTCGTATGCAGTATGTACACGTATGTATGGTATCATGAAAGATCTAGACTTGCGTCCCCGTTATTTTTCGGTAAAAGATACAACCATGATACCCAGATGATAAGCAGCATAAAGACCGAATATCTCAGAACCTCAGCAATCTCTCAAACGAAATTTCGGTACTAAGACCATATGCCAATGAGTGGTTCCCACCTGGTCTTCAGTCGATTTAAGTTTATATCACCCTGCACACTTTAAAATGATTGTGAGCCTACCGATACATCTTATATAGAGCTGCTTATCATTTTTCATTTAAGGTTTAAAGAGGTTTAGACAGACCACTGATGTTCTATCACTTTCTCTTTTGCTCGCCAGGAAACTCATTTTTGTTTTTCTATTGTTTTTGTGTTTTTGAAATTTTTCGATGTTTTTGGATTTTCAAATTTTGGATTTACTCCCCCTAAAATCAATAAACTAAGACAAATTTAAAACACAAAGGTATTTACAAAAATGATTTTCCGATGTTGGTTTTACTCTTGCTTGACCTTAATTCCGTTTACCAATAATAAAAAGTCAAATCTTGATTTGTCAAATGCTTTGGTAAAAAGGTCGGCACGTTGGTCATCGGTGTGGACCATGACAACATTGATGAGTTTCATAGTGAAACAATCACGTGTGAGGTGATATTCCAGATCAACGTGTCAGGACAAGGAGTGCTGTACGAGATGATAATAAATCATAAAGCAGCTTAAATATCGACAAGTATAGGAGAGATTAGAAATTCAAAACCGTATCCTGCAACTGCTTCGTGCATTGCAAGGAATTTGAGTGTTCTCCCAAACTGGATATCCACCCGGTGTGGACTTCAAAGTCGATTTTTGTAGCTACTGAGAAATCTCTTGACAGCAACAAGATCATAAACCTCTGGGTCCGGCTGGTCTTCCACATTGCACCAGCGAAGGTCTTTGTCTTTCTCTTGAGAAGAAGTGTGCGGTTGTTCAATCCACGCCAAGGCATCCGCACACCCGGTTGGTTTGATCAACAAACACATTTTCTTCGAACACACCGTGGAGAAAAGTACCCTACACGTTCATCTTGTGGACTTTGAACATCAGACGTGCTGCAGGCGCATACTTTTCATTTGAATCTTCCCTGAGGACCCGATCAAAAACCATAACAACCAATTTTTGGAATGATCTTCATCTTGTCGAATTTTTTTTTTAACTTCATTCAACAACATTCTTTCATCAGACATTTTTGTCTTCTTTTCTCCTCTCTCCATCAAAGGCAACAACTCCTAGATATAATGATGTTTCGGAGTCTTATGTCGCCGATCTTGTGCATGGACGTTCCACTATCAACAATCCTAAGACTATCAATAGTTCCTCCTGGAACATCCTACACACTCATTCATAGATTAGTTGGAGAGGGGGACCCAAGCCTTCACAGACTTGGGTCGTCCGTCATCATCGAGGATTGTGACATCCATTTCCCGATGATTCGGAATTGATGTTGCTCCCCCTGAAACAATTTCCAATTTTGGTTTCCAAATCTGTTTTTGTTTTTCATTTTTAACATTTGATTTAACAGACTGCGTTTGGACAACCTCCGGTTTTAAAACCTTTTCAACATTTTTCCGTTGTTTCTTTCTCTGTTTCACTTCTTGTTGTTTAACAAGACGAGGGTCCTGTTTTGGTGAAACAGATCTTTTATGGTAACTGTTACCATGGGGGGAATCAACTGTGGCTTTTTGTTTATGAAGATATGGACAATTTCGAATGATATGTCCAATTGTGCCACATTCAAAACATGATCTTCGTTCAACAAACCCCGAAGTATCATGTGATCGTCTTGCCGATGATGAACTTTGTGATCCTGAGGTACTAGGTTTTGAACTGTTTAGTTCATTTCTTTTCATCACTGTTGCTTTCTTGACAAAATCTAAGTTAGATTGATTTTCAAACTTTTCAATTTTGTCTGTTCCCTTAGATTTCACAAAGTTCACATTCTTTTTCTTCTTCTGATTCGGCTTCCTTTGAGTTTGAGTCGGT
The DNA here is from genome assembly GCA_030545235.1 of Helianthus tuberosus. Taxonomy (NCBI): domain Eukaryota; kingdom Viridiplantae; phylum Streptophyta; class Magnoliopsida; order Asterales; family Asteraceae; genus Helianthus; species Helianthus tuberosus. Next base: position 13,076,572 of record CM060409.1, on the reverse strand, counting down.
GTTTTTCCTTTTGGTTTGGCATGATTTTGCTGTTTTTGCACTGTTGGTAATTTCTGATTGCCAAATTGTTTTCTAACTTCAGCCTTTGGGATAGGAGGGCACTGTGTTACTGTAACATGTGGTCCTGTCTTTCCCAAAAACTTATTTGTCAAATTTTCAAAGACTTTACTGATTAATGATTGATTAACATTCTTAATAGGAAAATCTTTGTCTGAATAAATTTTATTATCACCAACAAGAGTGTACAGCAAATCCACACTCTCCGACTCTTTTGCAGATGTGGACTCTGTCGGAACAGTCTTAGCAGGTTTTGCGGGAGGATCATATAGAATATGATTCTCAAGAGGTATGTCCTCTTCTTTGATTATCGCATCAGACTTTTCCGAATCAGTATCATCAGATTCATCATCAGAAGAATCAGTATCCTCAATCACAACTGGAGGATTCTGATTCGGTTCGGCAGAAGACACACATGTATCTGCTGACACATCTGAATCTGATGATACTTCCTTCTTGTATCCGAGTCCTGTTGCAAACTCCTCAACGTCCAAAGGAACAGATGGTTCAAAGTGAGTTCTATACTCCTCATCAGGCAGGGCATCATAATTGTTTCTCACGGGTGGTGGACATTTCTTGTAACCAATGCATGTGACATCCCGTTTCTCTTTCTGAACATCAATGATGTGATCCAACACATAGCTAGAGCTTAAATAGCTGTCTAACTTGAGTCGGATCGCCTCACTTTCAGTTTTGACACAAGCCATTTCTTTTTGCATTATCTCAAGCCTACTGATGTAAAGGTTTATTTCCGTTTGTTTTCTTGAAACCATTTTTGTCAGTTCGGTTTTATCTTTCTTTAATGTTTCAATCATCGACTTAAAGTCCTTTTCATGGTTTTCATAAAACATGTTGGCTTCAGTGCATTTAGAAAGATCCACGGTCAACTTCTGGTTGTGAATGAATGTCACATCATACTTGTCTTGCAAAGCCTCGTGTTTGCCTTGCAACTCACACCACTTAGCATCTAAATCAACATGTTTGTTTTGCAAGTCAAACAAACTAGCTTGTAAAGCATCATGTTTGCCTTGCAACTCAGACATGTTTGCTTCTAAATCAGAACATTTAACGTTTAATCTAGCACAATTATCACAATTAACAGCAGTGGGTTCATCGACACATACCTGACTTGATGAACTGTCGACATTAGCCATACAGGCTGAATGAGGAGAAGAAGAAGAATACGCAGCTTGATCCACCAATATAGATCTTCTTTCAATTCCTGCTGTAGCTTCTTCCAAAAGCTCATCAATATCTGCATCAACTGACGCACTTGATGTCTCATCCACATGATCATTACCTGAAGTGGAGGATTCTTCATCTGAGCTTCCACTATAACCGGAGCTGTCTTCATTTTCAGAAGACTCATCACCATTGGTGGAAGATTCTCCACCACTGGCGTGCTTAAGATCCTTGACAACCTCAGCAAAACAAGCTGTTCCATTTGGAGTATCACTACTCAAATGGATTGACCAATCACCACCTTCGTCTATTTGAACCACAAGTGCCTGGTTAGCATTTGATGGTCCTGCTTGGCTTTGGTTGTTGACAGGTATCAACGTACGCTCATTGTTCCTGTTCTGATTCTGCTGGTTGCCTTGATTTCTGAAAGGGTTCTGGTTCCCATGCTGAGCTGGCTTAACAGGAACTTGTATCGGATTGCCATATAGATCAGTTGTCATAGGAGGCCTTTGGGTTTGCTGTTGAGGCACTGGTTGAGGAACTGGTTGAAGCGGATTTCCGTACATGTCTGTTTTTGGAGGAACCGGAACTTGGATAGGATTGCCATACATGTCTGTTGGTCCGGTAGATCGAACAGGTAATGGATTTCCGAACATATCAGTTGGTCCGGTAGATCGAACAGGTAATGGATTTCCGAACATATCAGTTGCTCTGATAGGTTGTTTCGGTGCGGGAGACGGAGTACCAAAATACATATCTGTATTTACCGGTCTATTCCATCTTGGATTCATTTTTGATCAAGAAAAAGAATACCTCTGTAAATCACACCTCAAACAAACAGTTAAATCACAATTGCAAACCTTCTGTAAAAAAAAATGTTTCGATGAAACACGTTCCACGAAACTGGCCCAAATTAAATATTGACGAAATAGATCAGGACAATACAGGTCAAAGAAATTAATTTAAAATATATATATATATATTTTTTTTTTTAAATAAATCCCAGTTGCTAAGCCCACTTCACAAATTGACGAAACATAATTCTTTATGTTGTTGACGAATCAAATGCTTATCTTTTAAATAAATGTCCCACTAAAAATTGTCACAAACAAAATTTGTTATTTGAGCTTCAATAACTGACGAAACAAGGTTCCAATACTCTGGTTCGGCGAAACAGGAATTATTTGCTATTGGGCTTTTACTCAACGAAACAAGCCCAATAAACACAGGCCCAAAACTGATGATTACGAAACAGAAATGAAAGGCGAGTCCTTTTGGGCTTTGTATTGTTGACGAAATGGCCCAGTATACTTGACGAAACAGATGGGCTTTGTACAGTTGACGAAACAGAACTTATATCCAGTTGACGAAAGTGAAATTCTGTTTCGCCGAGAATGCAAATGACGAGACTGAATTTTGTTTCGCCGATGGGTGTTTCAGAGAGTTGGTAAACCTTTTGACTTTTATCTTTACTGACACACGCAACAGTGCTTTCGGCTACACTCTTACCAAATTACCAACCAAATGATGACTTACTATATTTTAATCAACAACAAATTCCAAGACACAAACACTTGAAAGTTTCTTTCTCAAAGATTAAAAAGTTGAAAAATACCAAGAACACTTTGAAGTTTTGATGAAGATATCAAGAACAAACCCAGAAATATGAATTTTCCGGTGAACCGAGGATTTTCCGAAACCCAATTTTGCCCGTAACTTCACTAAAAACCAAGGTTTAACATGTGAAAATGAAAAATAAAATGGTTTTTATGAGAACTAACAACAAAATACCAGAATTTCGAAGTTTCAAGCAGATTTTTCAAGAAAAATACAAACTTCAAAAACCCGGAAAACACCCGAAAACACTCGGTTTTAACAAGGAGAAGAGCCAAGGCTCTGATACCACTTGTAGGTCCGGCTAGGGGAGGATCTAGTCGCCTAATCCTTGTGTACAAACCAACCCGGTTGTGCGGAATCCAACCGAGATAGCAAACCGAGATCGAACACGCAAAAACACGACACGCAATGTTCACCGTTTAACACCTCTGTATTAATACGTATGAAAGGTTCAGTTACAAGCACAAGGTTTACAAATCTATTATGCAAACTCTCAAAGTTCTCTCGTGTGTGTGTTTTTGCTCTCTGTGTTCTCCTTTGTTCATTCTGTCTAAAACAGAAGTAATGAACTCTATTTATACCCACAGACACCACGAGACAAATACAACTCGGCGAATCAGACCATACTCGACGAATCACATGTGAAAGACGACGAAACTGAATTGATGTTGACGAAACAAGTCTGTTTCGTCAACCATATCCTTGTTTTGTCGACATGAATTGAGTCCGGCCCAGTTTAAGATTTAAGCCCAAATCCATTCTGTCTTGATGATGATTGGCCCAAGCATAATGGATCATGCACGTAACTTCTTCAAACATATGCAGATTTGAAGATTTGTAATGTTTAGCCAACTGATGACATCATCATGACATCATCATGATGATGTCATGATGATGTGGCGGCGGGAACTGGCTCGCGGCGCTCCGTGCTTCGCGTGTTGAACTCTGGGGCGCACGACGGAGGAATGTCGTGACTTCGGGCTTGAGCCGAACCTAACCGGGTCGAACCGAAATAAGCCGCGTCGAGCCGAGTCGCATCCATATACATGTATCAACACATTTCATGGCTTATACAACGTAAATCTTATAAAGAATGAACATTAGCAAAGGACTAGTAGTACGTGAAAAAAGGAAACATATTACAAGGAATTAATTAATATCTACAAGAAGTGGTTAGGATACATGTCATGAATGAATTGAAGAAAAAACTTCCTATATCTATTTGATATCCAACTGAAAAAAATAGCATTTGTTAGAAATAATCGGAACAAAGAAAACACAAACCTCGGATTTTGAAGACACCCGTCACAACCTTTCTTATTAGCAATGGTCAACACAACTAAATAAATTACATAGCGTACATTTATAGAGTTGTTCCTCAAGGACGGGGAGTTTTTCAAATTTTTTTTTAATTTTTTTTTATTTTTCACTTCTAAACCAAAGTTTTTCATCTTTTGCCTTTTAACACTTTTTTTTTTTTTTTACTTTTAATCCATCTCTTTTAATCTTTTACAATTTAACCCTTACATTTTTTTATTTTCAACTTTGTTCCCTTGAACTTTTTTTCTAAAGCAAGTTTTTCATTTTACGTTTCGTTTTAAATATTGTGAGTTAACACGTCGCAACATACGTGTGGGCTTCAACGTTTTTTCGTCTATTTTTTCCAGTTTAACAAGGTCGTCTCAGCGGGTTTGTTTTCCCTGTTTGACAGGTTCGTCATAACACGCGGGTCCTAGATCGACTTAGTTATTGTTTTCAATGTTTTATGTTTAGTTCAAATTTCTTCGTATTAACACGTCACAACGGACGTGCGTGGTTCTATGATTTTGCATTTGTTTTTTGTTCGATGATATTTTTTTCCTTCTCATTTATTTTGTTTTTACGAGTTGAACGGTGTTGCTTGTCTTTGACAATGGTATAGCATTGGTGCTACTTGCCACAGTTTTACGCCCTCGCCACAACGCGGGAGGGCTTAATGCTAGTTTACATTAAATATGAAACTAATCCCACTCTAATATGAATACTAATTAAATAAACTAAACCGATTAGCACTAAATAAATTCAATTGTTTTGTTTATGGATGGTTATCGAAGGTGATTACTCTTTTGTTAATGTAACGCTCTGTTACCAAAAGCTCTCAAGAAGATGAACAGTCGCCTTCTTCACTGTCTTCCTAATTGAGTTGTTCCCGTTTCTGTGTAACAATCCTGCGATTGTACCGTGGTTTCTCTTCCACGCTTTGTGATACGAGCATTGTTAGCGGATTTGGGCCAGGTCGGTTTAGGCTGCATTTGATTTCAACTTTTGGTGAGTTTCTTAGATTATATCCGGTTTTCTTGACTGCTTAGTAGGTCTGATATGGATCGCGGCTATCTTTAATAGTTTAGCTAGATTGATTCGAATCCTATTAACCTCTTAAAGATCCGTGATATGGAGAGAGAGGAGGGAGAAATATACGAAAAGCCAGGACAACACTCCGGCGAAGGTTCCGGGTACCAAAACCAGAGCCAAGCAGGTGATGGTAACATAGAGGAACTGAAAGCTGAACACGCAACAACATTTTACATATCCAACATACATCCAAGGCTATCCAATTGAGAGCTTTGGATGGAATGCAGGAGCTGTGGGCACCTCGTCACTGCTTATATTTCCAAAAAGCTTGATAAACGTGGTATGCGTTTTGTTTTCCTAATATTTGCTAAGGTTAAAGACGGCACAAAAATGGTCAAGGCGTTGAATCAATTGTGCTTCTCCAGCTGGAAGATTAGGGCAAACGTGGCGAAATTTGTGAATATAAAGAAAAAACCAGAACTAGGACCAAGGAAAACAAGCTTCAGTACACAACAGGAATCCCATAGGCCGATGTACTATGGAAACAAGTTGACATGGGCTGACATAGCAAGGGGAAAAAACCACAACAACCAGAAGAGAATGCGTTAAACGTTGCACACCAATCGAAAGCGTACCGACAATGGAAAGAAAATGCAATCATAGGAGAACTCAAAAGCAATCAGCCACCTCCGAAAGGTGAGGATGATGAAGAAAGAATTCGGACTATTGGATGCGGAAATTAGGTATGTTGGAGGACTGAAAGTTTTAATTACTTTCAAGAAAAAAGAGAGTATGATGGGTTTGCTTAATAAAGATGTAAACGAATGGAAACAATGGTTGGAAAACATCCAACAATGGAATGGAGATCACATCTCATTCCAAAGAGTGGCGTGGCTGGTAATCAGGGGGGTTCCAATTTAGATGTGGGGCGAATGCATCTTTAACTGTATCGCGGAAAGGTTCTGAAAGATTATAGAACCGTCAGGGGCTGATGATAGGGACTTAACCTTAAACTACGATGTGGTCGGAGTAATTGTGAATGATGGTTGGGCCGATTTTAAAGGACCCAAGATGTGGGGCGAATGCATCTTTATTGGACAGGAGGATAACAAGGAAGTAAACATAAAGACACCTGGTAAAAAAGGAGGTCAAGAGACACAGCCGATTTTAAAGGACCCAGGAGGTGGTAGGGCCCATGACATACCATTATTCGGACTGAGTGGGCTGAACAAAGATACTTATGTTGGGCCAGCAAGGAAAGCCCAAAATAAAAGGAAAAGATCAAGCCTAGTGAAAACTCGTATATGAATCTTAAAGCCCGATCACACCATTGCTAAAAGAAAAATTCCTGATCTGAACGTTGAATTATCAGATGAATCTAGACTGCGACCCAAGAAGAGAGCTCTAGGCAGGAAAGACAAAGTCAATAAAAGGAGAAATAGGGCTAAAATAAGAATCTCTGAAGAGGATATTAACAATTTCGATCAACTAGGAACTGGGATTGATGACGAATATGAATCTGACTGGGTGGAGGATTTATGTTCGGAGGAATTAGAAGAGGTCGTTCCTGAAACACAAGTGCTTGAAAAGAATTTTGATGCTACAGAGCTTCATAAGGAAATCAACGAGACGGAGAAGGTAGGACTAGAATTGGGAGTTGATCTATCACGAAAAGAGACGATTTTCAGGGACGTAATAGCCGAAGATCAAGTGGAAGTTGGGTTACCATGAATTATGGATCCCTAGACATAAAAGGAGCCGGGGGCGGGTAAAGGCGTAAGGACCAGAGAACTAATAACAAAATATAATTTGTCTTTTCCTGCAATACAGGAAACACAATTTAGGGATATACCAGTCAACATAATCAGAAGATTCTGGACTAACTTAGAGTTCATGTATTTGAAAGTGGATGCAGAAGGAAGATCAGGAGGCCTATTATCAATCTGGAATAAAGGTGTGTTCAAAAAGAGCCTTGAAATTAAAAATCAAAACTTTCTGCTAATAAAAGGGCAATTTATGGGTTATGAAGAGGAGATAGTTATTGTGAATGTCTATGGGTCAATGATTCAAGCAAATAGAAGACGGCTATGGGACGAGTTATTAACAGCGAGAAAGAGCATCAATGGACATTGGATAATACTAGGAAATTTTAATGAGGTACGAATACCGAAAGATCGATACAACTCATATTTTGGCGTAAATGGTGCAATGTGGTTCAATAACTTCATAAACAATGGTGGGTTTTATGAATATAATATGGGAGGAAAGAAATTTACGTTCATGTCTGGCGATGGTACGAACCTAAGTAAGATTGATCGTGTACTAGTGTGTGATGAATTCATGTCAAAATGGCCCAATGCAATGTTACTGTCCTTAAACCGAGATATATCTGACCATAGTCTGCTCATTCTCATCATGGTAAATAACAAATTTGGACCGTCCCCTTTCAGATTGTTCAATAGTTGGTTCGGGAAGCCGGGTTTCGAGGAGGCAGTCAAAAAAGGTATTGCAAAAACATGTGAATCCTCCTTCAAAGATTAAGTAATGGCAATCAAACTGAAAATGATTAGAGATGAATTAAAGTTATGACGCAAAAATAAAAAAGAGGAAGATGGGAAAGAGTTTAAAGTGGCACGAAACAAATTGATAATCCTAGATGACTTAGCTGAAAATAGGAGGCTTACGGAGGAGGAGATTAGTACTTGGCAAGGGTGTAAGGCGACTCTAAGAGAATGGCACCAGGCACAACTTCTGGATTTACAACAAAAAGCGAGGGTGAGATGGGTAGGATTAGGTGACGAAAGTACAAGTTATTTTCATACGGTAGTGAATAATCACATATCAAGAAACAAGGTCAATGGCCTATGGATTGATGGACAATGGGTTTCGGATCCTGTAGAGATAAAAAGTCATTTCCAGAAAGCTTTTAAAGATTGTTGATACATATTTTGTGGACACGACTCGGTTCGGTTCGACTCGACTCAGCTCGGTTCGACTTGGTTTCGACTCGTTTGAAAGGACGTCAGAGACTTGAAGACACGAAGTTCGAGACAAAGCTACAGCCAAGGGGGAGTTTGTTGGTGCACTTGTGTCTGTACTTTGTCTGTATTTTGTCATGATACAAAACGATGTCTTTTGTCTGTCGTGTTTACGTCTTTTGTTGTGTTGTACATGTGTTTGAATGTGAGTTTGACCAAGTCAACCATCCTCCTGGTTTGACTTGGCCAAACAGTCAACACTATGTATGTAAGTTGTATGCTTCGAAGGATGTCATCGAAGGATGGTTTGTATCCTTCGATGACCTCGAAAGAAAACCTTCGATGGATACATATGGACCTCGAAGGATATATCATCCTTCGAGGTATGTATGGATCTTTCGGTAGATTTCTGGTCGATAGATGATCCTTCGACCAGATTACCTTATCCTTCGAGCATGTTATCTGTGACGGGTATATATACTCATGTAGTGTGTTGTGTTCAAAAAAAAAAAAAGGAGAACACTCAGAGCATTCTGTTAGACAGCACACACACACACGAGAGAGAGAGTTTATAGAGTACATCTGTAAACATTGAGCTTGTAACTGGACCTTTCGTTCGTATTAATACAAGTGGTGTTAATCGGTGAATATTGTGTGTCGTGCATTTGCGTGTTCTATCTCGGTTTGCCTTTCTCGGTTGGATTCCGCACAACCGAGTTGGTTTGTACACAAGGATTAGGCGACTAGATCCTCCCCTAGCCGGACCTACAAGTGGTATCAGAGCCTTGGCTCTTCTCCTTGTTAAAACCGAGGTGTTCTTGCTGTTTTTCGGGTTTTAAAAGTTCATATTTTTCTGGAAAACATCTTAAAATCGGAGTATATCTTGGTGTTTTGCTTTATGTTTTGTTAAAAACCGTGTTATTTTCATGCTCACATGTTAGTCTTTGGTTTTTATTAAACATTTTAGCAAAATCGCGGTTTCGGAAGTTGTTGGTTTACCGGAAAATTCAAATTTTCTGGGTTGTGTTCATCATATCTTCATCAAATATTCAAAGTGTTCTTTTGTGTGTTTACTTTTTAATCCTTTGAGATTTGAATATTGAAGTTGTTTGTGTATTGGGAAGGGATAACTGATTAAAATAATCAACCCAAATCTGAGTTGGTGAAAAGTTGGGTCTGACATACCTTCTGCCGAAAGTTGTGCACCAACCCATCACCTTTCTCACCAACCTGTCAACTTTGTGTCAGTGTGTCAGAGCTCATCGAAAGTTATCCTTCGAAGTCGAAAGATCATCTTTCGATCAAGGAGGTTCGACAGATACCCATCCTTCGAACATCTTTCGAAGTCAGTGAGTTATCTTTCGAGCCAAGGAATCTTTTCGAAGGATATATTGTTCGAGCTACTGTTACATTTCGAAAGATAAGGATCCTTCGTCTTGGAGAATCTTTCGAAGTCATTGTTCGAAATTCAACAGTGATCTTTCGAACACTGTTGATCTTTCGAACAAGTGTTTATCTTTCGATCCTTGATCTTTCGGCTGTTTGTTTCTCTTCAACATTTTAACATAGTTTGTGAAAATTAATTTTTCAAATTTTAAATCAATTTTCAAATAATATATTAATTTTTATAAAATGGGAACAAACGGTCAGTGGGATCCAACCGCGTGGACTAAAATAACTTCGACTCCACAATCATCAGCTACGCACGGTCAGTGGGATCCAACCGCGTGGACTCTAACATCTTCACAATCATCAGCTACGCAATCTGAGTCAGATTTCGACAAAACAGCATGGATGCGAGCTATTGCCCCACCTCAAGCTGCAATGATAACTGCAAATCAATGGGCATTGGTCACAAATCAAAGCAGCAGCATTCAAGCAATGATGCAGAACGACAGTGAAACTGGTACAAGCACAAAACCGCCAAAGTTAAATCACATCAATGATTGGGGATGGTGGAAAGAAAGGCTGAGAACTTATGTTCAGGGACAAGGTCAAGATCTATGGATGTGCTTCTTCACCGCATTTGACAGTGAGTTGGAAGTTGCAGGATCTAATCCACAAACTTACAGCACTATGTCTGAAGAAGATAAGAAGAAATTTGAGTTAGAAAAGAAAGCATTCATGATTCTCACACAAGCTCTTCACAAAGACATTTACCACCAGTTTGTTTACTGCACGACAACTAAAAGCTTGTGGGATATGCTCACGTTACGATGTGAAGGAAATGCTCAATCAAGAAAGATCAAGCAAGATTTACTGAAGAAAGAGTTTGAAGGATTCACGTGTATGGAGAATGAGACTTTGGCAGAGTTATCTACAAGGTTCCATCACTTGTTGAGCGAGATGTTTGCTTTTAAAGTCACTGCCACTCCACAAGAAATAGTGAAGAGATTTGCTGATAGCTTACCAGCAAAGTGGAGCAGTTATCTTGAGATTCTTAAAGAAAATGGTGTTCTAGACACAATCACTGTGTATGAGTTAATTCAAAAATTGGAGAACAAAGATGTAGAAGAAAAGCTTAAGGCAAAAAGAACACTAACTCCTCAAAATCCAGAGATGTACTTTGGGATTGCAGGAGGCATCAGTGGAGAAAAACCAGCTTCTCAACACGCGAAGCTTCAAACAGCTTTCATCTCAAACACTGGACCATCAACAACAGATCAGTTTGATCCTTCAACATACTTGATGTATCCAAGACCAGATGTGAAACCGACAGCTCAGCAGCAACAACCGCAACAGCAAGGATTTTATGGAAACTCTTCAAACTTTCAAGCCACTTCCAATCCGAACACAGTCAGATTAGACACTTCCAACTTTTCCAAAGTCAGTGTCGAAATAGCCAAGGAGCATATGGAGATGTTGAACACCTTGGTTAGTGCTTATTGTGGATTGATCGCAGGTCAGATTGGGAATATCAATCTAACCAATGAAGATTATCAGCAAGTGGATAGAGAAGAGTTTGAAATGATGGATATCAAATGGGCTCTTGCTAGTGCAATTCGAAGAGCAAAGGAGTTTATGGAAAGGACGGGGAGAACCAACTTGGAAAGCAAGAAAGACACCAAGTATGGGTTCGACAAGCAAGCTGTAACGTGCTTTAACTGTGGTGAACGGGGTCATTTCAAAAGGGAATGCACAAGACCAGCTCAGCATGGAAACCAGAATCCCTTCAGAAACCAAGGCAACCAGCAGAACCAGAACAGGAACAATGTTCATACGTTGATTCCTGTCAACAACCAAAGCCAAGCAGGGCCATCAAATGCCAACCGGGCACTTGTGGTTCAAGTAGATGAAGGTTGTGATTGGTCGCTTCAGTTGGGAAATGATGCTCCAAATGGAACAGCATGTTATGCTAAAGTGATTGAGAAGGTTGTAGAACCCGTGTCTGCTGGTGAATCTTCAGAAGATGAAGATAGTTCGGGTTATAGTGGGAGCATGGATGGGGAATCACTTGATGCTGGTGATTTATCAAGTGATGCTTTAGATTTGAAGGTTGATGAGCTTTTGGCTGAAGCTGAAGCATTATGCAAGAGGAGATCTATTCTATGCCAGAAATCTGGTGGAGCTTCCGAGAAGCTTGCTCAGTTCTTCTCTGAAGATGGATCTTTTTCTTTCCATTCAGCCTTTATGGCTAATGTCGACAGTTCATCAAGTCAGGTATGTGTCGATGAACCCACTGTAGTTAGTTGTGAAAATTGTGATAGTTTAAATGTTAAATATGCAGAAAAGGAAAGTCAGTTTGAAATCACACACAAACACAATCAAGAATTGATTGTAGATCTTTCTAAAGCAACCGAAGCTAACTTGTTTTTAACCAGAAATGAAAAGGAATTTAAAGCAACAATTGCGTCATTAAGACATGATGTTTCAGAATTACAAAAGGCTGTTTTGCGAAAACAACATGCTAACAATAATCTTATTGACACAATTGAAAAGCAAATGGTAGAATTGGCAACAGCTCGATGTGAATGTGAGACAATTAAGCAGAAACTGGAAAGCTATTCCAATTCCCGCTATGTATTGGATCACATCATTGACGATCAAAAGAAAAAGGGGGATAAAAAATGTATGGGATTCAAATCATGTCCTCCTCCAATGAATCACAATTACTGTTGATGCATTTTTAGTGTCTGTAACTAGTCTTGTTTAGCGATGTATTTTGAATGGTCTTTTATTTAATTATCGAGTCTGTATGTTATGTTGACCAAGTCAGATATCCTCCTATCTACTTGTGTACAACTTATTTGTCTCTTTTGGTATGTAATGTATTATGAACAATGCATGTTGCATTAAAGGGTAGTTTTGTCTTTACTATGTTTATGTGTTGCTGATTGTTGCTGTCTGATAACAGGAACAAACACAACAGTTGCAGTCCTCGACGAATCAGACCTGATTCGTCGGAACACTTCATGACGAATCAGACCAGTGTTCAAGCTTCTGTTTCGTTTGAAGGTCATGACGAATCAGACCTTGATTCGTCACGTACTGACGAATCAGACCTTGATTCGTCATGTATTGGGCTGTTCCAGGCCCAATGTCTGGCCCATTTTCAGATTCGTCAAACACTTCTGTGTTTCGTCGATATCTGTGGCCCAGGGACTATATAAGCAACACTTTGTGTTCATTTGAACTCAGAGATAAGAAACAGACCATAGTAACAAAACTCTGCCAAAATTTAGTCTGAACTGTGTTTGTATCAGTTGTAATAGGTTCTTATCCCGTTAATCAATCGAGTGTGTATCATTGATTAATCCGTTGTTATTATTGCTATATATGTTTGATTTGGCATAGTTACGTGGATTCCGCACACGTAACCGTGTTTACTATAAACAAGTGATTCGGTTCGTAATCGATCCTCAGATTTCGGGACCTACAAGTGGTATCAGAGCATTGGCTCTTATCCTTGTTTAAAATCAAACTTGTTCGGTTTTTATCAAGTATTTTGTGTGTGTTTTTCTGAATATGAGTTCTTGAAAAATTAATATTTTCTGGAAAAATATTCATAAATCTGCTGTTTTACTGGTGTTTGCTACAGATTTTTATCAAAAACCTAAGTTAGATTGTTTGTTTATGCTTTAAACCGGGTTTTTAGTGAAAATCTAGTGTATTTTCGTGTTTCGGAAAATTATCGGTGATCGGAAAACTCATCGGAAACTTCATGTTCTTGAGTGTGTTCTTCATATGTTCATAGGTGTTCTTGTTATAAACTGAGTAATTGATCTGATAATTTGATTAAATCAAAGTGTTGCAACTTATAATATACTATCTTGACTTTTGTGTAAAAGTTGATAATTGGTCACACTGTTTCGTTGAAAATAAGAAGTTACAACATACTTGTGTCAGTTTTAAATATCTTGCTGTCTGGTCTTATCCTTGACTGGTCAGTAGATATTTTAAATATCTAAATCCACTGACTTTTACCCAGTTTTGACGAAACACACAGCCGACGAATCACATCTGTTTCGTCGCAACATCGTTGACGAATCAAACTTCTGTTTCGCCACAACATCTTTGACGAAACAAATTCTGTTTCGCCACAAATCCTATTATCACAAGTCTGTTTCGTCGTCATTCATTCAGATGAAACAAACCTGTTTCGTGAATTCTGTTTCGTCGAAAACAGATCTGTTTTAAACAGAAGACTTATATCAGTTTGCTTACTGTTTGTTTTCAAGAAATTTGTGCAGGTACTATCATACATACATCAAATATGAGTTGTACTAGTCCATGGGATTGGTGTATGGATTCGAGACCATGTGAAGATCCGACCTCCGCAGCAGCGTGGGTGAAGAAAGTTTTTGGTCAACCTACTATAAGTGCCGGACAATGGGCTTTGGCATCCAATCAGAACCAAAACATTCAAAATCTTCTGATTAGCGAGAGCGAAACGGGTAGCAACAATCGCCCGCCAAAGTTGAATCATATGAACGAGTTTCCATCATGGAAAGGTCGATTCATTACATACGTTCAAGGTCAAAGCACTGATATTTGGAGGTGTTTCATTACTCCACGCAATGATGCTCTTGAAGTAGCAGCCTCAACGGTCGAAGGTTTTACTAACATGCAGGAAAATGACAAGAAAGCATATGAATTTGAGAAAAAGTCGTTTGCTATTCTTACTCAAGCACTTCATAAAGATATCTATCATCAATTTTCTTATTGTAAGGACACGAAATCCTTATGGGATTGTTTGGTGACAAGAGGAGAAGGAAATGCAGCTTCCAGAAAGACACGGCATGATTTATTAAAGAAAGAGTTTGAGTCGTTTCAGTTCTTGGAAAACGAAACTCTAAATGATATGACCACACGGTTTTATCATTTGATTAGTGAGATGTTTGCCTATGCTGTTAATGCAACTCAAAAGGAAGTTTGTGCACGATTTGCTGATTCTCTACCACCAAAGTGGAGTCCATACATTGAGCTTCTAAAGCATACAGGTATTCTAGATGCTGACACTATAACTATCTATGAATTTGTACAGAAGCTGGAACATAAAAATGATGAAGAAATCCGAAAAGCAAAACGCATTGCTGCTCCTCAGAATATTGAAATGTATAATGGTGGAGGTTTTATCCCGTCAGCTCCACCTCCGGTCTTCGATCCGAGTGCCTATCAACCGCCAGCGCATTTGAGTGCTCAAGCTCAGGCATACTCTGGAGGAGGTTTTATTCCATCCGTACCACAACAACCTCAAGCTTATTCTGGAGGAGGTTTTATTCCATCCGTACCACAACAACCTCAGGCATATTCAGGAGGAGGTTTTATTCCTTTTATACCTCCAGTTTCTACTACTCAACCTCAAGCATATTCAGGAGGAGGTTTTATTCCAGAACCAAAAGTCCAACCACAACAACAACAGCAAGCTCATTATACCAACAATCCTAACACAGTCAAAGTTGATACATCAAACCTCTCAAATGTTAGCATTGAAGTAGCAAAGGAACATATGGAACTTATTAATACCATGGTCAGTGCTTACTGCGGTTTGGTCGCGGGTCAAATTGGAAACATCAATTTAACCAACGAAGACTATCTACAAATCAACCGTGATGAAATGGAGTTGATGGATATAAAGTGGGCATTCGCAAGTGCTGTTAGAAGGGCGAAGGACTTTATGGTTCGAACAGGAAGAAGTTCTTTGGAAAGCAAACAAGATACAAAGTACGGTTTTGATAAAGAAGCAGTTACATGCTTCAATTGTGGGGAAAAGGGTCACTTCAAACGTGAGTGCACTCGACCAAGCAGACAAGGCAATCAGAACCCATTCCGTAATCAGACGAGTACTTCAAATGCTAATCAAGACAATCGTGGAAAAGGGATAGTGGCTGTAAACAACACCACTAACCAGAATCAGTCTGGACCATCAAATGAAAGTCGTGCATTAACCGTACAAGCTGATGAAGGGTTTAATTGGTCTTTACAACTTGGGGAAGGTGATCAAGATAGAGGAGGAACAGCGTGTTATGCAAAAATAATCAATCACATCAAGCACGTTCATAAGGAAGAATTTTCTGATAGTGACGACAGTTCTGGTAATACCGGGAGTTCAGATGAAGAAAGTTCTACTTCGGGTGATTATTATTCTGAATCTGATGTGAGCAAAGAAGCAAGTTCTAATCTTGATGACTTATTGAATGAAGCAGAAGAGTTGAAATGTCAGAAATCAGTTCTGATTAAGAAGGCTGAGGTAGTATCTAAAGAAATGGAGAAGTTCTTTTCTGAAGACGGATCTTTCTCTTATCAGACTGCCTTTATGGCAAATGTCTCAGATTCTACAAGTCAGGTAAAATCTGAAATTCTTATCAACTGTAGAGATTGTGAATATATGAAAAATGAATTTGATAGAATAAAACTTGAATGTGATACGATTCATATTCACAATCAGAGTTTAGTTGTTGAAATGGCTAAATGCAAAGAAGCGAATATGGCTTTGGTTCGAAACGAAAAAGAATTTAAATCTATGATTGAAATTCAAAAGAAAAATGTTTCCGAAGTGACAAAAACTGTTTATCATAAACAAGTTAGTATAAATGATTACATTAACATTGTCGAGGAAACTAAAAAGGAACTAGCCATTGCCAAATGTGAGCATGATGCAATCAAGCAAAAATTGGAGAGTTACTCTAACTCCCGATTTGTGCTCGATCACATTATTGATGTTCAACAACTAAAGGGAAACAAGAAAGGTGTTGGGTATAAGAAGTGTCCGCCCCCTTTGAGACATGATTATACTTATATGCCTGATGAAGAAGAAATGCCACGGTTTGAATCCAGTGTGCCTCTTAATTATGAGGAAGTAACTACTGGCCTAGGATTCAAATCGGACAATTCTCCAAGTACAAATTCTGAGCAAAAAGAGTCAACATCTACGAAACAAGGTCCTCCAACCATTGAGGACTATGAGTCGTCGGATGATGAATCTGAATCAGAAGTGAGTAATCAGGATAAATCACTTGACAAACTTAAAGGAGTAGAAGTTCCAATCGAGAATCATATTCTGTGTGATCCTCCTACCCCTGCTGTTCAATCTGTTGTTCAACAAGTGATAAATCCTGTGTCTACTGTTAAAAGTAATACTGTGTTGTACACTTTGGTTGGTGACTCTAAAATCTATTCAGATAATGATTTTCCAATTAAAAATGTCAATCCTTCATTGATTGATAATGTTTTTGAAAATAACACAAGTAAGTTTGTGGGAAAGTCGATTCCGGGAGTTAATGTGACTCAATGTAATCCAATTCCTAAGACTGAAATTAAAAAGAAATTTGGAAATCAGAAATCACCTTCAAAGCAACAACCTATTGCTTCTAAGGGTAAACAATCAGATCAACGAGCAAAATTGTCAAATGTTTCCAACTCAAAATTTGAAACAAAAGAAGCTCGTTATCAGAAGAAAAACAACAATGTCAAATTTGTGAAATCGAGGGGTACAGATAAAATTGAGACTTTTGCTAACAAGTCAAACACTGATTTCGTACAAGTCAAAATTTTAAAACGTGATAGTCAAAACAATTACACTCAACATTCAAACGGGTGTGATGAAAAAGCTAGTACCTCGGGTTATACAAATTCGACATCTGATCGTCGATCCAGTTCTCCTAAGTTTGTTGAAAGGAGAACGTGTTTTAAATGTGGGGAGTTTGGGCACATCATCAAAGATTGTGCTAACACTCCGAAAGCGAAATTTGTTGAAAGAGCATCACCTGAATCGATTCACTCTAAATGTCGTCCTGTTTCACCTAAACATGATAAAAGAACTATTAAAGAACAGGAATCGAAACAACGACATCAAGATGTGAAGAAAATAGAAATGGCTTTAAAATCTAAGATAAATTCTGTTCCAAGGGAACCAAGTTCACCTGTAAAACCAGAAATTTCAAAATTTGTTTACAAAACTCAATCTGGTAAACAAAAACAAACTTGGAAACCTAGGAAGAGTGAAGGTTCAGGGGGAGCTGTTTGTTTGGAAAACCATCAACAAATCGAGATCACTATTCGTGATGCTCAGGGACGACCCAAGACCACTTTGGCTTGGGTCCCCATCCTTAACTAATCATTGGATGATATGTGCAGGATGTTCCAGGAGGAATTATCAATAGTCATTGGATTGTTGATAGTGGGGCATCCAGGCACATGACGGGCGACTTACGGCTTCTATATGATGTGAGAAACATTAAAGGAGGCTATGTCGCTTTCGCTGGAGACAAAGGCGGTTACATCACTGGAGAGGGAATGATTTCCAATGGTGTGGTATGTTTCGATAAGATCAATTATGTTCGTCAAATTGATCATAATCTTCTCAGTGTGTCGCAAATCTGCGATAAAAAGTTCACCGTGCATTTTGATGATGCCGGTTGTTATGTGCTTAAACTTGGTTTCAAAATTCCTGATGAATGGATTCTCTTATCGGCTCCAAGAATCAATGATCTTTATGTTCTTGATATGAGTCAAGCGATTACGACTACTGCACAAGTCACATGTTTTGTCTCGAAAGCCACGGAGAAGGAGTCTATATCTTGGCACAGAAGAATGGGACACATTCACTTGAGAAAAATGAACCATTTGGTAAACAAAAATCTTGTGAATGGCGTACCAGTGAGAAGTTTTCATCTACAAGATATCTGTGTTTCGTGCCAGAAAGGGAAACAAACAAAGAAGTCTCACCCTTTGAAGAAAATCAACACTGTTGGCATGCCTCTCGAACGTCTTCATATGGACCTCTTTGGACCTATGAGACACAAAACAACGTTCGGAGATGTGTATTGTTTAGTAGTTACTGATGACTACTCTAGATTTTCTTGGGTAGCTTTTATGGCACACAAGAGTGATACTCCTGGCATCCTCAAGGATCTTCTTACAATGTTGGAAAATCTTTACTCGTTGAAAGTAAAGAGGATCAGAAGCGACAATGGAACTGAATTCAAAAATCGTGTTATGGATGAGTTCTGTACTTCTAAAGGCATTCTTCATGAATACAGTTCTCCTTACACTCCACAACAAAATGGTGTCGCGGAGAGGAAGAATCGGACGATAATTGAAACTGCAAGAACAATGCTGGTAGAGTCGGCGTTTCCTGTTCAGTTCTGGGCAGAGGCTATGTCGACTGCTTGCTACACATTAAACCGAGTTCTTACGGTTAAGAGACATGGCAAGACTTGTTTCGAACTTCTACAGAAAAGGAAACCAGATCTTTCAATTCTAGAACCTTTTGGTGGTCCATGCACTATGATTGATCCGGATGGAAAGTTTGGCGCGAAAGCTATTGAGGGTTTCTTCCTTGGATATGCTACTCCAAATTTTCGTGTTTGGAATCTGACTACCAAAAAGATTGAACTATGGAGTGAAGTAAGGGTTCAGAGATATACAAATCCTGTTAAAGCTCCAGGTGATCCTTGGATGTTCGATTATGATGGGCTATTCGACTCCTTTGACCTGCCAATTTTTGATGAAGATTCCGCAGCTGCTAGAATGATATTTGATAGTGACAATGCTGCTGAGTCGTCATTAGTTAGACCTGTTGTTGTTAACTCACAAAGTTCTAATTCGTCTAACAACACGGTTCAAAATGAGGAAGTTGAAAATGCTACTGAATGCAATGAGTCATCAGAAGAAGATGAAGAAAATCTGGATGCGACTGAAGGCACTAAATCTCCAGTTGTTCCAGTTCAGGGTATTTCTGTTGATACTCCTCATGTGCAAGTCGATGATACTGCTGAAGGAAATGCATCCACTTCTACGCATATTCCAGGTGTAGAGTTGGTTGTTGATCTTAATATTAACAATTTGGGTGTTAATGCTCGTGTTCCTGAAAATCCTGAAATGAGAATACACGATACCCATCCACAGCAGAATATCATAGGAGATGTCCAACAAGGTGTGCAGACACGTAATCAGCTGAGAAACAACCAGAGTGCTGGTTTGTATTCAGCTATTAGAGAAACTGGTCTTCAAAATGATTGGTCTTTCACGTGTTACGTTTCACAAGAAGAACCAAAATCTTGGAGGGAAGCTTTAAAAGATAATTCGTGGGTTGAAGCCATGCAGGACGAACTGCAGCAATTTCAAAAGCTTGGTGTTTTGAAGCTTGTTGAAAAACCGGAGAATTACAAGAAAATTGGAACACGATGGGTTTATAAATGCAAGAAAGATGATCGTGGAGTTGTTATTCGCAACAAAGCGAGACTGGTTGTTCAGGGCTTTCGTCAGATTGAAGGCATTGACTACAATGAAGTTTATGCACCTGTTGCACGTCTGGAAGCTATTCGAATCTTCTTAGCTTATGCTTCTTACAAAGGATTCAAAGTTTACCAGATGGACGTTAAAAGTGCTTTTCTTCATGGTATTGTTCAAGAAGAGGTGCATGTCGAACAACCTCCAGGTTTTGAAGATCCTATTCACCCCGATCGGGTTTGGTTGCTCAACAAAGCTCTTTATGGTCTACATCAAGCACCTAGGGCTTGGTACGCAACCTTATCAAACTATCTTCTGGAGAATGGATTTAGACGAGGTCTTATTGATTGCACACTCTTTATCAAAGAACAAGATGAAGATCTTCTGCTGGTGCAGGTATATGTTGATGATATAATATTTGGGTCTACTAATGACTCTTTGTGCAGGCAATTCGAACGTGTTATGCAAGAAAAGTTCGAAATGAGCGCTATGGGAGAGATGAATTTCTTTTTGGGCCTTCAAGTTCAACAAACAGAGTCTGGGATATTCATCCATCAGACTAAATATGTTGGTGACATTTTAAGCCGATTCCAAATGTCAGATGCAACGCCCATTGGTACCCCACTTCCGCAGAATCACGGGATTACTCCGGATTTGAAGGGAGAAAGCATCAACTCCTCGTACTATCGTGCCATAATCGGATCTCTCATGTATCTTACCGCTTCAAGGCCTGATATCATGTACCCAACATGCTTGCTAGCAAGATATCAAGCAAACCCGAAGGCCTCTCATCTGTCAGCTGTCAAAAGGATTCTACGCTATTTGAAGGGATGCCCAGACCTCGGTCTTTGGTACCCTAGGGATGATAGTTTTGAATTAATTGCATACAGTGATTCTGATTTCGGTGGTTGCAAAATCGATGGCAAATCGACAACAGCAGGATGTCAGTTTCTAGGAAATCGCCTTGTCACGTGGCAGTGCAAGAAGCAAACGTGTGTTGCTACATCAACATGTGAAGCAGAATATATTGCTGCCTCGAGTTGTTGCTCCCAAGTTCTTTGGATACAACAACAAATGCGCGACTACGGTTTAGAATTCCTATCTACTCGTATTTTTGTTGATAATAATGCTGCCTTGCAAATCACTAGAAATCCTGTGCAACATTCTAAGACTAAACACATCGACATTAAATATCACTTTATCCGTGATTGTTTTGATAAGAGGTTAATCGATGTCGTTCATGTCCCCACTGATCACCAACGTGCCGACCTGTTTACAAAAGCTTTTGATAAATCACGTTTTGATTATCTTCTTTTGGTCAATGGCATTAAGGTGATACCCGAGTAAACTTCTTTGGCTGATCGTTTTTTTGTAAATATTTTCTTTATAAACTTTGAAAATTCAAAAAGATTTTAGTTTTCGTAAACTTTGCGAATTTTAGGGGGAGATATTTCAAGAAAATACAAAAACATTGCAAAAGTTCAAAATCCAAAAAGATGTCTTTACTTTCTGTCATTTCGTTTGAAAAATTCAAACATTCAAAAACAATAGAAAAACCAAAAATGAGTTTCTTGGATAAAGGAAAATGATGAAATTCACTGGTGTGGTCGGTCAATGTGCTCAAAATGCAAAATAAAAAGAAAAATGATAAGTATCTCTACTAACGATGTATCGGTAGGCTCACAATCAGACTAAAATGTGCAGGATGATACAAACCTAACAGACTTCAAGTCAGGTGGGAACCGCTCATTGGCATATGGTCTTAGTACCGAAATCTCGTTTGAGAGATTGCCGAGATCTGAAATATTCGGTCTTTATGCTGCTTATCATCTGGGTATCATGGTTGTATCAAACCGTAAAAATAACGGAGACGAAGTCTAAGATCTTCCATGATACTATACATACGTGTACATACTGCATTCGACCTCAATAAGTGATCAACAATCACATGTCCAAACAAAATAAGTGATAAATTATCACAGATTCTTTGCGGGAGTCAAGTTCGTCTCTCTGCTGTACGAAAGTACTGACCTGTTCACGGACTTGCTCCTGTGCCCTCATGCATCTGAAAATCAAGTTCCTCATCAATAAGTGATTTTATCACATAGGACTTGTTTTCAATCAAAATAAGTGAGTCTCTCACATTTTTATACGGTCAAACAGATGATAATCGGTATACTCACCGGTAAGATGAATTCTCGTGCATGCCTTGATACGGGAATGTGTCGTGAGTGGATTTACATCGACTTGTAAGTATAATCCTTACCGTTATTCGTATCTCTTAAATTATGATTATGTCTGATCAGTTTGAGCTTATGTGGACCACAATACCGATAATCGAGGTAGTATACTTATCCAGAGCTTTAAACAGAATCAAAATCATGTTGACTAAGACCGTAAGCTGGTATGATTCCTTGTCCTTGAGATTCGCAAAAAGATTGCACTTGTACAGTTGTTTAGTGTTTTTAACAGTTTTCCGCATTTTCATTTAGTTTACCGTACTTTAAATTTGTTTTTAGTATATTTGTGTAAAGTTCGTTTTTGTTTAAGCCGAAGTTGTTGCTTGGTGTTTTCTACCGGAAGCCGGAAACCTTCTTCATAAAAACGTTCTTGCATTTGAAAATTCAAACTGAATGGAATTGTGTTCATAATCTGTTTTGACTGCAAAATATTTCCAGCCTGTGTTACTGTTTTGACAGCAAAATATTTCCAGCCTGGGTGTTACTGTTTTGAAAAATCTGTTGGTGAAACAGACCTGTCAACTAATCACAAGTGTTGACGAATCAACATAGTCGACGAATCAGACCAGTCGGCGAATCAAATCTGATTCGTCATAACAGACGACGAATCAAAGGAGCCCAATTCTGTTTCGTCATGGGCTAAAGTTTAGGCCCAAGTTCAAGCCCAAAGTTCTGTTTCGCCGAGCCCATTTCTGTTTCGTCGAATCCTCTGATTCGTCGAGACAAGGCAGTATATATATAGGTCCCACTTGTTCACTTTTTCAAAACATCAGTTATCTTCTTCTTCACACAACCAAAACCCAAACCTACGGTTTCTCTGCAAAATCGCTCAAAACATCAGTTTTTAGTCAAAATTTTACAAAATTTCAAAGGTAGAAACATGTTCTGATTTACATTCCGAACATTTTGAACCGTCGGGTTTTTCATCCGAAAACCCTTAGAAACCCCTTTGAAACCGTTGTTTTCTTTGATTAAATATGTGTTGTTGATGCATGTTGTTGTGTTTTATTTCTAATCTGATAGATTTAGGTTTATCATTGTTTGATTTGCTTTGATTTGTTAGTGGGTTTTTATCACAAAAACAGGGGTTTGTTGTTGATAATGGTATTATCTGTTTATTCAAAGGTTTTTGTTCGGAAAAACATTTATAGGTGTTTATAACTGGATTGGGTATAAACAAAGATGATTGAATGTGTTTGTGTTTATATTTGATGTGTGTTTAAACCCAATACGGCGAAACTGAACAAAACCCCCAAATTGACGAATCTGATTTAACCCTAATTCCGGCGAATCACACATTCGACGAATCAGATGACGAATCAGAATGGAACGAATTAGACTCGACGAATCAAAAAATCGACGAATCAAACCAGTCAAATGGTCAACCCTCTGTTTCGTCGTTCAATTTCTGTTTCGTCGTTGATCCTCTGTTTCGTCGTCAATGCCTTAGCAGTTTTCTGATGTTGCTGTTGGTTCACAGTAGACATGTTCAAATCAGTTATCTGTTATGTAAATACATGAAAGTGTATTCATACATGTCAAAATGCTATGTTATGTAAATTGTGACTTATTCTGGACATTTTCATGTACAGATGGCTCCTAAAGCAGAGCAAGAAAAGGGAAAACGCAAGAAGGCGATCAAGAAAGAAAACAAAACCGAAGAAGAGATTATGTCAGAGAAACGCCATAATCAAGTTGCATTTTTGGATCCGGAAGACAAGCTCGTTGAATTTAAAGATATGACGAAATGGATCAGGGAGTCACGTATCAATTATGTTGTTACATACTCGACACCCGTCTACAAATCTCTCATTAAAGCGTTCTGGGATTCTGCAAACGTTGTTCAAATCGATGGAAAGGATATTATCAGAGGTCGTGTGAATGATCAGTATGTCGTTGTTACTCCGGAGATATTGAATGAAGTTCTTCAATTACAAGATCAAACGAATGCTCCTTATTCAATTCCAATCATGTGTTCGCGAGGCTGTTTACTAAGGATGAAGTGTATAGGAGATCTTTTCGTCAAACAAATCAACAAAGGTGATCTTCCATTAAGATACAAGTTTTTATTACATGTTCTTATTCAGTGTCTCAGCAATAGACGATCTGGATATGATATGGCGGGAGATGATCTTGTTGGGTTCATGGTTGCTCTGGTGTTAAACAAACCGTTTAGCATCTCGAAGTACATTTTTAGCAACATGAAAGAGAACATGACAAGGACTGGTAGTAGAACTACAGGGAACAAGTTTTGGATGTATCCACGGTTTCTGCAAATGATAATGAATGTTCAGCATCCAGACCTTCCTAAAGCTGAAAATGATCTGTTGAGAATAGAGGCAATGAATTTCAACTCCTTACGACTAATCAAGACTATGGCTGCCAAAAGATACACAGAAAGTGTTCCTCCAAGGAAGCTTTTTGGAGCTCTAGTGAATCCTGATTATGTTGCTCCTGCAAATGACAAATGGCGTCATGAAGACAGCCAATCAGACAATGAAGAACCTGAGTTGGAAAGGTTAAGGATAGAAAAATTTGGTCCTGACCCAGTTGATTCAGATGAATCTGGTAGTGATGATGATGAAAGTGGTGGAGATAGTGATGCAGGTGATGCAGGTGCTGTTAGTACTGCTGTTGGAACATCAAGCAAAGGTGCTGTTTCTGGTACATCAGATAGTAGTTCATCAGCAAGTGGTGATGATGGAACTGATTCGAGTTCTAGTGATCATATAGTTGAACCTGGTTATGAAATGTATATTGATATACGTGGAGTACGAAGGTATAGAAAGATTAGAACAGAGCATGACCCAGAGTATGTTCCAGAGGATCCTGAAGGTGAAAGGAGAACAAAAAAGAAGAGCAGAGAAAGCTGTTGAAGTACAAAAGAAGAAGTCTAGGAGATATTTGAGTACTTATTCTCGGAAATCTGTGCCTCAGGAGTCTTCATCTATTGCTCAGGAGCCTGTACAATCTGTAGCTCAGGAGCCTGTGCAAGAAATTCCTACTGTAGTTACTTCAGCTACAGAAACTCCAGTTGCTCCAGTTGTTACACCAGCTACTGCTACTCCATCTGTTGCTCCTCAGGAAGTTCCTGTAAGATCTATGGCTTCAGCAATCAGGGCAACTACTTCGGAAATCAGTGCTGAACGTCATAAGACATTTGCTGGATTTTCTCAAGATGAAAAGATCAAATATCTGTTTTCTACACTTGAAGCGGCTGCTGATCGTCTTCAAAGGCAATCTCATTTTGGAAATCTCACGAAGCATGACCAACTTAAACAATCTGTGGAAATCAACAAATTGAAGTCAATGGTTGGTCAACAGCAAACAGTTATAGAGCAACAACAAGGTGAAATTGATGCGCTTAAAGCTGAAAATGCTCGCTTGAAGGCTATTGATGAAGAGAAAGAGAGAAGGCTTGCTATTCTGTGGGACTATCATTGTAAACAACAAGAGGTTCTAAAGAAAAAGGATGATGATACGGAAGATCATGGAAATCCTGATACCTCTGGAACATCACAGAAACAGCCAACCACACTTGCTTCTGAAGTTGTTGAAGTTCAACCTACCGTTGTCGAATCATCTCAAGGAACATCTATTGGAAAAGTACAACAGATAGAAGGTACTTCTTCTATATTTAGCAGTGCTGATATTGCTCTACAAGCTGTTCATCCATTTACAGGAGAGTTGCTTGAAGAAGGGGAGTTAATAGAAGATCTTTCTCCGGAGCAATTGAGTATTTTACAATCTATGAGAGAAGTAGATGATGCTGAGATAGACAAAATGTCTACTGAGACTGATACAACGAATGTTGAAGAGATTGATGAAATTGTGATTGAAGGTGACGCACCAAAATCAACCTATGTCAGAGAAGATGGTACTGAATTTGCATCATTTGATGAAAATTGGATGAAAGAAAACATTGATGACATAGACGAGCACTTGAAGAATCGGAATTCATCTGAAAAAGACACAAATGCTTTTTCTGAATGGAGAAAACAGTTTTTATCCAAAGTGTCCAAGCCGTTACCTGAAAAAGCTCAAGTAGACTATCTGCAATTTGAAAAGAAGCCAAGTGGAAGGATTCTTTGCTGGATGTATGTTCAAGATATTCACTGCGTTGCTATTAAACGTGAATATGGAATTCTGTATTTCAATTCATTACTGAGCATTCTTTCCTTACCATTTTATGATGTCTCTGCGTTGACAAGGCTTCAGCTTCTCAATCGTGAAAAATACGATGGCGCTACTTTATTTGAGCGTCTGGTGAAAGTAAACAAGAAGACAGGCTGGAAGGATGAATCCTATAAGCCACAGTTTCCTGTTTATAAACCGATCAAGTTTACTCTTGATCCGGACACCAACACTTGCAGATATAAACTTGTGTACCAGCCTCCGAGGGTTGTAGATAAAATCCCATTGATGCCAATGAAGCAGGATTTTCTGGAAGACATGGCATTGTGGTGCTACGACTCGGATACTCATGAAGCTGTAATTGTGTTTCGAGATGGTCGTGCTAATTACCGGATGTTGGATCCGATGTGGATCGTCAACATGTCTGAAGCTGATATTGGAAGATTATATCGCCATGATATTTTCTATGAAGATCAAGATGCACGCCAAGCGTTAAAGTTTCAGAGAGTAGCTTGTTTTTGCTACTACAGGGGTATTCATTCGGGCAGTACGTGGTCCGAACAACACTGATGGAAGATTAGAATACCAAAGACGAGTAACAGACAAGGGGGAGTTTGTTGATGCATTTTTAGTGTCTGTAACTAGTCTTGTTTAACGATGTATTTTGAATGGTCTTTTATTTAATTATCGAGTCTGTATGTTATGTTGACCAAGTCAGATATCCTCCTATCTACTTGTGTACAACTTATTTGTCTCTTTTGGTATGTAATGTATTATGAACAATGCATGTTGCATTAAAGGGTAGTTTTGTCTTTACTATGTTTATGTGTTGCTGATTGTTGCTGTCTGATAACAGGAACAAACACAACAGTTGCAGTCCTCGACGAATCAGACCTGATTCGTCGGAACACTTCATGACGAATCAGACCAGTGTTCAAGCTTCTGTTTCGTTTGAAGGTCATGACGAATCAGACCTTGATTCGTCATGTATTGGGCTGTTCTAGGCCCAATGTCTGGCCCATGTTCAGATTCGTCAAACACTTCTGTGTTTCGTCGATATCTGTGGCCCAGGGACTATATAAGCAACACTTTGTGTTCATTTGAACTCAGAGATAAGAAACAGACCATAGTAACAAAACTCTGCCAAAATTTAGTCTGAACTGTGTTTGTATCAGTTGTAATAGGTTCTTATCCCGTTAATCAATCGAGTGTGTATCATTGATTAATCCGTTGTTATTATTGCTATATATGTTTGATTTGGCATAGTTACGTGGATTCCGCACACGTAACCGTGTTTACTATAAACAAGTGATTCGGTTCGTAATCGATCCTCAGATTTCGGGACCTACAATTACTCCAAATTGCCTGATGACGAGGATATGCCCCGCTTTGAACCTACTGTGCCACTCGGTCTAGATGACTTTGCAGCAGGCCTCGGGTTCACAACTGGTACATCATCCTCGGGTCAATCAGAATCTGAGAATGTGACAGATTCATCGTGTGTTAATGAACAGAATCCTCTCATTGTTGAGGATACTGATTCTTCGGACGATGAATCCGAAGAAATTGTGAACCAACAGTCTAACTCGGTTACAATAGATATTCCAATTGAGAATCACATCTTGTGTGATCCACCAGTGAAACCGAGTAAGACTGAAATGTCAAAAGCAATGGATTCCATTGTATCTAGCCTTGAAGGGAATGATTTGTTGTACACGCTCAAAGGCGATAGCAAAATCTACTCTAACAAAGATTTTCCAATTAAAAATGTAAATCAAGATTTAATTGAGCAAATTTTTGAAGGATGCACTGATAAGTTTTTGGGGAACAAAAGTGGCAAAGTTACCGTCACTCAATGTGATCCAATTCCGTGTGAACAAATTAGAAAACAATACGGAAACCAAAAACTACCAATTGAGCGAAAACAACAAGTCAATTCCGGAAAAGGTAAGGTACAGGGAAAAAAGGCTCAGAACAAGAATGTTCAAGCACCTAAAGTTCAGCAGCAAAAGGTGCAAAACAAAAGAGCTTCTGTTAAGAAACGAGAACCGAAAATGAACTTTGTTGGATCCACGGGTTCAGACAAACTTGAAACATTTCAGGATAAATCTAACATTGATTTTGTAAAACAAGTTAGAATTTTAAAACGAAATGATCAGAATAATTACACCCAACATACCAACGGATGTGATTTAGGTCCAAGTACATCTAGATCACAAAGTTCATTGTCTGGTTCTCCGTCTGGTCATCAACATGTTTCTCCGAGGTTTGTAGAGCGGAGAATGTGTTTTGAGTGTGGCACAGTTGGGCATATTGTAAGATACTGCCCATACCTGCAAAAGTTGAAGGCAAAAACGAGTGCTCCCCAAGAAACCAATTACCAAAAACGACCTGTTTCCCCGAAACAAGACCCACGTGTTTTGAAAGAAAAGGAAAAGAAGTTAAAACAAAAGAATCAAAAGGTAATTGAAAAGGCCTTAAAATCAGAGGTCAAAGAAGAAAAACCTGTACAAGCAAAACCTAAAACTGTAAAACCAGTAAATGCTAAAACAATAAATTCAAATACTGGTAAAGGACAAACAGCTTGGAAGCAAAAGCAGGTAATTCAATAGGGGGAGCACCACAGGTTCTTTTTCCTAATCATCAGGTGATTGAAATCACTTTCCTTGATGATCAAGGACGACCCAAGTCCACAAAGGCTTGGGTCCCCCTCTCCAACTAATCTTTAAGTGAGTGTGTAGGATATTCCAGGAGGAACTATCGATAATCGTAAGATTGTTGATAGTGGAGTGTCCATGCACAAGATCGGCTACAAAGAAGTTGTTGCCTGTGATGGAGAGAAGAAAAGAAAAAGGAAAGAAGACAGAAGTGTCTGTCGAAAGAGATTGAAAAGCTTCGACAAATTGAAAATCATTCCAAAGTTTGATTGTTCAAGGCTTTGATCGGGTCCCCAGGATAGATTCAATCAAAATGTACGCACCTGCAGCACGTCTGATGTTCAAAATCAACAAGATGAACGTGCAGTGTACATTTCTTCGTGGTGTGATTGAAGAAAATGTGTTTGTTGAACAAACCAACCGGGTGTGCGGATGCCTTGGAATGGGTTGAACAACCGCACACTACTTCTGAAAGAGAAAGACAAAGACCTTCGCTGGTGCAATGTGGAAGACCAGCCGGACCCAAAGGTTTTTGATCTTGTTGTTGTCAAGAGATTTCTAAGTGGCTGTAAAATCGACCTTGAAATCCACACCGGGTGGATATCCAGTTTGGGAGAGCACTCAAATTCCTTGCAATGCACGAAGCGGTTGCAGGATACGGTTTTAAAATTCTAATCTCTCTTTTACTAGTCGATATTTAAGCTACTTTGTGAATTATTATCTCGTTCAGCACTCTTTGGCCAGACAATGTTGTCATGGTCCGCACCGCTTACCGACATGCCAACTGATTTTTCCAAAATTCGATAAATCATTTATGATTCAAAATTAATTTTGGTAAACGGCATTGAGGTAAAACATGAGTTAACCAACATCGGGAAATCGTTTTTGTAAATACCTTTGTGTTTTAAATTTTCTCTTAGTTTATTGATTTTAGGGGGAGTAAATCCAAAACTTTGAAAAATCCAAAAACATTGAAAAATTTCAAAAACACAAAAACAATAGAAAAACAAAAATGAGTTTCCTGGCGAGCAAAAGAGAAAATGATAGTACATCAGTGGTCTGTCCAAACCTCTTTAAACTGAAATGCAAAATGAAGAACGATAAGCAGCTCTATATAAGATGTATCGGTAGGCTCACAATCATTTTAAAGTGTGCAGGGTGATATAAACTTAAATCGACTGGAGACCAGGTGGGAACCATTCATTGGCATATGGTCTTAGTACCGAAATTTCGTTTGAGAGATTGCCGAGGTTCTGAGATATTCGGTCTTTATGCTGCTTATCATCTGGGTATCATGGTTATATCTTTTACCGAAAAATAACGGGGACGCATGTCTAGATCTTCCATGATACCATACATACGTGTACATACTGCATACGACCTCAATAAGTGATAAACAATCACATGTCCAAACAAATAAGTGATAAAATATCACATTTATCCGGGAGTCAAGTTCGTCTCTCTGCTGTACGAAAGTACTGACCTGTTCACGGACTTGCTCCTGTGCCCTCATGCATCGAAAATCAAGTTCCTCATCAATAAGTGATTCTATCACATAGGGCTTGTTTTCAATCAAAATAAGTGAGAATCTCACATCATATACGGTCAAACAGATGATAATCGGTATACTCACCGGTAAGATGAACCCTCGTGCGTACCTTGATACGGGAATGTGTCGTGATGTGGATGAACACCGGTCGGTAAGTATAAATCATACCTTAACGTATCCTCGGGACATGATTACATCTGATAAGTTGAGCTTAAGTGGATAACAATACCGATAATTGTTATAGGATGCTTATCTTAATGTTATCTAATAGAACAACTAGAGCGTTTTGACTTGACCGTACACTGATATGATTCTCTTACCCTCGAAACTCGCAAAAAGAATGTCTGTAAATATTTGTTTACTGCTTTTAGTTTCTGTATCTTTGTATATATTTATTTATTGTTTTCCGTCTTTACGCTTGAAAAATGAAAAATTCCAAAAAGATTTTAGGTGTGTTTTAATATAAACTTTATAAAATCCAAAAAGATTTTGCTTCTAGTTTATTTTTGATTGACTGATGTTGGAACTCGAGTCTATCCTACCCAAAATCCTGATCGTAAGCCGGAAAACAATTGCACCTTCATAAATGGTCGAAGTTAACACATTTTGAAAGTTAAAGGATTAAAATTGTACATTTTCTAAACTTTCAAACTGTTGTCGGTTGGTGTTTGATTGAGATTTGATCTCATATGTGTCGTTTGTTTAAATGTTAACTATATTCCAAGCGGTTGTTCTCATTATGCGTTTAGCTTTCTTGCATGTGCAGATGCTAAAGGCGAGGAGAACATGTTCAATGACAAGCTTTGGAATGAAGACACGAAGTGGAGGCACTCAAAGGATAAAATGATCGAGTTGCCGCTGACCCTTCATCAACACCACAAGGATCTGAAGATTTGACAAGTCAAAAGATTCACGAGCATGACTCAATGGAGAGTTCAATCTAAGGGGGAGTTTATTAACACACTACCTAAATGAAAAGGGGAGTTTGTTGATACACTTTCTACTTACGACGCGTGAAGACTTTGAAGATCCTCCGACGTGGAAGACATCGAAGTTGAACCTCACGAGTAGCGTCCAAGGGGGAGTTTGTTGATACATATTTTGTGGACACGACTCGGTTCGGTTCGACTCAGCTCAGTTCGACTTGGTTTCGACTCGTTTGAAAGGACGTCAGAGACTTGAAGACACGAAGTTCGAGACAAAGCTACAGCCAAGGGGGAGTTTGTTGGTGCACTTGTGTCTGTACTTTGTCTGTATTTTGTCATGATACAAAACGATGTCTTTTGTCTGTCGTGTTTACGTCTTTTGTTGTGTTGTACATGTGTTTGAATGTGAGTTTGACCAAGTCAACCATCCTCCTGGTTTGACTTGGCCAAACAGTCAACACTATGTATGTAAGTTGTATGCTTCGAAGGATGTCATCGAAGGATGGTTTGTATCCTTCGATGACCTCGAAAGACAACCTTCGATGGATACATATGGACCTCGAAGGATATATCATCCTTCGAGGTATGTATGGATCTTTCGGTAGATTTCTGGTCGATAGATGATCCTTCGACCAGATTACCTTATCCTTCGAGCATGTTATCTGTGACGGGTATATATACTCATGTAGTGTGTTGTGTTCAAAAAAAAAAAAAAAAAAGGAGAACACTCAGAGCATTCTGTTAGACAGCACACACACACACGAGAGAGAGAGTTTATAGAGTACATCTGTAAACATTGAGCTTGTAACTGGACCTTTCATTCGTATTAATACAAGTGGTGTTAATCGGTGAATATTGTGTGTCGTGCATTTGCGTGTTCTATCTCGGTTTGCCTTTCTCGGTTGGATTCCGCACAACCGAGTTGGTTTGTACACAAGGATTAGGCGACTAGATCCTCCCCTAGCCGGACCTACAAAGATAAGTTTAATGAACTAGTAATATCGAGACCTCGCTTCGGATTGGAGGGGTTCCTAAAGTTAAGTCTAAGCCAAGATGAAGGTTTAGTTGTACCGTTCTCATATGAAGAAGTGCGTTCAGCAGTTTGGGATTGTGGTATTTCTAAAGCACCGGGTCCGGATGGTATCACTTTCAAGCTCATTAATACGTACTGGGAGGAATTAAAAGAGGTGGTAATGGAAGTTATGACACAGTTCCACACTCACAGGTCGCTCCACCATACATGAAGTGCCTCCTTCATTGCCCTCATCCCAAAGGTAACAGATCCCATGACGCTTTCCGATCTTAGACCTATTTCGTTAATAGGTGTGGTAAATAATATTATTTCTAAGTTACTAGCAAACAAAATTAAAGGGGTAACAAAATGTGTCGTATCGAATGTACAATCCGCATTTGTGTCAGATAGAAACATTATTGATGGTCCACTAGTTAAAAATGAAGTAGTGGGGTGGGCGAAAAAGACAAAGAAAAGAATTTTCATGTTTAAAGCTGACATCGAAAAGGCGTATGATACACTTAACTGGAAGTTTTTAATCTCCATATTAACACATATGGGCTTTCCATCGAAGTGGAGGAATTGGGTTATGGGGATTTTTTTTGCAGGTAGAGGTTCGATACTCGTAAACGGATCCCCAACGGGGGAATTTCAATACAAAAGAGGCTTACGACAAGGAGATCCTTTGTCACCCTTCTTATTCATTGTGATAATGGAATTTTAAATATTATTATGGAAAGGGCAAAGAATGCAAATATATTCTCAGGGGTTAAACTACTGGGTGACGGTCCGTCCATATATAACCCATATGATATTTGCAGATGACTCGATTTTTATTGGTGAATGGATGGAAGACAACATTAAGGATCTCAAAAGAATACTCAGAATTTTTTACCTCATGTCGGGCTTGAAAGTAAATCCACGAAAGAGTCAACTATTTGGTGTGTGCCGTTCTGAAATAGAAGTGGGGAATATGGCATTAGTTTTCAAACGTAAAGCAGGTAAGTTTCCGTTTATCTATCTTAGATTAAAAGTTGGTGCAAATATTAATAAGATAGTAAATTGGAAAGAAGTGATCGATACATTTAACAAAAGGTTATCAAACTGGAAAGCAAAAACATAGCCTTTGCCGGAAGGGTAATACTAGTAAAGTCAGTCTTGGGTAGCCTACCAAACTACTATTTGTCGTTGTACAAATATCCGAAAGCCGTTATTAAAGTTCTAGAAGGGATTAGAAGAAAGTTCCTATGGGGTGGAATCAGATGGCTAAAATGGGAAAGAGTTATTGCATCAAAGGATTTCAGGGGGCTTGGAATCAGAAATATTAAGGATTTGAACTTGGCACTATTGTTAAAGTGGTGGTGGCGTCTAAAAATGGAGCCAAACCAAATATGCGTTAGAGTCGTAAAAGCTATTCATTGCAATAAAAGAAAGATCAGGTCAATCCCGGTGAAAAAAACATTTACGGGTGTATGGAAAAATATAGGAGAAATCGACCTGACACTGAGTTTACAAAACATTACATCAATGTAAATATGTACCTAAAAAGCAAAGTAGGAGTTGGGGATAAAACTATGTTTTGGGAAGATACATGGCTCGGAAACGAACCATTGAAGACTCGATATCAGGATTTGTACCAACTAGCAATGGAAAAAAGTGCGCTTGTGATAGATTGTTTTAAGGTAAACAGTGGGGTCGTATATGGGATTGGGCATGGTCGAAAGCCCCTGAAACTGAAAGGGAAACACAGGAGATGGATAGACTGAATGCACTACTGATGCAATACCCGATCTCCCTAAATAGCAATACATGGTACTGGAAAGATAGCGACCAGCTGAGTTTTACGGTAAAAACCGTAAGAGAATTGCTATCACAACAGATTGAGAATACACAAATCGGTGAGTTTGTATGGAATAAGTGGCCATCCAAAAAAAGCAACATGTTTGCCTGGCTAGCTATAGATAACAAGATACCAACAGCAACAACTTTAAGATGAAGGGGCTTGACGTTACCAAACTATAATTGCAGCATGTGCGATGCAGCGGAAGAATAGGCAAACCATGTTTTACTACAATGCAGCTTTGCGAAGCAGGTGTGGAAAACAATCCTTGATTGGGTCAAGTGTCGATCAAAAATTATAGAAAGATCCTTAAAACAGTTGTTACAGGAGTTAAACGATCTACAAAGGAGCCGGAATAAAAGAAAGGTTATACACGCAATTACCTTACAAACAATATGGAGCCTATGGAAAATCAGAAATGAGAAGATTTTTAAAGGCAAATCGGGTGTCATTCAAAAGGCGACGGAAGATATAAAGGAAGAATCTTACCAATACGTGAAACAAAGATCAAAATTCAAATCAATTTTGAGGCAACAATGGTGGGATTTTAATTTTATTATGTAATAGTCATGTTGTAATTGTTTTTTCTTTGTTGTATCTGTAATCGTTGGCTCTCAGTTCCTGGCTGTTCCTGGCTGGGAGTTATCGGTTTTATTTTGATCGGAATAAAGTCCCGTTTGCTATTCAAAAAAAAGATTACTCTTCTGCTAACTGTTTTGTTTATGGAAGGTAATTATTACTCATGAAAAAGGGATGGCAGTTCGTCAAGTCAGGTATGTGTCGATGAATCTAAATCTGATAAATGTGATAATTGTGTTGATTTGGGTGGGAAATTGTCTGACTTGCAAAGCAAATATGATGATTTTCAAAGCAAGTATGAGGTGACATTTATCCACAATCAAAGTTTGATCATAGATCTAGCAAAATGCACAGAGGCCAACCTGTTCCATAAAAATCATGAAAAAGAATTTAAGAAAGTAATTGACACATTAAGGGAAGATAAAACCAAGCTAGTAAAAACAGTTTCAAGAAAACAAACTACTATAAATAATTACATCACTAGGCTCGAGGAAGCACAAAAGGAGTTGGCCTGTGTCAAGTGTGAAAATGAGGCGATCCAGCTTAGGTTAAATAGCTACTCAAACTCTAGGTATGTGCCGGATCACATCATTGACATACAGAAGGAGAAAAAGGATGTCACATGCATTGGATATAAGAAGTGTCCTCCACCGTACAGACACAATTATACCGCAATGCCCGATGAGGAGGATAAACTTTAATTTGAGCCATCTGTTCCTTTAAATGTTGTGGATTTTGCAGCTGGACTTGGTTATAAAAAAGGAAGTGTCATCAGACTCGGATGTTTCAGCAGATACGAAACTATCAACTGCTGAAGAAAATTAGGATCCTCCGGTCGTTGTTGAGGATGCTGATTCTTCAGATGATGAATCAGATGATACTGACTCTGCACAATCTGAAGCAGTTATCAAAGAAGAGGACATACCTCTCAAGAATCACATTCTATGTGATCCTCCCGCAAAACCGGCTAAGACTGTTCAGGTTGAGTCCACTTCTACACTAGAGTCTGAGAGTGTGAATTTGATGTACACTCTAGTTGGTGATGATAAAGTTTATTCAAACAAATATTTTTCGATTAAAAATGTAAATCAATCTTTAATCAACAAAGTTTTTGAAGATTCGACAAGTAAGTTTTTGGGAGTGTCGAGCTCACGAGTTGTGGTAACACAATCTCCTCCGATTCCAAAGGCTGGAATTCGAAAACAATATGGCAATCAGAAATTACCAACAAAGAAAATTCAGCAAAATCACACTAAACCAAAAGAAAAATCGACAACTCAAGGTCAAAAGAAGCAAAAGAAAAGGAAGAACAAAAAGGTGAACTTTGTGAAGTCGAAGGGAACTGATAAAATTGAAACATTTGAAAACAAATCTAACATAGATTTTGTGAAGCAACTTAAAATTTTGAAAAGAAATGATCAAAACAATTCAGGACCAAGATCCTCGAAATCACAAAGTTCATCAACGAGACATCAACATGATACGTCGGGGTTTGTTGAACGAAGATCATGTTTTGAGTGTGGTGAAATTGGACATATCATCCGAAATTGGACATATCTTCATAAGTTAAAGGATAAAGTTGATGTTCCCCATGAGCAAAATTACCAAAAGCGATCTGTTTCTTCAAAATAAGATCCCCGTCTTGTTAAAGAAAGGGAGAAGAAACAGAAATGCAAGCAAATCAAGGTAATCGAAAAAAGCTCTTAAAACCGATGTGGTTCAAAAACAATTTGTTTCAGTCAAACCAGGAATTTCTAAAATCTCAAAAACTTCAAACAATCATGAAGTTAAAATTTCAAACAATCAAACTGGTAAAACTCAACGGACATGGAAACCTAAATTGGTCACAAACTCAGGGGGAGCATCACCATTTCCAAATCATCGCGAAGTCGAGATAACTTTTGTCGATGAAAATTGAAGAACCAAGTCCACGAAGGCTTGGTCCCCATCTCCAACTGATCATTTGAGTTCATGTGCAGGGTGTTCCAGGAGGAACTATCAGTAGTCTTTGGATTGTTGATAGTGGGGCATCCAGGTACATGACAGGCGACATGAGACTTCTCTACGACGTCAAATCTATTAGAGAAGGTTATGTTGCTTTTTCTAGAGATAAAGGCGGATATATTACTGGTGCAGGAATGGTATCCAACGGGGTTGTTAGTTTTGATAAAATCAACTTTGTGCAACAACTTGATCACAGTCTTCTCAGTGTTTCTCAAATCTGTGATAAGAAGTTTTCAGTACACTTTGATGCTAATGGATGTTTTGTGCTGAAGCCCGGTTTTAAGATCCCCAAAGACTGGATTCTCTTATCTGCTCCAAGGGTTAACGATTTGTATGTCCTTGATATGAGCCAAGCAATCACAATGTCTACACAAGTAACATGTTTTGTTTCTAAAGCCACGGAAAAGGAAACAATCTCTTGGCACAGACGGATAGGTCACATTCACCTAAGGAAAATGAATCATCTGTTGAAGAATGAATTAGTAAATGGTGTTCCCGTAAAAAACTTTCACTTGCAAGACGTCTGTGTTTCGTGCCAGAAAGGAAAACAAAGTAAGAAAACGCACCCAATAAAGAAGATCAACACAGTTGCAGTGGCGCTTGAAAGCTTGCACATGGATTTATTCGGTCCTGTCAATCGCAAAAGTATCAGCAATGACTTGTACTTCCTAGTTGTGACAGATGATTATAAAGATTTTCTTGGGTGGTGTTTATGGCACACAAGAGTGAAACTTTCAAAATTATTAAAAACTTGATCACTACGATTGAGAATTTGTATACTTTAAAAGTTAAACGCATACGCAGCGACAATGGAACCGAGTTTAAGAATCTTGCCAAGGAGGAGTGCTAGATACACTCCTCAACAAAATGGCGTCGCTGAGCGTAAGAATAGAACATTGATCGAAACTGCAAGGACTATGTTGGTAGAGTCACAGTTGCCTATTCCCTTCTGGAGTGAAGCTGTGGCCTCTACATGCTACACGTTGAACCGAGTCCTTATAGTAAAAAGACACAACAAGACCTGCTTTGAGCTTCTTCACAAACGGAAACCAGATTTGCAATTTCTTAAACCGTTTGGGGCTCCTTGCACTATGATCGATCCAGATGGAAAGTGTGGGGCAAAAGCAATCGAAGAATACTTTCTTGGGTATGCCACCCCAAATTTAAGAGTTTGGAATCTTGAAACGAAAAGGATCAAGGAATGGTCTGAAGTCAGAGTACAAAGGCACACCTTGCTAGTGAGATGTCCAGGTCAGCCATGGATGTTTGAGTACGATGAATTTTTCAATTCGATCAATATGAAGAAGAAGTAGTAGATGCTGCGGCATAGATGTTTTTCAAGAGTGACAACGCAACAGATTCACCGTCGGTTCGTCCAATTATTGTCAACAATTCAGAATCATCATCAGTTAACAATAATTCTCTCGAGAATGAGGATTTTCACGATGCTACTGAACTGAACGAATCTTTAGAGGATGATGAATTTCTCGATGTAGACCAAGAAGCTCCTACAACAGTTGTGCATGGTACTTCTGAGGCTACGCCCCCTAAGGACTGCCCTAAAATAGCTGAAGCTACTGCATCATCCTCTTCGCTAGTTCAGGTTATTAATTTGGTTGTTGATCTCAACTTCAACAATCTGGGTATAAATATTCCATTTCCAGATAATCCGGAAACAAGAATCCATAATACCCATCCTCAACAAAACATCATTGGTAATGTTCACAGTGGCGTGCAGACGAGGAATCAGTTGAGAAACAACAACAATGTTGGCTTGTATGCAACGTTCAAAGAATCGGGTTTGTAGAATGATTGGTCCTTCGCATGTTATGTGTCACAAGAAGAACCAAAGTCTTGGAAAGAAGCGTTAAAGGATAATTCTTGGGTGGAAGCTATGCAGGAGGAACTGCAACAATTCCAGAAGCTTGGTGTCTGGAAACTGGTTGAGAAGCCTAAAAACTACAAGAAGATTGGCACCCCTTGGGTTTTCAAATGCAAGAAAGATGACAGTGGAGTAGTTGTCCGGAACAAGGCAAGATTAGTTGTCCAAGGTTTTCGTCAGATTGAAGGGATAGACTACAACGAAGTTTATGCACCGGTTGCACGTCTTGAAGCTATTCGGATTTTTCTAGCCTATGCTTCCTCAAGGGATTCAAGGTTTACCAAATGGTTATGAAAAGTGCATTCTTACATGGTGTGGTTGAAGAAGAGGTGTATGTCGAACAGCCTTCGGGTTTTGAAGAACCTATTCATCCTGATCGGGTTTGGTTGCTCAACAAAGCTCTCTACGGATTACATCAAGCACCGAGAGCTTGGTACGCACCCTTATCTAACTATCTGTTGGAGAACGGTTTTCGCCGGGGTCTTATCGATTGCACGCTTTTCATCAAAGAAAAAGATGGAGATCTTCTATTGGTTCAGGTATACGTAGATGATATTATCTTTGGTTCAACTAACCATGTTTTGTGTAGGGACTTCGAGTGTGTTATGCAGGAGAAATTCGAGAGGAGCGCCATGGGGGAAATGAAGTTCTTTTTGGGCCTACAAGTTCAATAAATGGAGTCTGGGATATTCATCCGTTAACCAACTGGGGTAGCCCAGTTGGCCACCGACACCCACCTCTTCCCAGAGGTACCGGGTTCGAATCTTGGGAGGGGCATATTTCACCCAGGGTAAGAATTTGGCAAGGGGAATTCACCGCGGAGTTAGCTTGGTCGGGTAGCGGCTCCCGGAGTGGGATCACTCCGGCGGTTGGGAGGACCGTGCACTATCCCCCCCGATATTCATCCATCAGACTAAATATGTCGGAGACATCTTGAGTCGGTTCAAGATGTCCGAAGCGACGCCCATTGGTACCCCACTTCTGCAGAATCACGGGATTACTCCGGACTTGAAGGGTGAAAGCGTTAACTCTTCATTCTTTCGCGCAATGATCGGATCTCTTATGTATCTCACAACCTCGATGCCCGACATAATGTATCCTACGTGCCTGCTCGATCGCTATCAAGCCAACCCGAAGGCCTCATATCTAGCAGCTGTAAAAAGGATTTTCCGCTATTTGAAGGGTTGCCCGGACACCGGTCTCTGGTACCCTAGGGATGATAGCTTCGAATTGATCGCGTTCAGTGATTCTGATTTTGGTGGCTGCAAAATTGACGGCAAATCCACAACGGCTGGATGTCAGTTTTTAGGAAATCGCTTGGTCACATGACAGTGCAAGAAGCAGACTTGTGTCGCTACATCAACTTGTGAAGTTGAATACATTGCTGCCTCAAGTTGTTGCTCCCAAGTCCTGTGGATACAACAACAAATGCGCGACTACGGTTTTGAATTCCTATCTACTCCTATTTTCGTTGATAATTCGGCTGCTCTACAGATCACTAGAAATCATGTGCAGCATAAAAAAGATAAAACACATCGAAATCAAATATCACTTTATACGTGATTGTTTTGATAAAAGACTTATCGATGTTGTTAAGGTCCACACCGATGACCAACGTGCCGACCTTTTTACCAAAGCATTTAACAAATCAGGATTTGACTATTTACGAATGGTAAACGGCATTAATGTCAAGCCAGAGTAAAACCAACATGGGAAAATCATTTTTGTAAATAGTTGTTTGTGTTTTCTTAGTTTCTCGTACTTTTTGCATTTTAGGGGAGTAAAAACGAAAAATACAAAAACATTGAAAATTTTTAAAAATACTAAAACATCGAAAAATTTCAAAAACATAAAAACAATAGAAAAAAATGAGTTTCCTGGCGAGAAAAAGAGAAAATGATAGTACATCAGTAGTCTGTCGAAACCTCTTTAAACTTAAAATGAAAAACGATAAGCAGCTCTATATAAGATGTATCGGTAGGCTCACAATCATTTTAAAGAGTGCAGGGTGATATAAACCTAAATCGACTGAAGACTGTGTGGGAACCACTCATTGGCATATGGTCTTGGTAACGAAATTTCGTTTGATAGATTGCCGAGGTTCTGAGATACGTGGTCATTATGCTGTTTATCATCTGGGTATCATGGTTGTTTCTTTTACCGAAAACAACGGGGACGCAAGTCTAGATCTTCCATGATACCATATCAACGTGTACATATCATACAAACATGTATATAATACATGATGCATCCGACCTCAATAAGTGATAAACAATCACATGTACCAATCAATAAGTGATAATATATCACATTTATCCGGGAGTCAAGTTCGTCTCTTTGTCGGTACGATGGTACTAACCTGTTCACGGACTTGCTCTTATACCCTGCATGCATCGAATATCAAGTTCCTCATCAATAAGTGATTTAATCACATAGGGCTTGTATTCATCCAAAAATAAGTGAGTATCTCATATCATATACGTTGAAAACAGATGATAAATGGTATACTCACCAGTAAGACGAACTCCCGTGCATACCTTGATACGGGAATGTGTCGTGTGTCGATTAACACCGGTCGGTAAGTATATATCATACCATAACGTATCCCCTAACCGCGAGTACATCTGATAAGTTGAGCTTAAGTGGATAACAATACCGATAATTGTTATAGGATGCTTATCTTAATATTAACTATTTGAACAACAAGAGCGTTTTGGCGTGACCGTACACTGATATGATTCTCTTACCCTCAAAACTCGCAAAAAGAATTTTTGTAAATATTTATTTACTGCTCTCAGTTTATGCATCTCTGTAAATATTTATTTACTGCTTTCCGGCTTTACATTTCAAATATTCAAAAATACCAAAAAGATTTTAGGTGTTTTTTATATAAACTTTATAAAAGCCAAAAAGATTTTATTTCTATCTTATTTTTGATTGCCCGATGTTGGATCTCAAGTCTTTTCCTCCTGGAACATGATATAAACCTAAAACAATTGCATCTTCATAAACGGTCGAAATTCGAATGTTTTGAAAGTTAAAATCTAAATTGATCAAATTTTTAGAACTTTCAAACTGTTGTCGGTCGGTAGTTGATTGAGAGTTGGTAACATGTGTATCGTTTGTTTACATTAATTATATTCCAAGCGGTTGTTCTCATTACGTGTTTAGCTTTCTTGTATGTGCAGATGCAGGATCTGAACCAGCTAAAGGCGAAGAGAACGTGTTATATGACAAGTTGTGGAATGAAGACACGACATTAATGCAATCAGAGGATCAAGATGATCGAGTTGCAGCTGACCACTCACCAACACTGAAAGGATCTGAAGTATTGAAGATCAAAAGATTCACGAGCATCTTTCAAGGGGGATTTTGTTGATACACTCCCAGTTTATGACACGTGAAGACATCTGAAGATCCGATAACATGTGAAGATCGAACCATCACGAGCAGCATCCAAGGGGGAGTTTGTTGATGCACTTTGTGGATGCAGCTCGGTTCGGTTCGACTCGGTTAGGTTCGGCTAAAGACCGACATCGCGACATTCCTCCGTCGTGCGCCCCAGAGTTCGACACACGAAGCACGAAACGCCGCAAGCTAACATCACCATGACATCATTATGATGATGTCACATTACACCATAAAATATTTGCAAGGAATTTGTTTGTGAATGTTGTCACGAAGTATGCATGTGAGACAAGACTCCATATAAACAAAGATTAACTGTTCGTTGATGAATAATGGCTACACACGAAGAATTGAAAGTTCGTGATGATTGTATGTGTCACGAAGACTTA
This sequence comes from Helianthus tuberosus, assembly GCA_030545235.1. Lineage (NCBI taxonomy): Eukaryota > Viridiplantae > Streptophyta > Magnoliopsida > Asterales > Asteraceae > Helianthus > Helianthus tuberosus. The sequence continues at coordinate 13,034,114 of CM060409.1, read as the reverse complement.
TCATTATTCGTCCATGATGATACCGACGAAGAATCCTCAATGTTCGTCGATGATGCTTTCCACGAAGACTCTATTGTGACTAAGACTACACCTCACAAAGTCTAAAGGTTCGTCAAATGTTTGAAGGTTCGCTGGTATGCTAATGTTCGTCGAATACTTGATGTTCGTCCAAATTCTCATGCGGCGAAGAATCAATGTGACGAAGACTTGATTCTTCGTCGACCTGTTGAATGTTCGTGGATGTGCTGTTTAGCTTAGCCTATATATAGCAGGTTGCTGAACAATAGAATTGGAGACACACTGAGAGACACGAGAGACACAGTCACGAGAGAACTAGTGAGATTGTTAGAGTATTATCCTCCGTAATCGTTGTAAACAAACTTTCTGGTGCTAATACAATTTATATTTAAACGTTGAATATGTGTTTGTTCTTGTGTCTTGATCTCGGTTTGCTTACCCGGTTGGATTCCGTACAACCGGGTTTGTTCGTATCACAAGGATAAGGTTCCTAGATCCTCCGCTAGTGGACCTACAAGTGGTATCAGAGTCGAGGCTCTCGTCGTTGTTAAAACCGAGACCTGTGTCCTGTTTTCGAACCCCTTTATTGAAGAATCTTTCAGAAAGTTTGTGTGGTTTGAACTACAGTGTAGTTTAATTTATAGTACCTCCTCAAGTTTTTTAAAATTTTAAAAAATTATTGCAATAGTATAACTTTCGTAGTCTTGCTGACACACAAATTATTTATGAAGGATTTAAAAGTGCCAAAACCCTTGGGCATTGTTGATGTAGCGTGTGCTACGAAAATGGAGATCTGGCACGTTGATTCTACGAATATCCGTGTAGTTCTTCCCCCACCCCCAAAATTCAACCCAAAGGGTAAAGAATTTGAAGTGAAAATTGAGTTAATTCAAAGTTCAAGTCTGATCTTTCAAATTACTAGAGAAACATATAAATACTAACAGAAATTCGAAATGGGCATCAAAAGGGCAATGGGCCAAACACAATCCCAAAAACAAAATGCCCAAAACACTTCAAAAAACATAAAAACGTAAATAAATAATTGAAATAAGCGTTTTTTGGCCCGGACGATGACCCAAACCGCCATAGGTGTTTGTAGCATGATGGAGCTCGTTCTCAGGTTCGTTTTGCCTGGTCGCACGCCCAAAACCACTACAAGAACGGGCCACCTTTAGCGGCGACATGTGTTGCCGGTATTGGTCGAATTTGTCGCCGCATTGACCTTTAGCGGCAACCTATCGTCGGTAAAAGGTCGCCAGTATTGATCGGCCGCTATTGGCCTACTGTCATCGCTAAAGGTAGCCGTCGCCGGTATTGCTCTTAAACCTTTAGCGATGACACCTATCGTCGCTAAAACGTCGCCGGTATTGATCATGGTCGCTAAAGGGTTTAAGTCAATAGCGGCGACACATATCGCCGCTAAAAGTCTTTTTTTTTAATACAGCTGTTGTATTTACAACACCCAACCATTTTTTCTGCCGAAAAAACAGAACCTGCCTATTTCAAACAACGCAAACATACGCCACGAACATATACTAAAGGTAGTATAATTAAAAACTACGTTTAAGTCGTACATTATAATCCTACAATGTTTAATTAAATCTAAATCATACATTAAAAACAAGTCACTCTTCGTCGGATTCATTATCGAATAAGTCGTCAGAATCGTAGTCGTTTGACTTTCCTTTTCCTTGTGAAGCAAGATAGTTGTTAAGTTGGTTAAAAAATGACGGGGTTTGGAACAAGCTGTTAACAAAATCCTACAATAATAGATATCAAAATGTATATTAGCATATTAATTAACGCTACCAACATATATTTAACAAGGAAACATGCGTTCGTTTGTCATTTTATAAATTGCGTAGTTTACCTTGGAAAAGGGTTCTTGCGTCCGAGCTTGCGAAGACGACATGTTCAAGGACGTGTTCGAGGACGTGTTGGAAGAAGGTTTAGGGCCCATCCCGCGGTACCATCCTCGCCGCTCTCCCAACACTTCTTGAAACGGGGCAATTGGAGGACCATCGCCGCTCCATTCATCTATGGCCTGTTGTATGTTCCGCTGTATTTTAAGAAGATGATTAAATATATATGTGTATATATATATATATATATATTTGTTATAGAAAATAATACTTAAAAGAAATACTTACGTAATTTTGTTCAGCAACCGGATCAACCCAATTCCCTTGATTGTCCGTGTGGGTTTTAGCATACATAGGTACCCAATCCATATCCTGTTTAACATTAAACTTATATTAGACATTAAATAAACAAAAGCTTACACAAACGCACACATACATAAAACATTACATTTTTATAGGCGGTGCTACCGTACGACGATGTCCCCCCACGGTATAGGAATTGTTGTTTCTCACGTACTAGTTTGTTGGCCATGCTTCTTTTAATATATTTTTCTTGCCGGAAACCTTCGATGGTTCTCAACCAGTTTTAATAGGGCACATCCACGGGATGGTATGCCCTTGGCCTCTCAAGATCATCGTAACCTCCCTCGCTCTCAAATAATTTTCTAGCGTCATACTTGTGGTCAGTGTACCGCTTCATAAGCACAGTCCTAATACCACCCTTCAAGTTTCTCGCCTCATAATCACGTTCCACTTCATCAAAATTGAAATTTTCCTACAAATTAAATAAAAAAGTTAAAATATCATATATAAATTAGATTTGCATGTGCTTAAATATTTGATAAAATTTTATGCATATAACTTATTTACCCGTAAGTGGTTCATGACGGCATCCTTGTAATGTTGTTTAACGTTATCCCATCCAATTTTATCAAACGGGATGGTCCGCCACATATACAGGCTGGCCTCCCTTGAAAACATGTCTCTTGATTTACCAACAGGGGTAAACGTGACCTGTCTGTCAAACGTAAGCGATACAGCCCCCCCCCCCCCCCCGCTTTTACTAGACGCCGTAGTTTCTCGTTTTTGGCTTTCCCCCTAACCTTCTTTGGGGGAACCGCTGCAATTAAAACAAAAATAATTAGTAACAACATTTATAATATATAAAATATAAGGACTACAAAATAATTTAGTAAAAGACTTACAGTCAGTCTCGTGCGTGCCACGAAATCCACCAGGAGGCGGTGGATCACCAGCGCCGTCACCCCCATGTCCCCAGGGGGCCACATCCGCCATCAGATAAGCGAATATCAGCAATACCAAAAACATAATCCCTATAAAGTTACAAATGTTACAGCATGTGTATCTAATAGAAATTAAGGGAAAGTACAACAACCAGCCTCAAATAAATATTTCAAACAAGTGTTTATCAAATACAAATCAATATAAATTACAATAACTTTTATTTTAGTCAGACTCCACATAATCGGGATCATCCTCATCATAATCAGCCTCGACCTCATCACAATCAGTCTCGACCTCAAACACTTCATCGACGGTAGCTTGAAGGCTCGCCCGCAGTAACATGAGAAGATCCAATTTGAAAGTATTGGGTCAACTCAATGACAAGTGGACAGTTAGATGAAGATTTTTTGTCGACAATATCTTCTAAGCCTTTGTCAACATTTTGAACCTTATTGATGCGGTCATCACTTAATGGCCGATCCCAAATTCTTCGATGATTAACATTTTCGACTACCCACCTATGTTTATTTTTTTGGTTTCGAGACGTTTCTTGAATGAAAAACACTTGTTTGGCTTGCGAAGCAAATATGAGTTGATCGTCTTTGTCCCATTCATGTTCAGTGCTTATACTGGGGATATTATTGTCATGGTTTACACCCCTTTGAGTATCAAACAACTTGCACCGAAATAGGACAGTGGAATAATCATTTGTGTAACGCAACTCAATAATTTCTTCTAATTGGCCATAAAATTTCACACCGTTCTCTCCAACCACTTCCACCCCAGAGTTTTCGTTGCGCATTTTGCATCACGTTCAAGTGTCTTAAACTTAACACCGTTGACTATGCAAGCAGTGTAAGTGTAAGCAGTCATTTTCGCATAAATTGAAAGAGCATGCAACTCCGGGTGGATTTCTGGTGAATTTTGTGTTTTCATCAAATAGACCTAACAAATATAGAGTAATAATGTTTGTTATATATGTATTACCTAGCAAGTGTAGAGTAATGAGTGTTATATATGTATTATACCTTATGGAGAAACCATCCCGGAAATTTGGTTTTAAGATCATCTTAGGGATGTGTAAGTTTGAATTCACTACATTGATGACAAATATAAGAAAGGAATGAAAAATACCAATTAACAGATTATGAAAAGTTAAAGATAGAAGCACTCACATCATGTACTCCCTAACTTCTGCGCAGTTTTCGAGGACAAACCATTCCATCTTGCTTTTTTCGATGAATGATAGATATTTGTGCTTTGTTGCGCCAACAGGACGACATTTGGACTCAAACACCCATAACTTTCTTTTTTCAACAACGACATCATCGTTTCTATCTGGGCGATTGAACTTAGTCTGAACATCTTTAAGGTACATTGAACAAAATGTTAGAGCTTCTTCAAACACATAACCTTCAGCTATACAACCTTCAGGCCTTGCCGGGTTTTTGACATAGTTCTTTAGTTTTTTCATGTACCTTTCAAATGGATACATCCATCTAAAAGCTACTGGACCTCCCGCAATCGCTTCATCAGGTAAATGCACAAGTAAATGAACCATAATGTCAAAAAATGCAGGTGGATAGATCATCTCTAACTTGCATAAGATGGTAACAATGTCATCCTTTGCTTTCTTCATATCATCCACCGATAGTGTTCTAGAGCAAAGTTGCTTAAAGAACATACAAAGGTCTACTATTGGTGTAGATGTATCTTTAGTCAAAAGCCCTCTAACGCCAATCGGTATCAAACGTTGCATGAGGATATGACAGTCATGAGATTTCAACCCGGTAATGTTAGCATTGTTATCTGTCACCCTCTTACTGATATTAGATCCAAACCCATCTGGTAATTTAACATTTTTTATAAACTGACAAAAAAGTTTTCGATCATCGGACTTGAATGAGTACTTTGGGTGGGGACTTAAGAACTTGCCACCCGATTGTTTCAGCCATTGTGTGGGCCGAATGTTTAGTTTTTCCAAGTCGGACCGCGCATTTGGCGTGTCTTTGCTCTTATCGTTCATTAGAAGATTACCGAGCAAGCTGTCGCACACATTTTTCTCTATATGCATTACATCTAAGTTATGTTTCAGCTGCAGAGAAGACCAATACTCAAGGTCAAAAAATATGCTTCTTTTGGACCAGTTCAACTCGAAATCTGACCGGGTTATCCTCCCACCTCCAAAATCTGGATGCTTGCCTGGTAGACGATTAATTAAATGACCGAGTTGAGCTTCTATGTCAGCTGGGCTAAACTGTCTCAGAGGGTCTCGTGTCTCGGGTCTCCCATTAAATTCGTCTCGAAGGATGGTTGGCATTTAAGAACCGGCGATGACCAACATAAGCACATTTACCAGTTACACGTATTGAAGGAGTGTGTTGGTTACAAGTTGGGCATGCCATGTAGCCTTGTCCGCTCCAACCTGATAGACTACTACGGGCTGGAAAGTCATTTATGGTCCATAACAACGCCGCCTTCATTGTGAAGTATGTGTTTGTTGCTGCGTCTTTAGTACGTACACCTGTCCACCACATCATTTATGCATACTTACATATACATTTGCATACTTTATAGAAACATACATACTAACATACACATTTTTCACCAACATACTAACCTACACCTACATACATACATTCATTCATTCATACACTTACATACCCACATACATGCTTACATACACCTACATACACAAATACATAGACTTTCTTATACAATTTGACCAAAACCACAAAATTTATACATACTTACATACATATTTGCATACTTTATACAAACATACATACTAACATACACATTTTTCACCAACATACTAACATACACCTACATACATACATTCATTCGTACACTTACATACCCACATACATGCTTACATACACCTACATACATAAATACATAGATTTTCATATACACATTTTCCCCAAATACATCTACATTATGCATTTGACATACTAACATATACCTACATTATACATTTATTGAAGTGGTCTAGGGCGTCGTTCACCCGGTGGTTGGGGAAGAAGAGGACGACGGTGGTAGTGCACCTGGTGGTGGGCTACCAGTATTGAAGTGGTCTAGGGCGTCGTTCACCCGACTGATCACCAGCATCCAAATGCCCCAGGAGTTTGGGGCTGTTTATCCTCAGGAAGGTGATACCGGTGCCTGTGCTCCGGCCAGTCATGTCACCATGTGGGCCGATTCTTTCATTGATGGTAACCTTCGTTTACCACTAACCGTTTTTGTCACTGAGGTCTTGGAGTATTACAAGGTCCATATCTCCCAGATGAGTCCTTTTGGGATGATACGTATTAGAAACTTTGAGTACACTTTTCGTGCTCTTGGTTTGCCGGTTACCGTTGATAATTTCCGAGGGTTCTACCAATTGACGGTGAACACCGGCTTCTTCTCTTTCAGTCAACGGTATGGAAGCACCAAGTTGATGACTCCACCAAAGGGTATTACGACGTGGAAAAGAAAGTTCTTTTTTGTTAAGGCTGCCGCGTTTGTTGTTGGTATGACTTTGCGGAATGTCAATGAGCCTATCCCTGCGGAGGATATAACTATTCCTAGTGCGGAGACCGCTGAGTGGTTCCCAAGATTGAGGACTATTGAGAATAGGCAGCTGACTAATGATGAGTTGTGGGTGCTGCGGATGATGTTGACTAGGGCTGATAAGCATGCAAAGCCCGTTGTGTGGGAAAAAAACTGGTGGTAAGTATTCTTACGCTTGTGCGGTTTCTTTATTCCTTTGCTTGTTATTGATTTGTACGTGTATTATCAGAAGTCGCTGAGTTGTGGAAGATATTTGATCCAACCTTTACCGGCAAGGTGGATATTGTTAAGTGTGCGTCGGGTGAAGGTTTTAACCTGACCATCGTCCACAACTTCCGCGCTCCTAAACGCGATGCACTGGTTGCACCCCTGCTGCAAGGCAAAGGTATAAGCCATAACATTCTTTGTTGCTTTATACGGTTCACCTTGCTGATTTTCTATATGTAGGTACCCTTGGGGTCCTTGGTAAATTTGAGTCAAAGGGTGCGCCCAAAAATCATGCGGAGAAGAAACATGTGGATAAACCCGTGCGGGGTCGCGGCGTGAAGAAACCTGAGGCTCCTGCTGTTCCGCCTTTGGTGCCGCAGGCGGCAGGTATCTCTCGCTCTCATTCCCGCAGATATACCGATTACGTGGTAGTATCTGACACCCTTGAGGGTTTGGGTGTTCCAGGTGGTGGTGCGGTTGCAGGTGGGACCTCTGCGGGTTCCAAACCGGTTGATGAGAAGAAGAGAAAGGCAGATAAGGCTGTTGATGCTGGTGAGAAGAAGAAACCGAAAATTCAGACCCGACGGAAGGCTGTTCTGAAGTCTGTTGAACCTGTGGTTGCTTCTGGTAAGTTCATAATTTTTACATGTATTGTTTTTGTACTTGTAGTTTAAAGCCTTTTTGCTTTGATTACAGAACCGCAAGATGAAGGTTTCTCCATTTTTGATGCTCCTCATTCCCCTCCGCGTGACAAAGCTACGGATGTGGGGGTAAAAGTGGTGCCTGAGCCCTCTGCGCGGGCGGAGGATACTGGGAAGGGGCCTGCGGCTCAGATATATGATACAGTGGATTCTCATGATAATGTTATCACCCCAGAGGATACAGAGGAGCTTCACTTGAAGTTTGCTTATACTGGAAGCAAGAAATCTCCCGCTGCTGAGAAGGCTTCTGGTTCCGCTTCAGGGGGTGCGGGTTTTACAGAGACTCCCATTCAGCCTGAAGAGACTGAATTGGAGTTTTATTACCGCACTTATACTGAAGATCGGGCCATGACCTATCACTGCCCTCCATGGACTGTAATGCAAGGGGATGATATCTCTGCTGACCCCTCCGCGTGTAGGGAGATTTTGGGTGGTTTGGGAACCCCATTTGAAGTCAATCGGGCCCGAGCCTTGCCAACTGAGGTCCAGATTAACCAACTCTCCTCCATGCTTGTGGGGAGTTCCATAATGGCGAATGCCATTTTGGACAACTACATGGTGCTGGGCCGCAGGGAGGAGGAAATTGCGCGGTTGCGTGCCGAGGCTGACGGGTTGGTGAAGGCTGCACGTGAGGGTGCAGAGCAGCTTGAAAGGGATAGGGCTGCTTTTGAAAAGCGTAAGCAGACTGACGAGTGGGCTGCCACTGTTGAACTTAAACAGGTTCGTACCCTTGCAAAACTACTTTCTGATGAGCGCAAGAGTTGGAAAGAAACTCTTTCTAATGAGCGCAAGACGCTATCTGATGAGCGCAAGACTTGGAAAGAATCTTGGGCAAAACAAAATGAAATTCTTTTTCATGTTCGTCAGGAGCTTACCAATGCCAAGGCAGCGAATGCTTCGTTGGTTAAAGAAAAAGCCGCAGCTGTTGTGGCTGCTCAAGAGGCCAAGGAAGCAGAAGGTCGCCTTTCCAAGGCTCTTGAAGAGGCCAAAGAAGAGGAGGGCCGCGCTGCAAGGGCTCTTGAAGAGGCCAAAAAGGCGGAGGCCCGCGCTGCAAGGGCTCTTGAAGGGGCAAATGTTGACCGCTCGAACTTAACCAAAACTATCCTGGGCCTCCAGGTATAAGTCTCTCCTGTTTTTGAATTTGTACATGTTTTACAAGTATGTTGATTATCTTTGTATACTTGTGTTTCCCTTGTTGAAAGGCTGAAGTACGGAGCCGGGGAGATACTATTGAGGAGGTCTCTGCTCGTGCTGCTGATGCTGAAGCGCGGGCAAGAGAGGTTGCAGAGGCTAGAGATAGCCTTGCTTCTTCACTTGAGCTGCTCCGGACCGATCGTGAATGGATGCGCATGCATGGGATCGGACATGTAAGTATCCGTTGTCTTTGTTATCTTTTTTTAGGTTTGCCTTTGATAACCGTAGTATTCTTGTTTCGCAGATTGTTACGTCCATTCTTGACGCACCTGAGAACGTATCAGGTGTCAATGAGATTAAGGAGCGCGCCCGGGATGCTGGTTTTAAAGTTGGCTACAATCGTTGCATTGCTCATATGAATGTTATGGCCCAGGGCCAACATACTGATGAGCGATCTGGGTTCCCCGGTGTGGATACCGAAGCGCTTCTTGCTGCGATTGCGGTTACGGCGTATAATGAGACGTCCATTACTGCTCTTGATGACCTTAATGAGTTCCTAGAAGCAGAGGATTATGTAGACCGCTTGCGGGTGTTGTATGCTGATGAGGACGATGAGGAAAAGCCTGCTGTTGAGGGCAAGGATGGTGCAGGCTCCAGCGGCAGACTAGGCTGGCATGCGTGCTTTTTGTTGTGTCCTCAATGTAAATGTCAAAAACCTTATGTAAATCCCTTGTGCACCACGTAGGTGTAGGAATTTTTTGAATATAAAGTTTGAAACGTTTCAGTTTATACAAGTGTTTTTACTACTTGCATGTGTGAACTTGTATGAGTTAATGTTAATGTGAATTAACACTAGGTATGTGTTTTCCTTTTGCATATCTAGATGATATGCAAGTATGAAAACTGTATCCAGCCGGATAGACATTGTTGCCATTGCTGGCCTATTATAAAAGTTGCGTGTGGTTACCACTCTGTGTGGGTAAAGCGAATAAAGATTTTGCTAATCTGTTTTTGTGGATACCGCAGAGTGGAACACGCATTTGTAATAGAAATAAATAAACAATATTGCATTGAATCGTCTATTTATTTATTTGCAAATGGCCTGCGGCCCGATAGGTTACATGGTACATGTAAAAAACATGGCTTACATATAACAGCGTCGAAGCTGTTGTGCATTCCATGTGCGTGCGATAGTTTCGCCTTCTAATGTTTGCAGTTTATACGCGCCTTTGCCCAGGACCTCTTGGATGAGGTAGGGTCCTTCCCACTTGGGGCCAAGTTTCCCTGGGCGTTCTGCGTTAGATGCTTCATTGTCACGAAGGACGTAGTCTCTAGGGTTGAAAGTACAAATGCGGACGCGTGCGTTGTAGTACTTTTCAAGTTTGGTTTTGTACTTGGCCTCGTTGATGGCAACGTTTTCGCGCCTCTCTTCTAGGAGGTCCAAGTCAACTCTGCGCTCCTCATTGTTGTCTATCTTGTTGATAGCCAACATCCTAGGTGAAGGGAGGTCGACTTCTGCGGGGATCATCGCTTCAGTGCCATATACCAGGCTGAAGGGTGTCTCACCGTTACTTGTCTTTGGGCTTGTCCTGTGTGCCCATAAGATACTTGGGAGTTCATTAAACCAGCCGCGTCTGGCTGTTCCCAACCGTGCTTTGATGCCTTCGACTAAGCTTTTATTGATACTCTCGACCTGGCCATTCCCTTGCGGATGCGCCACTGAGGAGAATATGTGTTCAATATTTAGCTCCTTTAGCCATTTTTGAAAGTCAGCGGCAGCGAAGTTGGTACCGTTGTCGGTGACAATGCACATTGGTAGACCGAAACGGCAGATGATGTGTTCCCAGACGAATTTCCTTGTTATCATAGCGGTGGTTGAGGCGAGCGGTTTTGCCTCTACCCATTTTGTAAAGTAGTCAACAGCCACAATGATAAATTTCACTGCACCTGGTGCGTCTGGAAATGGTCCTACCACGTCGATTGCCCATTTTTGAAATGGCCATGCGGTGGTGACGGGGATCAGGTTGTTCTTAGGGCGCAAGGTCTTGGGAGCATGCCGCTGACAATTGAAACACTTGCGCAAGACTTTGACTGCATCCAGGTGCATGCCGGGCCAGTAGTACCCGGCATTCATGATTTTGGCCACCACCATGCGTGGGCCTGCGTGTATGCCACATATTCCTTCGTGTATTTCTCTAATAAGGTACGTGGCATCTTGAGGGTCGACGCATCGTAGGAGTGGCCCCAGGTATGATTTACGGTATAAGATGCCGTCTCCCATTTGGTAATGACACACTTTGTATTGTAGCTTGCGTGCCTCTGCCTTGCTTTCGGGAGTAACACCGATTGTAAGTATGCAATGATCGGTGTCATCCAGGATGTTGTACCGTACTGGATGACATTGACTTAGCGCAGGGGTACTGAGGGATTTTGCAGAACATCGATGCGTACCTCTTTTGCTAGGTGTTGGAAGCTGGTGGATGCAAGTTTTGATAGTGCATCCGAGGGTTTGTTATCACTCCTGTTGATATGGTGGATATTGAAGGAGGTGAACTTTGATTTCAGTTGCAAGGCTTGTTCGAGGTAGAGGATCATGATATCCCCTCTTGCTGCATAGTCGCCACGTATCTTCCCTGCCACTAATAGTGAGTCGACGTGTGCTTCCAAATGTTTGACGTCGAGTTCGACTGCCAGCCGCAGCCCGGCCAGTAGAGCCTCGTACTCTGCCTCGTTATTTGTGCTTTGAAAATCGAGGCGGATAGCATAGGTAAGTTCTTGGCCGTCGGGGCTGACGACGCGCAGACCTGCACCTGCACCATCTTCGTTGGACGCACCATCCGTATATAGTGCCCAGGTTTCTGCGGATGATGGTGGTGATGCAGGGTTTTGTTCTTCTTCGGATTCTTGAATGCGATTTGCTGGTACTTCAGCAACGAAGTCAGCCAAGACCTGGCCTTTGATTGCCGGGCGCGGCTTATAGTTCAGCGAAAGTGCGCCCAGCTCGATTGCCCATTTTGCTAACCTCCCAGAGATGTCGGGTTTGGATAGGATCGGGCCGATCTTGTAGTTGGTTAACACTGTGACGACGTGGTTTGCAAAGTAACGTCGTAATCGTCTCGACGCGTGCACTAGTGCCAGTACCAACTTCTCCATGATGGAGTATCTCGTCTCTGGGTCGTTGAGCATTTTGCTGATGTAGTAAATGGGTGTTTGAACTCCTTCCTGCTCCAATATGAGTACCGCGCCTACCGCGTTGTCCGCGGCAGATAAGTACAAGATGAGTGGCTCATCCTTACGTGGTGCTGTTAGAGTTGGGAGTTGAATCAAACACTCTTTCATCTCCCGGAAAGCTTTTTCGGCGTCTGCAGTCCATTGGAATTGCTCATTTTTTAAGCAGCTCCGCAGGGTCTTGATGAAAGGATAAGACTTAGCTGCATGGTTGGCTAAGAATCTATTAAGTGCGGCTAGCCTGCCGGCTAGTCGTTGCATTTCCTTCATCGTAGAAGGCGATGGCATGCGTTCGATCGCTTGTACTTTTTCCGGGTTCACCTTGAATCCATCTTTAGTTACGATTAATCCGAGGAACTTGCCTTCTTCCATTCCAAACGAGCATTTCCCTGGGTTGAGCTTCATGTTGACGCTTCGCAGAGTTTGGAATGTTCTTTCAATATCATTGAGCATGGTGTCTTCCTCCATGCTCATGACGACCAGGTCGTCCATATAGATTTCGACACTTTTGCTGATTTGACCACGGAAAGTGTCGTTCATCAATTTTGGGTAGGTTGCGCCCGCGTTGCGCAACCCGAACGGCATTTTTGTGTAGCGGTAGTTCCCGGTAGGAGTGCGGAATGCCGTTTTATCTTCGTCCTCGATTGCCATCTGCACCTGGTGGTAGCCTTTGTAACAATCGAGGAAGCACTTCCACTGAAATGGTGCGAGGTTATCGACCTTTTCGTCGATCTTTGGAAGTGCGTAACAATCCTTGGGGCAGGCTTTGTTGAGATCTTTATAGTCGACGCACATGCGCCAGCCCCCGGATGGTTTTTCTACCATGACTGGGTTTGACAACCAAGTCTGGTATTTGACTTCCCGCAGGATGCCTGCGGAGAGCAGCTCTTGGACCTGCTCATACATCGCCTGGTTTTTTGCTGATCCAAGGTGGCGTTGGCCTTGGATCACCGGCTTGATACCTGGCATGGTATTCAAGAAGTGCTGCGCGATTTCTCATGGTACCCCTATCATGTCTGCGGGTGTCCATGCAAAAATATCCTGGTTCCTGAAGAGGAGTTGTTTCATGTGCGCTTTGATAGTAGGAGACAAGGCGTGGCCCAACGTAACTGTTTGCTCTGGGTGTCTTGCGTTTCGAATTCATTTTTCTGGTTGAGTGTTGGGGGTAGGCCTTGCTACCTTGGCCGGACGCAGCTCGTCCGTAGCCAAAACTTCTCTTCGGGCGTATATTATCGCGACCCCCGTTTCGGTTGGGAAACTGATGGCGGAGTGAGGGACGGATGTGATCATGTTGAAGTCGCCCTGGGACTCTCTCCCGAGAAGTACGTCGTACTTGGAGGTGTGCGGTAAAACCATGAAGTTCACCTCCTCCGTTCTTGTGGGCCTCCCGTTGGTGAGGCGCACAGGAAAAGTAATCTGGCCCAATGGGATTACGGTTTCCCCAGCAAACCCGGCAAACGGGTAGTCTGCTGGCTGCAACCGATCTTTGTCTTCTTGATCGAATTGGTTGAAGCACTGGTCGTATATGATATCAGATGTACTGCCCGGGTCGATGAATAATCGCTCGGTGCAGTAGTGAAGCAGGTGGCCTGTGATAACCACGGCGCGCCTATCGCGCGGTCTGCCACAGACTTTTGGAAAGACGACTTGCTCGTCTTTCCAGTCATTGTCCGGTCTTCTCGCCGCCTTGCGCGGTCTTCCTTTTCCTCCATTGATCATGTGGGTTGAGGCCACATACATGGTCCTCTTACCCGTGGAGGTGCCCTCGTTGTGGGGGGTGATGCGCTTGGTAGCTTTTTGTGCGCCTGTCAACAGGTGTTGCAGTTTCCCCTCTTTTAGGGCTCGCTCAATCTCCAGTCAGAGACTGATGCAGCTGTTTGTTGTGTGGCCATTGTCCTTGTGATACTCGCAGTAGAGTGCGAGATCTTGGTTCTTTTTGGACTTCATTGGTTGGGCCGGTCGCAGGAATTGCGCGTCCGTAAGGAGGACGTCGCTTGGCGACTGGTTGATCTCGGTCCAGCTACGGTCCCGGGCTGGTTGTTACGCGGGACATATGTTCTTGGATCGCTGCCGCGATTCCATGTGTCCCGGTTGCGCTTGTTGCGCTTGTGTTCTTGGTGGGAGGATTGGCCTTCTGTTTGGGGCTGCACCTTTGATACGTGCGGTCTGAGGGACCGCTGAGTCTGGGCGTATGTCTTGACCGCAGCCATGACATCTTCCCATTTCTTGGGCAAGCCGTCCTTGCCGGAGATATTCATAACCATTTGTTCGTCCTTGACTGCAACGATGAAATGGTTACGTGCCATCTGGTCCGCAACGTCGCCTATCTCTAGGAACTCTTTATTGTAACGGACAACGAATGCCTCAAGCGATTCGTTGTCTCTGCGCCAGATGTTCATGACGTCCATAGAATCACGTTCATGACGTCACCGCTGGCTAAAGTGTGCGAGGAAATTTTGTTGCAAGTCCTCGAATGAGGCCAGTGATCCCACCGGCAAAGAATCGAACCAAGCCCTGGCCAGACCTGTTAGGGTCTGGGGGAAAAAATGACACCAGGTGGGTTCATCCCACCTACCGTTGCACCCGGCGCCGACGAAGTTGTTCATGTGATCATCTGGGTCGGTCGAACCGTTGTATTTCCCAATGTTTAATGGGAATTTTGTGGTGGTGACATCGGCGTGGGCGATTTCTGGGGCGAATTTGGAGTTTTCGGCCGCAGATTTCGACCTGTAGGGTTGGCTTTGGTGGCGCTTTGCAGCGCAGAGTTATGTAGTACGGGGGTGAGTGGGAGGAACATAGTTATGTCCTCCCGGTCTACTGCTGGTAGCATGAGACTCCCCGCGGTATGTACCGTCGTCGGGATCAGTATGGCCTTGTCCTTCATGGTGGGACTGAGGTCCCACTCGGCTATGAATGCCGAGGCCGCGGTGCGCTGTAGACTGCCGCCTATCCTCGCCATGGGGGCCTAAGCGGCTATGTATAGGGTCCCTGCGGCGGGACCCGTATGAGGAATCGTCCGCATCCAGCGTGCGGACATCGCAGTAAGAGGAACCGCGGTCTTCGTGCCTGCTTCGGGAGGCCGGATGTGTTGGGGCCCTGCCGTCGTATTGTAGAATACGACCCGCAGGGGTATGCGGTGCTGGGGTAGGCCCCGCAGATACTTGCGCATCTGCGCAGGCTCTGTTGTATGGTGCGGCCAGCAAAGCTTGTTGCTGGTCGTACCAGGTATGAAGGTTCATGCCTGGAGGTATCACAGAAGCGTACTGTGATAGATCGTGTCCGAACGTAAGGGATGCACCCCCTTGCGTTGATGTGCCAATATGTTCAACATTTGGGGCTGGAGGGGCAGTCCCTGTAGGCTCTGTGTTTGCGGGGTTTTGGTTATCTCCGGTAGTGTTGTTTTGACGATCAGACATGATCTTTGGAGAGAAAGGGATGGTTGGAAAAAGTGCTAACAGTAGCGGTGGGCGCCTATGATGAAACAATGGTTAACCTGGTGGGGTTAACTCACTGGTCTCGTCAAGAGGGTTAATCCCTTCTTTCCGAGGATCGCTTGGCTGGATCGTCTGGTGGTGGGCTTCCTGCACAAGGAAACAAGTCGTGACTCGTAACAAGGTAGATGGGGTGGGGGTGCTCCTTGTTACCACTCTCCGGCGTGAGAATCAGTAATTTGCCTGGGAAGGAAAGTGTGATAGTAGTCGTAGTAAGAGAATTGAGAAGTGATACCTCAAACCTGGTTTGGGGTGAGTATTTATAGCCGAGGAGTGAAGGAGGGTAGTTGAGTAGCTAGCCTGACATCGCACAGCTACCTGCAGGTGTGTCAGACTTGTCAGTCTTGGGGAGGATGTCACGTCCTGCTGTGGTGTCAGACTGTTGCACATATGTGGGCTAGTAGGCGACTGTTCACAGTGCCACTTGCACTGAGTGTCAGACCCACTTGCCTTGTAGGCAGGATGCGGTGCCAGGCCGCATCTCTGCTTGCGGTTACAGACGTTGTTCCCGCGTTCTTTGTTCTATCCAAGATGCATGCGGGATGCGGTGCCATGCCGCATCGCCGCTATGTGACTGTTACTGTTGTCCAGACCCCTTGTCATGACGAAAATGTTCATAGGATGCGGTGCCAGGCCGCATCGCCATGTGTAACATTTGTTTCCGTACTTAAGGTAAGTCTTCTCATTACTGGACAGGTTGGATTGCTGTGTTCGCGCGTGCCCGCACGGACACAGGTAAGTTTATTGCTGGTGGGGGTTTTAGTAAGGGTAATGGCCATTCGCGGTCATGCAGACGCGAGATCTAGGACCATACCCCTTCACATACCAAAACAAAAAATTATTCAATATCTAAACTTTGAAAAAAAATACATATAAAACTAACCGTATTTTCAAGTTTCCAAGAGATGTAGACCGCGTAGACGAGGTAGTGACCGGAGAAGTGACGGTGGTGATCGGAGAAGTGATGGTGATGATCCGATTTCACTACCATAAACACAAAAACATACAAAAATATACAAAAATTAAAGCCTATCATATGTATATAACAAAATAAAGAAGAAATGTAACAAAAACTAACCGATTTGGTCGAAATTTGATGAAATCTGGCGGTGCTCTCGAGTTTTTGGAGGAAAAAGTGAAGAAAGGGGGAAAAATGGCGCTGATAAGGAAGTAATATCATTTGACCATTAGCGGCGCCACCCTGTCGCCGGTAAAGGGTTGACCAGGGATAAGGTTTGTGTGGCTAAGGTTTAATGCTCTGACACATACCTTTTAGCGGAGACAGCCTGTCGCCGGTATTAATTTTTTTTGTCGCCGCTAATAAGTTTTAATTCCCCAACCGTTAGATCAGGATTTTGATCAACGGCTGGGGTTTGGTTTCAGCATTAGGCACGCGGATCGACCAATAGCGGCGACAAAAACCTTGTCGCCGCTAAAAGCTATCCTTTCTTGTAGTGAACGGACACCCGTAGCCCAAGTTAAAGCCATTTTAGTGAGGCCCCTTTTGTTACACGATCTTGGGCCTACAAATACAAGATGGTCCGCTTCTCCACACTTGGACCAGTATCAATTGTATTGGTTAGATCAGTTTTTGATGGATGTTAATGAAGCCACTATGCTTAGTGTTATGCGAAATGTAAGTTTTAATTTTGATGCCAAAGTGTGAGTTCCTTTGTAATAAATAACATCGATTCTTATTATAGATTTTGCGTAAAAAACAACATAAATCAAAAGAAAAATGATGATATGGATTGTTTACACTATGAGCCTTTCAGAGATGATAACGTTCTTGCTCAAGAAGCTGCTAACAGGGTCTGGCTTTCTATATTAGCTGGTATGTTATATCATATATATCTTTTTCTTATTTCCATAATAAGTCCAACAAATTTTGTTTGTATTTTTGTTAAACAGGGATCCACTAATTTTTTTATTTTTTTGGCGATTACCTGATCTTGATTGATGCTTGACTATAGCAAATAACATTAGTTTGAAAAAAAAAAATTAGTGGAAAGAAAAAAATTATCGCATTATGACAATAAAAAAACCGGCCTACGGACGGGTATATAGCTAGTTTATTAAACTAAAGAGTGAATTGCAAGTTTTGTCCTTTATCTTTAGGCCATTTTGCAAGTTTTGTCCTTTATGTTTAAATTTGACGAGTTTTGTCCTTTATGTTTAAAAATCAAGCACATTTTACCCTTTGGCCTTAAAAATCAAGCACGTTTTGTCCTTTATGTTTAAAAATCAAGCACGTTTTGTCCTTAAAAATCAAGCATGTTTTGCCCCAAAGGGTAAAACGTGCTTGATTTTCAAACATAAAGGACAAAACTCGTCAAATTTAAACATAAAGGACAAAACTTGCAAAATGGCCTAAAGATAAAGGACAAAACTTGCAATTCACTCATAAACTAAAACTACAGATGGTAAACATTGTTTTAATTAAGAATGGGAAATTAATAGATTTCGTATGAATATTGGGACCAGTCGGTTTGTGCTAGCTAGCTAGGGACCAGTTCGTCTTGTTTTGCAGGTAAACAACAGAAGGGATACGACAGATTACTCAAAGGACATAAACCAGTAAAAATTGGATGGTTTATAATAAATAGTTATTTAAATATAGTCTTGTTTATTGTGGCCATGCTAGCTTGACCCTTATCTTCTCTATTTTATCTTCTTGCAAACCGATGATAATCTGTACATATTTATCCCTATATATTTGCAGCACATTTTTCATACCTGGACATGTTAATTACTAATAATTTTTATTTGATAACTGACAAGATCTAATATTCAAATGTATAGAGAATGATCATTCTGAGGCAATCAACTTTAATATATCTAATGGTCCAAGTGATGGGTTTACTAACCCAATCATTTGAGCTTGGAATATGAAGTCATAGTGTTATAGCTTGCATCTTTTCGTGAAAACCATTTTAGGAGTATCGCATGGCTTCTTCTAACCCGATTTTTAGCCCAAACTATGGTGAGAAACCATGGGTGGATCAAATCAATGAAACCTTAAAAACCCAGATTGCAGTCACAGTAGATACGCCTCCAGTTTCCATATTTGAAATTCCCAAATACCTCAAAGCAGAAAAGCTGGAAGCATACGTCCCTCTACGAGTCGGGCTTGGGCCGAATCACCATTTTCGGCCTGACCTCTATCACAAGATGGAGCGGAAGAAGCTCACGACGGTGAAAAGGGTACTAAAGTCTCATCAAATTCTTGACTATGAGAAAGAAATAGTACAAAAGGTAAAAAAAATCGTCCCCTTAATTCGTGATTGCTATGAATTGTACTATGATGCTGATGATACTACGCTAGCATGGTTATTCACTATTGACGGAATGTTCTTGATTGATCAATTAAATGCATATTCAAATGGTGGTTTTTCAATTGAAGCAAATGATTTGATCATGCTGGAGAACCAGATTCCACTTATTGTGTTGAAGGAAATCCAGAAGGCCCTATTGGGCCAAAATGTTCATGCGCAAGAAGATTCTTTGGAATCCAAGTTCCGATATTTCTGTAAGTCGAACTCATCATTAGTCCTTTCTGAAGAGAGTATTGATTTTAGTCGAGTTAAACACCTACTTGATTATATGTATAATTCCATTGTGAACAATGAAACAATGATCCCAAGAAAAGTTCGCTTCACAAACCCTGAACATGATCCATGTGAAAAAGATGCCAAGTTGGAACTACTAGAAGCTGGTATCAGATTTGCAGGAGTGATACCTGGGGTTGAACCTTTTTATCAACTCATTGAATACTTGAGTGAAAAGTTTTTTGATATCTTGGAGAAAAGAAGGATTGCTGAAGAGATTCAGGTGCCTTCAGTTTCAGAACTTCATAAAGTTGCAGGTGTGGAGTTCCGTTTGTCACCTAAAAATGGGGGCATCAAAAATGTAAACTTTGTCCAAGGGAAAGTGCGGTATTGTTATCTCCCTCTAATGACTCTTAATAGAGATTCAGAGGTTGTACTGAGAAACTTGGTGGCTTATGAGAAACTAATTGCAAATAACAGTTTTATGGGTGGATATGACCTTGTCCTCACTGAATATGTTGATTTCATGTGTGGGATAATCGACAATGTGAAGGACGTGAAGTTGCTACGTAAGCAGAAAATCATCCAAGGTGATTTGAGTGATGAGGAGATTGTTAATTTGTTTAATGGGGTTGAGAAATCGCGTTTGGAAATGAGTGGTGAATCTAAGTTGAGGAAGACAGTGGCTCAATTGAACATGGTTTATGAAAGCACACCGAGGATTTGGGTTCAAAGGAGGATTGAAAAGCAGTTTCTGTCTTCGGCTAAGTTTATCACGTTCTTCATTATCATTTCGAGCACACTGGTCTTGATTTGGGAGGTGTATTTGATGGTTAATGGTTTCAATACATTGCACATGATGTTAGCTCGTTTTCTTCGCGAAAGATTGAGTCGTTTACACCGTTTCTTCTTTGGTCCAAGGGGACCGGATCCAGTCATCGAACATTAGCCATATATAACCATTGTTGTTTAATTTTTACCCATTGTGCTATCTTGCTATAATATGCCACTAAGTTGTATAGAAAGTCCATGCTTAGAAACACATGCAAACATTTCAATTTACTGTTCTTGTGGTGGTTGATCGTGTCATCAATAGGTTATGCTCTATTGATTTGGACTTTGGAGCATTTTAGTATGTTCTTTAGACTTGAACCCGTGTTCCCCTTTTTGGGTCAGTATGGGCGTCCTTTTTTTTACTGGTGGGCTCTTTTGGGTCATAAAAAAAGTTTAAAGGTCGATATGGGTTTATATAAAAAGTCCAAAAAATTCAACAGGTCAAAGTGGGTTGGTTTGGAAAAAAAACCCAACAGGTTATGACGGGCAGATGAGAAAGGAAACTAGGGTTATAACGGGTTGCTGAAACAGAGAAAACGTGCTTGATTATTTTGACAGATCGAAAATATCATGAATATTGCATGTTTTTTTACTTTTGACAAAGCCTATTTTAACATATTCCTATAACAACTGTGAAAAGAATATTCTTTCAAACACTTTCTTGACAAGTATTGATACAACAACAATATATGAAGAGAGTGTCTTCACATTTAAATCAACACCAGTGGAACATGTTGCCCAGAATGATCTTTGATCTCTAGAACATAAATGATAAACGTAACTTTATTGAATACTGAATGTTGAATACTATGGAAATTGATACAAATGAAACTATCTATCCCTATTTATACTAATCTAATGGGTATGAGTGTAGAGACATGTCCCTTTCGTGAATAGACGCGTCTCTTGAATGTGTGGTTGAGAATTAACATGAAAGGTTGCGTCTTTTCCTTCTTAATTACAGCCACTAATCGAATAGGTGTGTCTCTTGGTGGTGTCCCTTGAAGCCGTCGATCATAGGGGTGTGTCCCAAGGGTGTCGCAACCCTTAGGGGTGTTGGTTGACATCTTTCAGTTTGACATGATCAGCCCCTATAGTTTGTAACCGCCATATAACTAACTTTATACTAATAACTAATAAACCCTTGTACTTGAAGGATGTGTAGAGATTAAGGATTTCATTCACCCTCCTAATCTTGAACATCCTTGAGTTGTTGCAGATCTTGAACTCCGAGCAGTTCCCTCGTCGTAGCAAACTTAACCCTTGCTAGGGCCTTTGTTAGTATGTCTGCCCGTTGTAGTTCTCCATTGATTTGTTCCACAGTGATATCTTCGTTTTCCGCGCATTCTCTTATGAAATGAAAGCGTGTATCAATGTGCTTGCTTCTTCCATGAAAGACGGGATTTCTCATGAGTGCTATTGCAGAAACATTATCCACTCTGAGTGTTATCTTCTCTTCCTTTCAGCCGGTAATTTCACTTAATAGCCTTTTAAGCCATAGTGCTTGGCATGCTGCTGCAGTGGCTGCCATGAATTCTGATTCACATGATGATAATGCCACTGTCTGTTGCTTCTGTGTACACCAGGTTATAGGTGATTCTCCAAAGTAGAATACCATACCAGTTGTTCCTTTTCCTTTGTCTGTATTAACTCCAAAACTGCTATCACTATAACCTATGATCTTACATCCTCCTTGCTTCTTGTATATGATTTCAGTATCTTTAGTTCCTTTGATATAACGTAGTATTTGCTTCACTGCTTTCAAGTGTTGCTCCTTTGGTTCTTGCATGAATCTACTAAGCAGACTGACTGGGTAACGTAGATCTGGCCTTGTATAGAATAAGTACCTCAGAGAACCTATCAGGCTTCTGTAATGAGTTGCATCTACTAGATCTCCTTCTTTAGTCTTCGTTAATTGTGTTCCTGGATTCATAGGAATCTTTGTGTCGTTGCAGGATAACATATCAACGTCTTTGAGTATCTTGTTGATATAGCCTGTCTGCTTGATGGCTATCTCACCCCCTGCTTGAATAACTTCTATTCCCATATAATATGCTAGCAATCCTAGATCGCTCATTTCAAACTTGTTCTTCATCTGAGATTTGAAAACATCTATTTCCTTCCTTGATGTTCCAGTGACTATCAAATCATCAACATAGACTCCAACTATTAGTGTAGAAATCTCACTCGTCCTTGTATAGATTGCATTCTCTAAAGTGCACTTCTTGAAGTTAAGTGACTTTTGGGTTTGATCTAGCTTCGTATTCCAAGCTCTTGGTGCTTGTCTCAATCCATACAGTGCTTTTAATAGTCTATAAACCATTCCTTCATTTCCTGGCTTTACAAATCCTTCTGGTTGTGAGACATAGACTTCTTCCTTGAGATCTCCGTGTAAGAATGCAGACTTCACGTCTAAGTGATGTACTTCCCAACCTTGATATGCTGCTAAAGCCAACATTAGTCGAACTGTCTCTATACGTGCTACTGGTGCAAAGACTTCGTCAAAGTCTATTCCGTGTTGCTGAACATATCCTTTTGCAACTAGCCTTGCTTTGTGTCTGGCCACGTTTCCGTTTGCATTTTTCTTAGATTTGAATACCCACTTTAAACCTATTGCCTTGTGATCTCTTGGCAATTCTCTCAATCTCCAATTGTTATTCTTGTATATTAAGTCTAACTCGGCCTTCATTGTTTCAATCCATTTTCTGTCACTAGATGTTTCCTTGTAATTTCTTGGTTCTTCTTCAGCAAGTAATAACTCTTGTGGATCTACTTGAATTTCCTCTGTCTCTTCGTATAGTTCTTCGAGACTTCTTGGTTTTACTGGAGTGTCACTAATACTCTCCGTTCTACTTTCAGAGGTAGATGGACCTCTACTTGATAATCATCTTGAACTTCCTGCTGAGTTCTGATTGTACGAATGTGCTGGCGGGGTTTCATAGGAGTCTTGTTCTTCTGTCTGATCTACTCCTGAATCTTCATGATGTGGCCCGCTACTACCAGGACTACTTGGTTCATTTTCTTCTAACTCTGGTGGGTTGTCATCTTCTTGAATGACAAAGTTTGTCCATTCGGGATTCCCTGAATCCACCGTTTCCATATAACTATTCCAGTTCCATGGTTGACCTTCCATGAACTTTACATCTCTACTGACACATATCTTGTTCTTCGCCGGATCATATAATATGTATGCCTTTGATCCTTCTTCTATTCCAAGGTAAACCATAGGTGCACTTCTATCATCTAACTTCTTTTGTTGAAGTGGTAATACGTTAGCGTATAAAAGATATTGTGGATAATGAATTTAAAATAGGAAAGATGTAACTTAATTCAATTATTAAAATAATGATTTAAATCTAATTTTTTATATAATTACAATCATACCCTTAACAACTAAAAAGGAAATCAATGGTCCAGATCAGTTCACGCTTGGGAGGTTGTTCACGCTGGAACCCTACCCTATATATATATATATATATATATATATATATATATATACTAGTAGGATACCCGCGCGATGCTGCGGGGACGACAATTTGCAACACAATACTCGTTTCTGTTAGACCAAGCGTAATGGGCGTTTTTTGCCCTCAATCCCGCCCAATTCCGCCCCAAAACGCAAAGTCGCCCCCTTGGGCGTGTTTTGGCTTTTTCTTTCAAAAAAAGTCCGGCAGCGTGTTTTGAATCACACCGGAGAAGGGGATTGACCAATGATGTTTAATCTTCTTTTTTCTTGCCCAAAAGTTTTTTTGTTGTTTTTTTATTTTATTTAATAATACCCCACAATCCTCACATCCCCACTACACCTATTTTAGAAAACACCCCATAATGCCCCATTGCTGACTGGGCTATCATATAACACAAAAAGCCCAAAGGTAAGATGTTAACCACTACACATTGTCTTAGGTTATTAATTCTTTCATGATATTATTGTACAGTAAGTTTGTTTGTTCGTTCTGGCTCGAGTTTTCAAAATTAATATCATTTGATCTCGGGAAACATGTGGACCTACGTAAACTTAAAAACTGAGTAGATATCAACAAATATAACAAAAACCATAATAGTAAATGTTTAAGGCCCAATACCAACCCCATAAGATTTGATATTATTCAACCCATTATATATCTAATAAACTCAAATGCCAGTATCCACAATAACGATGTTGACCTCTGACTTTTTGGTCAAGACTCACTAAACGACAAAAATGACTTTTTGCTTAAATATTCTAAAATCAACAATGACCAATTTAAAATCCCAATTAAATATATGAGAAAACGGTGGATCATTTGTTTACAGCTTGTACGGTGGCAATTCAGGTGTTGGCGGCTATCAGTGCTTGGTGCAACATTCCTTCGATCTTCACGTTTGAATTCAAAGATTTAATGGATATTCATAATTCTACTCAGTGGGGAGGGGGGATAAAGAAGATTATTCATGGATTGGTTATTGTTGGTGTATTTTGATAGAGAATAAATCGAAAGATTTCGGGTGGGTTAAAAGTAGATCGTCATGTAAATATATTAGTTGGAAAGAGTGGTATAAATACCCTTTGTATATATATGTTGTAATTTTGCCCTTTACCCGTTTAAGTCGATGGTGGTGTTTTGTATTAGCCAAAACACATTCCATAAGCACTTCCCAGTACCATGTATAAACTACTGGACCTAAACACATCCATAAGCACATACACAGTTGATCATATTTTCAACCAAAGCAATATCTCTCTTTTGTGCCAACCTTAGTTACACCAAAAAAACAAAAAAAACATAACATGCTCAAACCCCATTTGCCTTCGGTTGACCTTTTTATCGTTAACCAAAATAAAAAACTCAACTCCATGTAATTTTTTATTAGAGCCAGTTAAACGACCTCTAAAAGGTTAACCCCTATGAATGATTAGTTTTAAAGGCCTACTTTCAATTCCATACCATTCATTATGTGATCCAAAAATATAATTATAGCCATGTGTGTAATGGCATGAGTGCCATGCGTCCAAATTCTGGTAAATCATCATCCATACATCTTTAGAACCCTCTTTAAAGTTGTTAGTGCCTTTTTGAGGACCTCAAATAACATTTTCTATGAACTGTTTCGCTTAAAACACAACACTTTTTTTGAAAAAAGCAATATAAAATTTGGATGTTCTCGAGCAAAAAAAGAAAAAAATGCACGTTCTAAAAGGATAATTTTGATTGCTTCACCGTATTTTTACTATTTATTACCTCCTGGAAGTATAGCTAATCTCTAAAAGGCTGTTAAAAGCATTGAAGCTTGAAGAGCCATTAACTGGTTAACAAATTAAGAGTGGCGTAAATGGGTAGACACGTTTTTATCTTTTGATTCTAATCTCAAATTGATTGTCATAGCTACTTATTTATTTACCACCAAACTCAAAGACTACATGCTTATTATGATATAAAAGTTAATGTTGATGATGTGAATAAAAAGGATAGTCATAATCAAACATAGTTCATATATATAAATAAAAAAGTTACCATTATAAGAAACACAGAGCACGTTTTCATTTAGTATTTGGAAATTGCAAAAGACATTTAGGAGACCTTGTAGGCATGTTACCATCAACTCGAGCTTCTTGAGAAAAATGAATTGGGCTTACACCAGCTAGCAAGCTGCAATAACAGCCAAAACTAAATCCACTCAGCCAGTAATTTTTCAAAAAATATATACAAAAATGTGCAGGATACAAACCTTCTCATCTGGAATACCGCCATAAATAGTCACCTGGGCACCGTAAAAAACTGAAATCTGTTCTTTTACCTTGTCTGTTAAACCAGTAAAGTAACCGTGAAACATAAAAGCAAAAAAAATTAATATCAAGGTACAAGAACGTAATTACAAGTATCATAATTCACATATCTAAGTATCCAAGTTTCAGGTATCATAAAGACACAAGAACATATTATTACAGAAGTGTTAAAACATTTAAGGATCAAAAATCCAAATTCCAAGTATCACAGATCATAAAATTTAAGGACATTCTAAATAAAAATAAAATGATATTATATTGTGTAACTTCAAGAACCGAGTGTCAAAAGAAAACCTTCGATCTTTAATTAACCAAACAGGTATGAATCCATGTTCAGGTTCTTGATTTGAGACGGACTGCTTCAGCAAACCTAAAACCTCCACCACACCTTTCGATTTCATCTGTGTTCTTAGTCGTCAGATTCCATTTTTGTGCAACAAGGAAATGACCAAAGGAGTGAGGAGTGTTTTGTTTCAAGTTTTTAGGGCAAAAAAGAACCAGGGTTTTAAAATTTGAGGGTCAGGATTGTATCTCAAGTGTGGATGGGGATTTGAATAGCTGGTATGGATCTCAATCCTTGTGCTTCATTCCTATTGGTTGTGTATTTGTGTTTTTAGAAGCTGCATTTCTATAGGTTATAGCTTCAAAGTGTTGTAACTTATGCATTATAACTTGGATCCCTTAATTTTCAACTTTCTCTCTCTTATATACATTATATATAGTAATAGATAATAGATATATATGGGACCGCTAAAATGAAAACCACTCTCAGTTGTAAGAACCGAGAAAACCACTTTCCAACCATTAGATCTTCACGATGGGTGGATGAGATTAAAAGTAATTAAAACTAATATTAAATAATTTTTGTCTTATTATGTTTTTAAAATTTTAATTCAAAAGGTTAGTTAAGTAAATTTTCTCTCTTTTGTCTTTTTGTATTTATTGTTTTTTTATTACTTTTTTAAATTATTATATTACTTGTTTTTTTTAAACATAATTTTTTTTTTTAAAACATTTTAGATCCAGATTTTTAAACAAAAACAATTTTTTGCACGCCGTTTTTAATCCCGGCTTTTTCACACGCCGTTTTTTTACCCCAGGTTTTACGTGTCGTTTTTTTAATGCGCCGTTTTTACGCCCCACTTTTACGCGCCGTTTTTGCGACTGGTTTTTTACACGCCGTTTTTTATGCCCGATTTTACGCACCGTTTTTTACCGCTCCGTTTTTCAAGTACCGTTTTTCTACGCCGTTTTTACGCCACGTAGTCACGCCCCTTATTTACGCGTCGCTTTATCACTCGGTTATTTTACAAGCCATCTTTTATGCCCCGTTGTTATGCGCTGATTTTTTTTACAAAAAAAAAAAACAATTTTTGTAAGGATTTTTTTACAAAAAACGTTTTTACGTGACATTTTTTTACGAGACATTTTTTACACCCCGTTTTTTACGTGCTGTTTTACGCCCCCGTATTTACACGTCGTTTTATGACCCGGTTTTTTTACGAGCCGTTTTTTACGAAATATTTTTACGGTGTTAAACTTTTTTTACAATTTTTTTACACACACGCTTTTTAAACTTTTAACGTTTTTTTACCAAAACGTTTTTTTACGGTTTTAAACCTTTTTTTTACAAAAACTTTTTTACCAAAATTTTTTTACAAATTTTTTTTTTTCATAAAAACTTTTTTTACAAAAGACAAAAATTTATACGAAAACTTTTTTACGGTTTAACCTTTATTTACAAAAATCTATTTTTACACACACGTTTTTTTTACTTTTTTACATTTTTTACGAAAACTTTTTTTACAGTTTTTAATTTTTTTTTTTGCAAAAACTTTTTTCTAAAGTAACAAAAAGATGAGAGGGAAATGTGAAGAGAGAGAAACTGAAGAGAGAGAAAATGAAAAAAACTTTAAAAAGAGACATTAATGAGAAGAGATAGATGATTTGATGGTTTTAATTAAATGACTATATTACCCTTTTGATTGTGATTATCTAATTGGTGGAGAGTGGTTCTCGCGGTTCTTACAACTGGGGGTGGTTTTCATTTTAGCGGCCCCTATATATATATATATATATATATATATATAGGGGAAGATTCATTGTGGAACACTAAAAAAGTGGGGAACAACGGGGAACCGACTCTAACGAACTCCGATTGGACTCATTCCAGTGGCGTTGGAACCGGCTCGTCAAACCCTAACTAAGATCTCTTAATCCTAAACCCTAAATCCTAAGTCCTAAACTCTAAACCCTAAAGCTAAAAAATATGGCTAAAACCTAAGCTAAACCGTAAAATCTAAACTATAAACCCTAAAAGCTAAACCCTAAAGGCTAAACCTAAAGCTAAATTCTAAAGCTAAACCCTAAAGCTAAACCCTAAACCCTAAAACCAAACACTAATGCTAAACCCTAAAGCTAAACCCTAAAAGCCAAACCCTAATATATTTAGGGTTTAGGGGTTATGATTTAGGGTTTAGGGTTAAGAGATCATAGTTAGGGTTCGACGAGCCGGTTCCAACGCCGCTGGAATGAGTCCAATCGGAGTTCGTTTGAGTCGGTTCCCCACTGTTCCCCACTTTTTTAGCGTTCCCCAATGAACCTCACACTATATATATATAGGGTTGGGATTTAGAGAAAATGGTAGAAAGTGTGAGAACGGTGAGAACGCTTATTGATCGTCCGATCAAAACAATCTATGGACTAGATTGGCGCGGTGACATTTTAGTAAATAACACCAACTTTATTACGTGGACGCGCTTCATTAAGGGGAAAAAAGTAAAAAACCATTTCTCACATAAAACGCCATTGAAAAATAAAACGTTAAATACATACAAAACGCCAATTTTATCACTGCGTACTTTTTTCTGTGTTTTTATTTAAGCTATCTGGCTAAAAAAACGCCAAAAATATGAAACGCCATTATATATAACGCCAAAGTTTACATCAGGATAAATGTTAATTACATTTTTTGTTATAAAAATAACATCCCGCCTAAACTACGCACCAAAAAAAAATCTATAAATAGAAACGTCTCACCACCTTCCGTTTATCACACCAAAAAAACACAAAAAAACACACAGTGGTTGCTAAAAAAATTTACAACTCAATGTAAAACGCCAAAAAATACAACGACAGCAAATATCTTTTCTTCTATCCTCAGTAATGTTCTGCATGATGATTTGTTACGTGAGTGTAGTAAGATTTTGCTGCATAAGATGAACAAAATTGACAAAAGATGGACTGATGACACCCATATGTCATACTGTCATCTTTGTTCCTGAAGAAAGTTTGGATGATAAGAAGAGACCAATACCAGTGTAAATACTACTTTGGCCTCGATGATTATAATGAAGACGACAGGCATATAGCATCCACCCACACGGGGTAGATCTATGTCTCCAACATCCAGAAAGACACTTTAACACATGAACAAAGAAAATAAACAACGCCAAATATAACAACCCTAAATTAAACCGACACCCTCATAATTTTTCCGACACCCTATTAAATTTTAAAATATCCCAATACGTCCTAAAATACACCCCATACGTGAAAATGGGCCCCGAAAACCAAAATTATTATTAAAATAAATTAAAAATGGAATTTTTGGGTTTGAGGCTGGCCGCGTGAGCCACACCTCAACCCTTACGCTGGCCGCGACGATGTGAAACCTGGCGTAACCTTGGGCCGCCACGTGGCCCAACACATGTCGAGGCTAGTTGGTGACCCGGATCAGCTACGCTGTTGACCAGCGTTGACGCGGGCCGCGTAGGCCTTCGCCTACTTTTACGCGGGTCGCGAGAAACCCGAACTCAGCCCCTATAAAGCTGGAGCTTGGGCCTTCAGTTTACGTCGCTCAAATTCAATTCTCTCCCAACGAATTTCTGATAGTATAAGCTATAGTCGGGTCTAATACCCCCTAATTAGCGAAGTTTTGCTCCGTTGTAAGTATCATAACCCCTGGATACGTATTAGATACGCTGCCCGATTGATCTAGGGTTCCGTAACATCTGTCGTGGTTCTGCCCGACGTAGTCGTTGGAATGTCGTCTCGGGGAGGGTATTACTAATGTTAAAATGGCTTATTATACTAACACGTGTGCATTTGTGTAATTTATAGATAATTCCCAGGGAACCCTTACAGAAAATCTAAGACAGCAATATGAGTAATCTCCTTTTTGTAAACAGTTTTTACAAAACCTTAACTATTTTACAATGCAATGTAGCAGTGATTGAGTCTTTGTAATTCTACGATTACTGCCGGTATGTTGGGGTTTTGTATACAAAATGTGAGACACTTTACCATTGGACTAAGAGTTAGCCAATGTGTAATATGACCCACCAGTCAGGATTGACAGTACTGAATGAGTAATTGAGTAGATATAAACATTGTAATCGCTCTCAATACTGTTTAAATCAAATTAATGTTTCTTAATTAAACTGGGATTCACTCACCAGTATTTCCCACTGACAAATATTTTTAAAACGCATTTCAGGTAACACAATGTGAAAGCCAATTAGAAGCCAGCTGGATAGCACTGAAGGCTTGGAAAAGTGGCTATAAAAGTTACCTAAATAAAGAAGGCGTTTTAATTCAATAAAATGGGACTTATCCCTATAAATCAGTTTGTAATGAAAACTTGGGTTTTATCCCAATGTGTTTATTTCTATAAAATGTGGTGTTTTACTCTGATAAAATATTTCCTAACTACGGTCCTGATGTAATTTCCGCTGCCAAATTAATAAACACCAATACCACCGACACTGAGTTCGCGGCCGCCCGTTCCCGGGACAGATAGGGGGCGGGGGTTGCGACAGAAGGTGGTATCAGAGCTAAGCCACCAATTCAGCCACAGAAGCATTCTGCTGACATCAAAATTCAAATTGTTAGGAAATAAATTATGGGAATACGTGCATAATTGTATTTTCTTGTTATGTGTTATTTGACTATTTGTTAGTTTACAGTATGAGCGACCAAGGACCATCTGACGCGTATCGTCAATTGTTTGGTTCACCTAGAAGCAAAGGCACCTCCTCTTCTCAGCCTGCCCTCTCAGGGTACTCTGCTGATACGGAAGAAGGAATATTCGTGTTTAAGGCTCAGTTCGAGGAGCCATTCCCTTAAAAAAAAAAGAGGATGGTTCAGTCGAGGGGCACACGAGCGTAGAAAGCGTATGAAAAAGTTACAAGACCAGAGAGTACTAGTCGCAGCCAAAAGAGAAACCGATGCATATGCCCAGGATATGATTAATAGGGGTATAGCCAACATCCACATCTTAGCAACCACTGCAGCTGATCCTAATCTGGAACAAATGATAGCACCCCAACCACAACTACCAATTCCTGACCAACCGATGGAAATAGAAAACCCTGAAAATCAAGTAGAAATGCATGACTTCAACCCGGAGGAAATACCTAGGGTACCCGCACCAAATCCCTTAGACCCAATTTACGACCCCTGCTGGGACGATAATAGGGACTATGTGCAACGCTACCCGATACACGAAGACATGCCCATGCCAAACATAGGAGCCTACCCAGGTTTGGATCCTTTAGATCCCTATTACCACGATGTATTCATTAGAAAATCCCTATTACCAATTCCAAGCACCTACACCTCCGTACCAGGAACCCGCACCCCAGATTCCGAACCCAGTCCGAGAACCTACACCCCCAATGAGTGCAGACAATGTACAAGAATTAGGACATTTGGTGAGGAAATTTTAGAGAGTAGTGAAAGAATGTGACAGGTGGGAGAGCGACTCGTCTGGAAGTACGACAAGCGCAATATGGATTTCTAGATGAATCCATATCCATGAATGTGATGGTGGAAACGGTAGTAGTAATAATAATAAAATAATACAATATGTGTGTATGTGTATGAAAAAAAAAACTACGGATGCCTAATATTATTAGTGTAATTTTATTTCAGTCGGTATTGTATTTTTAATTTCAGTACTGGTGTGTAATAAATGCATAGTATATGAATAGAGTAAGTCGCAATGATCAATGCTTTTGACCAAGATGCGTGTCATGTGATGGCCGATGAAGGAAATCAAGGAAATCTGAATAACGATAACCAGAGTAACATTAACTTGGTTAATGAGAATCCGAGCATCAATAACAATGGAAACCAAGTGGATAATATTGCTATCCAACACATAGTGGCACAAGGAATTATAGATGTAATGCCATATATTCTTCAAACGGTTCAGGAAGCGAATAATGAAAGTAAACATAGCAGTAAGCAACCAATTGAACCAGAACACAGCGTGAACAATGGAACCTTACTTCAAGTGCTCATTCCCAAAAGAAGAAGAACCATGTCTTATGGTTGTTCTTACAAAGAATTCTGGTCCTGCAAACCAATAGAATTCTCGGGCAATGAAGGACCCATTGCAACTCTACGCTGGATAGAAAAAACTGGGGCTGTTTTAAAAATAAGCAAGTGTGTTGAAGAAGACAAGATAATGTTTGCTTCTAATTTATTTAAAAACTCAGCCTTAGAATGGTGGAACACTATCCTCCAGTCAAGAGGAAGTGATAAGATTTACAACATGGAATGGGAGGAATTTAAAAATATGGTAGAAAGGAAATTCTGCCTTCCCAATGAAAAGGAACATATAGCGAATAAGTTTCTAAACCTAAGGATGTCCGGGGTAGATAGTAAGGGTTATACTACTACATTCTTTCAATATGCTAGAATAGTACCAACCCTTGCATCACCTGAACCAGTATTAATCTCCCATTACATCTGGGGATTAATTGGAGAGATTAGACATGTAGTCAAGGCAGCTAGACCGCAAACCATAGAAGAAGCTGTAGAATTAGCAAACACCTTGACAGATGAATTAATCCGTACTAGAGAAGAAGACCAGAGAAGAAACCTAGCTCAAAGACTTACCCAGGAATTCCGATCTGGAAATTCCAACCGTGGGAAAAATGTAGGTTCCACATCTGCACCTTATTGCAAGTATTGCAAAAGGAAACATTCTGGAAGATGCTCCATATATTGCAATTTCTGCAAAATATCAGGACACAAGGAAGAAGACTGCAGGAGGAAAGCCAACAACAGAATATGCTACAACTGTGGGGAACAAGGCCACATCAAGCCGAACTGTCCGAAATTGGCTCCAGCTGCGAACTACAAGAACACTAAAAATGCTAGAGCATTCGTTCTGACTGCAGATGAAGCCAAGATGATTCCAGATGTGATAGCTGGTACGTTTTTAGTTAATGATGTTTTTGCTAAGGTATTATTTGACTCTGGTGCAAACCAAAGTTTTATTAATACTTCATTTTGCAAACTTCTAAATCAGTCATTAACTAAACTTCCACAAGAATGTCTAGTAGAGACAGCAAATGGAGAAACGGTTAGGATTTCTGAAATCTTGCATGGAGCAAGAATAGAATTTTTAAATCAAAAGTTTATTGAAAACCTTTACCCAATGAATCTGGCAGGATTTGATGTCGTTTTAGGAATGGATTGGTTAATAGCCAATAAAGCCAGTATTTTATGTGATCAAAGGTCAATCCAAGTAAATTCACCAAAAGGTGAAAAGATCACAATTAACGGAGATAAACCCTCTAGATCCACGAAATTCATCTCTGTGATGAAAACTACAAGTTATATAAGAAAAGGATCTATAGTGTATTTGATTTCTATAATCACTAACACTAAAGGAAAAGAATTAAAAGACATTCCAGTAGTGTACCAGTTTTCAGATGTATTCCCAGAAGAATTACCAGGACTACCGCCAGACAGAGAAGTCGAATTCAGAATCCATCTGTTACCCGGAACAGCACCAATTGCCAAAGCACCCTACCATTTGGCACCCGCCGAAATGCAGTAACTGAAGAAACAGTTAGACGAATTGTTGGAGAAAGGATTTATATAGCCAAGCTCATCGCCTTGGGGAACACCGATTTTATTTGTTAAAAAGAAAGACGGATCAATGCGTTTGTGCATTGACTACCGTGAATTGAACAAGGTCACAATTAAGAATTGGTATCCATTACCAAGAATCGATGACCTGTTTGATCAATTGCAAGGAGCTCATTTTTTTCTCTAAAATCGATTTAAGGTCAGGATATCATCAATTAAAGGTACAGGAAGAGGACATTCCTAAAACCGCATTTAGAACAAGGTATGGTCATTATGAATTTAATGTCATGCCATTTGGTTTAACCAATGCCCTAGTCACATTTATGGACATGAAGAACCGAATATGTAAACCATATTTGGATAAATTCATAATTGTCTTTATAGATGATATTCTAATTTACTCTAAAAGTAAAGAGGAAGATGCAAAAAAATTGTACTTACTTTTAAGTCTATTAAGAAGAGAAAAACTTTATGCTAAGTTTTCCAAGTGCGAGTTTTGGTTAGAACAAGTACAGTTTCTTGGGCACTTAGTTAATCATGAAGGAATTCATGTGGATCCCACAAAGATCGAGGCGATTACTAAATGGAAAACCCTGAGTCACCAACCGAGGTTAGAAGTTTCTTAGGATTGGCCGGTTTTTATAGAAGATTTATTCGAGACTTTTCTAGAATAGCCATTCCTTTAACTAAGTTAACCTGTAAATCCATTAAGTTTGAATGGGGACCAAAACAAGAAGAAGCATTTAGAATTCTTAAGCAAAGATTAACCCACGCACCTATACTAGCGTTACCAGAAGGAACTGAAGACTTTGTAGTCTATTGTGACGCTTCTAAGTTACGTTATGGATGTGTGTTAATGCAACGCCAAAAGGTTATAGCTTACGCATCCAGACAACTTAAGAATCATGAAGAGAATTATTCAACCCATGATTTGGAATTAGGAGCTATAACTTTTGCCCTTAAGATTTGGAGACATTATCTTTATGGTAGTAAGTTTACCATATTCACCGATCATAAAAGTTTAAGGTATGTTTTCGGGCAAAAAGAATTGAATATGAGACAAAGACGCTGGAATGAAATGCTCAGTGATTATGATTGTGATATCCAGTATCATGAAGGAAAAGCAAATGTAGTGGCAGATGCTCTAAGCCGAAAGTAACACGAAAATCCAAAAAGGGTACGTTCTTTTAAATTAAATCTGCAAGTAGATTTAAATGATCAAATTAGAAAAGCACAAGAATCAGTAATCAAGGATGATACTGAAAAATTAAAAGGAATGATTAAGGAATTAGAACAAGGAACAGATGGAATTTGGAGATTCCATAAAAAGAGATTGTGGATACCTAAATTAGGGAACCTGCGTCATCGTATATTAGAAGAAGCCCATAAGTCCAAATATACTATGCATCCAGGAAATGAGAAGATGTACCAGGATTTAAGAAAAAAATTCTGGTGGATAGGAATGAAAAAGGACATAGCAACCTATGTTTCTAAATGTTTAATTTGTTCACAAGTTAAAGCTGAACATCAGAAACCCTCAGGTTTGTTACAACAGTTAAAAATGCACCTATGGAAATGGGAATTGATTACAATGGATTTTGTTACTAAATTACCCAAAACAAAGAAAGGTAATGATACAATCTGGGTGATTGTAGATAGGCTAACCAAGTCAGCTCATTTCCTACCAATGAAAGAAACTTTCAGTATGGAACAGCTAGCTAAATTATATGTAAATGAAATAGTTTCATTACATGGAATTCCTTTATCAATTGTTTCTGATAGAGATAGCCGTTTTACCTCTCATTTTTGGTCAAGTTTAAAAAAAGCAATGGGAACCAAGTTAAATCTAAGCACAGCTTATCATCCTCAAACGGACGGACAAAGTGAAAGGACGATTCAAGCAATGGAAGACATGCTTAGAGCTTGTGTAATAGATTTCGGAGGTAATTGGGACGATCACTTACCTTTAATAGAATTTTCTTATAATAACAGTTATCACACAAGTATAAATGTTGCACCATTCGAAGCAATTTATGGACGAAAATGCCGAACTCCAGTCTGTTGGGCAGAAATTGGGGAAATGCAACTATCTGGACCTGAGATAGTGCAAGAAACAACCGACAAGATTATTCAAGTCAAGGAACGACTGAAAGCAGCACGTGATCGACAAAAGAGCTATGCTGACAACTGACGCAAACCCTTGGAATTTCAAATAGGAAATAAAGTATTCTTAAAAGTCTCTCCTTGGAAAGGAGTGGTAAGATTCATCAAAAGAGGAAAGCTAAGTCCCAGATATGTTGGGCCTTTTGAGATTATTAGAAGAATAGGACCTGTAGCCTATCAGCTACAACTGCCAAAGGAAATGGTAGGAATACATGATGTATTTCATGTATTTAATCTCAAGAAATGTCTAGCCGATGAATCGCTGATCATACCTCTTAAGGATATAGAAGTAAATGAACATCTTAAGTGTTGGTGCATTCATCTGTCGTCTTCGTCTTATGTCGAGTCTCGGGTTCCTTGCGGATCTAAACAAGCATGACATCACAAGTGACATCACATACATGACATCACCTATTGCATCATGGTCACAAGAAGACAAAACATATTGTAGATTATATGTTGACCGTTTGAATATTAGGTGACCGTTTGAAGTTTGAATTAGGTTGAATATGTATGACCGTTTGAAAGGCTGTCCGTTTGAAAGGTGGTGTGTTACCTTCAAACGGTCAGGGTTAGCCTATAAATACCTTCAAACTGTCATCATTTGTAACATTCTGAATTCCGACGCCGAGGTGCTGTCGAGGTGTCTCCAGCTTGTAAATTATTCAAAGATCAATATAAGAGACATTTAATAGTGAATACAAGCTAAACGAAGACCGAATCAATGAATTCCGCCTCTGATTCAGTCTGAGCACTCTTCTGATCGACTCGTTAGGTCGTTTCACGATCCTACAAGTGGTATCAGAGCTCAGGAGGAAGAGTTCTTACCGTTTAGCTCGTTTTCGCTAGCAAATTCTGATTTTCTACACCTTCTTTCACAAAATTGATACTTTTTACGGTTAAAATCGGCTAAAACTTTCACAATATGTGCGTAATGGTGTTTTAACAAATCCTTGAGAATATCGGACCTAAACTCGTAGTAAAAGTGGTAAAAATGGCTTGAAAATTGGTGACCGTTTGAACGTATCCAGCACTTGTCCGTTTGAAAAACTGCCTGACCATTTGAAATTTGCGCCTGACCGTTTGAAACTGCACCTGACAGTTTGAAACTGCACCTGACCGTTTAAAACTGCCATGACCGTTTGAAAATTGGGCATGACCGTTTGAAACATCGTGACCGTTTGAAACTGTCCATCCAGTTTGAAAGTGTGTTCATCGAATATTGTGTAAATCATTTAACGAGGATGTCAGTCCTTCGGGAAAAGAAATCACATGTTATGTCAGTTTGCATGTGATTCTCATTCACGTTTTGTCGGCCATATTCTGCATTCTTGTGATAAGTGTGCATGTGTTTTAGTCTTGATCTTGTAAAGTGTGAACATTGCTAAAGTTGTTGTCAGCCACATGTGATACATATTAAAACCTCATGTGATATTGATTTTAGCGGCCCAATCAGAATTGAACATAGTGTTTTTAATAGTTATCAGCTAAGTGAAATTGTTCGGTACAATCAGAGTAACTTGTGTCAACAGCCCATGTGGATTAATTGTTTCAAGAAGTTCGGCCCATGTGATTGGTTAATATAGAGGCCCAATTGTATCAAGTATCCTTTTAGAGTTCTCGGCTAGGTTTAATTGAAGATATCGATTTTTTTAGAATAAAAGATAATATCAAAAGTCAATTAGGGTTGTGTGAAACATGTGTCAGGTCATATAAAGTGGTCAATTTGTTTTGAGATTGCTTCAGGTTGCAAGGTTTGTTAAAACAGTTCGCACAAGGTGTTTGATCAGGTTGTTTTTGAAAGTTGAAAAAATGTTTGATGAACAAGAAAATTATTATTTCGAAAGATTCAACGATTGGCATAGAGGATATATAGATGATAGTTATAGAAATGTGAAGAAGGTTGGTTGGGAGAAAAGATTTAAATACTTTGTGTGTTTGAAAAATGAAAAATTGGATGATCTAGCAAACCGATATACAGTCTTAATTGAACATTTGAAAGAATATGAGATAAGACTGTCAGATACTGAAAAAGTATCAAAGTTTGCTGATGCATTACCTATCGAATGGGATGAATGTTTGAAAAACCTAAAGAAAGATTCTAGTTTTTCAAAGCTCTATCTAAAAGAGTTCATCAACAAACTTAAAGATTTTGAGTATGAAAGTGACAATAAAAAGAAAGAATTGATAAATGAAACAAAAAATATTTTGATGAAAATGGATTTAGATGTGATTCTTGAAATGAAAAGAAGAGTTAATGTATGTCTTGCTGCAAAAAGTAATCTGATATACGATATGAAGAGGGGTTGTTATATTGATGAGAATATGAATCCTCTTGATTTCGTTAAAATTTTTTGTGCAGGAACATACAAGATAGAGAAAAAGGAAATCTCAAAGACTGAAGAATCTGTGAAGAATGAATCTTCAAGTTCTGCATCAGTGTGTTCTAAATGTGATAAACTTGAAGCTGACAATGGCAAACTCTTGAAAGATGCGGAAAGTTTGACATTGGAAGTCAACAAGTTGAAGGATGAGAAGCAAGCTGATGTTAAACAGATTCTTATTTTGCAGGAAATTTGTGAGAAACAAAAATCTGAAAATGTTAAACTGTTAAGTGATTTGAACAGTTTGACATTAGAAGACAAAATTTTGAAAGAAAAAGATAAAGAGTTTAAAAATGAAAAATTAAAAATTGAAAAAGATTTTCAAAGTCAAATGAAGGTTTTAGAAGATGAGAAATCTGTTATCTTTAACAATAATCTTGAAAACCAAATTGAAATAAATTCTCATCTTCAGAAAATCATTCGGCTTGAAAATGAAGCTGAAATTGCTCGGATTAAAATCGAAGAGCTTGAAGAGAAATTGAAAGGTTTTGTGAATACTTCTTCGATTCTGTTGGTGCACTTGTGTCTGTACTTTGTCTGTATTCAGTCACGATGTAAAACGATGTTCTTAATAGTCTTGTAAGTTTGACCAAGTCAACCATCCTCCTGGTTTGACTTGGCCAAACAGTTAGCTTATGAAAGTGAATTGTCTGGCTCGAAGGATGTCTCATCGAAGGATAGTTTAGATCCTTCGATGAGCTCGAAAGTTGGACCTTCGATGGATAGACCTCGATAGATCATCCTTCGAGGTCACTGTGAATCCTTCGATGGAAGTCTGATCGAAGGATGATCTTTCAATCAGTATTCCTGATCCTTCGACAGGTTTAACATCGATAGATGATCCTTCGAGACATCTATCGGATCCTTCGGTCAGACTTGCTGAGCTGGGTATATATATATACCCATGCAGTGTGTTGTTTTAGACAGAGAGAGACACGAGAGACAGAAAGATACACTCGAGAGATAGTGAGAGCATTCTGTCAAGAACACACACACACACATTAGAGAGTTTGCAATACAGAGTTGTAAACCTTGTGCTTGTAACCGGAACCTTTCATACGCATTAATACAAGTGGTGTTAATCGGTGAACCTTGTGTGTTTTGTGTTTATACTTGTCTCGACTCGGTTGCACTCTAGCTTGGATTCCGCACTTGCTAGTGTGTTAATATAACAAGGTTAAGGTTTAACCTCATCCTCCACGAGGGACCTACAAGTGGTATCAGAGCCTTGGCTCTTCTCCTTGTTAAAACCGAGTAGTTTTCGGGCTTGTTTCAGATTTTTGAAGTTCTTATTTTTCTGAAAAATCTGTTCAAAACTTCAAAATTTCTGTTGTTTTGCTTGAAGTTTTTATAAAAACCTTGTTGTTTATCATTTTCACATGTTAAAGAGTGGTTTTTAGTGAAGTTTCGGGCAAAAATTCGTGTTCGGAAAGTTGTCGGATTACCAGAAAATTCAAATTTTCTGGGTGTGTTCATCATATATTCGAGTGTTCTTCAAAGCTTTACACCTCTTGATCTTGTTTAGTTAGTGTTGAAAGTTGTTTGTGTATTGGGAAGGGATATTTGGTTAAAATAATCAAACCAAATCTGGTTTTGGCAGAAAGTACGGTCTGATCATACTCTTT
The DNA here is from genome assembly GCA_030545235.1 of Helianthus tuberosus. Taxonomy (NCBI): domain Eukaryota; kingdom Viridiplantae; phylum Streptophyta; class Magnoliopsida; order Asterales; family Asteraceae; genus Helianthus; species Helianthus tuberosus. The sequence continues at coordinate 12,994,465 of CM060409.1, read as the reverse complement.
TGCCGAAAGTTGACTTTACCAACCCATCACCTTTTCACCAACCTATCATTTCAGTGTCTGTTGTGTCAGAAGCGATCGAAGGATATCTTTCGATATCGAACGATCATCTTTCGATCAAGGAAGGCTCGATAGATAATCATCTTTCGACCCATCCTTCGAAGTTTGTTCGGAGGATACATTTTCGAAAGATAAGGATCTTTCATTGTGAATCTTTCGAGATAGTTATTCGAAAGATAAGGATCTTTCAAATTGTGAATCTTTCGAAGTCTTTGTTCGAAACTCAACAGTGATCTTTCGAACACTGTTGATCCTTCGAACAAGTCTTGATCTTTCGAACAAGTCTGTATCTTTCAATTCGTGTCTGTTTGAACTTAACAGTTTGTGTTTGTGTAGGTCGTATATTAGTATTTCATCAAAATGAGTTGTACAAGTCCTTGGGACTGGAGTATTGACTCACAATCTAGTCAAGAGCTAACCTCTGCCGCAGCTTGGGCGAAAAGTATGTTTCCACCGCCATCAATCAGTCCAAGTCAATGGGCTTTGGTATCCAATCAAAGTCAAAGCATTCAAAATCTTTTGATTAGTGAAAGCGAAACGGGCAGCAACAATCGTCCACCAAAGCTGAACCATATGAATGACTTTCCATCATGGAAAAACCGCTTTCACACGTATGTTCAAGGGCAAAGCACCGATCTTTGGACATGTTTCATCAATGCATTCAATGCTAATCTTGAGGTTGTAGCGTCCACTTCAGAAGGCTATGCTAACATGCTCGAAAATGACAAGAAGGCTTATGAATTGGAGAAAAAGGCTTTTGCTACACTTACACAAGCACTCAACAAAGATATCTATCATCAGTTCTCCTACTGCAAGACCACGAAAACATTGTGGGATGCCTTAGTTGCTAGAGGTGAAGGCAATGCAGCTACTCGAAAGTCTCGTCATGATTTGTTGAAGAAAGAGTTTGAATCGTTTCAGTTTTTGGAAAACGAAACTCTAAACGATATGACCACACGGTTCTATCATTTGATTAGTGAAATGTGTGCTTATGGGGTTGTATCTACTCAACAAGACATGGTGAATAGGTTTGCTGATGCATTACCCCCAAAATGGAGTTCGTTTATTGAGTTGTTGAAGCATACTGGAACTCTAGACACGGTTAATATGTATGAGTTCATTCAGAAACTGGAACATAAAAATGATGAAGAAATCAGGAAAGCAAAGCGAGCTCCCGCTCCTCAGAATACAGAAATGTACCTTCCAGGCTTCGATGTTTTGGCAAGATCCGCTGCAGCTCAGCAACCTAAACTGCAAACTGCATTTATGTCCAACACAAGTTCTCTTCCGTTTCCTCAATCAACTGCTGCTCCGGCTTTTGATCCGAGGTCTTACATTCCCGTCCCAACACAGCCACAAGTCCAACCACCGCAACAACAACAACAGGCTCATTATACAAACAATCCTCAACCTCAACCTCAAAACCCTAACACAATCCGAGTCGATAATTCAAACCTTTCACACATCAGCATTGAAGTTGCTAAGGAGCATATGGAAATTATCAATACAATGGTCAGTGCTTACTGTGGTTTGGTAGCAGGTCAGCTTGGAAACATCAACATGACCAATGAAGATTATCAACAGATCGACAAGGAAGAAATGGAGTTGATGGATATCAAATGGGCTTTTGCTAGTGCAGTAAGAAGGGCAAAAGATTTCATGGCTCGAACTGGAAGAACTTCGTTGGAAGGAAAGAAAGATACAAAGTATGGGTTTGATATCAATGCCGTTACATGCTACAATTGTGGTAATAAAGGGCACTTCAAACGGGAGTGCACTCGACCAACAAAACAAGGCAATCACAACCCTTTCAGAAACCAGACGAGTACTGCAAATGTGATTGCCCAGCAAGAAAACCGTGAAAGGAGGATTGTGGCAGTTAATAACAATCAGGCACAGCCTGGAACTTCAAATCCCAATCGGGCTTTGACTGTTCAAGCTGATGAGGGATGTGACTGGTCTGTGCAGTTTGGTGAAGGTGATCAAGGAAGTGGAACAGCTTGTTATGCAAAGATCATCAATCACATCAAGCATGTTCATAAAGAAGAGTCCTCTGAAAGTGATGACAGTTCTGGTTATTCTGGAAGTTCTGATGAAGAAGGCTCTGTTTCTGGGGATAATCAATCAGAGTCTGATGTGAAGGAGGAAGCAGGTTCTGGTATTGAGGATTTATTAAATGAAGCTGATGAACTTATATGTCAGAAATCAATTCTGATCAAGAAGGCTGCTACTACATCCAGGGAAATGGAAAAGTTCTTTTCTGAAGACGGATCTTTTTCTTTTCAAACTGCATTTATGACAAATGTGTCAGCCTCTTCGAGTCAGGTAAATTCTGAACCTCCTGCTCCTAGTGTGTGTGAATCATGTGCTGAAATGAAGCTTGAACTAGAAAAGCTTCATAGTCATAATCAAAATTTGGTTATTGAACTTTCCAAATGCAAAGAGGCAAATATGGCTTTAACTCGGAACGAAAAAGATTTTAAATCAGTAATTGAAACATTAAAGAAAAATGTGTCCGAAGTGAACAAAGTAGTTTACCACAAGCAAGTAAGTATAAATGAATACATCAACATTGTGGAAGAAACTAAGAAGCAATTAGCCATTGCCCAATGCGAGCATGATGCGATCAAACAAAAATTGGAGAGTTATTCTAACTCCTAATTTGTGCTTGATCACATTATCGATGTTCAACAACTGAAGGGAAATCAGAAAGGCATAGGGTATAAGAAATGTCCACCTCCTTTGATGAATAACTATACCAAGATGCCTGATGAGGAGGAAATGCCTCGGTATGAACCCAGTGTGCCTCTTGATGTTGAGGAATATGCTACTGGCCTAGGGTTCAAACCGGACAATTCTTTAAACACATCCTCTAAGCAACAAGAAACGTCATCATCCATGAAGCAAAGTCCTCCAGTTATCGAGGACTATGAGACATCGGATGATGAATCAGAATTGGATGTAGGTGATCAGGATAAATCACTTAACAAGATGAAAGGAGTAGTTATTCCACGAGAGAATCACATTCTTTGTGATCCTGATACTCCTGATGTCTCCTCTGTTAAGAAACAAGTGATTGATTCTGTCAAAGTTGATAAGACATGTGTGTCTACTGTTAAAAGCAGTAATGTGTTGTATACATTGGTTGGAGATGATAAAATCTACTCAGATCACGATTTCCCAATTAAAAATGTAAATCAATCTTCGATTGATAAAGTCTTTGAAGACAACACAAACAAATTTTTGGGAAAAACACTTCCGGGAATTGTTGTAACACAATGTGATCCAATTCCTAAGGCTGAGATTAGAAAACAGTTTGGTAATCAAAAATCTTCAACCACTCAACAACCTAGTGCTTCTAATGGTAAACAACCAGTCAAACGAGCTCAAAAGCATAAAGTCTCTCAGATGAAGTCTGAACCAAAAGGAGCTCGATTTCAAAAGAAAGCAAAAGATGTCAAGTTCGTGACATCCAAGGGTACTGATAAGATTGAAACTTTTGAGAACAAATCTAACACTGATTTTGTAAAACAAGTCACAATCTTAAAACGTAACAGTGATAACAATTACACTCAACATACAAACGGATGTGATGAAAAGACTAGTACCTCTGGTTCCACGAGCTCGACATCCCATGGTCAATCAAGTTCTCCCAAATTTGTTGAAAGGAGAACATGTTTTAAATGTGGGGAATTTGGGCATATCATTAAAAATTGCCCAAACGTTCCAAAAGAAAAGTTTGTTGAGAAATCTTCACCTGAAAAAGCTCACCCTCAACGTCGGTCAGTTTCACCTAAACATGATAAACGAACAGTAAAAGAACAAGAAACTAAACAGCGACGTAAGAACATGAAAACTGTTGAAAAAGCTTTAAAACCTGAAGTTAAAACAGTCAAAAGGGAACCAAGTGTGTCACAGCCGTTAAAGCCAGAATCTTCAAAAACAATTTATAACACTCAATCTGGTAGGCAAAAAGAAACTTGGAGATCTAAAAGGGGTGATAGTTCAGGGGGAGTTAATGTGTTTGAAAACCATCAACAGATCGAGATCACGTTTCGTGATGCTCAGGGACGACCCAAGACCACTAAGGCTTGGGTCCCCATCCTAAACTGATGTTTTTAAATGACATGTGCAGGGTGTTCCAGGAGGAACTATTAATAGTCACTGGATTGTTGATAGTGGAGCATCCAGGCACATGACTGGCGACTTACGGCTCTTATACGACGTGAGAAATATTAGAGGAGGGTATGTCGCATTTGTGGGAGACAAAGGCGGATTCATCACTGGAGAGGGAAGTATCTCCAATGGTATTGTGTGCTTCGATAAGATCAATTATGTTAAGCAAATTGATCATAATCTTCTCAGTGTGTCGCAAATCTGCGATAAAAGGTTCTCAGTGCATTTTGATGATGCCGGCTGCTATGTGCTGAAACCTGGATTCAAAATTCCACAAGAATGGATTCTCTTATCGGCTCCGAGAGTCAATGATCTTTATATTCTCGACATGAGCCAGGCGATTACAACATCAGCTCAAGTCACTTGCTTTGTCTCGAAAGCCACAGAAAAGGAGTCTATATCCTGGCACAGAAGAATGGGACACATTCACTTGAGAAAGATGAACCATTTGGTGAAAAATAATCTTGTGAATGGTGTGCATGTGAGAAGTTTTCATTTACAAGATATCTGTGTCTCGTGCCAAAAAGGGAAGCAAACAAAGAAGTCTCACCCTTTGAAGAAAATCAACACTGTCAGCATACCTCTTGAACGTCTTCATATGGATCTTTTTGGACCTATGAAGCACAAGACAACATTCGGAGATGCTTATTGTCTAGTTGTTACTGATGATTATTCTAGATTTTCTTAGGTATCCTTCATGGCACACAAGAGTGAAACTCCTGGCATCCTCAAGGATCTTCTTACAATGTTGGAGAATCTCTATTCGTTGAAAGTGAAGAGGATCCGAAGCGACAATGGAACCGAATTCAAGAATCAAGTTATGGATGAGTTTTGTACTTCTAAAGGCATTCTTCATGAGTACAGTTCTCGTTATACTCCACAACAAAATGGTGTCGCGGAGAGGAAGAATCGGACGGTTATCGAAACTGCAAGAACAATGTTAGTAGAGTCGGAACTCCCTATTCAATTCTGGGGGGAGGCTGTATCGGCTGCATGCTACACGTTAAACAGAGTTCTTACAGTAAAGAGACTTGGCAAAACTTGCTTCGAACTCCTTCAGAAAAGAAAACCGGATCTTTCTTACCTAGAACCATTTGGTGCTCCATGTACTATGATTGAGCCGGATGGAAAGTTTGGAGCTAGAGCTATCAAGGGTTTCTTCCTTGGATATGATACTCCGAATTTTCGTGTTTGGAATCTGGCTACCAGAAAGATTGAGCTATGGAGTGAAGTGAGGGTTCAAAGGTACACGAGTCCTGTTAGGGCTCCGGGTGATCCGTGGATGTTCGATTATGATGGACTATTTGACTCCTTCAATCTGCCAACCTTTGACGAAGAATCAGCAGCGGCTAGAATGTTGTTTGAATGTGACAACGCTGCTGACTCGCCTTTGGTTAGACCTATTGTTGTTGACCCACAAGCTTCTTCGTCTGTCAACAATATGGTTCAAAATGAGGTTTATGAAGATGCTGCTGATTATAATGAATCTTCTGAAGATGATGAATATCATGATGCAGCTGAAGGATCTTCGGCTCAAGCTGCTCCTGTTCAAGGTGCCTCTGTTGATACACCTCATATGCAGAATGTAGACACTGCTGAAGGGAATGCATCCACCTCTACACACATTCCTGGTGTGGAGTTGGTTGTTGATCTTAATCTTAACAATTTGGGTATCAATGCACGTGTGTCAGAAAATCCTGAAATGAGGATTCACGATACCCACCCCCAGCAGAATATTATAGGAGATGTCCATCGCGGTGTGCAGACGCGTAATCAGCTGAGAAACAACCGGAATGCTGGTTTGTATTCAGCTATAAGAGAATCTGGTCTTCAGAATGACTGGTCCTTCGCGTGTTACGTGTCACAAGAAGAACCAAAATCGTGGAAAGAAGCGTTGAAAGACAATTCTTGGGTTGAAGCCATGCAGGAAGAATTGCAGCAATTTCAAAAGCTTGGTGTTTGGAAGCTTGTTGAAAGACCTGAGAACTACAAGAAAATTGGCACTCGATGGGTTTTCAAATGCAAGAAAGACGACCGTGGACTGGTTATTCGGAACAAAGCACGTTTAGTCGTTCAAGGTTTTCGTCAGATAGAAGGAATCGACTACAACGAAGTCTATGCACCTGTTGCACATCTGGAAGCAATTCGGATCTTTCTGGCTTATGCCTCATTCAAAGGATTCAAGGTTTATCAGATGGACGTGAAAAGTGCATTCTTACATGGTGTGGTTGAAGAAGAGGTGTACGTCGAACAGCCCCCAGGTTTTGAAGATCCTATCCATCCCGATCGGGTTTGGTTGCTCAACAAAGCTCTCTATGGTCTTCATCCAGCACCCCGAGCTTGGTATGCAACCTTATCTACCTATCTGCTGGAGAACGGTTTTCGAAGAGGTCTTATCGACTGTACTCTTTTCATCAAAGAACAAGATGGAGATCTTCTTCTGGTACAGGTATACGTTGATGATATTATTTTTGGTTCTACTAATGATGTCTTGTGTAGGAATTTCGAGCGCATTATGCAGGATAAATTCGAGATGAGTGCTATGGGGGAAATGACCTTCTTCTTGGGCCTACAAGTGCAACAAACTGAGTCTGGGATATTCATCCATCAGACTAAATATGTTGGTGACATCTTGAGCCGGTTCCAGATGTCTGATGCAACGCCCATTGGTACCCCACTGCCACAAAATCATGGAATTACTCCAGACTTGAAGGGTGAAGCTGTTAGCCCCTCATACTATCGCGCAATGATCGGATCTCTTATGTACCTCACAGCATCAAGGCCAGACATAATGTACCCAACGTGCCTGCTTGCCAGATATCAAGTCAACCCGAAGGCCTCACATCTTGCAGCTGTAAAAAGGATTTTTCGTTATTTGAAGGGTTACCCTGACACCGGTCTATGGTACCCTAGGGATAATAACTTTGACTTGATCGCATTCAGTGATTCTGATCATGGCGGATGCAAAATCGACGGCAAATCCACAACGGCTGGATGTCAGTTTTTAGGAAATCGCCTAGTCACATGGCAGTGCAAGAAGCAGACGTGCGTCACTACATCAACATGCGAAGCTGAATACATTGCTGCTTCAAGTTGTTGCTCCCAAGTTCTTTGGATCCAACAACAATTACGCGACTACGGTTTTGAATTCCTAACTACTCCTATTTACGTTGATAATTCTGCTGCATTACAGATCACTAGAAATCCTGTGCAGCACTCAAAGACCAAACACATCGAAATCAAATATCACTTCATACGTGATTGCTTTGAGAAAAGGCTAATCGATGTTGTTAAGGTCCACACCGATGACCAACGTGCCGACCTTTTTACCAAAGCATTTGACAAATCAAGATTTGACTTTTTATTATTGGTAAACGGCATTAAGGTCAAGCGAGAGTAAACCAACATCGGAAAATCATTTTTGTAAATACCTTTATGTTTTAAATTTGTCTTAGTTTATTGATTTTAGGGGGAGTAAATCCAAAAATTTGAAAATCCAAAAACATTGAAAAATTTCAAAAACCCAAAAACAATAGAAAAACAAAAATGAGTTTCCTGGCGAGCAAAAGAGAAAATGATAGTACATCGCTGGTCTATCCAAACCTCTTTAAACCTTAAATTGAAAAACGATAAGCAGCTCTATATAAGATGTATCGGTAGGCTCACAATCATTTTAAAGTGTGCAGGGTGATATAAACTTAAATCGACTGAAGACTGGGTGGGAACCACTCATTGGCATATGGTCTTAGTACCGAAATTTCGTTTGAGAGATTGCCGAGGTTCTGAGATATTCGGTCTTTATGCTGCTTATCATCTGGGTATCATGGTTGTATCTTTTTCCGAAACAAACGGGGACGTAAGTCTAGATCTTCCATGATACTATACATACGTGTACATAATACATACTGCATTCGACCTCAATAAGTGATAAAATATCACATTTATCCAGGAGTCAAGTTCGTCTCTCTGCTGTACGGAAGTACTGACCTGTTCACGAACTTGCTCCTGTGCCCTCATGCATATGAAAATCAAGTTCCTCATCAATAAGTGATTCTATCACATAGGGCTTGTTTTCAATCAAAATAAGTGAGAATCTCACATCATATACGGTCGAACAGATGATAATCGGTATACTCACCGGTAAAATGAACCCTCGTGCATACCTTGATACGGGAATGTGTCGTGACGTGGATGAACACCGGTCCGTAAGTATAAATCATACCTTAACGTATCTCCTCGCCATGATTACAAATGATAAGTTGAGCTTAAGTGGACAACAATACCGATAATCGTTATAGGATGCTTATCTTAATGTTAACTAATTGAACAACAAGAGCGTTTTGGTATGACCGTTCACTGATATGATTCTCTTACCCTCGAAACTCGCAAAAAGAATGTTTGTGTATATTTATTTACTGCTTAACTTTTATTGTTTTATTTTTAAACAGTTTCGTCGTTTGGTGCATATCAGCACGACATTAGCGGTGATGTCGTTTGATAACACTCAAAGGATATTAAAATTGTTGTCTTTTAATTTATTCAAAAATACCAAAAAGATTTTAGGTGTGTTTTCATATAAACTTTATAAAATCCAAAAAGATTTTATTTCTACTTTATTTTCGATCGTACGATGTTGGAGCTCGAGTCTTCGTTGCCTGAAACCTGAACGAAAACCGAACTGACTAAATCTTCATAAACGGTCGAAATTTTAAAGTTTTGAAAGTTAAAAATCTAAAATTGACAAATTTTATTAAACTTTCAAACTGTCGGACGGTGGTTGATTGTTACATGGTCATCCGTGTGTCATGTGTTTATACTAACTATGTTCCAAGCAGTTGTTCTCATTACGCGTTTAGATTTCTTGCATGTGCAGATTCTAAAGGCAAAGAGAACATGGTCGATGACAAAGCTTCGGAATGAAGACACGACGTGAAGGCACTCAAAAGATGAAGTTGATCGAGTTGCCGCTGACCATCATCAACACCACAAGGATCTCAAGCATTGAAGAACAAGTCATTCACGAGCATAACTCAAGGGGGAGCTTATGTTAAGGGGGAGTTTGTCAACACACTTCCTACATGATACGGGTAGTTTGTTGATACACTTTCTGCTTTCAAGACGTGAAGACCTTGAAGATCCTCCGACATCGAAGACTTGAAAGGACATCAGAGTCCTGAAGACTCGAAGATCAAAGATGATCAAGATCGAGACAAGATCGAGACAAAGCTACAGCCAAGGGGGAGTTTGTTGGTGCACTTGTGTCTGTACTTTGTCTGTATTCAGTCACGATGTAAAACGATGTTCTTAATAGTCTTGTAAGTTTGACCAAGTCAACCATCCTCCTGGTTTGACTTGGCCAAACAGTTAGCTTATGAAAGTGAATTGTCTGGCTCGAAGGATGTCTCATCGAAGGATAGTTTAGATCCTTCGATGAGCTCGAAAGTTGGACCTTCGATGGATAGACCTCGATAGATCATCCTTCGAGGTCACTGTGAATCCTTCGATGGAAGTCTGATCGAAGGATGATCTTTCAATCAGTATTCCTGATCCTTCGACAGGTTTAACATCGATAGATGATCCTTCGAGACATCTATCGGATCCTTCGGTCAGACTTGCTGAGCTGGGTATATATATATACCCATGCAGTGTGTTGTTTTAGACAGAGAGAGACACGAGAGACAGAAAGATACACTCGAGAGATAGTGAGAGCATTCTGTCAAGAACACACACACACACATTAGAGAGTTTGCAATACAGAGTTGTAAACCTTGTGCTTGTAACCGGAACCTTTCATACGCATTAATACAAGTGGTGTTAATCGGTGAACCTTGTGTGTTTTGTGTTTATACTTGTCTCGACTCGGTTGCACTCTAGCTTGGATTCCGCACTTGCTAGTGTGTTAATATAACAAGGTTAAGGTTTAACCTCATCCTCCACGAGGGACCTACAGATTCCTTGCCCAAAACCGACCAATTCTGTTCCAATAAGTGACTATGTCACAAACTTTGACAAAGTCAAGGTTGAAGATTGTGATAAGAAAACTGATGATGAAAATGAGGAGTTTTATTCAGCAGACGAGTCTGAGTCAGAGTCTGATGCTGAAAATGAGAAAAAGAAAATATTTTTGAAATTAAAAGAAAAATTTCAAGAAACTGTTCTGCAATCGATTGAAAAGGGTGAATGCTCTACGCAAAAACCTTTGAAGAAGAAAGTGGAACAGAAACAAAAAATTAAAAATTTAGAAAATGGTCAAAACAAGAATAAAAGCTCATCAGTTCAATCATCCAATCATTATAAAAAAATCAAAAAAAATTGAAAAACAAAACTCAAAAACAATTGGTAATGAGTGGTGCAGGTCGGACCACAGTGCTTTAAAGCCAAATTCAGCTTACAAGAGGAGAGATGGATATCACCAAGCCAAACAGTGCTTTGATCTGAATATTTGGACTGAAAATGGTGATTGGTACGATAACAGAGTGTGTTATCGATGCGGTTATCAAGGACACATTGCTGTTAACTGCCAGAGTTGGAGTTATGAGACTAGGAGATGCTATAACTGCCATATCAAAGGTCATATTGCTAGAGATTGCTCAATGAGATCAATGAGAAGATCTAGGGCTGAATCTCAGAAAATGGCAAAGATACCAGTCTCTGTCAAGCCCAAAGAACAGAAAGTTCAAGAACGTAAAGTTCAAGAACAAAAAATTCAAGAACTGAAAGTAAAGCTTTCACGGGGGCAGAAAGACAGACTGAGGAAAAAGAGGAAGAAGGCGAGAGAGTATCTGGAGAAGATATTGTCCTCGGGTTCATCTGTTGGTAAAAATAAGAGTTCTGATGAATCACTTTCCTCGACTGCAAAGTCAAGCAAAACGCATTCATCAGATACAAATCTGAGGACGAAAGAGGATAAGAAGAAGAAGAAAGTTGATGGTGATGAATTTGTTTCTTCGGAAACAAAGGAGCCACATGTCGGCGATGAATCGGGCTCATCAAAGTCAGACAAGCCACATTCAGGCAATGATTCTGGTTCGTTAAAACCAGAGGAGCCATTTGTTGAGGTAATAGTTGAGAATTCTGGTCTAACAATGGATGATGCAAATTTTCCACCATTGTTGAACAAGAATTCAAAATCACCCAAGGACTGTCAGGCTTGGGTGAATCTGTTTAAATGAAAAAACTGACTTGCCGGAGTTCCCAGGTTGGTAAGCGTGGAACATGAATCGGCATCTTTCTTGAGAAATTCACGAATGTGATATTTCGACTTACAAGTGGTAAATCAGGGACATTAAGTTGTACTTGATTTTCTACAAGTGATATTTGTGGATTGATCTTAAAAATGTTAGTTTTTACAAGTGGATGAAGAAAACAAGATGATGAATGATCCCCATGTTTGAGAAATGATTCACAAAACTTATTTTCCGGAAAAACCATTTTGATTAAAACAAACTTAAGTGTTTTGAAATCACTATGGGAAAATGTTTTGTTGTCAGGGGGAATTCTGATTGTTCAAGCCAAGTGAATGGAGAATTGAAGTGATTCTCATCATGTTGTCACGTTTCTTGTACAGTTTGTGTTTCAAATTTTCCTAGAAAATCAAAATTGAGACATATTTTGATTTTAGGGGGAGTAAAAATTAAAAAAAAAATTTGAAAATTTGAAAATTACAAAAACATTAAAAAATGCAAAAATGAGTTTTGTTGTGAAAAAGAGGAAATGATAGTAGAACAGTTGGACTGTCACAACATGCTAAAGAAATGGAAAGTTTAAAATGTGATAAACGATCTCACTAAAGATGTGACGGTAGGCTTAGCTAGACTTGTAGATTTGCGAGAACGATACAAACCTAAAATGAAAAGCCTAGTTCTAAGTGGGAAACATGGTCGAAAGCATAGTACTTAGTTTTGTCCTTCTTGATTGTGTGCCTACTCAGTAATCGCTGATTGTCGAAAGACATAAAACTGGTTAAGTTTGTGAACTTTCACAACTTTGCTAAAAAGTCGCTGTGATTGTGCATTTCATTTTGCAAAGATTTAAACTTGTTTTATTTCTTTATTTTGTTTAAGCATAGGACATCCTCTGCGTATACGTGAGTATCGACCTGGATGTTATTGCCTAAACATTCTGCTTTATTTTCTTTGGTGTTTCGTTTAAGCTTTGGATCACCTCTGCGTATACGGAAGTATCGACCTGGTGGTTAAAGCCTAAACAACTTCAACTTATTTTTATTTTCTTATTTTGTTTAAACATTGGACTTTCTCTGCGTATACGGAAGTATCGACCTGATTGTTAATGTTTAAACATTCTGCTTTGTTTTCGCATAAATCACAGTTGATAAAAGTTTAAAGGCATTACTTGAGTCAGTGTATTGCATGATGAGGGGATATGCTGAGATCGTGGGGTCCATAAGAATTTTAGTGCTATCTTAATATATCTTAAATTATCGGTAAGCAGATTGAAAGTTTTTAGATTGAGTTTAAGTGGACAACAATATCGTCAATCAACGTGAATCGTTTAGAACTGAAAATGTTTAAAGCTTAATGGTGCTAGTGATTGGTCAAAAACTGATATGATCCTCTTACACAATCTCACAAAAATATTGTTTGTAAATATTTCTTTACTGCATTCCTTTGTTATTAAAAATTCAAAAAGATTTTAGTGTGTTTTAGCATAATTTTTTTGAAAATACAAAAAGATTTTCGACAACTGATGATGAAGAGCTGATTTTCGAAATTCCAAGTGCTGAACATGATGAACAGATTTGGGAGAGTGTGTGCTGAATTGAAAATTTTTTGATTTAAGAGTAGTTTGATTAGTTAATCAAGATCATTAATTTGAACTTGATGTAACTATTACTAGTAAGTTTTTCTTATTGATTTAAGTAAAAACTTATGTGTTTGAGAGAATATTGTGCAGGAGATGAGCTTATCAGAGTTAAAGCCAGGGATTGATCTCAAGGTGATAGCTAATTCCAGACAGCGATCCCATCATGATATCATGATGAGAGGGGGAGTCTGATGAGGTTAGAGCCAAAGAGAAGATCCTGGTATATGCTAAGAAAGAGAAGAGACTGATAAAGACTGAAGATGCAAAGACTCGACACTTAAGACTCGTCAACATCTGAGGGGGAGTCTGTTGGTGCATTCATCTGTTGTCTTCATCTTATGTCGAGTCTCGGGTTCGTTGCGGATCTAAACAAGCATGAAATCACAAGTGACATCACATAGGTGACATCACATACATGACATCACCTATTGCATCATGGTCACAAGAAGACAAAACATATTGTAGATTATATGTTGACCGTTTGAATATTAGGTGACCGTTTGAAGTTTGTATTAGGTTGAATATGTATGACCGTTTGAAAGGTTGTCCGTTTGAAAGGTGGTGTGTTACCTTCAAACGGTCAGGGTTAGCCTATAAATACCTTCAAACTGTCATCATTTGTAACATTCTGAATTCCGACGCCGAGGTGCTGTCGAGGTGTCTCCAGCTTGTAAATTGTTCAAAGATCAATATAAGAGACATTTAATAGTGAATACAAGCTAAACGAAGACCGAATCAATGAATTCCGCCTCTGATTCAGTCTGAGCACTCTTCTGATCGACTCGTTAGGTCGTTTCACGATCCTACATTAAGTTCATAGAAAGGCCTATACAGATTGAAGACAGGAAAGTCAAAAACCTTAAGCACAAGAGATTAGTTCTAGTCAAAGTGAAGTGGGACTCCAAGAGAGGACCTGAGTACACATGGGAGCTTGAATCAGAAATGCAAAGGAAATATCCGCACTCGTTCCAGTAGATCTCGAGGTCGAGCTCTAAAGCAAGGTGGGGAGTATATAACAACCCTAAATTAAACCGACACCCTCATAATTTTTCGGACACCCTAATATATTTAAAAATATCCCAATACGTCCTAAAATACACCCCATACGTGAAAATGGGCCCCCAATACCATAATTATTATTAAAATAAATTAAAAATGGAATTTTTGGGTTTGAGGCGGGCCGCGTGAGCCACACCTCAATCCTTACGCTGGCCGCGACGAGGTGAAACCTGGCGTAACCTTGGGCCGCCACGTGGCCCAACACATGTCGAGGCTAGTTGGTGACCCAGATCAGCTACGCTGTTGACCAGCGTTAACGCGGGCTGCGTAGGCCTTTGCCTACTTTTATGCGGGCCGCTAGAAACCCGAACTCAGCCCCTATAAAGCTGGAGCTTGGGCCTTCAGTTTACGTCGCTCAAATTCAATTCTCTCTCAATGAATTTCTGATAGTATAAGCTATAGTCGGGTCTAATACCCCCCTAATTAGCGAAGTTCTGCTCCGTTGTAAGTATCATAACCCCTGGATACGTATTAGATACGCTGCCCGATTGATCTAGGGTTCCGTAACGGCTGTCGTGGTTCTGCCCGACGTAGTCGTTGGAATGCCGTCTCGGGGAGGGTATTACTAATGTTAAAATGGGTTATTATACTAACACGTGTGCATTTGTGTAATTTATAGATAATTCCCAGGGAACCCTTACAGAAAATCTAAGACAGCAATGTGAGTAATCTTCTTTTTGTAAACAGTTTTTACAAAACCTTAACTATTTTACAATGCAATTTAGCAGTGATTGAGTCTTTGTAATTCTACGATTACTGTCGGTATGTTGGGGTTTTGTATACAAAATGTGAGACACGTTACCATTGGACGAAGAGTTAGCCAATGTGTAATATGACCCACCAGTCAGGATTGACAGTACTGAATGAGTAATTGGGTAGATATAAACATTGTAATCGCTCTCAATACTGTTTAAATGAAATTAATGTTTCTTAATTAAATTGGGATTCACTCACCAGTATTTCCCACTGACAAATGTTTTGAAAAGGCGTTTCAGGTAACACAATGTGAAAGCCAATTAGAAGCCAGCTGGATAGCACTGAAGGCTTGGAAAAGTGACTATAAAAGTTACCTAAATAAAGAAGGCATTTTAATTCAATAAAATGGGACTTATCCCTATAAATCATGCCCACCCGACCGAGTTGCCTCCCGATCGGGTTGCCACCCAATCGGACTGCCACCCGATCGACCAACCAGTTTCCCAATTTCCATTTTAGGAAACCCTATAAATACCCCCCATTTGTCACCTCCTTGATGGTGACAGCTCCCTTGTTCGACTCAGCCGCACTCAAGCTTATTTCTCCCGATTCCTCTCAATTCTTGTAAGTTTTCGACCTAAACCTTGTACTTTCTTGATCTACACGCACTCCTACACCTTTCTATCTTTTGAATCATAACTTTTAACCGTGAAATCACCAGATTTGAGGTGTTCTAGGGTGATGTCATGATGTCTGTCGTTATGGACATGCAAAACCCAACTAAACTATGTAGATAGGATAAGTCGGATATCGAACCAGAGGAGGATTGTGGAAAGTGTATAATGCTCAGTTTTGATTAACTACTATTGAAAAAGTAAAACTCAGTTGTTGGATTCGATTGGTTATGAGAAATAACAAAATTAACGAACAAAAACCAAGGTTTAAATCAATAGGAGAAAAGATGGTTCCTCCAGATTTCAGGTTTTGCTGTTAACTTCAACTATGTGTTTAATCGTAACCTACATAGACATAGGTATTAAACTCGATTAATTAATTGTGATAACCAACGACTAAGTACTCCGGTCAATACATAACGGGAGGTTATCGAATGATTATCAATTACAATTTACAAACCCTAACCCCATGTCAAATATATCCCAATTACTAGAACTCTCGGGAACTGAATGCTTAGAAATTAAGGTTTAAATAAACGTAACTGTTTACAACCAATAAATCAAATCCATGGTGAAAAGCATCGAATGCTTAGATCACCAGGTTAAAACGATTGTATCAAACACATAATATCCATTAACTTACAAAAGCCCTCCATCCGGAGGAAACCACTAGGAGATTAGCCGCTCATGTGATAAGATTGATCTTCGCTGGCTCGATTCACGATTAAAATCATCATCCCCAATGTCGTCCACAGCTGCGTGATGATGATGATGATTTATCTTGTTGACTTTTTCAATCCTAGTATGTCGGCTCTTCAGATGATGATGATGAGAATTGTGATATTATTTGACTATTGATGCCTCCCTTTCTCGACTGCCGTCATCATATGATTTGATGTTGAATATTTAGTCAAAACCCCCTCTCACTTGAAATCACAACCGTCCAAAGTGATGATGATGTTTTCTTATGTGTTCACGTGGATCTTGTAATTTGTTATTTGGGCCCATCATATCCTCCAAAAGTCTTTCTTTTACTGCATTCAATAACTCGTAAGCTACGAATTGAAACAGTAGCTTACGGTTTCAATTATCTGTTCCTTCCGTTTCCTTTACATATCCACTCGTAACCTACGAAACACAACCTGTAGCCTACGATTTAGAAGTTCTGTCCCAGCTTGTTTTCACACACCACCAACTCGTAAGCTACGAGTTGGTATTCATAAGCTACGATCGAGACAAGCCCAATCTTTCCTCCTCACTTTTAAACTTTCAACAATTGACAAACTAGTCCCTGTACTTTGTTTCTTCCAATTTCTTGCACATATAAGCTCCACATAACTTTCATAATATACCAAATTGTTCCCCGAACTTCACTTTTCTACATTTCTTCCACTCGTGAGCCTTTATATCAACCGAACAAGCTTCAAAACTCATTCTTTGAGCTGCAACATCACATCCTATGCTCACACTTTCATCTTTAACCCTCGTAAATACACCGATTTACGTATTTTACCTGCAAAACACCAAATTCTCATAGTCACTTCATTCCAAGCAAATAGACACATCAAATACACATAACTCGTCATATTTAAACACTCTAAAGCTCGGGTTTCACCCTCTCCATCACATTCCCACACTTGCCTTTGCTTGTCCCCAAGCAAACCAACTAGAACTAGTCACCATAGCAACAACACCTCTAAACCCCATAATCGGTTCAACCTGTTCAGTCCCAAATCATACCCATCCCATAGACTGACACAATCGAGATTGACAGTTTGACAAGTAAATGATGCAATTTCAAAAACTTAAGACTTGTCTATCTAAAACTAACATGTTTACAATTAATCACATGCTACATACCACTCACAATGTACTCTCCTCTCAGGTTAATATCTGGACTAGCGTGTAATGTGCTAGTATGTAAACACTCCAAAAAACAAACATGAAATCCTGCAATCATAAGCTTGTATGACAATCGCACCTCCACCGTATCATCTAACATGGCACATATCAAAAGGACTTTCGGGTTTTGGGCTTAGGGTAAAGGTAGGAATATATTTTAGGTTCTTTTGTTTTTCTAATTGGCTAACAAACAATAACCAAACCGTGATAACTTTATTCAAACACAACTTATACTTTTGGGTTGGTTTCTACCCAAGAACATAGACGATGTTCATACACTTTTATTTTTGTTCTTTTCTTCTTTTTTTCTTTTTTTCACATATTTTTTATTTTTCTCTTCTTCTTTTTTTTTTCCTTTTTTTTTCAATTTTTTTTTTCATAGCAATATAATCACGGTCAGTTTTTCACAATAGACAATGGGCGAACAAACGAAGGGTAGTTAGGCTCAACAGGGCTACTAAGGGAAATTGGTGAATAACACAAACGAAACACAGACACAAACGGTGTAACAAGAAAATCCTAATGCCTTAATCATATACGTGCACATGTCAAATCCACAATCTCAGCATGCATCGAATCACACAAGTTCTAACACAGAATAACATGTAGCATACACTCAACAAATGAATTCATTGTATAATGTATCACATCCATCTACAGGCTCAAGATCTCACCAAGAAAAGGTAAAAAG
This sequence comes from Helianthus tuberosus, assembly GCA_030545235.1. NCBI lineage: Eukaryota > Viridiplantae > Streptophyta > Magnoliopsida > Asterales > Asteraceae > Helianthus > Helianthus tuberosus. Next base: position 12,976,387 of record CM060409.1, on the reverse strand, counting down.
GTTGACGACATGTAGCATATGCAATTAAAACATGTTACCCCTAGATAGACATCTCTTTTCACTCGTTTCCTATAAAACACTTGTCAAACCTACTCTCATGAAACTTAAAGGGACAACCATGACAAGGGACTAATCTAGTCTACTACCGGTAAGAAGCCTATTAGTGATTGAAACTTTAGGTTTTCATATCCAATTAGCATGTTTAAGGCGATGAAAAATTTTTAAAATTTTCAATTTTTTCCAAATTTCATCGATTCCAAGCACTTTCAATCGCTTCAACGCTTTATCCACAAATCCCTTCCCGGGCTCCCACATCCCCACACTTGGGATACATTGTCCCCAATGTATGGTGCTTTTAAAATATAGCCCGGGAAAACAAACCAACAATCCCAAATGAGCGACTAACTCATCACAAAACAAAACAACCGAACACATCCCATTAAACAAAACAAAGGTTCACACCACCAAAAACAATAAAAACACACCAAAAACAAAGTAAGATAGATAAACACATGCACCTGATCATGTGTCTGTAGTGATGCTGCTGTTGTGCTTTAACCAGAATAGACGCATTCCATAGATTCTTTGATATCTCACCAGGGATGTTGCAAAACATCCCCACACTTGAATTGTTGCATCCGTGATGATTGAATCAAGAACCTGTCAAAACACAACCACACCAAAACGAACCAAACCAAAGTACAATACTCTACATCCTCGGGCTGCCTCCCGAGAGCGCTAAGTTTTAGGTCTTCAGCCAGACCGTACCTGACATTCAAGGTGGTTCAGCTGCACGTTTTCCTCCCCATTTCTCTCCATACATCATTGTTCAATCTTGTGGAAGGTTCGCAGCTCCACGCCAGTTGAGTTCAACCTCAGCCTTATTGCCCCACTCACTCCCACCATCGGGTGGTTTTCCTGCAATTGCTCTTCCTCTCACAGCTGTCTTGTTCACCTGCCTTCCATCATTCGTTAACTCAGACCTGAAAAAATTACCTCCACTCGAACCAATCTCATTAGTAGCACCTGTGGGACTCACATCATTCAGAAGATCATAAGCAATAGATTTTAAAAATACATTGAAATACAGCTTACGATTCTTGTAACTTAAAATTACCATCCCATTCCTGCAGTCGATTTGTGCATTTGCTGTATACAGAAACGGGCGACCCAAAATTACCTTCGGTTGTGCGTAGGTCGGTGCGGGTGCATAATCAACCACCATAAAATCGACCGAGTAGTAGAACTCGCCGAGCTGAATTACCACATCCTTTACAACCCCTCGAGGTTGCTTTAAACTCGCATCCGCAAACACTGCCATTTGATCAATTGCGTGTAACGGATCAAAGTCGTACTGGTCATAAAGGCTACCGGGAAGAACACTCATCCCAGCTCCATAATCCAACAATGCCTTGTGGATTTTGAACTTTCCTACTTGAATCGGGACGACCGGCTCTCCTGAGTCACACCCATCTCCATCCTCATTTGCGCCACTTAAACCTGCAATCACATGGGAAACAGAAGAAGTTAAAAATTTATCATTCAAATTGTTTTTAGGAACGAAACTTACCCCGCTGACTGGTATATTCTTCTCGTGCTTGGGGTTCGTTTGAGTGTCACTGGGAAGCTTCCCGTTTTGCTGTTTCAACTCCTTCACATCGGTTGCAAGTTGGGCCATTTGTGTGGTTAATGACTGGACGACTTTATCTCGCATCTCATCCTTTTGAGCACGATTTTGCAGCTCAAGCCTTTGATTTTGTAATTCAAGCTGAATTGATTTCAACATCTCCATCATATTGTTACTCACCTGCCCATTACTATGCTGGTAATTTCGTTGGAAACCCGAATTATTACCCCCTTGATAATTATTTTGGTTCCGAGGCTGGTAATATTGGTTGTTTCCTTGGAAACCTGAATACCTGTTCCCACTTCCCTGCATCATATTCACCTCATCCAGATTACCGATAATGTTAGGGCACTGATCAGCAATGTGCCCTATATCCCCACAATGACCACACAACGGGTACTGACCACTTACCTCCGGTGGATTCTCTACTGCTCTCACTGTTGACTGACGTGCACTTCTAGAAGATTGAGCCTTGCGTTTTGACGCCCTTGCGGTTCTTTCTAAATATTCCCAATCATCTTCTTCGTAATTCATTCCAAAAGTACCATTGGATATTGAATTTACATCCCTGGCGTCTTCATCTGTTAGGCCTTCGTGGAATGTATTAATAAGCTCCCACAAATATATCTCATGATGTGGACAGTTCTTGAGCATCATTTTGAAACGATTGAACGCTTCGTGAAATAGCTCACCGGGCTGTTGTCGAAATCCTCGAATATCCTTCCTTGCATTGTTAGTACGCAAATGAGTATAGAACTCATCTAGAAATTGTTGCTGCATGTCGCCCCATGTGAAGATCGAAGCTGACGGTAGCGAATGAAACCATTGCTGTGCTTTGTCTTCAAGTGTGAATTGGAAAAGTACCAATTTCACATCATCAACTGAGAACCCTTGGCTGCTGATTGTGTTGCAACGTGCATCATATGCAGCAATGTGTAGATATGGTTCTTCGTGTGCGTGACCATGAAACTTAGGCAGACTGGATATTGATTGTGTTCGTACTTCGAATGACCGCCCTCCTTGTAGTTTCGGGATCACAACCGGTGATGGGTTGTTAACTATAACAGGTCTGAAGTGGCTCTCTATGCCTCGAACTGGACCTTGATTATTTCGTCGTGGAATTCCTTCCGGTAAAATCACCGGTCGGTGTAGGTTTCGTGGCAGCGGTCTTGCCTGACCCTGCATCTGAGGTACCGGCGGTGGTAATGGAATGTCCACCACCGGCCTTCTCGGAGCAGGCTGCTGATTGAGTGGGTCAGGTTGATGATATTGTTGTGGTATCTGTTGTTGTATTGGCGTTGGTTGTACATATTGTTGATACCCTATGTTCCCTTGATTGACTCTTTCGAATCCACCTGCCCCAACTGTTTGCCTCTCGTAAATACCCGTATTCACCACTTGTCTCTCATTTTGACCCATGTAGTTATCATATTCCTCAAAACCGTCTTCATAATCCCCTGAATTATTTCCTTGATCATAAACAGTCGATCTGTACAGGTTTGGCATTGGCTGACTTTGCTGTGAAATAACCGGTCGGGTGGCTGGTGGAATTGATGTTGCGTTAGGTCCTTGAATCTGACTCGGTGATGCAGTATCATCGGGAATGATTCTAACGTAAGGAGACGAGTGTTGCAAATTGACAGTTTGGGTGGAAGTTGGTTGATTGTTATCAAAGCTTGGGAAAAAGGTTGAGAATGATGGTACTGGAGATGTAGAGGTAGGTTGTGTAGACTGCGGTGGTGGCGGAACTGGTATGGTAGTGTTTGGTGAAGGGTGGGTAGGTGTTGGTGAGAATTGTTGTTGTGGGAGTGGGTCTTGCGGTTGTTTCTCCAGGGTTGCTGAGTTTTCCATTGTCTTAGACGTTGGTATAGGTGATTGTAGGACCTTGTTCTCACGATGTAGTACTCGCTTTGTATGCTTTACTGTTCTCTCGATCTCTGGGTCGAACACTAACGGTGATGACTTCCCGGAATTCCGAGTGTGATGCATACACTTCCTAGATCACCTGCACAAACAAAAACAAGAAAACCTCGCGTAAATCCGAACAAAATAGAACAAACTAAAAAGACACTGTTTTTTTTGGATTTTTGTATATTTAACTAAACTAGAACTTAACACTAAGCACTTTGCGCATGCCTCCCCGGCAACGGCGCCATTTTGATGTCTGTCGTTATGGACATGCAAAAACCAACTAAACTATGTAGATAGGATAAGTCGGATATCGAACCAGAAGAGGATTGTGGAAAGTGTATAATGCTCAGTTTTGATTAACTACTATTGAAAAAGTAAAACTCAGTTGTTGGATTCGATTGGTTATGAGAAATAACTAAATTAACGAACAAAAACCAAGGTTTAAATCAATAGGAGAAAAGATGGTTCCTCTAGATTTCAGGTTTTGCACTTAACTTCAACTATGTGTTTAATCGTAACCTACATAGACATAGGTATTAAACTCGATTAATTAATTGTGATAACCAACGACTAAGTACTCCGGTCAATACATAACGGGAGGTTATCGAATGATTATCAATTACAATTTACAAACCCTAACCCCATGTCAAATATATCCCAATTACTAGAACTCTCGGGAACTGAATGCTTAGAAATTAAGGTTTAAATAAACGTAACTCTTTACAACCAATAAATCAAATCCATGGTGAAAAGCATCGAATGCTTAGATCACCAGGTTAAAACGATTGTATCAAACACATAATATCCGTTAACTTACAAAAGCCCTCCATCCGGAGGAAACCACTAGGAGATTAGCCGCTCATGTGATAAGATTGATCTTCGCTGGCTCGATTCACGATTAAAATCATCATCCCCAATGTCGTCCACAGCTGCGTGATGATGATGATGATTTATCTTGTTGACTTTTTCAATCCTAGTATGTCGGCTCTTCAGATGATGATGATGAGAATTGTGATTTTATTTGACTATTGATGCCTCCCTTTCTCGACTGCCGTCATCATATGATTTGATGTTGAATATTTAGTCAAAACCTCCTCTCACTTGAAATCACAACCATCCAAAGTGATGATGATGTTTTCTTATGTGTTCACGTGGATCTTGTAATTTGTTATTTGGGCCAATCATATCCTCCAAAAGTCTTTCTTTTACTGCATTCAATAACTCGTAAGCTACGAATTGAAACCGTAGCTTACAGTTTCAAATATCTGTTCCTTCCGTTTCCTTTACACATCCACTTGTAACCTACGAAACACAACCTGTAGCCTACGATTTAGAAGTTCTGTCCCAGCTTGTTTTCACACACCACCAACTCGTAAGCTACGAGTTGGTCTTCATAAGCTACGATCAAGACAAGCCCAATCTTTCCTCCTCACTTTTAAACTTTCAACAATTGACAAACTAGTCCCTGTACTTTGTTTCTTCCAATTTCTTGCACATATAAGCTCCACATAACTTTCATAATATACCAAATTGTTCCCCGAACTTCACTTTTCTACATTTCTTCCACTCGTGAGCCTTTATATCACCCGAACAAGCTTCAAAACTCATTCTTTGAGCTGCAACATCACATCCTATTCTCACACTTTCATCTTTAACCCTCGTAAATGCACCGATTTACGTATTTTACCTGCAAAACACCAAATTCTCATAGTCTCTTCATTCCAAGCAAATAGACACATCAAATACACATAACTCGTCATATTTAAACACTCTAAAGCTCGGGTTTCACCCTCTCCATCATGTCATTATGGAGTTCTTATGAACTTCAATTTTTGGCTTCATTCCACCAAGAACAACTCAGATCTGAAGGATTTCCACAACATTTATCGGTGATTTCACTTAGATCTACACGAATTCATGGTGAAAAAGATTGAAAGATGGTTTTCTAACTTTCTTTCAACTCTTTTACACTCAATGCACTCAAACCCGATGGAATCGGAGCTCGTTCTGATCTTCTACCCATTCTTGGTGATGTATTAGTTCCAGATCCGAATTCCATCCAAGAGATATTGACTTCAGGTTTGAACATGAACTACCGACTCGAACCGTGAACTGGTCGGAATAGGGTGATTCATGTTCGGACGGGTCACTTGGGCCGAGATAAGGGTTCTGTTGTTCAAACAAGTTATCGAACCGTATCGTTCAAACACTACAAAACTTCAAACGAATCAAGCGTCAAGACGAACGGAACGTCGGGACGGATTGCCGTCCGATCAGATTGCCACCCGATCGGATTGCCACCCGATTGACCGACCATCCGATCGGGTTACACTTGGTTCCATACTTGAACTATTTTTCAAACTATTCAAGGATCTGAATGTTGAAACGGATTACCACCCGATCAGGTTGCCATCCGATCGAGTGACCGTCCGATCGTGTGACGTTTGGGACTTGTATACTTAGACAATTTTCAACATGTTCAAGACAAACGGATTGCCACCCGATCAGATAGCCATCCGATCGAGTGACCGTCCTGCTGTGAACTTATTCTCAGACTTCGAAGCCTCGCCAATCGGATTGCTGCCCAATCGAACGACCGTTCGATCGACCGACCTTTCAATCGACCGACCTGAAGGGTAGAAATACTTTTCTATTTTTAAAATGCTACAACGAAAACTTCAAAGTACAAACCATCATCCACAAACACATCCTCACCAAACGAGGTGTCAATCCAATCGAATGGTCACCCGATCGGATGACCATCCGAACGGATTGTCACCCGATCGAATGGCCATCCGATCGACCGACCTTTCAATCGACCGACCTGAAGGGTAGAGATACTTTTCTATTTTTAAAATGCTACAACGAAAACTTCAAAGTACAAACCATCATCCACAAACACATCCTCACCAAACGAGGTGTCAATCCAATCGAATGGTCACCCGATCGGATGACCATCCGAACGGATTGTCACCCGATCGAATGGCTATCCGATCGGATGGCCATCCGATCGGATTACCATTCGATCCTTGGTTCACCTGCACTGTTTTACGCACCGACTTTCACTTATGCAATCGTTAACTGTTTAGGCTAATTCCGCTCTAGCGCTCCCTTCAATCCATTAACTCTACCGCTGTGAGTATACTCGAACCCTTTTTGCTTTACGCACTTTTGGGTGTTACATACGTTACTTATTCTAAATCACATCGAACACATTACAGAATATTTTAACGCTAACCACTACTGCATGTTATACGTGACACGATGAATGCTTGTTTGTTATGTTTACACATAGATTGTTGTCTACCTGCCTTAGCAACGATAGTACTATAGTTTGGACTCAGCACCTGTTCACTCAGGGGTTGTTAAGGACAACTAATCACATGGTTCACAGTGGTGAATATGTGTTACGAACTGCGTCGGGCAGTCAACCCGTAGTCATTGGTATTAATAGGATCTTGTCGATAACTTACATGCTTCACATCACACGTTGTACGTGTTGGTTATGCGTAAACGATTTCAAACTCTATATACTATTATCAAACTTGTATGCTCACCTTTACACTATGTGTATTAAATTTTACTTTAATGTATGTGGCAGGTGCTTAAGATGCTAGGACGCCTTGTTTGCTGTGTGATGAAATCGAGGCTAGGAAAAAGTCTAGAAACAAATAAACAATTTATATTTATTTGAAATCTGAGTTGTCGGAACAGAACTACTTGTCTTGATTTCTGTCTGTAATAACTATGCTACTTATTATGTCATGGTATGGGACGTGATGCTTTAAATAATTGGTAATCGTAGTTGTTATGGAAACTTCTGGACAATCTGTTTCGCTCAGTGCCGCGCCCCGATGTTTCCGCCATCGGTTGGAGTGTGACAGTTTTAGCCTTATTTTTTAGCTTTAGGGTTTAGAGTTTAGAGTTTGGATTTAGGGTTAAAAGATCTTAGTTAGGGTTCGACGAGCCGGTTCCAACGCCGCTGGAATGAGTCCAATCGGAGTTCGTTTGAGTCGGTTCCCCGCTGTTCCCCACTTTTTTAGTGTTCCCAAATGAACCTTCCCCTATATATATATATATATATATATATATATTAAATAGAGTCAATTACACAAATCATCCTTTATGTATGTCACCTATTGCAAACTGTGTCCTTTATCTTCAATAATTACAGAAAACATACTCGATGTTTGCAAACTCTTGCAAGTTATGTCCTTTACCCCTTTTTGAGGTTAAATCTGACCAAATGGACTTCCCATGAGGGTATTTTTGTGATTAAATCTGACCAAATGGACCCCACTTGAGAGTAAAATGACCAAAATACCCTCATGTGGGGTTCACTTGGTCAGATTTAACCACAAAAAATTAACTGAGTTAGGGCTAAAGGACATAACTTACAAGGGTTTGTAAACATCGATTGCGTTTAGTGTAATTATTGAAGATGAAGGACACGGTTTGCAATAAGTGACATACATAAATAACGATTTTTGTAATTTACTCGTAAAAATACATATAACATATAAAAGTGAAAGGGATTAAATTATTAAGGTTTTAAGTTTTATGAACCAATAAGATATCAATTATTGAAAGAAAAAACAAAAATAATACATATAACATTTTTAATATGTACTTCCGCCTTTAAAATATTAGAAAAAGGAAAACAATACATATGTTTGTTATTTTTTTCCATATTTTCAATGTGTAAACAAAATTTAAAAAAAAAAATAACGAGCCTACTTGATTGGGTTCGAGCTGCCTTAAACTTTTTACAAGCCAGCACGAGCTTGACTTTTTCAGTTCAAGAAAATAAACGAGTCAAGTTAGCTCGTTAAAATTCGAGATCGAGCTTAAACTGTCTTGGTTCGATTATAGCCCTAACGTGAACTATAATATGCCCATATGTGTAAATTTATATGTACTTAAAAACATTATAAACAATTATTTGTACTTAAATATTAGAGTAAATTACATGTTTTGTTTTTTTATGTTTACACCAAATTGCAGGCGCTGTCCTTTAGCGTAAAAGTTGACAAGCTTTATACTTAATGTTTCAAAATCTTACACGTTATTTCCTTTAGGCCAAACCCAGTTAGATTTTTTAGTTAAATCTGGTCATGTGCCTTGCACATGAGGGCATTATTGTCTTTTCATCTCCTCAGGGACTATTGTGTAAAATCTAATATTAATTGATATAAAATATATATACAGAACAAAAACTAAAAGTCTGTTCACCTATCTTCCTCTCCCTCTCAAGCACCACCACAACCAGCTACTACCACAACCCACCCCTTACAACCAGCCACCACCACCAGCCGACCAGAAGATGACGAAACAGAAGACGAACCTTGGTGGGGGTCGGAATGTCTGAGGGAACCGAAATGAATACCTTGGTTGATAGCTACTACCAACTTGAACAAACAAGAAATGAATAAAAACACCCGCCACACCATCGGACCCCATTTTTACCGATCTTGATCCAATAGCTAGGTCTTGAACCACAACTAGGCCCGATTCTTAAAGGGGCTAGGGTTCCGATCAGTACATCTCGATACCAGATCTGCTTCTACTTTGTCGGCGGTTCAATAAGGAGGCAGTGGTTGCCGCGGCGATTTCTTAGGACAGCGGTTGCAACGGGAGGCGGTGGTGGACGGTGGTTGCAACAGGAGGCGGTGCTTGCAACGGGAGGCGGTGGTGGACGGTGGTTGCAATAGGGGGCGGTGGTTGCAGTGAGAGGCGGTGGTGGACGGCAGGTGCAGGGGAGGCAATGGTGGACGGTGGTTGCAGAGGGAGGCGGTAAGGCATGGTGGTGACAACTTGTTTCCTTTCTCTTCTGAGTTCTGACCCCCTTTTCAACTTGTTGCGTCTCAACTTTGATCTTAGGGTGTTCGGAGTGGGCGGCAAACCCACTCGGCAAACTGCCTTTGCCGCGCGGTAACACCGCCGCCGGTGGGTTTGCCGCTGGTGAAGTTTGCCAATTCGGGGAGATGACGCCGATGCTGGGAGATGATCCGAGAAGAGAGAGAGGGAGGGTATGAGAGAGAGAGGGTATTGTGGGGTGGGGTCCATGCCATCTCTCAACCAATCACACATTTTTCATTTTTTTTAAAGTTTACCACTTCACCAAGTGTCTAAACCATTGCCAACACTTTTCAACAAAGTTTAAACACTTTTGACTGATTGACATGGCGCGCTCTGATTGGTCGGTTTTTTGGTTTGCCACTCCAATGTGTTTAACCACTCCTTACACCCTTATTTCACCAAGAATTTAATTTTTAATAATAATAATAATAATAATAATAACAACAATAATTGTTTTATTTTTTTAAATAAAATTAAATAAATGACAAAAAGACTAAAATACCCTTTTGTAATTTAACTTAACTAAAAAAATATAACTGTGTTTGGCCTAAAGGACATAACGTGTAAGATTTTGTAACATTAAGTACAAAACTTGTCAACTTTTGCGCTAAAGGACAGCGTCTGCAATTTGATCTAAACATAAAGGACAAAACTTGTAATTTACTCTAAATATTATAAACCACGCCAATAGGTAATGAATCAGGGTCAGCTCACAATTTATGTAGACCACGCCAAGGATTATGTGAACCCGTAGGTAGTTACTTCCTTTTCTTTAATGTAAAGATTATAATGAATATAAATAGGTTTCTCCTTATGTTCGTGAGTTTATTTGTGAGTGTGATTGAGCTTTAAAATCCCAACAACAACACTACCTCCGCCCACACCCACTGCCAAGCCAGCTAAAAGAAAGACACCACAATGCATTGGTGTTAATGCAAATTTCTTTTTTCCTTGCTTTTAATAATTTGTTACACTTTCTAAAATATCTCACCAAACCCCTAACTGCATACGAAGAATTCACTTTCAGGACAGCTCATGCACAACTCTAATGGCATTAGCTACATAAAAGAAAATCACCAGTTTAATATTTTCTCATAAGGAACATGCCTACTGGTTCAGCATAAATTTTGAAGAAAGTTTTCGAAAGTTGATCATAACTATTTTGAAAACAGACGAATAATAAGTGTTTGTAAGTAGCCTTAGTTTACACATTCTTTGCTGAAGATGCCAAAAACTAATATTCCGTAAACTATATTATCGACATATATTTAAACTTGATAAACTCAGATATTTGAATACGGCATATAGTACTTGTATTTCTTTTAGTAGGTTAATCATAATCATTAATATTCGTGGAGTTGAATAACTAGGGATCTAATCAGCAAGTGTTTTTATTATTGTTGGCAGCGGAAGTTTGTCTTGAACATCATCATTATATGCAGAACTTGATTCACCATACTCATGTGATGGATTCATAGTGAATCAATCGAACAACACAACACACACTTGAAACGAATAGAGAAATGTTTTGGATATTGTTGTAAATTTCTTGGTGCCGGTTATGATCCCGGCAAAATGTTTAAATACATAATCAAAGGGGTGGTTGATATCGGCAGTTACTTTTGGCGGGAGTAACTTCCATTCGAACCGGTGTGTCATGTGAGACACATCCCTTCACTTAAATTTAATACATAACACACAAATATAAGTATAGTAATTGTTATAGCACATAATATACATAATAAATAAAATATAATCAAGTTTATGTTCTAATACTCCCCCTTAAACTGGATTATATTTATGGGAGTGCATTAAGACGCTCCGATTAGCCTCGTTCACCGCCTTCTCAACCTGCCGGAAGTCGAACCTCCTTCTCTTTTGAGCTTTCTTCATTCCCATCTAGTCATTTCCAGCATATAAAGCATAGTGCTCTCTATCATCTTCTGGAATGCAGCCGGTGCTCATCGTCCTTCTTCCTTCTTCGGCAGTTCTGTCTTCATTCCTTGCATATGCTTGTGTTTGATCTCCTCTCACATCACTTTGTACAGATTTGAACTTATAATAATATATAATAACATCCAAATACATAGCATATAATATCCTCATGTAATCTCCGTCTACATAATCATGACCCATATCTTTCAAAACCATTGCCCATAGATTGTTTGAAGTCACTGTCCTATGGCCTCCTTCTCTCTTTACAACCATGTAAAGTTCTAACAGGTTCACTTTCTTGTTGTTACCCATGTACACCGGTGTTGGTACACTTTATGTGGACGCGACTCGACTCGGTTCGAGTCGGTTCGGTTCGACCTGGTTAGGTTCGGTTCGACCCGGTTAGGTTCGGCTCAAGCCCGACGTCACGACATTCCTCTATCGTGCGCCCCAGAGTTTGACACGCGAAAGCACGGAGAGCCGCGAGCCTTCCCGAGGCGCCACATCACCATGACATCATCATGATGATGTCATGTAGAAGAAAATGCATGAAAATATTGAAACTGTTTGTGCATTCGGTTCCGATTTCATTGATTGGGCCAATCAAATTGCATTTGGGCCGATACATCAACCTCATTGGGCTTAAACCTGCATGTGGGCCGAATTCTATTACTCATCATGTATGTCGACGAAACATATATGAGTTTCGTCGACTTTAATGTTTCTTCTTGGCCCATCCCGTTTCGTCAAAGATATAGACGAAATGACTTGTGTTTCGTCGACAACAACAGTTTCGTCGAGACATGTTCAGTTTCGTCGTGTCTGTGACTATATATATTCAGTGAACTCAGAATAGAACATAGAACACACACACGAGAGAACCAGAGAGAGTTTACAGAGATTATTTTGTAAACATTGTATTGTAACAGTTTCAAGTATTAATGCAATGGAGTGTTAATCGTTGAGTCTCGTGTTTATCATTTACGTGTTCGAACTTGGTTTAACTTACCCGTTTGGATTCCGCACTTTCGGGTTTGTCGGAAAACAGGGAATAGAGGTTACTCGATCCTCCGGGTGGACCTACAATTGGTATCTGAGCATTGGCTCGATTCCTTGTTAAAACCAAGTTGTTTTTCTTGTGTTTTTGAAAAAATTTTAAGTGTTTTTCAGAATTTTAAAGTTTGAAGTTCATACATTTCTGGAAAAACAGTTTGAGAATCGTGAAAAACCTTGTGTTTTTGCTATTTGTTTTATTAAAACCATTGTTAAAATACATGTATACATGCTAAGGTTTGGTTTTAAGTAAACTTTTGTGCAAAAACTTGTGTTCGGAAAGCTTATCGGTTGCCGGAAAAATCATAAGTTCATCGAGTTCATCAAGATATTCAATTTGTTCTTGTTTTGTTGTTGATAATATCTGAGTTTGATCCTATATTGTTGACTTATTGAAGTGTTATGATTAAAAAATTATTGTTTGGCAAATTTGACCGTATGAAATGATGAATAACAGGTAGACAAGACAAGTGAGTTTGAAAAGGAAGCTTATTGTGTCAGAAGGATAAGATTTGATTTTTGATAAATATCTTGCAAGTTGTGTGTCTCAATTGTCAACAAAAAGAATCATGTTTCGTCGACATCATATTCAACCTGTTTCGTAGACATCATATTCAATCTGTTTCGTCGACATCATAATCAACTTGTTTGGTCGACATCATCATCAACTTGTTTCGTCGAACATCATCATCAACTTGTTTCGTCGTACATCATCATCAACTTGTTTTGTCGTACAGAATCATTAACTGTTTCGTCGTTCATTAACTGTTTCGTCGATCATTAACTGTTTCGTCGTTCATTAACTGTTTCGTCGATAATTAACTGTTTCATCGAGTAATATAGTTTCGTCGAACTTGTTAAAATTTTTAACAGTAGCTTTGCAAATCATATTTAACGGTTTGATTTGAGTGATTTGTTCAGGTATTCGTCATTATACACTCGAAATGAATCCTGATTGGTGGGGTACTCCGTCAAATGCAGAGAGCAAGTATACCAACACGCGTTTATCTCCCTCATGGGCTGAATCTCCTGCACCCACATCTAATACAGAAAGCAAATATCGAAGCACCGGTTTGTCGCCATCATGGGCTGAATCTCCCGCAACCGCATCTTCGCAAGCGAATCAAATGTCAACAGGTCAATGGGTGTTTGTTTCAAATCAAATTGCAAGTATTCAAAGTATACTCCTAAGCGAGAGCGAGACCGGAAGTCTAAATCGCCCACCGAAACTGATGCACATAAACGAATATCCTGGATGGGTAGATAGATTCCATACGTATGTCAATGGGCAAAACACGGAATTGTGGTTACGTTTTACTACAGATTTCGATCAAGCTCAACTGCCGCTACATTTGCAGATCTTACTGAAGACGAGAAAAAGGCATATGATCTAGAAAAGAAAGCATATGCTATTCTGACTCAGGCGATGAGCAAGGAAATATATCATCAGTTCGTCAGCTTCAAGACGTCAAAGCGATTGTGGGATGCATTGAAGACAAGGGGTCTAGGAAATGAAAAGTCACGCCAATTGCGATATGATTTACTCAAAAAGGAGTTTGATGGTTTCACATGTATGGAAAGTGAATCTTTGGGAGATATGACAAGTCGATTCTATCACCTGCTGACTGAATTGAGTAATTATGGGGTAGTAACAACTCCAGCAGAGGTAGTCACAGAGTTTGTCGATGCATTGCCACCTTAATGGAATAGTTTCTTGGAAATTCTGAAGTACAATGGCGCATTGGCTACGACAAACATCAATGACTTCGTTCAGCTCTTGGAGAACAAAGATCAGGAAGAAACCCTAAAGGCGAAAAGGGTTCCAGTGCGACAAAATCCTGATATGTATTATGGAACTTCTATCACTTCTGCAACACCAGTTTCACATGCTCCACTTCAAACGGCGTTTGTCACAAGCACATATTTATATGGCAATACGATACAACTTCCTGCAAAGCCAGCACCAACCACAGACTTGTATGGAAATCCACTACAACCAGCTCCACAACAGCAAAGCTATCGGCCATCTACCGTAGCAACTGATTTGTATGGGAATCCACTTCCTCCTCAACAACAAGCTTGTTATGGAAGCACATCATCTGCTGGTCAGCCATCAAAGTCAAATACAGTACGGCTTGACACGTCAAACTTCTCCAAAGTTAGCGTTAAAGTAGCTAAAGATTATATGGAGATACTAAACACATTGGTGAGCTCGTATTGTGGGTTGATTGCAGGGCAGATCAGAAACATCAATCTAACTCAAGAAGATTATCAGCAGATCGATAAAGAAGAGATGGATATGATGGACATCACATGGGCTTTCGCCAGTGCTGTAAGGCGAGCTAAAGACTTCATGGAACGGACGGGTAGAACCTGCTTGGAAAGCAAGAAAGATACCAAGTATGGGTTTGACAAGCAATCCGTCAAGTGCTTTAACTGTGGTGAACGTGGTCATTTCAAGCGTGAATGCACAAAGCCAGCACAACATGGGAACCAGAATCCTTTCAGAGGTCAAGGCAACCAGGCGAATCAAAATCAAGCCATGAATGACGATCGCACCTTGGTCCCTGCAAACAATCAAGCAGGACCATCGAACACCAATCAGGATCTTGTAGTGCAAATAGATGAAGGTTGCGACTGGTCAATGCAATTAGGCATTGGTGATCAGGGAGGAGCAGCTTGTTTTGCTGAAACTGCTAAGGATTTGAAGCACGCCAGTGGTGGAGAATCTTCCGCCAGTGGTGGTGAATCTTCAGATGAAGAGAGTTCTGGTGATTCAAGGAGTTCAGATGAGGAAACCTCAACCTCAGGCGAAGATTATTCTGATGATGTATCTAGTGGGAGAATCGATGCAGATATTGATGAATTGTTAGGAGAAGCTGTAGCAAGGAATGATAGAAGATCTATTCTGGTGGATCAAGTTGCTTATTCTTCTTCTTCTCTTCATTTTGCCTTTATGGCTAATGGCGGCAGTTCATAAAGCCAGGTATGTGTCGATGAACCAACTATCATTATTTGTGATATTTGTGCTAGCTTAAGTGATAAATGTGCTGATTTGGATGCTAACATGTCTGAGTTGCAAAGCAAACATGATGCTTTAAATGCTGAATTGTTTGACTTGCAAAACAAATATGAAGTGACAAATATCCACAATCAAAAGTTGATAGTGGATCTCTCTAAATGCAAAGAGGCTAACATGTTGTATGAAAACCATGAAAAGGAATTTAAAACGGTGGTTGCAAATTTAAGAAAAGATAAAACCGAATTGACAAAAATGGTTTCAAGAAAACAAACTGACATAAACTGTTATATAAAGCGTCTTGAGATCATGCAAAAAGAGTTAGCCTGTACAAAGTGTGAAAGTGAGGCGATCCGGCTTAAGCTAGACAATTATTCAAACTCTAGATATGTGCTGGATCACATCATTGGCACACAAAAAGATAAAAAGGATGTCACGTGCATTGGATACAAGAAATGTCCACCACCTGTTAGACAAAATTATGATGCAATGCCTGATGAGGAGTATAGAACTCATTATGAAGAATCTGTTCCGTTAGACATTGAGGAATTTGCAACGGGACTTGGATACAAACCGGAAGTATCATCAGATTCGGATGTGTCAGCAGATACATTTGTAACTGCTGAACAAAATCATGATCCTCCAATCATTATTGAGGATACTGATTCTTCAGATGATGAATCTAATGATACTGACTCAGCACAGTCAGATGCGGTAATCAAAGAAGAGGACATACCTCTCGAGAATCATATTCTGTGTGATCCTCCCGCAAAACCTGCTACGACTGTTCTGACCAAGTCCACGTCCACTTCCTCACAAGAGTCTGAGAGTGTGAATTTGCTGTACACTCTTGTTGGTGATGATAAAATCTATTCTGACAAAGATTTTCCTATTAAGAATGTTAATCAATCTTTAATTGGTAAAATTTTTGAAGATTCAACAAGTAAGTTCTTGGGAAAGACAGGATCACACGTTGTGGTAACGCAGTGTCCTCCGATTCCAAGAGCTGAAATTCGCAAACAAAATGGCAATCAAAGATTACCAACAGAGAAAGTTCAGCAAAATCGCACCAAACCAAAAAATAAATCACCGACTCATGGTCAAAAGAAACAAACTCAGAAAAAGGACAAGAAGGTGAACTTTGTGAAATAAATGGAAATGGATAAAATTGACACATTTGAAAAGAAATCTAACTTAGATTTTGTTAATCAAGCGAAATTTTTGAAAAGAAATGAACAAAACAGTTCAAAACCAAGTACCTCGGGATCACAAAGTTCATCATCGACAAGACAATCACATGATACTTCGGGGTTTGTAGAACGAAGATCATGTTTTTCATGTGGTACACTTGGACATATTATTCGCAATTGTCTATATCTTCATAAATAAAAAGCCAAAGTTGATGATCCCCGTGACCAAATTGACCGCAAGCGATCTGTTTCATCAAAACCAGATCCCCGTCTTGTATAAGAAAGGGAAAAGAAACAGAAACGCCATCAGGTCAAGAAAATTGAAAAAGCAATCAAAACCGATGTGGTTAACAAAACATCTGTTTCTGTCAAACCAGACAATTCAAAAACTTCAGACAATCATGATGATAAGATTTTAAAGAATAAAACTGGTAAAACAAAACAGACTTCGAAACCAAAAACGGTTACTGATTCAGGGGGAACATCACAATTTCCACAACATCGAGAAGTTCAAGTAACTTACGTTGATGAAAATGGAAGACCCAAGACCACAAAGGCTTGGGTCCCCATCTCCAACTAATCATGTGAGTACATGTGCAGGGTGTTCCAGGTGGAACTTTCAGCAGTCATTGGATTGTTGATAGTGGGGCATCCAGGCACATGACAGGCGACGTGAAGCTTCTCTACGACGTTAAATCTATTAGAGGAGGTTATGTTGCTTTTGCTGGAGATAAAGGCAGATATATTACGGGAGAAGGAATGGTATCTAACGGGGTTGTAAGTTTTGACAAGATCAACTTTGTACAACAGCTTGGTCGCAATCTTCTCAGCGTTTCACAAATCTGTGATAAACAGTTTTCAGTACACTTTGATGCAAATGGATGTTACATACTGAAACCCGGCTTCAAGATTCCAAAAGAATGTATTCTCTTATCAGCTCCAAGGATAAACGATTTATATGTCCTTGATATGAGCCAAGTAATTACAACGATCGCACAAGCAACTTGTTTCATAACAAAAGCCACTGAAAAAGACTCTATCTCTTGGCACAGACGTATGGGTCACATTCACTTACGGAAAATGAATCATTTAGTGTCGAATGAATTAGTGACTGGTGTTCTTCTTAAAAATTTCCATCTTCAAGACGTCTGTGTTTCATGCCAAAAAGGAAAGCAAACCAAGAAGCGACATCCGACGAAGAAGATCAACACGGTGGCAGTTCCTCTTGAACGTTTGCACATGGATTTGTTCGGTCCTGTCAAACACAAAAGCATCAGGAATGATCAATACTGCCTCGTAATAACTGATGATTATTCAAGATTTTCTTGGGTGGCGTTTATGGCTCACAAGAGTGAAACTTTCGGTATTATCAAAAACTTGATTGTTCAGATTGAGAATTTGTATAAGTTGAAGGTTAGACGGATACGCAGCGACAATGGTACAGAATTTAAAAATCAAGCCATGGCGGAGTTTTGCACATCAAAAGGTATTCTTCACGAATTTAGTGCGGCTTATACTCCTCAACAGAACGGCGTCGCTGAACGTAAAAACTGTACATTGATCGAAACTGCTAGGACTATGTTGTTAGAGTCGCAGTTGCCCATTCCATTCTGGAGTGAAGCTGTGTCCTCCGCATGTTACACGATGAATCAAGTCCTTACAGTCAAAAGACACAACAAGACCTGCTTTGAGCTTCTTCACAAACGGAAACCAGATTTGTCATATCTTGAACCGTTTGGAGCTCCTTGCACAATGATCGATCCTAATGGAAAGTTTGGGGCAAAAGCTATTGAAGGTCACTTTCTTGGTTATGCCACCCCGAACTTAAGAGTCTGGAATCTAGAGACTAAAAGGGTTGAAGAATGGTCTGAAGTCAGAGTACAAAGACACACTTTGCCAGTCAAAAATCCAGGTCAACCATGGATGTTTGAATACGATGACTTTTTCAATTCGATCAATGTTGAAGCAGTTGAAGAAAATGCTGCTGCAAGGATGTTTTTCGAGAGTGACAACGCAACAGAATCACCGTTGGTTCGTCCAATTATTGTCAATCAAGAACCATATTCAGTAAACAATAATGCTCTCGACATTGAGGATTTTCATGATGCAACCGAACTGAACAAATCTTCAGAGGATGAAGAATTTCTAGATGCAGATCAAGAAGCTCCTACATCAGCTGTTCATGGTACTTCAGAGGCTACACCTCCAGTGGACGCCCCTAAAACAGCTGAAGCTACTGCATCATCCTCTTCGGCAGTTCCGGGTATTGAATTGGTTGTTGATCTCAATCTCAACAATCTGGGTATTAATGTTCCTGTCCCAGATAATCCGGAAACTAGAATACATAATACCCATCCTCAACAAAACATCATAGGCAATGTAGAAAGTGGCATACAAACAAGAAACATGTTGCGAAACAACAACAACGCAGGCCTGTATGCGGCGATTCGAGAATCTGGTCAACAAAATGATTGGTCTTTCGCGTGTTATGTCTCACAGGAAGAGCCAAGAACTGGGAAAGAAGCTTTGAAAGATAACTCTTGGGTTGAAGCAATGCAGGAAGAACTGCAACAATTCCAGAAACTTGGTGTCTGGAAGCTCGTAGAGAAACCTGCTAATTACAAGAAGATTGGTACCCGTTGGGTGTATAAATGCAAATAGGACGACCGTGGAATCGTTATTCGAAACAAAGCAAGATTGGTCGTTCAAGGTTTTCATCAGATTGAAGGTATAGACTACAACGAAGTGTATGCACCTGTTGCACGTCTGGAAGCAATTCGTATCTTTCTGGCTTATGCCTCATTCAAAGGATTCAAGGTTTACCAGATGGACGTCAAAAGTGCATTCTTACGTGGTCTAGTGGAAGAAGAGGTGTATGTTGAACAGCCTCCAGGTTTTCAAGATCCTATTCATCTTGATCGGGTTTGGTTGCTGTACAAAGCTCTCTATGGTCTACATCAAGCACCACGAGCTTGGTATGCAACCTTATCTAATTATCTGCTGGAGAATGGATTTCACAGAGGTCTTATCGATTGCACTCTCTTCATAAAAGAACAAGATGGAGATCTTCTACTGGTACAGGTATATGCGGATGATATTATATTTGGTTCTACTAACAATGTTATGTGTAGGGATTTCGAGCGTGTAATGCAGGATAAATTCGAGATGAGCGCTATGGGGGAGATGACATTATTTTTGGGCTTGCAAGTGCAACAAACGAAGTCTGGGATTTTCATCCATCAGACTAAGTATGTTCAAGACATCTTGAACCGATTCCAGATGTCCGACACATCGCTCATTGGTACCCCACTGCAGCAAAATCATGGAATTAATCCAGACTTGAAGGGTGAAGTTGTTAGCTCTTCATACTACCGCGCGATGATTGGATCCCTTATGTACCTCACCGCATCAAGACCAGATATAATGTATCCAACATGCCTGCTAGCCAGATATCAAGTGAACCCGAAGGCCTCACATCTTGTAGCTGTAAAAAAGGATTTTTCGTTATTTGAAGGGTTGCCCAGACACCGGTCTATGGTACCCTAAGGATGATAACTTTGACTTGATCGCTTTCAGTGATTCTGATTTTGGCGGATGCAAAATCGACGGCAAATCCACAACGGCTGGATGCCAGTTTTTAGGAAATCGCCTCGTAACATGGTAGTGCAAGAAGCAGACTTGTGTCGCTACATCAACTTGTGAAGCTGAATACATTGCTGCCTCAAGTTGTTGCTCCCAAGTCCTGTGGATACAACAGCAAATGCGTGATTATGGTTTTGAATTCCTAACTACTCCTATTTTAGTCGATAATTCTGCTGCCTTATCTATCACTAGAAATCCTGTGTAGCATTCAAAGACCAAACACATGGAAATTAAGTATCACTTCATACGTGATTGCTTTGATAAAAGGCTAATCGATGTTGTTAAGGTTCACACTGATGACCAACGTGCCGACCTTTTTACCAAAGCATTTGATAAATCAAGATTTGACTTTTTATTATTGGTAAACGGGATTAAGGTCAAGCAAGAGTAATCTGCATCGGAAAATCGTTTTTGTAAATATCTTTGTGTTTTTAAAATTATTGTAAGTTTGTTGATTTTAGGGGGAGTAAATCCAAAATTTGAAAATTTCAAAAACATCGAAAAATTTCAAAACCCAAAAACATAGAAAAACAAAAATGAGTTTCCTGGCGAGCAAAAGAGAAAATGATAGTACATCAGTGGTCTGTCCAAACCTTTTTAACTGAAATGCAAAATGAAAAATGTTAAGCAGCTCTATATAAGATGTATCGGTAGGCTCACAATCATCTTAAATGGTGCAGGGTGATATAAACTTAAATCGACTGAAGACCAGGTGGGAACCGCTCATTGGCATATGGTCTTAGTACCGAAATTTCCTTTAAGAGATTGCCGAGGTTCTGAGATATGTGGTCTTTATGCTATTTATCATCTGGGTATCATGGTTGTTTCTTTTGCCGAAGCAAAACGGAGACGAAGTCTAGATCTTCCATGATATCATACATACGTGTACATACTGCATACGACCTCAATAAGTGATCAACAATCACATGTCCCCAAACAAGTGATAATATATCACATTTATCCGGGAGTCAAGTTCGTCTCTTTGTTGTACGAAAGTACTGACCTGTTCACGGACTTGCTCTTGTGCCCTTCATGCATCTGAAAATCAAGTTCCTCATCAATAAGTGATTCTATCACATAGGGCTTGTTTTCAATCAAAATAAGTGAGTTTCTCACATTTTTCATATACGGCAAAGGAGATGATAAACGGTATACCCACCAGTAAGATGAATCCTCGTGCATACCTTGATACGGGAATGTATCATGATGTGGATGAACACCGGTCGGTAAGTATAAATCATACCTTAACGTATCCCCTCGCCATGATTACATCTGATAAGTTGAGCTTATGTGGACAACAATACCAAAAATTGTTATAGGATGCTTATCTATATGTTAACAAAAAGAACAACAAGAGTGTTTTGACATGACCATACACTGATATGATTCTCTTACCCTCGAAACTCGCAAAAAGAATGTTTGTATATATTTACTTTTCTTAGTTTGTGCAACTCTGTATATATTTATTTACTGCTTTCAGTCTTTAAATTTGAAATATTCAAAATACCAAAAAGATTTTAGGTGTGTTTTAATATAAACTTTATAAAAGTCAAAAAGATTTTATTTCTGCTTTAGTTTTGATTAACCGATGTTGGAACACAAGTCTTCGTTGCCTGAAATCTGATGAAAACCAAAACGACTGAATCTTCATAAACGGTCAGAGTTTGCAAGTTTTGAAAGTTATAATCAAAATTGAAAAATCTGTTAACTTTTCAAACCAACGGTCGGACGGTAGTTGAAAACATGATCACATATGTGTCGTTTGTTTATGTTAACTATATTCCAAGCAGTTGTTCTCATTATGCGTTTAGATTTCTTGCATGTGCAGATGCTAAAGGCGAAGAGAACGTGTTCAATGACAAGCTTCGGAATGAAGACACGACGTGAAGGCACTCAAATGATAAAGATGATCGAGTTGCCGCTGATAACTCATCAACACCACAAGGATCTAAAGCATTGAAGATCAAAAGACTCACGAGCATAATCAAAGGGGGAGTTTATTGATACACTTCCTAGATAAAAGCGGGAGTTTCTTAATACACTTTCTACTTACGACACGTGAAGACTTTAAAGATCCTCCGACATGGAAGATATGGAAGATGAACCTTACGAGTAGCGTCCAATGGGGAGTTTGTTGGTACACTTTATGTGGACGCGACTCGACTCGACTCAGTTCGATTCAGTTCGGTTCGACCCGGCTAGGTTCGGCTCAAGCCCGACGTCATGACATTCCTCCGTCGTATGCCCCAGAGTTCGACACGCGAAGCACGGAGAGCCGCGAGCCTTCCCGAGGCGCCACATCACCATGACATCATCATTATGATGTCATGTAGAATAAAATGCATGCAAATATTGAAACTGTTTGTGCATTCGGTTCCGATTTCATTGATTGGGCCAATCAACTTGCATTTGGGCCGATACATCAACCTCATTGGGCTTAAACATGCATGTGGGCCGAATTCTATTACTCATCATGTATGTCGACGAAACATATATGAGTTTCGTCGACTTTAATGTTTCTTCATGGCCCATCCCGTTTCGTCAAAGATATAGACGAAACGACATGTGTTTGGTCGACAACAACAGTTTCGTCGAGACCTGTTCAGTTTCGTCGTGTCTGTGACTATATATATTCAGTGAACTCAGAATAGAACATAGAACACACACACACGAGAGAACCAGAGAGAGTTTACAGAGATTATTTTGTAAACATTGTATTGTAACAGTTTCAAGTATTAATGCAATGGAGTGTTAATCGTTGAGTCTCGTGTTTTTCATTTACGTGTTCGAACTTGGTTTAACTTACCCGTTTGGATTCCGCACTTTCGGGTTTGTCGGAAAACAGGGAATAGAGGTTACTCGATCCTCCGGGTGGACCTACAACCGGAATCGGTCTTGTATTGATTCCCATCTTTACTCGTAAAAACCAGTCGATCATCTCCTCAAATTTCACTTCTATTTCATACTTGTATTTCATCACATACTCGTTGTCTTCTATTTCATACTTGTATTGATTATAGATTGTTTCTCTCTAGAACCGATTTCATCTTCTCTAGTTAACCCGGTTATGTTATTTCTCTTATTCATAAGAGGAGTGCTGAAAGTAGGGAAAAGTTTACATCTTTCACCATTAAACTTCTTGTAAAACCTTGAATTACCGGTTGATCAAGGCTGAGAACATTTCTATCCAATTCGGGTGTGTAGTAAACACTTTGGATTCGAAATTTCTCACTTCCAGATATAACATCTACAGCCCCTATGCCTCGTATGAAATAAAAATGATTTTCACCGGTGTTTGTTTCAACACCGAACATATTCTTTATTCTTTTGAAAGAATCTAAGTTACCAGAATAATGACATTTGAAACTTGTGTTAACGTACCAAATTTCTGACCAGAGACCACCATCAGTGCCATTGACGATGAATTCTGAGTTTCTGACTTCATCTTCTTCAGGTTTCTGTATTCCGGTTTCAATGGCCTGCCTGATTAAAAGACTTGCTTCATCATTTTCATTTTCTTTGCAGTAGGCAATTTGATGCCCTGGTTGATTACAGTAGTAGCATGGTCTTGGTATTGGCTTTGCCAACGATCATTCACGTTGTTCATTGGAACAGTGTAAACATGGAAGAACCGTTGCAGATGTGTATATTCTTTCTCCTGCATGATCTGCCATGGCTCTGATACCACATGTTGGCAGCGGAAGTTGGTCTTGAACATCATCATTATATGCAGAACATGATTCACCATACTCATGTGATGGATTCATATTGAATCAATCGAACAACACAACACACACTTGAAACGAATAGAGAAATGTTTTGGATATTTTTGTAAATATCTTGGTGCCGGTTATGATCCCGGCAAAATGTTTAAATACATAATCGAAGGGGTGGTTGATATCGGCAATTACTTTTGGCGGGAGTAACTTCCATTCGAATCGGTGTGTCATGTGAGACACATCCCTTCACTTAAATTCGATACATAACACACAAATATAAGTCTAGTAATTGTTATAGTACATAATATACATAATAAATAAAATATAATCAAGTTTATGTTCTAATAATTATGATAACAATTGGATTGTTTTACAAAGTAAATCACAAGGTTGTTAGAAAAGTATAAAGAATTATGAATGGTTCAGATAGGAATCAATTTGTAAAGATATAAAAATAAATTAAATACTGTTAATCATTAATATTCGTGCAGTTGAATGAGTATCACTAGTACAAAAATGATCAAATAATGCGGGTAAATTGGCTATTAGATGCGGTTTTAGACCCGCATCTTTTGACAATTTAAGCAAAAACTACCTTTTCCCAGTATATTCAAAAGATGCGGTTATCGAACCGCATCACTTGGTGTGTAAGTTAAAAAAAAAACATTTTTGTTCAAATTAAAGAAAATTTTAATAATAAAATTCCAAAAAATTCTCATTATAAACAAATTATCTAAAAATAAAAATAAAATATATAAAAACAAAATTAAATTAAAAGCAATATAAATAACCCAAGAATATAAATTACAAAGGTTTCAAAGTAACACGAAATTACAAAAGTTTCAAAGTAACACAAATACATGTATCTCTAAAGATGAAAGTGATATATACAATAACTTCCCGAACGATGCCTTCATACTTGCAACCCAAACCGATGTCTTCAATTCATACTTGCAACCGGAACCATAAAAGTTGCCTAACAAAACATAAAGTTACATTAATAAAATGAAGTTTAAAATGTATATACAAGTATGCATATGTATATAACGTAATCTTTAATTCAAATGTCATAACAGACAATATTGAATGGTACGGGGTAGGACTTAACCGAGGCTATTAAACAAAACTTTTGTTATTAATTAAACGTAAAAGTACATAACTTTAAGAACTTTATATTGACAAATTGCACTCAAATACCACAATACTTACTTTTAGAAAGGCGCATATAAGTATATAAAATTTATATAAACAAGGTTTTATAAATAAAAATGAAGAAGATGCCCGGATAGTCCATATGGTTTGGCCTTTTAAGGAAAGGGTATTTTTGTCATTTCACATCATTTTAACAGAGAAAAGTAACTAAAGTTAGACCCAGGGACTATCCGGGAACAAAAAATGAAAACTTGGGGACTATTCAGGTAGTTTTAGAAAGTTGGGGACTATAGGTGAAAAAAGGCGAAACCACAGGGACTATCCGGGCATTTTTCTCTAGTTTTAATTATCTATTAACTTTTTATAAAAACTAGTGGTATCAAACCTGACGCACTACGCCTAGGAATCGAATTCTTTGTACTAGATGGCGGGAATCTGGTCGGTATCGGTTCATTTTATTACACTACCGCACTTGTTATAGCAACCGAAAAAGAAAAAATAAAAACTAATATGGTGACATGACCAAACGAATATCAACATGTGATTCACACTGATCGAAGCAATTGTTCGGTAGGAATAGGTTTGGTTCATCAGGGTACCGCCATAGTACCATCACTCATATAGCCTACGATACCAAAGAAACACTTTATTTTAAGTGCAACTCTACTCTCAACAAAATTTATACCAGAAAGTTAGAAAAACTTAAGTAAAGTCCTTTGTTGACCATAATGAAACATGAGCAATCCTAGCTAACGATCACCGGCCATAATTGGCCCATCAATCATCCTAATGGATCACTGATTATCCTTGATTCCCTTCGTTAACAATGATGGAAAATGAACAACCCTAGTTGACCACCATTACTAATTGACTTATCAACCATCTTAATGGAGCACTAATCATCCTAAATGACCTCCACTAATAAACAACGTAGTATGAACAAACCTAGTTGACCACCAATATCCCTAATTAATCTATCAATAATCCAAATTGACCGTTAGTCATCCTAAACAAACTTCGTTAACATTATTGTAGCATGAACAAAACTAGTTGACCATTACTTAGTGGCCCTATTTGGTCCATCAAACATCCTTATAGACCATTGATCATTCTTATTGCCCTTAGCAGGAACAACCCTGCTTGACCATCATTAGACCTATTTGGCCCATTAATTATCCTAATAGACCATTGATCATTATGAACACCCTTCGTTGACAATAATGGAACATGAACAACCCTAGTTGACCACCGGTGGCCCTAATTTACCTATGAATCATCATAATGGACCACTATTCATCCTAGACTTCCTTTGTTAACAAAAATATAGCATGAACAACCCTAGTTGACCACCCTTGTTCTTTAGTCTATCAATCATCCTAACGGGCCATTAATCATCCTAGACAGCTTTCATTGACAAAAATGTAGCATGAACAACCTTAGTTGACCATTATTGGCCCTAATTGGTCAATCAATCATCCTAACAGATCATTGATTATCTTAAATGCCCTTCGTTAACAATAATGGAACATGAGCAACCATAGTTGACCACGATTGGCCCTAACATATTAATCATCCTAATGGACTACTAATCATCCTAAACATCCTTCATTAACAAAAATGTAACATGAATAACCCTAGTTGACCACCGTAGTTCTAAGTGATCTATCAATCATCCTAATGGACCATTAATTATCCTAAACTACCTTCATTGACACTAATGTAGCATGAATAACTCTAGTTTACCAACACTGGCCTAATTGGTCCATCAATCATCCTAATGGACCACTAATGATCCTTAACGTCCTTCATTGAAAAAACAATGGAGCGTGAACAACCCTAGTTGAGCACCATTGTCCCTAATTGACATGTCAGTCATCCTAATGGACCATTAATCATCCTAAACGACCTTCATTGACACAAATGTAGCATGAACAACCTTAGTTGACCAACATCGCTATATGTTTAAGCAACATGCATGTGATCATCGACATATGTTTAAACCTTATTTTATTAATCATTTAACGATATGTCGATATGTACACATATACATACACTAACATATACATATTCTCCATAACAACAAAACCAAGATAGGGAATAGTTGTTTACAATAAGTGGAGGAAAAGGGCGGTGGCCTTTTTTTCTGTTTTCCGATTGTATATTTACTTGGCACTTTCTTATTGGTTCGGGTACATTATGATTTTACACCCAGTTTAAAATTACGAGTTTGCCATATGTTTAAAGTTACGGTTTTGCCCCTGGTTAAAAATTACAGTATTGACAACGCTTTAGTTTTTGGTAAATTACGATTTTACCCCATCCAAAAATTACTATTTTGGCCTTAATTAAAAAATATAGTATTGCAATCATTTTGGTTTCTTTAAAAGGTGTGTGGGGGAATAGTGTCAGGCTGCTGCATGACACTCCCACATTGGCAGGTCAAAGAGCTGCCTAACACTCTTTTTACTTTTTTTTCTAGCAAAACTATAGTACTGTTTTTTAACTGGTTGATAATTATTCGGCCATCGCCCCGCAATGCGGGCGGAGCTATCACCTAGTATGCATATATAATACATATAAATAACTAAGCACGTATATATATATATATATATATATATATATATATACACACAATGAATCAATAAATAAAAAATAAATATTTGTAATTATGAAAAAATAATTATTTTATCATAAGAAAGTTATTTATTTATTTCTATGAATATTATATACCAAACTTTTTTTATATTATGTTAGTTAGTATCATTAATAAAAAAAATCATACATGTACAATTAGTATTTATTTATTTTATATTATTTATTAGTCAATATTACTATTTACTTAATACCAATTTTTTATTATTAGTTTTATAGGATAGGAGTTGGCCAGAAAGTCCAAATTTCCTAAAAAGTTAAAAAAGTCATAAAACACACCAAAAACCCA
Organism: Helianthus tuberosus; assembly: GCA_030545235.1. Classification (NCBI taxonomy): domain Eukaryota; kingdom Viridiplantae; phylum Streptophyta; class Magnoliopsida; order Asterales; family Asteraceae; genus Helianthus; species Helianthus tuberosus. The sequence goes on along the minus strand of CM060409.1, from coordinate 12,948,339 downwards.
CAAATAATATGATGAAGATTACTAAAACATCGTGTATGTGGGTTTTGTGTTGTGTTTTAGATGTTAAGGCTCTGATTGTGGAATGACAAATATTATTGTGTTTTATGTTGTTTAGCATTGTGTGTTTTATATTCATAGTTCTACGATGGTGTGTTTCAAGTTTTTATGGACTATTAGAGTTTGAATATGGTGTTTTAGTAATATTCATTCTATTATTTGTGAGTTTTAGGTGTGTTTTATGCCTGAAATTATTGTGTTTTATGACTTTTTACACTTTTTAGGAAAAACACACTTTCCGTAGGATCCCTATTACCATTATTCAAGAGATGTGGTCTTAGAACCGCATCTTTTGGCTCTATATTTTTTTTTCATAACACTTATAAAATGCGGTTACATAAAAACCGCATCTTTTTGCCCATGCTTTTTTCAAAACAAACATAAATCTATTTCAAAACACCCATAAGATGCGGTTAAAGAGAAGAACCGCATCTTTTGAAAACACTCATAGCATCTTTTGATCAATTATGTACTAGTGTATGGATCTAATCAGCAAGTGTTATTATTATAATAACAATTGGATTGTTTTACAAAGTAAACCACAAGGTTGTTAGGAAAGTATAAAGAATTATGAACGGTACATAGAGGAATCAATTGTAAAGATATAACAATACATTAAATAGTATCAAATTGAACAAATGTACGTATATAATATTTAATCCCGGAACAATGAATATTTAGCTACAATTTCAAGATATCAATAATCAAATTGGGAATAGGCCAATGGTGTTGGTGTGTTATATACGGTGTAGGATAGTAGGAGGTCATGGGTTTAATCCCCATGGTGTGCAAGTTTAGCGATTCAAAAAAAAATATATACTAATAATAATCAAATTGTGAAGCATGTTCATCCTAAAGCGAGCTACGTTTATTGCTTAGTCATGCACGTGAAGGCTTGATAACAGAGTCACTTGAGGTGATAATATAAAGTCATGGTGCTAAGCTTCTATCATTTTACTCTTGGATCCAACTTTGGGGTATCCTATGGCTTCTCTTAACCAGTTTTTGAGCCCAAACTATGGTGAGAAACCATGGGTGGAACAAATCAGCAAAACCTTAAAAACCCAAATTGCAGTCACAATAGATACACCTCCAGTTTCCATATTTGAAATCCCCAAAAACCTCAAAGCAGAAAAGCTTGAAGCATATATCCCTCGACAAATCGGGCTGGGGCCAAATCACCATTTTCAACCGGAGCTCTATCATAGGATGGAGCAGAAGAAGTTCACCGCCGTGAAAAGGGTACTAAAGCTTCATCAAATGGAAGACTTTGAACAAGAATTTGTAGAAAAGGTAAAATGGATTGTTCCCTTCATTCGTGATTGTTATGATTTTTACAATGATGCTGATGATAGTACGCTGGCATGGTTATTCGCTATTGATGGAATGTTCTTGATTGATCAATTGTATGCTTATTCAAATCATGGTTTTGCTATGAAAGCTAATGATTTGATCATGTTAGAGAACCAGATTCCACTTATTGTTTTGAAGGAAATCCAGAAGGCGTTATTGGGACAAGAAGATTTCTTGGAATCCAATTTTCGATTTTTCTGTAAGTCAAACTCATTGTTTGTACTTTCCGAAGAGCATATTGATTTTAATCGAGTTAACCACCTACTTGATTATATGTATAACTCCATCGTGAACAATGAAACATTGGTCCCAAGAAAGGTCGACTTTACAAACAGTGGACTTGATCCTAAAAAAGAGGCGAAGCTGGAACTGCTAGAAGCTGTTATCAGATTTGCAGGAGTGATACCTGGGGCTCAACCTATTCTACAAATCATTGAATTCATAAAACAGAAGTTCCCTCAAATCACGGAGAGAAGAACGACAGCTGAAGAGATTAAGGTGCCTTCAGTTTCAGAACTTTGCAAAGTTGTACGTTTAGAGTTCAGATTGTTGCCTAAAAATGAAAATGAAGGTATCAGAAACATAAACTTTGTCCAAGGGAAAGTGCGGTACTGTTCTCTCCCTCTAATGACTCTTAATAGTGAGTCAGAGGTTGTACTGAGAAACTTGGTGGCTTATGAGACGCTAATGGCAAATAACAGTTTTATGGGTGGATATGGTCTTGTGCTCACGGAATATGTGGATTTCATGTGTGGGATAATAGACAGCGCGAAGGACGTGAAGTTGCTACGAGAGCAGAAGATCATTGAAGGCGATTTGAGTGATGAGGAGATTGTTAAATTGTTTAACGGGATAGGGAAATCAGATTTGAGAATGACCGGTGAATCTGAGTTGAGGAAGACAGTGGCTCAATTGAACATGGTATACGAAAGCACTCCAAGGATTTGGGTTCAAAGGACGATTGAGAAGCAGTTTCTGGCTTCCGCCAAGTTTATCACGTTCTTGATTAGCATTTCGACTGCACTGATCTTGATTCGTGAGGTGTATTTGAAGGTCTATGGTTTGAACTCAGTTCCAATGATGTTGGCTCGTTCTTTTCAGGCCAAATTGAATCATTTACTCATTTTCTTCTTTGGTCCAAGAGGACCGAAAGCAATCAACTGAACATGATGTTGTCATCCTACTATATTGCGCCACTAACTTGCATGTAAAGTTGATCTCTGCTTACAAACACATGCATACATTTCAATTTTTTGTTCTTATTAATAGAAAAAAAAACATATATATTTATTGAAAAGTTAAAAACGTTCCTTGTTAGCCATTTCAATGGTTTTTAAAACTACGCAAATGTCATTGCGAGAACTACATATTTGAAAGAGCATCGCGTATAATCAAAAAGGAAATACCGTTTGGGAAATGTCTTTATCCATTTTGTTCTAGGTCCATCAGATATACCACGGTATTGTCTTTGGCTACAACATACAACAATTTTTTTCTTTATCATTCACAATTTGATAGCACAATATATAAGATACGATATTGTAAATATCATCATTATAGCATGATTTCAACTTACGAACATACACTACAAGAATGGCCCACATTTAGCGGCGACAGGCCAGCTGTCGCCGCTATTGGTCGATCCGCGTCAAACCCATTCCCCAGCCGTTGATCAGTATTCTGATCTAATGGTTGGGGATTCAAGAAGCAATACCGGCGACAGGAAACAATTAATAGCGGCGACACGGTGTCTCCGCTAAAGGTTTGTGTCAGACTTTAATCCCTAGCCATAGAAATCTTATCCTCTTTAACCCTAGTTAGCATAGTAGCGGCGACACATAAGTCAATAGCGGCGACAGGTTGTCGCCGGTATTGATCTTTCCGTAAAAGCACACACAGCGCCATTTTCTTCCCTCCTCCTTCATTTTCCCCCCAAAACTCAGCGAACCACCGCCGTAGAACCGCGTTTTTTGCCCAAATCGGTGAGTTTAACTTTGTTTTTCTTAAATCTCTTCTCTATTTTGTTATTTACATGTTATAGGCTTTAATCTTTGCTCGTTTTTGTGTATATTTGTGTTTATGGAAGAATATTCGGATCACCACCATCTCTTCTCCGGTCACCACCGAAACTTCTCCGGCACCACCTCGTCTCAGCGGTCTTAGTCTACTTGAAACCTGAAAAAAACGGTTAGTTTTATATGTATTTTTTTTAAAGTTTAGAAATTCTATAATTTTTGGTTTAGGATGTAAATATGTTGGTGAAAATGTGTATGTTAGTATGTATAATTTTGACGATTTATGTTAGTATGTATAATTCTAAAATGTGTATGTTAGTATGTATAATTTTTAGTTTAGGATGTAAATATGTTTAGAAATTGTATAATTTTTAGTTTAGGATGTAAATTGTATTATTTTTAGTTTAGAAATTGTATAATTTTTAGTTTAGGATGTAAATAAGTGTATGAATGAATGTATGTATGTAGGTGTATGTTAGTATGTTGGTGAAAAATGTGTATGTTAGTATGTATGTTTGTATAAAGTATGCAAATGTGTATGTAAGGATGAATGTTTGTATGTCAAATGTATAATGTAGGTGTATTTGAAAAAAAAAATGAGTATATGAAAGTCTATTTATTTGTGTATGTAGGTGTATGTAAGCATGTATGTGGGTATGTAAGTGTATGAATGAAAGTATTTATGTAGGTGTATGTTAGTATGTTGGTGAAAAATGTGTATGTTAGTATGTATGTTTGTATAAAGTATGCAAATGTGTATCTAAGGATGAATGTTTGTATGTCAAATGTATAATGTATGTGTATTTAAAGAAAATGAGTATATGAAAGTCTATGTATTTGTGTATGTAGGTGTATGTAAGCATGTATGTGGGTATGTAAGTGTATGAATGAATGTATGTATGTAGGTGTAAGTGTATAAATTTTATGGTTTTGATCAAAATGTGTGTTTGTTTATGTGTAGGTTTGAAAAAAATGTTAAAGTTTGATAATTTGTATATTTGTGTTTTGCTTTTAAAACATTTATATTTAAATTTGACAAATATATATTAGTTAGGAAATGCCCTCTTTATATTAAAATCATCATTTAAAACATAACCAACATAGAAAATACCCGCCAAAATTGAAATCATCATTTCAAACATAACGAGCTAAGAAAACACCCAATCGAAATTGAAATCATGATTTAAAACATAACATTCCGCCCAAAATTTAAAACAATCATTAACAACATAACTAGCTTAAAAAATTGTGCCCGTGTTTGAATTAATCATTTTAAACATAGCGAGCTTAGAAATACCCGCCCGAAATTGATTTAGAAATTAATTTCGGGTTGTCCCCGTTTATCTTGGGACTGCTTTTTGAATACTTTATCTCATTTAGGATGTGAATGTGTATTACATGATTGTTTGTTTAAGAAGGATTCGGATATCATTTTCTCTTTGCTCCTCGGGTATATATATCATTACATATATACTTGGGAGCTAAGAGGAAATGCTGCCGAATTTTTCTTAAACAGACAATCATGTAATACACATTCACATATGAGATAAAGTGTTCAAAACGTGGGTTTAGCAGCCTACCCTTGTCATGTTAATCCTAAATTAGATTTTCTTTCAGTTGCATAATGCCTATCGATAAAAGTTGGATTGATTCCCCACGTCATTCACCTCACTACAAGCAAGGACTCGAGTCATTTATCGAGATGTGTGAAAGAGTGATAAAAAACCACAATAAAGTTAGATGTCCGTGTACCAAATGTAAAAATTCCAGCTTAAAAACTATGGCAGAAATGAAATACCATTTGCGTATTAACAGTTTTTGGAAGGAATACACGAAGTGGACCTATCACAGGGCCACGACTCCAATTGCAGAAGTAAACGATGTTGCGCCACAAGACGGTATGGTAAACGTTATTGAAGACATTAGGGGGGAGCGTATGGAAGAAGATACATACCTTAACCAAGAGAACTCGAATGGAGATAGTAGCGGTGTTGTTGATGATTTTGAAGACCTGGTAAAGGAAGCTGAAATAGAATTATATCCTGGTTGTACCAAGTTTTCTTCTATCGACTTTTTAGCAAAGCTTTTGAATATAAACGATACGTACCATTTTCAAAATGAAGGAGTAGATCGACTCCTCTCGTTGTTGCGAGAGTCAATGCCAGAAGGCAACAAGATTCCCCCTTCGTATTATGTAGCTAAGAAGACATTTAAGAAGATTGGTTTGGCATATGAGATGATAGATGTGTGCACAAATGATTGTGCTCTCTTTTGGAAAGAAAACGAGTCCTTGCAAAATTGTCCCGTTTGTAATGAGAGTCGATGGGTTGATAAAGACACAAAAGGCACGAAGGTGGCTCGTAAGGTGTTACGATACTTTCCTTTGACGCCAAGACTACGACGTTTGTATTGTTCAAGGCACACAGCGAAAGATATGATATGGCATAGTACCGGACGATCGGAAGATGGGACTATGCGTCATCCAGTTGATGGATCTGCATGGCAAGACTTTGATAAAAAGTACCCAAACTTCGCGATGGAGCCACGAAATGTTCGCTTAGGGCTTGCAGCTGACGGTTTTAATCCCTTTAACAACGGTAGTGGATCCCCGACTCATAGCACGTGGCCGGTTATACTCACCACATATAATCTGCCTCCCTGGCTATGCATGCGAGAGTCCACATTCATGTTGACCTTGTTGATTCCTGGCCCTAAATCACCGGGGAAAGACATGGACGTTTTCCTTAGACCGTTAGTGGATGAGCTTAAGCAATTGTGGCAGACAGGTGTACGTACTAAAGACGCAGCAACAAACACATACTTCACAATGAAGGCGGCGTTGTTATGGACCATAAATGACTTTCCAGCCCGTAGTAGTCTATCAGGTTGGAGCGGACAAGGCTACATGGCATGCCCAACTTGTGACAACCCTCAAATTTACATGTATTCCGTACAATTTATTATTGATAATAAAAGTGTTTGACGACTGTGTGGAATTACTTAACTGCTTTCTGATATCTGTGATATGCTTACATGTGCTTATCAACATACTAGTAGTATGCAGAAAGGTCACTAAATAGTCCGTTATAATTTCCTAGGTGTCAGAAATTAAAAGTGTTATGAAAATATACATAAAAGACACTTTAAATGCTTATTAAGCAGTTTAACGAAACAGTATCGAACCGAACAACCGGACTTAACCCGGAACATAAAAATATTGCCAATGATATTATTTACACCTTTCTGAGCTAGTTAGGGTCCTCGAATACCCTAACACCCGTTATATTAAATAACACACTAGTAAATTATTATTTTTTTATTTGCTAACTAAGCACTAAATTTTTTTGTTGAAATCCAACCAAATGTACCACCCCTTGAACGATCGGTTTCCCCATAGGGGACACCACCCACCCATTTTGATTATCTTAATTCAACTTGTCTCATATCTAGTGTACATAATATTTGTTGGGCAATACACTAAGAGTGGGATATAGATATAACCACTAGAACCATACTTGCTTTCACAAACCACCACTCAAAATTGATCACTCCCTTCCACTCCTCTTGAACTTACAGTCGAGAACCAAGACCCATCCACCATCTTTTTTTTTTATTTCCATCTTGCAATTTAATATACAACCAAGGGTGAAGGATCACATACAAGGAGACCCGGTGCTTACGGATTGCCAAGGACCTCACCACAACGCTATTAACCACCCATTTTTTCGTCTAGTTTCTCCCCTAGCCTCGAGCTAGTAGTAAGTGACTCTAAACGCCTTCTTGATCTTGTCTAGAGTGGTTAATAAGAGATTTGTCGGTTAAAAATTATGAACATATAAGATCAAAGTCTAAAAGTCTACTAAAGTGATGAACAAGGTGGTTAATGGATGAATATTAGTGTAAATCATGTAGATCTTGTGTGATTATGATTATTGGTTGATTATCTGATGTTTTACTGATTAATATTAATGTGTCATGTTGTTATGGTCACTAAACTTGTTAACGGAATCGATCGAACACGATTTAGAAGGTTAAACACTGAAAATCAGAATCTGTCCAACTTTTACAGCCAACTTCAGTTGGCTGTAAACAGGCCATAAACTCAACGAAAAACCGATATTTTGAATCTAAAATATGTTATTATGAAATACGGTTCTAATGGCACCGGAATCGTAATTTTTGGACTCCGTTTACTATCTTTAAAGTGTTAATTTGTAACAGCAACTTAAGCTGAATTTTGACAGCAATAAATGGGTGTCATACTTTCAGTCATAACCTGAGTTTTGTGATGAATCGGACCACGAAATTTGTACAGTAGATGACAACCGATGCATTTGTAATTACCCCACTGGAATTTCGTAAATCGGACACTCGATGAATTTTTAATAAATTGTTCCGTGGACTGTGGTCAGAAATACACAAATCTGAGTTCAGCCCGGAATATGAATTTTTATAAAACATTAGTAATGAACTGGACCCCGATATTTTTACACAATAAAATATGGAACGTTTAAGACCTCCTGTAAAAATTTGGGAATTTTTGGAATAATTTAACTATTTTATTTAAATGTCCGAAAACAGCCGGTTTTGAATATTAATGCTGAATTGACATAAGTTGTGACTTGCGTGTCTAAATGTCGAGTATGCTATCGGTGAATGATCTAACATGTTATATGTGTTACGTGCAATATTGTATGTTTGTTTATGAGTGGGGAATGGATGGGAAGTTTATATGGGCATAAATCGTTAAAGTGTGTACCTGTTATGTGGTAGAAGTAATGTGCAAATAAACCATACGTAGGATACGTGTTATGCATGAGAAACTGATTGTTATCCGTACCTTATTAGGACGTGATTGACCGACCTTGACTGTTAACTATATTTGAGAATCTAACCGAGCAAACCGAGGTGAGTTCACACTTTTCTACAAAGCATGGTAAATTCCCGGTGGGAATGGGAATGGGTTCAGGAATAGGGATTCCTCGTCCTTTGAGACGTGTTCAGGAATGTAAATTCCTCGTCCTGTTGGGACGTATTAGACTTACTGGACTAGAACTCTATCAGCGAAGTCCCTCCCTTTTTGTATCGACTTAATCGCCGAGGCTATGGCGAGCGGGTCATTAGTTAATAGCGCTATTAGGTTTAACAAACCTCACACCGTGCCAGTTGGACGGGTGTGTACTAATGGACTATGGCACGTCGGTGGTGATAGAACACCGACGCTAGGGCACAATTGATTTCTTTTGTTAGTAGTCGATATGATAAACGAGTCTGGTAGTTTAAAATACTGGGGTAGCTCCCCACGGCCAAAGTGTCGGGCTGGATAGCCAGGAAAGGTGGACATGGGATGGTTAACTAATAAACGTTTTCGAACTATGGGGTAACCCCCACGGCTGGATAGCCGAATGAGATTAAACTATGTTTTTGGAAACAACTCTAAAATGGACAACCAACCGTGAACTCACTCAACTTTGTTGTTGACTCGTTATTACATGCTTTGCAGGTCATTAGATGCTATGGAGCTTGCATATGGAGGTGGTCGTTGTGGGATGCGAACTGATATGTCCCGTATTTAATGAATAAACTTTATGACTTATTAAACCTACGTTTTGGACTTTAAACTTATGAACTATGGACTTATGTTTTGAACTTATGTTTTATGCTTCTGCTGTTAACCTAAAATCGGTTTACTTCCTTTTGGTCACCAATCGTATTGTGTTTGGTTTTATTTACTTAATTATGTTGTTCAATATGATTGGTGGCTCGATCCTGGTCATGTCACGCCTCCAAGCGGTGATACTCCGCATGGTGGATTTTGGGGGTGTGACACAACTTGTAACCAAGACACTCCTTCAATACGTGTAACTGGTAAATGTGCTTATGTTGGTCATCGCCGGTTCTTAGATGCCAACCATCCTTGGAGAACAAGTCTCGACTTTAACGGGAGACCCGAGACACGAGACCCTCCGAGACAGTTTAGCCCAGCTAACATAGAAGCTCAACTCGGTCGTTTAATTAATCGTCTACCAGGCAAGCATCCAGATTTTGGAGGTGGGAGGATAACCCGGTTAGATTTCGAGTTGAACTGGTCCAAAAGAAGCATATTTTTTGACCTTGAGTATTGGTCTTCTCTGCAACTAAAACATAACTTAGATGTAATGCATATAGAGAAAAATGTGTGCGACAGCTTGCTCGGTACTCTTCTAATGAACGATAAGAGCAAAGACACGCCAAATGCGCGGTCCGACTTGGAAAAACTAAACATTCGGCCGTCACAATGGCTGAAACAATCGGGTGGCAAGTTCTTAAGTCCCCACCCAAAGTACTCATTCAAGTCCGATGATCGAAAACTTTTTTGTCAGTTTATAAAAAATGTTAAATTACCAGATGGGTTTGGATCTAATATCAGTAAGAGGGTGACAGATAACAATGCTAACATTACCGGGTTGAAATCTCATGACTGTCATATCCTCATGCAACGTTTGATACCGATTGGGGTTAGAGGGCTTTTGACTAAAGATACATCTACACCAATAGTAGACCTTTGTATGTTCTTTAAGCAACTTTGCTCTAGAACACTATCGGTGGATGATATGAAGAAAGCAAAGGATGACATTGTTACCATCTTATGCAACTTAGAGATGATCTATCCACCTGCGTTTTTTGACATTATGGTTCATTTACTTGTGCATTTACCTGATGAAGCGATTGCGGGAGGTCCAGTAGCTTTTAGATGGATGTATCCATTTGAAAGGTACATGAAAAAACTAAAGAACTATGTCAAAAACCCGGCAAGGCCTGAAGGTTGTATAGCTGAACGTTATGTGTTTGAAGAAGCTCTAACATTTTGTTCAATGTACCTTAAAGATGTTCAGACTAAGTTCAATCGCCCAGATAGAAACTATGATGTCGTTGTTGAAAAAAGAAAGTTATGGGTGTTTGAGTCCAAATGTCATCCCGCTGGCGCAACAAAGGACAAATATCTATCATTCATCGAAAAAAGCAAGATGGAATGGTTTGTCCTCGAAAACTACGCAGAAGTTAGGGAGTACATGAAGTGAGTGCTTCTATCTTTAACTTTTCATAATCTGTTAATTGGTATTTTTCATTCCTTTCTTATATTTGTCATCAATGTAGTGAATTCAAACATACACATCCCCAAGATGATCTTAAAACCAAATTTCTGGGATGGTTTCTCCATAAGGTATAATACATATATAACACTCATTACTCTACACTTGCTAGGTAATACATATATAACAAACATTATTACTCTATATTTGTTAGGTCCATTCGATGAAAACACAAAATTCTCCAGAATTCCACCCGGAGTTGTATGCTCTTTCAATTTGTGCGAAAATGACTGCATACACTTACACTGCTTGCATAGTCAACGGTGTTAGGTTTAAGACACTTGAACGTGATGCAAAATGCGCAACGCAAAACTCTGGGGTGGAAGTGGTTGGAGAGAACGGTGTGAAATTTTATGGCCAATTAGAAGAAATTATTGAGTTGCGTTATACAAATAATTATTCCACTGTCCTATTTCGGTGCAAGTGGTTTGATACTCGAAGGGGTGTAAACCATGACAATAATATCACCAGTATAAGCACTGAACGTGAATGGGACAAAGACGATCAACTCATATTTGCTTCGCAAGCCAAACAAGTGTTCTTCATCCAAGAAACGCCTCGAAACCAAAAAAATAAACATAGGTGGGTAGTCGAAAATGTTAATCATCGAAAAATTTGGGATCGGCCATTAAGTGATGATGACCGCGTCAATAAGGTTCAAAATGTTGACAAAGGCTTAGAAGATAATGACGTTGTCGACAACAACTATTCATCTGACTGTCCACTTGTCATTGACTTGACCCAATACTTTCAAATTGGATCTTCTCATGTTACTGTGGGTGAGCCTTCAATTGAAGTTGATCCCTCAACAGCTACCGTCGATGAAGTGTTTGAGGTCGAGACTGATTGTGATGAGGTCGAGGCTGATTGTGATGAGGATGATCCCGATTATGTGGAGTCTGACTAAAAGAAAAGTTACTGTAATTTATATTGATTTGTAATTGATAAACACTTGTTTGAAATATTTATTTGAATTTGAGTTACACTTGTTGTACTTTCCCTTAATTTCTATTAGATACACATGCTGTAACATTTGTAACTTTATAGGGATTATGTTTTCGATATTGTTGATATTTGCTTATCTGATGGCTGATGTGGCCCCCTGGGGACATGGGGGTGACGGCGCTGGTGATCCACCGATTCCTCCTGGTGGATTTCGTGGCACACACGAGACAGACGGTAAGTCTTTTACTAAATTATTTTATAGTCCTTATATTTTATATAATATAAATGTTGTTACTAATTATTTTTGTTTTAATTGCAGCGGTTCCCCCGAAGAGGGTTAGGGGGAAAGCTAAAAACGAGAAACTTCGGCGTCTAGTAAAAGCGGGGGGGGGGGGGGGGCTGTATCGCTTACGTTTGACAGACAGGTCACGTTTACCCTTGTTGGTAAATCAAGAGACATGTTTTCAAGGGAGGCCGGCATCTATATGTGGCGGACCATCCCGTTTGATAAAATTGGATGGGATAATGTTGAACAACATTACAAGGATGCCGTCATGAACCACTTACAGGTAAATAAGTTATCAAATATTTAAGCACATGCAAATCTAATTTATATATGATATTTTAACTTTTTTATTTAATTTGTAGGAAAATTTCAATTTTGATGAAGTGGAACGTGATATAGAGGCCAAAAACTTGAAGGGTGGTATTAGGAGTGTGCTTATGAAGCGGTACAATGACCGCAAGTATGAAGCTAGACAATTATTTGATCGCGAGGGAGGTTACGATGATCTTGAGAGTGCAAGGGCATACCATCCCGCGGATATGCCCTATGAAAACTGGTTGAGAACCATCGAAGGTTTCCGGCAAGAACAATATATTAAAAAAAGCAAGGCCAACACACTAGTACGCGAGAAACAACAATTCTCATACCGTGGGGGGACATCGTCGTACGGTAGCACCGCCTATAAAAATGTAATGTTTTATGTATGTGTGCGTGTGTGTAAGCTTTTGTTTATTTAATGTCTAATCTAAGTTTAATGTTAAACAGGATATGGATTGGGTACCTACGTATGCTAAAACCCACACGGACAATCAAGGGAATTGGGTTGATCCGGTTGCTGAACAAAATTACCTAAGTATTTCTTTTAAGTATTATTTTCTATGACAAATATATATATATATATTTAATCATCTTCGTAAAATACAGCGGAACATACAACAGGCCACAAGTGAATGGAGCGGTGAGGGTCCGCCAATTGCCCCGTATCAGGAAGCATTGGGTGAGCGGCGAGGATGGTACCACGGGATGGGGCCTAAACCTTCTTCCAACACGTCCTCGCACTCGTCATCTAACATGTCGTCTTCGCAAGCTCGGACGCAAGAACCCTTTTCCGAGGTAAACTACGCAATTTATAAAATGACAAACGAACGCATGTTTCCTTGTTAAATATATGTTGGTAGCGTTAATTAATATGCTAATATACGTTTTGCTATCTATTATTGTAGGATTTTGTTAACAGCTTGTTTCAAACCCCGTCATTTTTGAACCAACTTAACAACTATCTTGCTTCACAAGGAAAAGGAAAGTCAAAAGACTACGATTCTGACAACTTATTCGATAATGAATCCGACGATGAAGCCAACGATAACGATGAGTGACTTGTTTTTAATGTATGATTTAGATTTAAACATTGTAGGATTATAATGTACGACTTAAACGTAGTTTTTAATTATATTACCTTTAGTATATGTTCGTGGCGTATGTTTGTGTTGTTTGAAATAGCAGGTTTTGTTTGTTCGGCCGAAAAAAATGGCTGGGTGCTGTAAATACAGCAGTTGTATTAAAAAAAAAAGACTTTTAGCGGCGACACATGTCGCCGCTATTGATATAAAACCTTTAGCGACCAAGGTTACTACCGGCGACCCTTTAGCGACGACAATTGTCGTCGCTAAAGGTTCAAGATCAATACCGGCGACTATTACCTTTACCGACGACAATTGGCCAATACCGGCCAATCAATACCGGCGACACATTACCGGCGACTTGTCGCCGCTAAAAGTCAATAGCAGCGACAAAATGGGCCAATACCGGCGACACCTGTCGTCGTTAAAGGCGGCCAGTTCTTGTAGTGATAGCACTAGTTTCGCGTTATTACAGAATATTTTAATATTTAATTATTTCCAACAGATTTTTTTTTTTGATAAATACCATCCAACTTTCCTAACGCGACTAAAATATTTGAACATAGTGTGTTTAGTGGCGAAAACATAACTTTTTATCTTGAGGGTAAAAATAATCATTATTCGGTACATGTTCTGTTGAAACGTCACAATTTCATAATGATTTAATGTTTTCTGACCCTTTTATTTACCAATTAATTAACGTTTGGATTTGAGGAAAGTTTAATGCATGTTTGAGTTTTATATCAAAGCAATTTTCAAGAGAAATATTAGAAACAACATAAAAAAATTTAGTTGTTTATATTTTTTAATTTATAGAAAAACTGATGTAAATTAATAACCCAAAGTCTAATAAATTGATAAGTAAATATTATTATTTATAATGATATAATGCAAAAATTCCATATGAAATAATATAGGTTGATTTCTAAGGTAAACTATCAGAAATAAAAATGATCATTATATAAAGAAAGAAAAACCAATTATTAAAATAACTTAAGGGAAAAAAATATAATATCATACATAGTAATAGCTATGCGTTGGCCTGCTGTCACTTTGCATCGTATTTACTTTTTCAAGACTTTTCTTTTAAATTACATCTTCTTCACTTAACAATTGGAAACCATGTTATTGTTACTGGAAAAAATAAAATAAACTCTTAGCGTTTCTTCTCTTTTCACACTTATGCCTTCTCTCTTCAGTTTAACTACATAATAGCTAAAAGGAATGAGGGTCAAGGTAATAAAAAAACTCGGTGGAAAATCTTCGCTAACACACATAAACTTGGGTGGTCGGAAGGTCAACGGACCCTCCTAGTGCGTTTACATAACCAACACATGTAACAGTCCAAGTAAATCGTGTCAATATATTTTCTACTTTGTCTTTAATGGGTTGTCCTTCCAGGAACTCACAGTTTGTTTTCACCTAACGAATTACTAGACAAGGCCAAACGCGTCCTAGTAGAAAAGGTTTTCACCCCTTGTAATTAGTGTCCACCATCTTAGGGAGCTCAACTTTCTCGCTAACACACCGGCGTGGCCCCTGACTTTGATACCAGTTGTAACCTCTCATGTAAGCCATGTTAGAATAATGTTTGCTATAGCCCTGATTACCCATCCAGAAACTCATGGTTTCTTTCTGTAACACCTCGTAAAATCACGACCAATATAATGAAGACACGTGTCATGACTTTTAAACGTGTAATGGATTAAATATGAGGGACTAAAGTTGACAAACAAAGAAAGTATGTGAGTAAGAAGATTCAAAATGTCAACATTGGATAAATATACCTTTCAACGGCCCTACATGATGTTTATACCCTTAAACGAATGAATTATGAATCGTATGAAGCCGTTTGTGGAAGAAAGTGAGAGTTTACAAACCGCAAGGGTTAAAAGTGACAACATGTTTAATTTATACCTATTAGTGACCTTTTAGCGAACCCGAAGCTTTGAAACAATTAATTATGCTCACTAGAATAAGTGATAAAAATTTCACAAGGTTTCGATAACGTATGAGAAAGTTATGCTAACATTCGTATATGAGGGGTTAAAAGCGTCAACGTTGAAATTTAAGGCTTTTCTGGTGATCATAAAACTAACTAAGGACTTAACAAAGTTTGGTTATGTCTTGGAGCCCTTACAAGTCAATTTGGAGGGTTAAAAGTGCAAAATAAAAGGTTAAAACCACTTTAAAAAGGACCAGGGACTTAAAATGCAATTCTGTCAAACTTGTGACTTGAACCTGGGCCTCATACCGGCCGCGTAAGACTTTAAAGTCTTTTACGCGGGCCGCGTGGATGTCTACAACAACGAAAATCAGGACAGGTGCATGTAAAGGCTGTGTAACCGACTTAGATGCCTTGTTTTACATACCAGGGGCTGCACCAATAGGTTTTCATGCATAGGAGGGCACTTGTAAGCATCTGGGATCAATCCTAGACTTGTTTGGCATGATCCTATGAGATTAAAATCAATATATATAGAGCTCATTGTTGCAACATTTGGACACTTCACTTGAAACCTTTCAAACACTTGTTCTGGAGATTCCTGGAGCTCAAGACCACTTCCTAAGGATCATTAGTCGTGCATAGGACTTCAGTAAGTGTCCTTAACCTCTCTTAATTCAGTTTTACTTAGTTTAATGGCCCAAAGTCAAACCGTCGTAATTAAGGTTTGACTTAGTAATTAATCACTAATGGTCCAGTCAATTCTCGAATTAAGAGTAGCTTTGAGTTGGTAATTATGTGGGTAATAAACCCTTAAAAGGGCACCCTCTAATTCACACTCTAACTAGGTCAATTGTCGGGTCAAAGTTAATTATAAAAAGTCAACAGAAAGCTAATTTTCGCATAAACACATAATTAACAATGTAGAAGCTATGGAACCTGTTTTATTACTCATATAACTTGGTAATTAATGTAAGAACATGTCTAAACATGTTCAACCCGACAATTTTCAGTTTAAGCTCGGTTCGGAACCGAAAGTCGCAAAAGTAGACTTTTGCATTGACTTTCAGTTTTGACCCAATGTAGCATAATTTAGAAATGCCTTAGAGCTCTAATAGGACCAGGTTATAGATTAGTGTAACCCTCTGAGGTTATACAACTTTGTTCATTAGTTATTCGATTCATGTGCATGTTTCCGTTATATGCCTAAATATTGACCATAATGCCCTTTTTACCCTAAAACAAGATTTTTGAAAATGTGAGAGGAAAAAAAACCTTTATTACTGATTTATAAACTTGTCCTAAAAATTTGACATCAGTTTGAGGTCTAGATTAGGAGTTATGCTCAATATCGTAATTAAGAAGCTTTTTATTAATTAAACGGCGTAATTAGCATAAAGCCTATCTAAACCCAAATTTTGACACTAAACTTTTTACCCACTGATGTAATATAATATTTTGGGATTTTTGAAGATTTTTAATTATTTTTAAGCGGAGCATAACATAGGGTTCTTGCTATAATTCGGTAAATGTCGGTTATGCCCTTTTCTTGAATAAAATGAGCTTTACATAATATTTTGACACCAAACTTTTTGCAACTGATTTTATACCATAAATAAAATATTTTGAACTTTATAAACTGATCAAAAACTCAGATTTCCTATTTAAACCCGAAAATCGCTTAAAACCGACTTTTACGCGTTTTAAGCGCAAAGTATGGGTTAAAACTATTTTTAACATATAAAACTTAATACCTACTGATGTTTTGAGTAAATTTTTATAATTAAACAGTAAGCTAAAGTTTTAAACTCAGATTTCCAGATTTGTCCCTACGGTGCATAGTTTGGTTATAATAGATAAATTTCACATATATGCAATACCCTACTATTATGACTTATAAAAATAAATATTTTTACTAATTATATCAGACCTGAAACTCATATTAGTATTTAAACTCTTTTATAACCTTTAAAATGACCAAAATACCCCTACGGGGCATAATTTGAGTTTAAATCCATTTTGGGCATAATAGAAGGTATCTTACTGATATCACAACATATTTAAGGAATATTAAGTTAGGAAACCTGTTCATAACTCATTTGGTTACCCGTTACGCATTATACGCGTTCGGTGTGGTTTATGTAACTAGTTTGCATAAATTAGCCGAAACAGGTCAAACCTTATTGTTTTTATCTCAAAATCCAGAATGTGTTTAGTTTAACCATATTATATAAGTATACAAACTTGTCGGGTCTAAACCACACTCTAATCCGGTCATCGCTTAATCGTGCATTTTGAACTGTATATCTTCCTTTAAAACTAACCGGTCTAAGTTTAGACTTAATTAAGACCCGTTAGGAATCTAATAGGTTATTAAAACCTTCGTTCCATATTAGGAGACCAGTAAAAGATACTTGCACTCGCTGATTGTGATATATACTTGCTCAGGTAAATACTTTTAACTTATTTTCCCTATACGGGCTTGGGGTACGGTATATAAAATACCGCTTGGTCGGGCATTGAATTTTTAATCATATGAAGGTTAATTTATTGAGATGACCCGTTTAAATTGTTATGTTTGCTTAAAGCCTTTGGGGGGGGTTAATGGCCATGTCCCGGATATCCTTGGCATCATTCATTGAAATGGCCACGACTTAAGCACGGGGTGTAGGCATACACCTGCCGGTGCATATAAATAAAAAGATATAACCGTTGTTCGAGAATAACTCGACGCGGGATTATATCATGTGGTGTGTCTATTAATCTTTAACCCGGTATTCAGCCCGAGCTACTGAACGTATAACGAACATGTAATTCTTTTACAAGTTTATATATAAATAATTATCCCAAGTTATAAAAGATTATTTTGTGCCATGTGCATTCAAATCAATTTTCTTAAACATTTTCAAAATGTGTCGGTTAATTGTATTTACCAGTGTAAACTGACGTATTTTCCCAAAAAGGCTAAGTGCAGGTACTAAACGGAATAGGCTGGCTACTCCTAGCATCAATAAAGAGTCTTGCAAGCTTAGATGTTATAAATCTGTGAACAATGATCTTTTGTTAACTTTGATCCGCCTGTGGATCCTTGCAACCGTTTTTGTAATACACTTGATATTACTTTTAATTCGGTTTGTAATGATTTTATCTTTCGACTTTCGCTGTGTATATAAACTGTGATAAATTGTCTATGATGATATCAACCACGTCACGATACTCCCCACCGGGCTCACCGGTAATACGTGGAAATATCGGGGTGTGACACTTTCACCCAACAAATTGCTCGCTCGGGCAAAACATATCCTACTTGAAAAGGTTTTCACCCCTATGAGGAAGACTTTTTTCTACCCCTCAACCGATGTGGGACTTTTTAGGTCCCAATACGGGTCGTCGGACAACGATGGTTTCTTGTTTCGGATGTTGTAACGAGTGCGGAATCCCCGTTACGACACAAACCGAGCAAGAGATTGTTTTACACAATAAAGATTCATCGATTAACAATTCCGTATGTATATTTCGACAGAGTTTCGGTATAGATTTATATAAATAATTGTTTCTCCTTTCGATCGTATTAGTTTATATAAACATAATTATGATTCGATATTTATTTATACTTATACATTATTACTATATTTCATTATATGTATGTATGAAACGATATAGACAAGCGGTTGTATCGGTTGGTTAAACGTCACATGTTTGACGGTTACTCCCGCCAAAACCAAACCACCGCATAACCGTTTTGTTTATCTAATGTATATATACACATTGCCGGGAACTTCTCTCGGTACCAAGACATTCATAACTTTCGTTATTGTTTGTCCACTTTATTCATTCTCATTGTTACGAATCATGTCTACTAATTATGTTAACAACCCAAAGTTTCTTATCAAACCACTAAAACCCCACCGTGATGATGATGATCATCGGCTTCCGCTATCAAGTGGTATCAGAGCCGGTTATGTGAGTGATGATGATCTAAAGCCGTCGTCAACAATGATGCCATGTATGCACTGCACTGAAGAAAAACGTGAACGAAAATGGATGCAGCGGTGTTGCTACTACTGCAATAAGCCCGGCCACAAAATTTCTGCATGTCAAGAGAAGGAGAAGGATGAAGAGAGTCAATTACTACGTCTAGCTGTCAATACTGGAACGCAGAAACATCCAGATGCAGATACCCATCAACAAACCGATCAGAGACAAGAATACATGGTGATTGGGACAGAAGGAGGATATTGGTCGGATATATGGTATGTGAGTAAAACACTTAAACACCATTTTTCTGGAAATATAGACATGTTTAAGCGAATAAAAAATATGTCAAGTGTCGAAACGATAACCGGAGAAAATCATTTTTTCTTCATTAGAGGTGTGGGTGTTGTCGAAATTATAACCGGGTCCGAAAAGATACGTGTTCAAAGTGTGTTTTATACACAGGATATAGACAGAAATGTCTTAAGCCTAGATCAATTAATAACACAAGGCTTTACTGTTAAATTCATGGGGGATAAGTGTAAACTGTTTCCGACATTTAGTGTACCGTTGAACAACAAAAGGAACGGTCATACAGGAATGACAAGGGAAGAGGAAATCGGTGATTTAGAAAAACAGTATATGATTAGTAAAAATTCGGATCATGAGAAGTTTAAATCAAAATTCTTAAACGAATACTTTGAAAATCTGAACATCTCTACCAACGAACCAGATTGGAACATTCTGATATTACAGGCAATGTCCTTCAAGGATTTTCAAGATTGCAAGGCCCTTCTGAATATGCTCGAAGATGAAGATTATGTTATTAAGTATAGATATTATCTAGAAACTACATTCAACAATATGATAGAATGGTTTCTCAAGAAAAAAACTAGAAATTCACTCAAGACCGCTGCCTGCGTATGCTACAAACAATCGGAAAGTGAGGTTATTAGATCTGTATATGGCAGTGAAGAGGGAAGGTGGTCACCGGAGAATCACCGAGAACGGCATGTGGGCTATTATAGCGAAGGATACAGGATTCGAGTATGAAGATGGTGAGTACATGCGTCTGATATACGCTATGTACCTGGATGTACTTGTATATTATTACAAGTTCAAGGTAACTCAAGAGAAGGCACTCGAAAAAAGGAAGTGAAGACTGTGGATCCCAGACAGAGCATGAGTGAAGGAGACAAGAGGGTTATAAATGATGCAGATCAAACGGAAACTGCTGGATGTTCAAGCAGTACAGGAGCAGAAGGAAAGGATGCGGAACATTATGCATTATTTGCAGATCAAGAAGGTGTGGCCAGAGATTTATATGTGCAGACAGGTGCAAATCAAGGAGTAGCTGAAGAACATTATGTGTTTTTTGGTGGTAATGATTGGCATGGACTCAAGAAACTTCGACAAAGGAAGAAATTCGATTTCTCAAGGGCGGAGAAGGCTGTAAATGAAACAAACAGCAGCATTATCAAGAACTCCCGTAAACATAATTATGTCTAGGGGAGAGTATTAGTTTATATAAACATAATTATGATTCGATATTTATTTATACTTATACATTATTACTATATTTCATTATATGTATGTATGAAACGATATAGACAAGCGGTTGTATCGGTTGGTTAAACGTCACATGTTTGACGGTTACTCCCGCCAAAACCAAACCACCGCATAACCGTTTTGTTTATCTAATGTATATATACACATTGCCGGGAACTTCTCTCGGTACCAAGACATTCATAACTTTCGTTATTGTTTGTCCACTTTATTCATTCTCATTGTTACGAATCATGTCTACTAATTCTGTTAACAACCCAAAGTTTCTTATCAAACCACCAAAACCCCACTGTGATGATGATGATGATCATCGGCTTCCGCTATCAGATCGAGTATCACCGCAAGTTTCTCAACATAACTAAACTTATATCGTCTATCTTGATATCAATAAGTGTTGATACATATTTTGTGGATACGGCTCAGCTCGGTTCGACTCGGCTACGAAGTGAAGGCCGTAGTCAAGACATCCTCCTGTCTTGACTCGGTATGCTATTTACTTTGTAACAAATCATGTACGTCAACTGCGTGTGTGTAGTTTGCATTTAGTATAGCTTATTTGTTTTCTGTTTGTTGTTTGGCCCTTCTATGTTGAAGCCCAAAATGAGAAGTAGTCCAACATTGAAGAAGCCCAAGTGACAAAGCCCATGGCCCAAGTCTATGTGGGACGAAATCAGAAAGCCAAACAAGTGACGAAATCACTTGTTGGCGAAATCACCCTTGTGGTGAAAACACTTTGGCGAAATCCCATAAGTGACGAAATCACCTGATTTCGTCCAGATATTGGATTTCGTTGACATGATTTCGTGGGCCACTGGTTTTCGTCACTGTGTTACTATATAAGCCCAGACAACAGACAGAAACAAGAACGGAAGTCTGAATAGATTTAGGAGCGAACACTGTAAACACACACACTGAGAGTTTATGAGAGCATCTTGTAAGCATTGCTTTATAACCGTTTCTACATTAACACATTGAGTGTTAATCGTTGAATCTTGTGTCTTACGTGTTCGTAACTTGGTTTAACTTACCCGTTTGGATTCCGCACTCTCGGGTTCGTCGGAAAACAGGGAATAGAGGTTTAACTCGATCCTCCGGGTGGACCTACAATTGGTATCAGAGCATTGGCTCGATTTCTTGTTAAAACCAAGTCGATTTTCATGTGTTTCCAGATTTGTTCTTGATTTTTGAAACAGAAAGTTTATATTTTCAGAAAAATCAGGTTTAAATCTTTGAAAATCTTGTGTTTTTGCTGTTTGTTCTTATAAAAATCTTGTTAGTTTTCATTTATACATGTTAAGAAAGGATCTTTATTGATCATTTACGCAAAAATTGTATTCGGAAAATTTTCCGGTGGCTGGAAAACTCATTAGTTTGATCAGATCTTCATAAAGTTCTTTGTGGCCTTCAAACTGTTCTTGAATAATATCCATGTTTGATCTGATTTGTGATTGAATAATTGTTGATATTGTTTGTTTATTATTTGTTTGAATTAGTTGCCTTGCAAATGATGAAACGTTGAAAAATTGGATGTGTAAGGATAAGGGTTTGACAAAAGTGACAAAAGAAGTGCTTGTGTCAGAAGGATAAGATTTCATTTTGGTTTGAGTAATATCTTTTTGTCTGGTCTCACATGTTACACGAAAACTCCACAATTGTCCAGTCAACGAAATCATTTTAGTCAAAAATATCAAGCTGGAAGAAAACTCCCCTATTGGACGAAATCACCAGGTCTGGACGAAAACACCAAGTCTTCATCCTCATTTGTTTGGACGAAAACACCAAGTCTTCATCAACACTTGTTTGGACGAAAACAGCCCTCATTTCACCATACATCCTCAACGAAAACCCACCCTCCACGAAATCACCTATTCCCAACACCCTCCACGAAATCACCTTAGCTGGGACGAAATCACTTGTGCACTTAGCTCTGGACGAAATCCCTTGTATGCTGATTTCGTCATCATTCTTCAGGCGAAAACACCCATTTTCGTCCCATCTTCTCTTGGACGAAAACACCTTGTTGTTGGACGAAATCACCCCATAGATTCAGCAACGAAAACCCTTTGATTTCATCACATATCTTTTCATATTTTAAACAGAAGCTTTGCAAACATATCTTAACAGTTTCATTTCAAGTTGTTTTTCAGGTACAACTGTTCTAATATCAAATATGAGTTCTAATCCATTAGATTGGAGCATTAACACGGTCCCTGATATGTCATGGGTTAAGTCTTTGATGCCACAAGAAAGAATTTCGGCTAGTCAATGGGCGTGCGTGGCAAATCAAAATCAAAGTATCCAAAATCTGCTCATAAGCGAAAATGAAACGGGTAGTAATAACCGTCCGCCAAAACTCAACCACATGAACGACTATCCATCGTGGAAAGGTCGTTTTCAGAATTATGTTTTAGGTCAAAACACCGAGTTATGGACGTGTTTCACCACAGCATATAACGACGCTCTTGAGGAAGCCGGATCAAATGCTACAACTTTGGGGGCCATGGCTGAAAACAACAAGAAGGCGTATGACCTTGAAAAGAAAGCGTTTGCTATTCTTACGCAAGCATTGCACAAAGATATATATCATCAATTCGCCCATTGTACCAGCACCAAAGCCTTGTGGGACTTCCTAGTTAACAGAGGAGAAGGAAATGCGGCCACACAGAAGACGCGTCACGATTTACTAAAGAAAGAGTTTGAAGGGTTTATGTTTGTGCAGACTGAAACACTGAATGAGATGACAACTCGTTTTTATCATTTAATTAGTGAAATGATATCTTACAAGGTTATTGTATCTTCGCAGGAAATAGTCGTACGGTTTGCTGATGCTCTACCACCAAAGTGGAGCCCATTCATTGAGTTGTTAAAGCATACAGGTGTATTGGATATTGTCAGTATCTATGAGTTTGTTCAAAAGCTGGAGAACAAGGATGCAGAAGAAATCAGAAAAGCTAAACTAATTCATGTCCCTCAAAATCCAGAGATGTAATTTGGAGGGATTGCTCCTGCTTCTAGTACAAGCCAGCAACCAAAGATACAAACAGCTTATGTGTCAAATGCTTTCGACCCAAATTCCTATTTTGGAGGAGTAGTTGCACAACCCCAATTTGACATAAATGCCTATCTTCCGAAACCTCAAGTTGCACCACCCCAACCCCAATTTGATCCAACTGCCTATTTTTCTAAACCTCAAGTTGCCACACCTCAACCCCAATTTGATATAAATGCCTATCTTCCGAAACCTCAAGTTGCCACACCTCAACCCCAATTTGATCCAACTGCCTATTTTTCTAAACCTCCTCAAGCCTATCCACAACAAGCCTTCTATGGTAACAAACCTGATACTTCAAATCTTTCCAAAGTGAGTGTAGAAGCTGCACGGGATCACATTGAAATTCTTACCACTATGGTTAATGCCTACAACGGATTAGTCGCAAGTCAAATTGGAAACATTAATTTGACAAACGAAGACTATCAGCAGATAGACAAGGATGAAATGGAGTTAATGGATATCAAGTGGGCATTTGCTAGCGCTGTGAGAAGGGCAAAGGATTATATGAGCAGAATGGGGAGAACCAGCTTGGAAAGCAAAAGGGATACCAAGTACGGGTTTGACAAGGGTGCTGTCACATGCTTTAATTGAGGGATAGTAGCTGCTAACAACCAAACCAACCAGTCAGGGCCTTCAAACCCCAACCGGGCATTGATAGTACAAGCCGATGAGGGATGTGATTGGTCCGTATAGTTAGGAGGAGGAAATGCATGCTATGCGAAGATCATCAGTCACATCAAGCATGTGCACAAAGAAGAATTTTCTGAATCAGATGATAGTTCGGGATACAGTGGCAGTTCGGATGAAGAATCAGATGAGAATAAGAGAACTGATTCTGAAGGTGATAGTTTGATTGATGCTGAGGAGGTCAAGTGTTAGAAATATGTCTTGATCAAGAAAGCTAATGCTACATCAGAAGAAATGGAGAAGATTCTCACTGAAGATGGATCTTTCTCTTCACAGACTGCCTTTATGGCTAATGTCTCAGCTTCTACAAGTCAGGTACAATCTAAAACTCCTAGCATATGTAGTGATTGTGCTGATATGAAACATGAATGTGCTGATATGAAACAAGAATCTGAAAAGATTCACAGTCACAATCAGAGTTTAGTTATTGAACTGTCAAAGTGCAAAGAGGCAAACATGGCCTTAGCTCGCAACGAAAAAGATTTTAAATCGGTAATTGAAACACTCAAGAAAAGTGTTTCTGAGTTATCAAAAACGGTTTTTAATAAGCAAACTGGTATTAATAATTACATTAATATCATCGAGGCAACTAAGAAAGAGCTAGCCGAGGCGAAATGTGAGCATGAAGCGATCAAGCTCAAATTGGAGAGTTACTCAAACTCCCGATATGTGCTTGATCACATCATTGACGTTCAAAAACTAAAGGGTAATGTTAAAGACATTGGGTATAAGTCGTGTCCGCCTCCTTTGAGACACAACTATACCAGAATGCCCAATGAGGAGGAAATGCCGCGTTTTGAGCCAACTGTACCTCTTGATTATGAGGAAGTTACAACTGGCTTAGGGTTCAAAATGGACAATTCATCGGAGGGCTCATCTGATCGGAAAGAAAAGTCATCATGTGCTTCAAATCAAAGTCCTCCAACCGTTGAGGACTATGATTCTTTGGATGATGAACTAGATGTGAGTGATGAGGATAAATCTCTTAAAAAGAACAAAGGAGTAGAAGTCCCCGTTGAGAATCATATTCGGGTTGATCCTCCTACTCCTGCTGTGCAGTCTGCTGCTAGACAAGAGATAGATCCTATCGCAAAGACAGTGTCTACTGTTAAAAGTGATAACGTGTTGTACACTTTAGTCGGTGATGACAAAATTTATTCAAACACAGCTTTTCCAATTAAAAATGTCAATCAATCTTTAATTGATAAAGTGTTTGAAGATACTGCCAGTAAGTTTTTGGAAAAGGGGATCCCGAGAGTTTCAGTAACTCAGTGTGATCTGATTCCAAAAGCTGAAGTTAGAAGAAAATTTGGAAATCAAAAATCACCAACGAAGCAACAACCTATCGCTTTTAAGGGTAAACAACAACAACGAGCTCAAAAGCCTAAGGTTACACAACCAAAGGCTGAAACAAAAGGAGCTCGTTACAAGAAGAAAAACAAAGACATTAAATTTGTGGCCTCCAAAGGTACTGATAAAGTGGAGACTTTTGAAAATAAGTCAAATACCGATTTTGTTCAAAAAGTCAACATTTTGAAACGTAATAGTGATAACAATTACACTCAACACACAAATGGGTGTGAAGCTAGTACCTCGGGGTCTACAAATTCAACGTCAGGTCATCGAACAGAATCTCCTAATTTTGTCGAAAGGAGATCTTGCTTCAAATGTGGGGAGTTTGGACACATCATCAAAAACTGCACAAACTCTCCGAAACCAAATTTTGTTGAAAACCACCACCTGAAAAGGTTCACCCTCAACGTCGTCCCATTTCACCAAAACATATTAAAAGAACTGTCATGGAACAAGAAACGAAACAACGACGTCAAAATGTGAAAGCAGTTGAAAAGGCTTTAAAATCGGAAGTCAAATCAATTAATAGGGAACCAAGTTCTTCACAATCTTTAAAATCAAAAGTTTCAAAATCATTTTATCAAAACCAAACTGGTATACAAAATCAAACTTGGAGACCTAAGATGGGTGAAAATTCAGGGGGAGGTGTTGTGTTACAAAATCATCAGGAAATCGAGATCATATTTCTTGATTCTCAGGGGCAACCCAAGTCTATGAATGCTTGGGTCCCCCTCTCCAACTAATCTCTGAGTGAGTGTGCAGGATGTTCCAGGAGGAACTATCGATAGTCATCGGATTGTTGATAGTGGAGTGTCCATGCACAAGATCGGCGACAAAAGAAATTGTTGCCTTTGATGGAGAGAAAAAGAAAAGAAGACAGAATTGTCTGTCGAAAGAAATTGAAAGCTTCGACAAAATGCAAATCATTTCAAAGTTTGATTGTTAAAAGCTTTGATCGGGTCCCCAGGATAGATTCAATCAAAATGTACGCACCTGCAGCACGTCTAAAGTTCAAAATCAACAAGATGAACGTGCAGTGTACATTTATCGCGGTGTGATTGAAGAAAATGTGTTTGTTGAACAAACCAACCGGGTGTGCGTATGCCTTAGCATGGATTGAACAACCGCACACTACTTCTCAAGAGAAAGACAAAGACCTTCGCTGGTGCAATGTGGAAGACCAGCCGGACCCAAAGGTTTATAATCTTGTTGCTGTGAAGAGATTTTTCAGAAAATTGAAGTAGCTACAAAATCGACTTTGAAGTCCACACCGGGTGGATATCCAGTTTGGGAGAGCGCTTAGATTCCTTGCAATGCACGAAGCAGTTGCATGATACGGTTTTAAATTTCTAATATCTCCTATACTTGTCGATATTTAAGCTGCTTTGTGAATTATTATCCTCTCGTACAGCACTCTTTGGCCAGACACGTTGATCTCGAATATCACCTCACACGTGATTGTTTTTACTATGAAACTCGTCAATGTTGTCATGGTCCGCATCGCTTACCTACGTGCCAACTCATTTTTCCAAAATTCGATAAATCAATTCTGATTAAAATTAATTTTGGTAAACGGCATTGAGGTAAAACATGAGTTAACCGACATCGGAAAATCCTTTTTGTAAATATCTTTGTGTCTTTTAAATTTATCTTAGTTTGTTGATTTTAGGGGGAGTAAATCAATCCAAATTTGAAAAATTCAAAAACAGTGAAAAATTTCAAAAACGCAAAAACAATAGAAAAACAAAAATGAGTTTCCTGGCGAGAAAAAGAGAAAATGATAGTACATCAGTGGTCTGTCGAAACCTCTTTAAAACCTCAAATGAAAAATGTTAAGCAGCTCTATATAAGATGTATCCGTAGGCTAACAATCATTTTAAAGTGTGCAGGATGATATCAACCTAAATCGACCGAAGATCAGGTGGGAACCACTCATTGGCATATGGTCTTAGTACCGAAATTTCGTTTGAGAGACTGCCGAGGTTCTGAGATATTCGGTCTTTAGGCTGTCTTATCATCTGGGTATCATGGTTGTTTCTTTTACCGAAACAAAACGGAGACGAAGTCTAGATCTTCCATGATACTATACATACGTATACATATTGCATTCGACCTCAATAAGTGATCAACAATCACATGTCCAAATAAAATAAGTGATAATATATCACAGCTTTCTTGCGGGAGTCAAGTTCGTCTCTTTGCTGTACGTTAGTACTGACCTGTTCACGGACTTGCTCCTGTGCCCTCATGCATCTGAAAATCAAGTTCCTCATCAATAAGTGATTCTATCACATAGGGCTTGTTTTCAATCAAAATAAGTGAGTTTCGCACATCTTTTATACGGTCAAACAGATGATAAACGGTATACTCACCGATAAGATGAACTCTCGTGCATACCTTGATACGGGAATGTGTCGTGTGTGGATGAACACCGGTCCGTAAGTATAAATCATACCTTAACGTATCCCCTCGCCATGATTACATCTGATAAGTTGAGCTTATGTGGACAACAATACCGATAATTGTTATAGGATGCTTATCAAAATGTTAACTAATTGAACAAAAAGAGCGTTTTGCCATGACCGTACACTGATATGATTCTCTTACCCTCGAAACTCGCAAAAAGAATGTTTGTAAATATTTACTTACATTTCTTCGTTTCTGCATCTTTGTATATATTTATTTGTTGCTTTCTGTCTTTACATTTGAAAAATGAAAAATACCAAAAAGATTTTAGGTGTGTTTTAATATAAACTCTATAAAATCCAAAAAGATTTTTCTTCTAGTTTATTTTTTATTGATCGATGTTGGAACTCGAGTCTATCCTACCCAAAATCCTGATTGTAAGCCGGAAAACAATTGCATCTTCATAAACTGTCGAAGTTAACAAGTTTTGAAAGTTAAAGGATTAAAATTGAAAAATTTTTAAACTTTCAAACTGTTGTCGGTCGGTGTTTGATTGAGATTTGATCTCATATGTTTCGTTTGTTTAATGTTAACTATATTCCAAGCAGTTGTTCTCATTACGCGTTTAGCTTTCTTGCATGTGCAGATGCTAAATGCAAGGAGGACATGTTCGATGACAAGCTTCGGAATGAAGACACGACGTGAAGGCACTCAAATGATAAAGATGATCGAGTTGCCACTGATCAATCATCAACACCACAAGGATCTCAAGTATCGAAAATCACAAGATTCACAAGCATAATCAAATGGGGAATTTATTGATTCACTTCCTAATTGAAAGCGGGAGTTTGTTGATACACTTTCTATTTACAACACGTGAAGACTTTGAAGATCCTACCACAAGAATGAATGAACCATCAAGAGATGGAGAACGAGATTACGAACCTCGCGAGCAGCATCCAAGGGGGAGTTTGTTGATACATATTTTGTGGATACGGCTCAGCTCGGTTCGACTCGGCTACGAAGTGAAGGCCGTAGTCAAGACATCCTCCTGTCTTGACTCGGTATGCTATTTACTTTGTAACAAATCATGTACGTGCAACTACGTGTGTGCAGTTTGCATTTAGTATAGCTTGTTTGTTTTCTGTTTGTTGTTTGGCCCTTCTATGTTGAAGCCCAAAATGAGAAGTAGTCCAACATTGAAGAAGCCCAAGTGACAAAGCCCATGGCCCAAGTCTATGTGGGACGAAATCAGAAAGCCAAACAAGTGACGAAATCACTTGTTGGCGAAATCACCCTTGTGGTGAAAGCACTTTGGCGAAATCCCATAGGTGACGAAATCACCTGATTTCGTCCGGATCTTGGATTTCGTTGACGTGATTTCGTGGGCCACTGGTTTTCGTCACTGTGTTACTATATAAGCCCAGACAACAGACAGAAACAAGAACGGAAGTCTGAATAGATTTCAGAGCGAACACTGTAAACACACACACTGAGAGTTTATGAGAGCATCTTGTAAACATTGCTTTGTAACCATTTCTACATTAATACATTGAGTGTTAATCGTTGAATCTTGTGTCTTACGTGTTCGTAACTTGGTTTAACTTACCCGTTTGGATTCCGCACTCTCGGGTTCGTCGGAAAACAGGGAATAGAGGTTTAACTCGATCCTCCGGGTGGACCTACAATAAGTGGCACATATCTCTTTTCGTCAGCCAAA
Source organism: Helianthus tuberosus (assembly GCA_030545235.1). Lineage (NCBI taxonomy): Eukaryota > Viridiplantae > Streptophyta > Magnoliopsida > Asterales > Asteraceae > Helianthus > Helianthus tuberosus. Next base: position 12,918,446 of record CM060409.1, on the reverse strand, counting down.
CACCTTCTTAAATGTGATACACGAAAGGTAGGATGAATTTCACATAGCTGCTTTAGTAACTCAAACCTACAGGCAACTCCTCCTACTTTAGATGGTTTCTTGAATGGTCAGCTTACTATGTTTACTTTAGATGTTTTCTTGAATGGTCAGCTTTCTATGTTTGCAAAAACGAATGATTCTTTCTAGAGTATACGCAGTGTACATAAAGGCTAGTTGTTTGTGCCTATGATTGTTGGGTTAGGCGCTGAATTTCATGCAACCTATACGTTGCGTGTAGCTCTATACCAAGCGTATTAAAATCCTTAGTGTGTAAATAGACAGCCTTGGTGTGCCAATAGTTTTACCCTTCAAAATAAACTAAAAACTGGTCAAAGAAGACTAAGTAATTATTCCACACAAGCATTAAGGGCCAGAGAAAAACAACGGTAAAAGATTTGAATTATTTTATTCTACACTATTAACTTTTAAAACTAATAATTATCAAAACTGGAATTCATCTCAAAAAGTGAAACCAACTGCTTGTCTTACAATCTTTATCGATCACCTGTTTCTCACCAGTCATTCTCTAATCATTATCATTTCATTCTTCAAAGCTCAAGCTAAATATATAAAACCAAGTTTATTATTTAGAAATAAGATACCATTGGTTAGTGGCGGAATCAATGTTGAAGGAGGGGTAGCCCGGGCATTGGTGATGGTCTAATAAGTTGATGCTTCATAATAACTCAAATAGCAACAACTCATGGGGTAAAAGGTAAACCACTTGCATCAATGAGTAACAAGATCACACAATTAGCTTAAAAAATTAAGCAAGATACAAAACCTATAAGATCAAAGACGAAATAATACGGCCATCTGCTTCCTAACAAAATTAATAATCAACTGGGTCATTTTAGAACCACTGGCCTGCACCAACGCCTCACGAGCCAAGACCAACGTGCCTGAAATGCTAACCAGAAACGTTAGAGCCTTAGCCACAGCCCGAGCTTGCTTCTCTGCCTCTTTCTTGATCCGAACACTCAGTACGTTGTCATAGACCTTGTTTAATTCAGCCACAGTCTGTCTCAACATCGACTGCCCACTCATATTCCCAAGTGATCTACCGATCCCGTTAAACAATTTTACGATCTCCTCATCTCGCAAATCGCCTTGTATGATCTTCAGTTCGCGTAGCACCTTCACGTCGTTAGCGGTGTCAATAATCCCGCACATGAAATCTACGTACTCCGTGAGTTCGAGACCAAACCCGCCCATTAAACTGTTTTTCGCCATTAGTTTCTCGTAGGCCATCAAGTTTCTTAGTATGACCTCCGAATCATAATTTAGAGTAATGACAGGGAGACAACATGTTCCATTAGTAAAGCTTATATTTCTGATCCCTTCTTCGTTTGTCGACAAAGCGAAGTTCACTCTGGCTATATCGCCGAGTTCTGAAACCGAAGGCACCCTGATTTCTTGATTCATTTTTTCTTTATCAGTTTGGTATAGAATCTTTACGATAGATTCGATGATTCCGAGAAAAGGTTTGACGCCCGGAATCAATCGGGCCGCTTTGATTATTGCTTCCAGTAACTCTTCAGCGGCCGACTTCTCAACTGGAATACTTCCAGGTTTCGAGAAAGCGACATCTCTGGAAACCTCATTGTTGACAATGGAATGGTACATATAATCAAGCAGATGGTTAACACGATCGAAATCGATTGTCTCTTTCGATAGAAGAAACGGAGAGTTTGACTCTGCGAAATACCGAAACTTAGATTCCCATAATTCTTCAACATGTTCACAATTAGCAGAAAGGGCCTTTTCAATCTCCTTCAGCACGACCATAGGAATCTGGTTTTCCAACATGATTAGATCCTTTTCATCTATCGCAAAACCTTTTTCTAAATACACGCGAAGTTGATCAAGCAAAAGCAGACCATCGATGGCGAAAAGCCAAGCAAACGCATCCGTATCTGCTTCAGGGAATGAATCATAGCAAGGAGAAACTACGGGGATGATGTTTTTGATTCTTTCTGCAACTTGGTCTTCCAGATCTGGAATCTGGTACGGTTTTATTACCCGTTCGACCGCGGTGAGCTTGTTTTGTTGTATGTTGGAATATAGTTCGGTCCGAAAATGGTGTTTCAGACCAAGCCCAATTTTTTGGGGAGCATACGCTTCGGGCTTCTCATCTTTAAGGATTTGTGGAACTGAGAATATGGAAAGTGGTGGTGTGTCTATAGGAACTGAAAGTTGGGTTTTTAAGGTTTTTCTCATTTGATCTACCCATGGTTGGTCGCCGGAGGTTGGGGCGACAAAGGGGTTTATTGAAGGCATTTGAATTTTGATCTTTGCTAATTTCTTTGTTTTGACTTTAAATGGGCTTTGATTGGTGACACATGACTTACGTGGTGTTTAAAGAATTGGTTCAGCTTTCAGCCAATATTAATTAACATGTGAATTATAAATTAACAAGAATTAAACACCCCCGCGTTGCGACGGGGGCCTAAAATTATGGCAAGTAACATCAATGCCACGCCGCTAGTAGCGACTACCAACTCTGAAGTTGCGGATTGTTAATGCGAAAATATAAGACCGAAACATATAACATGAAAAAAATAACTATGTCGATTTAGGACACACGCGTTGCTGTTGATGCAGATTTTGTGTCCGATGCTTGTCGAATAGATTAGTTTTATTTTACGCTGAATTTGTAATAGTTAGTGAAACGGTCTATCGAACGTGTATAGACCCGCTCGTTTGAAGTGGTCAAACGAGAGGGTTATTCGGTTGACCGTGTGTGTTTGCAAGACAAGGGGTGTGACTATAAATAGAAAACCCTTGCCATTTGCAACAAAAGGAGTTTTTAGGAGGTTTGAGACCTCACCTCTCCCGTCTTGAACCGATCTCACACGAATCACGGTTTCGGTCACGAAACTCGGTCCTACAATTGGTATCAGAGCCATGGTGCCCGATTTAGTAAATCTAACCGTTTACTAAGTCACATGTGCTCTAGATCTGTGATTTTAGTGATTTTTGTTCAAGAAGAAAAGTTGGGTGAAAATGAGAAAAACTCAGATCTGGACCCGAATATTCAGATCTGTGCGGAAACAAGTGTTCGGTTTTATGTTTTTCACCTATATTATCAAGTTATCATCATCAAAAATCAAATATACAAAGTTTTTGTCAGATCTGCATAAGAACAGTCGTTGTGTTCTTGAGATGTTCTTGGCGGCTGCTTAATCCAGATCTGGGTCGAAGGATGTTCTTTGGGTCGAAGGATCCAGATCTGGATCGAAAGATACCAGATATTTTGTGGGAACCTTCAACAACTTCGAAAGATAATCCTTCGTAGCTGATCCTTCGAAAGTCTGGATGTGTGTTTCGAAAGATGATCCTTCGAAAGTCTGGATGTGTGTTTCGAAAGATGATCCTTCGAAAGATGATCCTTCGAAAGATGATCCTCGAGAGATACCAGATGTATCGAAGAAGAAGAAGAAGAAGGGTCTGTGTATCGAATTGAAGAGAAAGAATGGTTGTCGGCTGGATATTTATTTTTGATTTGGGGTTCTGATGTTTGTTAATCGAAGAGGATGAAGATGTCGGCTGCTGTTACTGTTCATCGAAGAAAATAAGTTGTTTGCTGCCTGTGAATGATGTTGTATCGCAGAAATATAGAGAGGATTGGGTCTGAATGAGCTGGTTATGTTGATGTCTGATGATGGTGGTTGGATAAGAATGTTCATTGTAGAAGAAAATGTTGAAGGGTGAGCTGTACAAGGATGATGTCGGCTGGGTAAAGGTAAATGTAAATTGGACATGTGCATTGGCAGCTAGGTTTTTATTTGGGCACACTTGGCTTGAGATGGTATTTGGGCTCTATACTTGGATTTTTTCTTTTGGGCCATTATCATATTTGTTGACAATTAGATTTATGGGCCGTGATTTTTAGTGGATAAATTGCATGATGACAATTTTTTTTTGGGGCCAAATTCAAAGTAGCTTGGATTTATTTTCCAAGAGTACAAGACTATTTTAGTGGGCCAAGAATATTAAGCGTTGGGGTCGGGTGTTTGCGAAGATTATTGAACCGGGCTTCCAAATTTCAACATCAAATTTTGAACGGGTTTGGGCGCGTGCGGGATGATGCGGCATGTTGTTAAAAAAAAAAAAAAAATGATGATGAAAACTTGATTTTTGAAAAATGTGGGGTAGTCACGGTTACCGATGCAAATGTCAAAAATGGTGACGCGACTATTATGGGCCAAAAACAAGAACGGTATGTTCACTTCCGCACGTCAATGTTTATGATTGTTATCGGTTATTCGTAAATGTTCGAAAGCATTTTGTTTATTGTCATATTCTCGCATTTGAAAACGAACGTATGAACCTAGAATGTCAATACCGGTCCTAACGAGTTCACAAAGTCTTTGGAGGGATACAAGTCGGATCCTACGGGGTACTAGGCGAAATTTCTTTATCAACTAGAATATGCAACGAAGAAATCTTTTTGTTTATTGTCATATTCTCGCATTTGGTAACGAATGAATGAACCTAGAATGTCAATACCGGTCCTAACGAGTTCACAAAGTCTTTGGAGGGATACAAGTCGGATCCTACGGGGTACTAGGGGACGTTCTTATTCAACTAGAATATGCAAAGAAGAAAGTCGTTTTCGTGATTTTTCGGAACCGAGAACATTCAATGAAGATTGATGACAGTTCCGCTCAGTGGAGGGAATTGGTGAACATTTGACGACAGTTTCTTTGAAGTGGAGAGAATCTGTTAAGGTTTAGAAATCTTACCAAAGAAATAGGGGGAATAAAAATTTCGTATGTTGAATTTCTTCGGTAAATTTCTAAACGCAATCACAGGTGGTAGAGTTTGTGATTTTCTGGTGATACAAACGGTTCGGCGTGGAATGTTTTGCACATACACATATTTGAGGATTTTAATTAATTCTCCAGCCAGCGTGAAGGGTTTTGCACGGAAAAATACAGGTTTCTAAAGTCTACAGTAGTTACAAAAGCGCTGTTCACTGAAGACCTGGGGAATCTTTATGAAAGCTGATAGTTCTAGGCTGAAGACCTGCGGGATTCGGTTTTGGGTTTGATGTTTCTTTGGGATTTTACAGGGATCTGGGGATAACTCAATTCGTTGAGTTTGCAAACGATGTACTTGGTCTAGCTGACTTCCTGAGTACTGATGCTGAAGATCCGTAGTGCATTACGTGGTCAACTTCACAAAGGCGAGACAATGAGATCTGGATGTAGTTCAACTAAGCATGCTGGTTGAGCTTGCAAGGGATACACTTGGTCTAGCTGACTTTCCTGAGTGTTGATGCTGAAGATTAAAGTGCATTACTTGGTCGATTCCACAAAGACGGTTTACAGAAGACAGTTCACCAGAAATCTCTATCAATGTAGTATGCTTGTATGAAATAGAGTTCTTATGACAAGATCAAGACTTGATGCAGTTCTTAAAGATTGGAACCCTTATCAAATGCCGGTTGGAGTATTGGAAGATCAGCGGAAGATCGGTCAATTGAGGAAATTGCACAACACCCAACACGGATACGCGTACTTTAAGGGGGAAATATTTTACAAGGAGCGTCAAGATACTACTTACCTGGATCATCGGTCAAGGGGGAATTTGTTAACACAGAGAAGATGAATACTTGACTGAAGATCGATTGCAGTTGCATTTTCAGCATTCGACAGCAACGGACAAGGGGGAATTTGTTGATGCAGATTTTGTGTCCGATGCTTGTCGAATAGATTAGTTTTATTTTACGCTGAATTTGTAATAGTTAGTGAAACGGTCTATCGAACGTGTATAGACCCGCTCGTTTGAAGTGGTCAAACGAGAGGGTTATTCGGTTGACCGTGTGTGTTTGCAAGACAAGGGGTGTGACTATAAATAGAAAACCCTTGCCATTTGCAACAAAAGGAGTTTTTAGGAGGTTTGAGACCTCACCGGGAGAGATCACCACTTGGTCTCTCCCCGGATGTATACTTCTTTGGTATTAGTTCGGTTATCATGTAATCGGGCCGATTTGTAATGTTTTACTACCGGATTAATACAAAGTTGTTTGTTTATCATCTCTAATCTCTCCCGTCTTGAACCGATCTCACACGAATCACGGTTTCGGTCACGAAACACGGTCCTACAGTTGCGACGAAGTTGTTACATGGAAAAAATAGACGTAAAAACATTGAAACACACACGCACATTGCGCCGTGTTAACTCGCAAAATAACGTAGAAAAGAATAACTAAGTTAATGTAGGATCCGCCCGTTGCAGCGAATTTGCCAAAGGGGGAAAATAGACACATTGCGACATACCTGTCAAATGTGAAAAAAAAAATAGAAGAAAAACATTGAACCACACACGCACGTTGGAACGCATTAGCTCGCAAAATTTAGAACGAAACATAAAACGAAAAACTTGCGAAAGATAAAAAGTATGGGGACTAAAGTTGTAAATAAAAAAGTTTTGGTTAAAACTAAACAAATTAAAAGTGTTAAAATACAAATGAATAAAACTTTTGGGTTAAAAATGAAAAATCACAATTTTTTTTTGGAAAACCCCAATGCTTGGGGTACAACACATAATGCAACAATTTGTTGCAATTTTATATTATGGAATAAAAAAGTTTTGGTTAAAACCAAACAAATTAAAAGTGTTAAAATACAAATGAATAAAACTTTTAGGTTAAAAATGAAAAATCACAATTTTTTTTTTGGAAAACGCCAATGCTTGGGATACGACACATAATGCAACAATTTGTTGCAAATTTATATTATGGAATAAAAAAGTTTTGGTTAAAACTTAACAAATTAAAAGTGTTAAATACAAATGAATAAAACTTTTGGGTTAAAAATAAAAAATCACAATTTTTTTTTTTGAGAACCCCAATGCTTGGGGTACAACACATAATGCAACAATTTGTTGCAAATTTATAGAGTGTACCTATCCACACACTCATCTCACTATCTACACACTCAAAAAGGTGATTTTTTGTCTTTACATGCACACCATGCAGTGTCGAACTGTGGCCAAAACGAGGCGTTTTGGTCCGATTAACCAGACAAAGACTGACGGGTGTCTGACGGGTCTGTTGACCGGACCAAAACGCTGAGCTTTGGCCGCGATTTGGTCCTGTCAACCAGACAAAAGACTGATACCCGGTCTGGTTGACAGGACCAAAACGCGGCCAAAGCTCGGCGTTTTGGTCCGGACAACAGACCCGTCAGACACCCGTCAGTCTTTATCTGGTTAATCGGACCAAAACGCCCCGTTTTGGCCACAGTTCGACACTGCAGGGTGAGCATGTAAAGACAAAAATCACCTTTTAGGTGTGTAGATAGGCAAAATTGGTGTGTGGATAGTTTGGCCCAATTTATATTAGAGTTAAATGCTTGGTTGGTCCCTGTGGTTTACAAAAATTGCAGACTTGGTCCTAGTGGTTTACTAATTACACGCGTGGTCCCAAAACTTGTCAAAAATGAACTCGGTTGGTCCCCAGCCCTAACCTCTGTTAAATTTCTCAGTTAACTATGTGTAAAATGACTATATTACCCTTGAACAATAAAAAAAAAAGACATATCCATCATCTTCTTCTCCACCATTTCCTCAAATCAACCTGCAACACCCCCACCCAATCCCCCATTTCTATTTCCAGCTCACTATATGACAATCACCACCTCCTTACAAGAAATCAGACCGAATCGTTTGTAATTTTACCAAAATCGTTCTATTTCGGTAACCATTCAAAATTCGAATCAAGGCCTCAAATTAATTTGTTACCTATCGAATTTGTATAAATACCAAACTTAATCAATCCCCAAAACCTTTACCACCTTCAATCTTTCCTCGAAATCGTTATGTGTTCACGTCTGCAAGTTTCGCTGAAGAACGTTATCTCGCTGGAATCCTTCGATACTCACTGTGTTTTGCAAACGGTAAGCCTAATATACATCTTTCGATTTGTTTTGAATCAGAGAACAAGTGTTTTGTTTGTTGTGTTACGCGAATTTGATTGTTTAAAGAACTAGGGTTTCTCTCTTGGTTTCTGATTTGGGAAGATAACACAATAACGGGTGGGTTACAATTTGAAATGAGTCAGTTGCAGTTAATTGCGTTAGTGTAAAATGGGTCAAATTGTAACTGAATCAGCTGCCGGAATTAATGGGTGTCGACGGAGGTGAGGAGGTGGTGATTGGGTGGGGGTGTTGCAGGTTGATTTGAGGAAATGGTGGAGAAGAAGATGATGGGTATGTCTTTTTTTTATTGTTCAGGGGTAATATAGCCATTTCACACATAGTTAACTGAGAAATTTAACAGAGGTTAGGGCTGGGGACCAACCGAGTTCATTTTTGACAAGTTTTGAGACCACGCGTGTAATTAGTAAACCACTAGGACCAAGTCTTCAATTTTTGTAAACGACAGGGACCAACCAAGCATTTAACTCTTTATATTATGGAAATATACATCATATGATACCCAAAACACACGTAGTTGTTACAAACTTAAAATAATAATACTTTGTTTGTTTGATGCTTATGGAACTCCAGAAATTATATTAAATTGAAGTTTGCTAATTAGTACAAAGTTGGAGTTGGATGATACTACCTACTACATCTGGGATTAATTTATACTAGCACTTGTATTTTTTTATAGTAGGTTAACGTGCACATTAATACTTGTAATTGAATAATCCGGAATCTTAATCAGCAAGTGTCATTATTATGATAACAATTGGATTATTTAAAACCAAAACCACATGGTTGTTAGAGAAATATAAAAAACTATAAACTGTATAAATCGAAACGAGTGATAAAGATATAGCAATAAAATATGCTCTTCTATATCTATACTACTATATAAAATTGTTCAAGGACAACCAGCTATAACGTAACAAAAGTCGTTATCTAGTCGCGTAGTAGGGATGTACCTACTATTACTAAACAAATGTAGAATGTAGAATTGTATATATAATTCAATTTCAGATCAAAGGGTTAAGTATGTTTATCTTGAAGCAATCTACTTTAAATCTTTAATCATGCACGTGAAGGGTTGACGAAATATAAAGTCACAGGGTGAAGCTTCTATCATTTTTTTCTTGGAACCAATTCTGGGAATATCCTATGGCTTCTTTTTAAGTTTTAGCCTATTTTTTAGCCCAAACTATGGTGAGAAGCCAGGACTGGATTGTTGGGTTTGAAGCTTCAATTACACTCATAACAAACTCACGAACACCAAACTTATTTTACTGCTTGAATACCCACTTCTATTCATTACAATCTTTACCTTATATAAGAAGAAACAACTAACAAACCACTACTTATGTATGCCTAAAGAACCGGAAACAATCCCATGACTTGACCCACTAACATATTAATTGACTTAATCAAAACATAATAAAAACATGTGACTAAATAACTAAAATTATCCAAACCATTTGACCTACGAAGCTCCATTTCTGACCCGTATCCATGACCCGACCCGAACCGAAAACGTCAAGATTAATCCTACACTCACCCCCTTAATCTTGACCCGTTATTTTCTCTTTTTTCTTGCTAACTTTCTTGAACCACCCATGCACCTTTTTCACTTGAAATCGCTGAACCACACTGGTTCTGTTAACCACACGTCTCCACACAAATTTTGTTTTCGGCTGATCAAGAAAATCACACAGATTTCATTCTTGAATAGATTACCACAAGTCTAATTTTGACCAGATCAGTCCACACATACACCTTCATTTAGTTCACACAAAATCAAGCTTTGTGCTCACCAATTCGTTTCGAGCTTTATGCCGGTGGCTAGTTTGTCTCACACAGATCACTTCGGTTTTGTACATGTACAAATACAAATCACCTTCTTGTCCTTTAATCGGCTTCACAAGATCGAACTTCACATAGCTCTCGGCTGTCTTAAGCTATTGTCACTGTCAATGCAGCTGTGCCGGTTGGTCACCGGTCACCGTTGATCCTCTAACGTCTCTAACAACCCTGTACAAATGCCTTCCGGTCACCGAAAGATATCGCCATCATTGTAAGGACCTACAAAAATGTCCCACAACACTCCGTAACTGGAAACCCGGACCCCTAAAACCCTAATCCTTGTGAAAAATCAAGAAATTCAATTTTATGGATCGCTCACGGGCCGCGTAAGAGTTAACCGAAGCTTACGCGGGGCGCGACAGCTCAAGGGTAACCGGATAAGGATGAGGGACACGCGTCGTTACACGTGTCAACCTAGACTCCCAAACGGGCCGCGTAGAAGAAGTTTACGTGCTTCGCGGGCCGCGACGCGCCCCATTTCCAGCCCTATAAATAAGGAGTTCGAGTTTCATTTCAAATCGTTCAATTCTTTTCTTTCTCTTGTTCTCTTGTTCTGTCATTCTAATGTCAGAACTTCTAAATCCCGAAACTCTGCCCGTATTAGGGTAATAACTCTAATCACTAGTACGATACTTTATCCGATCCATTAAAACCAATCCAATGGATGTTTAAGTGCTGCCAATATCTGGCTATATTTTGTCATTCGTTATGAGGGTTTCGATCTCGTGATTATCGTTAAAGTTGAATTAAGTTAATACACTAATACGAGTTCCAGTGTATCTAGAAATTAGAATTCGTAACTAGGAAGCTGTTAAACTAGAATACTTAGCGATTAAGTAAACATAGTAGTTAAAATAACTTAACAGTTAAGTAAACTTAGTAGTTAAGAAACCTTAATAATTAAGAAAACTTAATAGTTAAGTAAACTTAGTAATTAAGTAGACTTAATAGCTAAGGAAACTTAACAGGAAAGGAAACTTAGCAGTTAAGCAAGCTAAGTACGTCAATTAATCAGCTAATTACGTTATTTAATTAATTGGCTAAGTAAATTACTTAATTAAACCGTTAAGGAAAATTAATCAGTTAAGTAAGATTAGTTAATCAGCTAAGTAAGATTAATCAAGTTAAGTATGATTAATTAATCAGTTAAGCAAGATTAATTAAGCTAAGCAAGATTAATTAAGCTAAGCAAGATTAATTAAGTAAATTAAACACCTAAATAGATATATATGAAAATAAATATATATATGAGATAGTTAATATCAAAGGAAGGTGCTAGGAAGGTGTAAGAGGATATATATGTGGGTAGGAAGCTTCCTAGAATATGTATATGTAACTTCCTAGAAAACTATATAGGAAACTTCCTGGAAATTTCATATTTCCTACCTATAAATAGAAAGCTTAGGATTCATTTTTCTTTGCTCATTTCTTCTATTCTTCTCTCTATACGATAGTGTTTTAACCAACAATCACCGATGCGATTTGCGATATTCTGTCCGATCGATTCGTGAACCAACTAACGAATGCCAAGGTGCTATCTAAACAAGACTATACTTTGTGAATTTCGTTAAGGTTCTGAAACGAATGCCAAAGTGCTGTCTAAACAAGACTATACTTTGTGAATTCCGTTAAGGTTCTGATCACGTGACCATCGTTAGGTTTGATTTGGTATAACACTACTACGTATTCCACTCTGTTAAACTAAATGTTTAACTACCCAAAACTCTACACTATACACTTACAATCAAAATAGATGCTTAATCATCAGAAGATTCAGAACTATAAAGTAGATGCTTAGAATCAAGATGCTTGTTTAATCAAGACTACATGCTAACAAGGTGAGTCATTCTCTTTTTATCAAATTGTTTCCAAAACCCTATTTATTTTCAAAGTTATAATTACAGGGATTAAGTCTTTGTAATCTTCAATTACTGCCGGTATGTGGGGTTTTGTATACATTACTTGATACCCGTCACCATTGGACAACGGGTTAGCCAATGGGTGATCTGACCATAGTCACAGATACGGTCGAGTGACAAATACCGATTTGGGGTAATTGGTTGATAGAAACAATATAATCACCCTTAATATTGTATATTATAACAATGTGTCATTTTATACAAAAATCAATGAACTCACCAGTATTTCCTGCTGACCAAATCTTTTTTAAAACGCGTTTCAGGTAAATGACAGTAGATTGGAATAAGAGTGATGATACGACACCAAAAGGCTTAAAGAAGTGGCTTATTTTATCAATTGAATTAAATTAAGAAAACATGGTTTCCTATATTCGGGTTTATCCCTTATTAAAGCTACCTTTGTAAAACATGGGTTTTATCCCATCTATTTAATAAATAAAATCCGGTGTTTTCTAAACTCTGATATTTTTCCTAACTCACGGTCCTGATGAACATTTCCGCTACAATATTTTTAAAATAACCACCGGTACCACTTGACTGTTCGCGGCTCCCGTCCAGGGTGGGATCGGGGGATGTCACAGAAGGTGGTATCGGAGCCACTGGTTTAAGCAATTAGGTGTTGTAATAATACCTAAGCTTAAACGAAAAAGTTAGGAAATTGTTATTTGGTAGCAACAAGGATAGTATTTAGACTTGAACTTAAGAAAGATACTTTAGTATTAGCTTCGAGATAAGTTAATTACTTGCATAAATAAAATGTGATGGGCATTGGTATGCCGTGTGGATGATAACTAGAACGTTGCAAGTATGGTAAATAAGCGATAACACTTGGCCACTGTTATTTCTTATTTATTGCTACTACGGGGTTCTAGAATATGATCCATCATGTGAATACTAATTACCTTGTTCTTTGATAAAAGCTCTAATAAAAGATTCATTTTTAAATCATGAATTGAGAAGATTCTATTTATGGGAAATACAAATTACCTCTCCGGCGAGAACCGGGTAAGATGGGGTTACCTCTCCGGCAAGAACCGGGTAAGATGGGGTATATGATATGTCAAACAAGTGACAAGAATTCCCTAAATAGTATCATGACCTGATGTCTGACTTATTTTAAAAAAAAACATAAATCTGTTAAAAGCATTGACCTTATGAATGGTATGTATATTACATTATGTGAAATATATGATTATATAGATAAGTATATCTATAAGGAAATCCAAAAGCCATAACGATTGACCATTTAGAATAAATCACGAGCATATTTTTTAGATTTCCTTATTAGGAATCTCTCGTATACATCTATAACTCCGATATCGAAATTATTTCATTTGATCATCCGTCTCGTAACTCGTGCGACAAGATGAACGATGTGAACCCTTAAAGTTGGGACGCCATCGAAAGTATAAGAATTCCCTCTGTGTTACCTTAGATTATTAACGCATTAGGAAAATTCGTGCTAGGTACAAAACGTCACAAAACCTACGCTAATGAGAGTAATTCTGCTTTCTTTAAGAACTCTTGCGAAGATAACAGTAACCACGACTAGATGCACTTACAAAGACTTTCTTCACCTATAATCCTACTATGATTGTCAGTAACAAAGGAATTGCTGCAATAATACGTGAGCTTAAAGGACTAAAGTTGTCCTAACCACTAGTATATATGAAGAAAAATAAAGTAAGGTATGCTTCAAAATTTAGACATTTAGATAGTGAAACCCAATCTTCGAAACACAGGATCAAGACATATGCCATGAAATGGAAGGAATGAAAAGAACTGACAGAAAGGAAATCCTGTCTACTTCATAAAAATAAATAACATGGAAACGATGATTCCAAAGGTGATTGCTGACTTAGGTTTAGGTTTGCAAGCCAACCGGACAAGTGACCACAAGGAGGCAAGACAGACCAGCCGACAAAGTTCGTCTCTGTGAGGAAAGCTGCGAGTTATGCACGGAAGTAAGACATAGCATATATGGTCTCGGAGTTCATTAACACCAGAGGCATGGAACTGAAAGAAATTCCGACCGACATTTCCCAGAGGATCTACTTAGACTATCACCCGATCGTGAGAAGAAACTTAGAATTCATCCGGGACTAGGAACAACACCGATTGTTATATCACAAAGTTAAAACTAATGTAGTAGTTAATGCTTTAAGTCATAAGTCTCATAGGAAGCCGAATCAAGTACGTGCTCTTAGATTAAATTGCGGATAGATTTAATGAAATAATTAAAGAGTACCCAAGAAACAGCAATCAAGGATGACGCTGAAGGATTATAAAGAAATAATGAAGGAATCAGAAAAAGGAACTAATGGAAATTAGTGATTCCAAAAAGAATTCGGGTACCTATTCAAGGAAACCTGCAAGAAAGGATTCTCGAAGAAGCCCATAGAACTAAGTATTTGATACATCGTGTAAGTAATATGAGGTATCGAGGTTTGAATTACTGATAAATAAAAATGAAAAAGGATATAGCAAGTTATGTCCCAAAGTATTTAATCGATTAGCAAGCTAAAGCTGAACATTAGAACCCTTTAGGTTTACCTCAACGATTAGAAATGCTAGTATGGAAATAGGATTGATAACAGATGAATGTTATTACCAAATTCCCCAAAAACGATAAGTTGTAACAACACAATCTGGGTGATTGTGGATCAACTAACCAAGTTAGCTCAATTACAACCAATGAAGAAATTTAGCCTAAAACGCTTAGTTAAGTGGTGTGGGAGCAAAATAGTCTCATTACATAGAATCCCATCATCTACTGTATTAAAGCGAGATAGTCATTTCACTTCTCATTTTTGGGAAAATTTTAACCCGACCTATTTTGAGCAGTATAAAGGAACACTACAAACATAGAAAGACATGCTAAGTGCATGGGCGATAAATAGAACTATCATTTTGTCACTCATAAGATTCTCCAATAATCGGTCTACAAGTACTAGTGTAAACTGTTTAAAACGCTTTATGGATGATAGTATCATCCAGTATGTTAGACATACATATGAGGAAAGCAACTATCAGGCCATGAGATTGGCAAAGCATTGAAATTCAAATCAGAGAAAGAATATCACTAAAAGTCTCTCTGTATTTGGAAAGGAAAGTTAAGTCCGAGGAATGTCAAACCATTAAAGTAACTAAGCAAAGTGGACCAGTAGCTTATCAGCTAAAATGGCAAGTATACATGATACATTTCATGAAATACTTAGAAATCTTTAGTTATACCTCCTCAAAATATAGAAGTAAATGCAAGACCGTATCAGTCAATCATGAGAATTCCAAAAACATGCAAGATTAGTTCTAGTCAGGGTAAAGTAGGACTTAAAGCGTGGACAAAAATATACTTGGGTATCGAAAATAAGACAAAAGTATCCTTACTTGTTCCAGTAAATCTCGAGGACGAGATTTTAATTAAGGTGGAGAGGATGTAAGAACCTGCAAAAATGTCCCACAACACTCCGTAAGTGGAAACCCGGAGCCCTAAAACCCTAATCCTTGTGAAAAATCAAGAAATTCAATTTTATGGATCGCTCGCGGGCCGCGTAAGAGTTTACCAAAGCTTACGCGGGGCGCGACAGCTCAAGGGTAACCGGATAAGGATGAGGGACACGCGTCATTACACGTGTCAACCTAGACTCCATCGCGGGCCGCGTAGAAGAAGCTTATGTGCTTCGCGGGCCGCGACGCGCCCCATTTCCAGCCCTATAAATAAGGAGTTCGAGTTTCATTTCAAATCGTTCAATTCTTTTCTCTCTCTTGTTCTGTCATTCTAATGTCAAAACTTCTAAATCCCGAAACTCTGCCCGTATTAGGGTAATAACTCTAATCACTAGTACGATACTTTATCCGATCGATTAAAACCGATCCAATTGAGGTTTAAGTGCTGCCAATATCTGGCTATACTTTGTCATTCTTGTGAGGGTTTCGATCTCGTGATTATCGTTAAAGTTGAATTAAGTTAATACACTAATACGAGTTCCATTGTATCTAGAAATTAGAAATCGTAACTAGGAAGCTGTTAAACTAGAATACTTAGCGATTAAGTAAACATAGTAGTTAAAATAACTTAACAGTTAAGTAAACTTAGTAGTTAAGAAACCTTAATAATTAAGAAAACTTAATGGTTAAGTAAACTTAGTAATTAAGTAAACTTAATAGCTAAGGAAACTTAACAGGAAAGGAAACTTAGCAGTTAAGCAAGCTAACTAAGTTAATTAATCAGCTAATTACGTTATTTAATTAATCGGCTAAGTAAATTACTTAATTAAACCGTTAAGGAAAATTAATCAGTTAAGTAAGATTAGTTAATCAGCTAAGTAAGATTAATCAAGTTAAGTATGATTAATTAGTCAGTTAAACAAGATTAATTAAGCTAAGCAAGATTAATTAAGCTAAGCAAGATTAATTAAGCTAAGTAAGATTAATTAAGTAAATTAAACACCTAAATAGATATACATGAAAATAAATATATATATGAGATAGATAATATCAAAGGAAGGTGCTAGGAAGGTGTAAGAGGATATATATGTGGGTAGGAAGCTTCCTAAAATATGTATAGGTAACTTCCTAAAAAAGTATATAGGAAACTTCCTGGAAATTTCATATTTCCTACCTATAAATAGGAAGCTTAGGATTCATTTTTTTTTTTTTGCTCATTTCTTCTATTCTTCTCTCTATACGTTGGTGTTCTAACCAACAATCACCGATGCGATTTGCGATATTCTGTTTGATCGATTCGGGAACCAACTAACGAATGCCAAGGTGCTGTCCAAACAAGACTATACTTTGTGAATTTCGTTAAGGTTCTGAAACGAATGCCAAAGTGCTGTCTAAACAAGACTATACTTTGTGAATTTCGTTAAGGTTCTGATCTCGTGACCATCGTTAGGTTTGATTTGGTATAACACTACTACGTATTCCACTCTGTTAAACTAAATGTTTAACTACCCAAAACTCTGCACTATACACTTACAATCAAAATAGAGGCTTAATCATCAGAAGATTCTGAACTATAAAGTAGATGCTTAGAATCAAGATGCTTGTTTAATCAAGACTACATGCTAACAAGGTGAGTCATTCTCTTTTTATCAAATTGTTTCCAAAACCCTATTTATTTTCAAAGTTATAATTACATGGATTAAGTCTCTGTAATCTTCAATTACTGCCAGTATGTGGGGTTTTGTATACATTACTTGTTACCCGCCACCATTGGACAACGGGTTAGCCAATGGGTGATCTGACCATAGTCACAGATACAGTCGAGTGACAAATACCGACTTTGGATAATTGGTTGATAGAAACAATATAATCACCCTTAATACTGTATATTATAACAATGTGTCATTTTATACAAAAATGAATGAACTCACCAGTATTTCCTGCTGACCAAACCTTTTTAAAACGCGTTTCAGGTAAATGACAGTAGATTGGAATAAGAGTGATGATACGGCACCAAAAGGCTTAAAGAAGTGGCTTATTTTATCAATTGAATTAAATTAAGAAAACATGGTTTCATATATTCGGGTTTATCCCTTATTAAAGCTACCTTTGTGAAACATGGGTTTTATCTCATCTATTTAATAAATAAAATCCGGTGTTTTCTAAACTCTTATATTTTTCCTAGCTCACGGTCCTGATGAACATTTTCGCTGCAATATTTTTAAAATAACCACCGGTACCACTTGACTGTTCGCGGCTCCCATCCAGGGTGGGATCGGGGGACGTGACAATCATCATCCGCTACTCTTGCTTTTTAGATTCTCAAAGAATCACACTTCTTGCTACATTATCACCATGAATCACAAAGATTCATCTCCTCTTTTTGTTCACACAGAAAATGTTTACATTCACGCAGAACACCACTCTTTTTTTTGAACGATTCACACAGAATTCTTCTTCTCAATCGATTCACGCAGAACCTTTGCACCACTCACAAAGATTTCTTCCTGATCACATAGATCACTACTCCTACCGGTTCACCCAGAACCCTTTCTGGCTCGATTTTGTTTCCTCTCCGATCACACAGATCTCGCTAATCTCGGTTCACATAGAACAATCTTGATCACACATATCATCTTCTTTGTTTTCCTCGTCTTCTACCGGCTCACTAAGAACCGATCGGTTCACTCAGTAGTCTTCTTCATACGGCTCACACATAACCCTTCTACGATCACTTAGGTCGTCTTGTTCGACGCCTCCGCCCGGCTCACTCAGAACCGTGATGCCTCCGCCAAGCTCACTCAGAACGGTATTCAGTTCACTAAGAACCTCTTCTTCTCAAGTCTCAATTTCTTCTCCACATGGCATACTTAGAACCATGTTCGGTTCACACAGAACCTCTGCTACTGTCTCAAAACTCAACACTCTCCTGTGAATTCATTCTCTCTTCTCATTCTTGCAGTTTAGTGGGCTCCTCCCTTCTTTTCCAAAAATTGACTCTCAAACTTGCCCTCTTTCTAAACCTCGCTAAACCCACGGTATGAGCCTGAGCTATGATACCAATTGTTAGGTTTCAAGCTTCAATTACACTCAAAAAAAACTCACGAGCACCAAACTTATTTTACTGCTTGAATACCCACTTCTATTCATTACAATCTTTACCTTATATACGAAAAAACAACTAACAAACCACTACTTACGTATGCCTAAAAAACCGGAAACAATCCCATGACTTGACTCACTAACATATTACTTTACTTAATCAAAACATAATAAAAACATGTGACTAAATAACTAAAATTATCCAACCCATTTGACCTACGAAGCTCCATTTTCGACCCGTATCCATGACCCGACCCGACCCAAACCGAAAACGTCAAGATTAATCCTACATGGATCAAATCAGACAAACCCAAATTGCAATTAATAGATATGCCTCCAGTTTCCATATATGAAATTCCCTAAAACCTCAAAGCTGAAAAGCTTAAAGCATACGTCCTTCAATGGGTAGGGTTCTGGCCTAATCGCCATTTTTCAGTTTTCAGTATTTATCCAAGAAGATCATGATTTAACCATAAAACAAGAAAATAAATCAAGAACAAAGAAAATTGGGATGTGCCTAATAACTGAATTTATTTTATTAATCTATAACCACTACTTTTTTTCACAACATTCGCAACCCTGGTCTTAAACTAATATGTCTAACAATTTACATGTTTTAGTTCTAACAAAAACATAAACTAACTCTAAATATGTTATGAATTCGAAAAATAGAGAAACAAGAATTGAATAATCAAATCTTTCATTGATTGATAAAGTGTGATGATACAAACAAAAAAATGCATAGCTCTATGTATACATAATGAACCAATACGGTTAAACCAACATGACTCCCGTGATCGTCATGCCTCTTGATGGTGTAGATTTCCTTTTGGCGCCAAATTGTAATTGTTGATACATTTTATGTGGACGCGACTCGACTCGGTTCGGTTCGAAAAAGTTCGAAGTGAAGCCCGTGGTCAAGATATCCTTCTATCTTGACCCGGTTCAATGATTAGACTACATGTTTGATGTAAATCAGTTATGCATGAGCAGATTGATAGTTTATTTGCTGTTTGTTAAATTGATCTGCAAGGTCTGCAAGTTGTTGCTGTTTGTTGCAGCTTCATCCACGAAGAACCTTCTTCGTGGTATAGTTGTGCTATTAATATAGGTCTTCACGAAGAACCATACATGTCCACATGCAACTAACGAAGAACCAGTCAAATGTAGACCCCACGAAGAACCCTTTATCAACGAAAAATGTTGTATTATTCATGGGTTTTGATTTGGATGAAAAACCCAAGTGTTTTTTGTGAACTCATGTCTTTCATGGCCTAGGTTTTCGCTGAATATGGTCCCAACGAAGAACCCATGTTTCGTGGGTCTCAGTTCTTCGTGGGATTATGTCTGGGCCCAGGACATTCTTCGTAGGGTTCTCAGATGGTTGCCTATATAAAGCACACTTGCAGAACAGATAAGGTCAGGCACGCAAACAAAACACAGTGAGAGCACATACACCAGAGAGTTGAGAGTTTATTGTATAATCTTGTACTGATACTTTTCTGGTTTAATGCAAGTGATCTTTATATGTTGAATCTTGTCTTGTGTTTGTGTTCTGTGCTTGGTTTTACATACCCGTTTGGATTCCGCACTTTCGGGTTTGTCGTATAACAAGGATACGGTTAACTAGATCCTCCGCTAGTGGACCTACAAGTGGTATCAGAGCCAAGGCTCTCATCCTTTTTAAAACCGAGCCGTGTGTCGAGTTTTCAAACTCTGTTCTTGAAGGTTTTTTCAGAAAAGTATGGTTGTTTTATATGTTTAATGGGTTAAATCTCTGAAGAGTGGTTTGTTTGTTAAGATTTTTCATAAAAACCTTATTAATCTCATGAAAAGATTAGGTTTTTCTTAAACTTTTTGGAAATTTTATGTTTGGAAAACTTACCGGTGAGTTGTGTTGACCGGAATAATCACCGGAACTTCATTGTTGATGAGATAAACTTTCAAAATCTGCTGAAAAGGTGATTTTTTTAAATATATTTAGTTTATCCATACTCTTCACCATCTTGTTCCCTATTAGAAGATAAGGTTATCTGTCAACTTTCTCACCAACTTTCTATCAACTTTTACCAAACTTTCACAGGTTCCAATCTCAGCGAAGAACCAATATTCAAAATCTGGTCAACGAAAAATCAGTTGTTTTTGTCTTGTTCCTCACGAAAAAACCATTTTAAAACCTTAGTCAACGAACATTTATCCCTGGTCAAGCAAAACCTTCCTTCTTGTCTTTGTCTCACGAAGAACTAATTGGGCTTTGACATATAAAAAAAGAAAATCCACTACTCACAAAATTCTTTACAAACTGTTGGTCTGGGCTTATCTTTCATGGACTTGTGTTCCATCAGTATTAGTGAGTCCATGTATTTGTGGATCTAAAATTTTAGAGTTTTTCATTGAGTTTAATTCAATTGGGCCTATTAAACATTTTTCATCCAATACATCCTTGTTTGGGCATGTTCTAAATTCTCACGAAAGACTTTTCTTCACAAGTATTTTTTTGGTGACCATATTTCTATTTGTAGTGTTAAACTTCACAAAACATCAATGGGCTTTTATTTAGTCACTATTTTTTTAACACATTTGAGAATTGGGCCTAGAACACATTCTTCGTGGACCGTATTATAGTTGGGCCGGAGATTATTAGTGATCAGTTATTCATTGTTTGGGCTTCACGAAATATTAGGCTGGTTGTTCGTAGGCCGTTATCATTTTTCGTGATCACTTATTTTTCGCGAACACTTATTTTTCACAGAAGGATCACAATTGTGTTTAAGTTGTTTGTTTTCTAAATCATGAGTTCAGATTGGTGGGGTTGGAAACCAGATCCTAATGCGGATATGTATAAGAGCAAAGGTTCAGGTCTAGTCCCTTCATGGGCTCAGACTCCCACGTCTTCATCATCAGCACAATCGAAATCAATTACAGCAAATCAGTGGTCTTTTGTTACAAACCAAAACCAAAGTTTTCAAAGTCTTCTTTTGAGCAAAAACAAAACCGGTAGTAACAACCGCCCACCAAAGCTCATGCATATGAACGAGTATCCCGAATGGCAAGACACGGAGTTGTGGTTGTCTTTTACCAAGGAATTCAATCAAGCACTTGAAGAAGCCGGTTCAACTACTGCGACATTTGCGGATCTTTCTATCCATGATAAGAAAACATATGATTTGGAAAAGAAAGCATTCTCAATTCTAAGTCAAGCCTTAAACAAAGATATTTATCATCAGTTTGTGGGATTCAAAACGACAAAAAATCTGTGGGATGCACTAAAGGTAAGAGGTCAAGGAAATGCATCGTCATGCAAACTGAGACTTGATCTACACAAAAAAGGAGTTCGACGGCTTCATGTGTATGGAAAGGGAGTCGCTGGGAGACATGAAAAGTAGATTTTATCATCTGCTGGGTGAGATGGGTAATTTTAAGGGCGCGGAAACTCCGGAAGAAGTTGTCACAAAGTTTTCTGACGCATTGCCAACTCAAGAGGAAAACAAAATTCAAGAGGAAATCAGGAAGGCAAAATGAGTGCCGGTACCACAAAATCCTGAGATGTACTATGGAAATTGTGGAGGTACCTGCATAGTTGCTAGACCTGCTCAACATGCTCAGCTACAACCAGATTTTGTCTCGAGTACAGATATGTATGGAACACGATAACCAGCATCCTCAGAGCAAAGCTATCAGTCTACTGGAGTACCATCATTTCTTGATCCAAACTACAAAGGTCAACAACAAGCCTGTTATGGAAACTCTTCATCAACAGTCAATGCTAGTCAACCAACTAATCCAAACACAGTTCGGCTAGACATTTCAAGTTTCTCAATAGTAAGTGTTGAGATGGCAAAGGAACATACAGAGCTCCTAAACACTTTGGTGAGCGCCTACTGTGGGTTAGTAGCAAGGCAAATTAGAAACATCAATTTGACTCAGGAAGATTATCAGCATATAGATAAGAATGAAATGGATTTGATGGATATCAAGTAGGCATTTGCTAGTGCTGTGAGGCGAGCAAAAGACTTCATGGAAAGAACTGGTAGAACCAGCTTGGAAAGCAAGAAAGATACCAAGTATGGGTTCGATAAGCAAGCGGTCAAGTGTTTCAACTGTGGTGAACGGGGACATTTCAAACGTGAATGTACGAAGCCAGCTCAGCATGGGAACCAGAATCCGTTCAGAAATCAAGGCAACCAACCGAACCAGAATCAAAACAGGAATAATGAATGTGCCTTGATGCCTGCAAACAATACTCATTTAGCAGGTCCGTCAAACAACAACCGAGCTCTTGTGGTACAAGTTGATGAAGGTTGTGACTGGTCGATTCAACTGGTAGCGGTGATCAGGATGGTACAGCTTGTTTCGCTGAAGTTGTTAAGGATCTAAAACAAGCGTGTGGTTATGAATCCCCAGATAAAGACAGTTCTGGTTATGGTGGAAGCTCATATGAGGAAACCTCAAGTTCAGATGAAGACGGCACGGATGAAGTGTCACATGAGACCATTGATGCAGATGTTGAGGAGCTTTTGAGTGAAGCTAAAGCAAGGAATGATCGATGATCAATTCTGGTGGATCAAGCAGCTTATTATTCTTCCTCTTCTCATCATTCAGCCTTTATGGCTAATGTTGGCGGTTCGTCAAGTCAGGTACGTGTCGATGAACCTAAATCTAATAAATGTGATAATTGTGTTGATTTAGGTGTTAGATTGTCTGACTTACAAAGCAAATATGATGATTTACAAAGCAAGTATGACGTGACATTTATCCACAATCAAAGTTTGATCGTGGATCTTTCGAAATGCACAGAGGCCAACTTGTTCCATAAAAATCAAGAAAATGAATTTAAGAAAGTAATTGACACATTAAGGGAAGATAAGACCGAGCTAGTAAAAACAGTTTCAAGAAAACAAACTGCTATAAATAATTACATCACTAGCCTCGAGGAAGCACAAAAGGAGTTGGCCTATGTCAAGTGTGAAAATGAGGCGATCCAGCTTAGGTTAGATAGTTACTCAAACTCTAGGTACGTGCTGGATCACATCATTGACATACAGAAAAAGAAGAATGATGTCACGTGCATTGGATATAAGAAGTGTCCTCCACCTGTTAGACACAATTATACCACAATGTCTAATGAGGAGGATAAACCTCAATTTGAGC